>CM060326.1:49670357-49672857 GCA_030674155.1 Stramonita haemastoma | reverse complement strand
GCTGCTTGTGCTTCAACCACGCGTTCAAGGCGTAAACCGTCCCTGCACCTGTTGCAGCAGTCAAGAGAGAATACACGTATCTCTTTGGGGAACCATTTGGGCGTCCCGAAGTCAGACTGACACTTGTTTGAAACCATCGAAGCAGACGCCTAGTGACTTTCATCGCCATTTTCAAAGCGCATGCGCATGGAGCAAGTCACAGCCTGCGGTATAAATAGTCGAGTCTGCCCCGTAATGTGTGCTTCGCTGATCTGTCTTGGACTATAGGCTAGTGGTTAGATGGTAACGTGACATTTTATTTGTTTTCTCCTGATTTTTAATTCCGAAATATAAAACTGGTGTGTCAAGTGTTGCTAAAAATATTCAAACTCGTGCATATATAACTTTGATCACGTGTTATAAAGTTTTTCTAAGTTTAAATCGACTTTCTTCTCCGTGCGCATTGATTAGATTAGGAGTAGCCCGTGCACTGACAAGGCTAGATCTACACAGACGACGTATAGCTAGCTTACCTGGTGCTATCTTGTCGCGTGGTGTGGGCCCTTTATCATAATACACACCTGTACTTTATACTTTATCCACTTTCAGCACAATTGATTAGCCCAAGGAGACGTGTCAGAAGAACGTGAAATAGTGTGTCAGAGCTTGCTTTTGAGATTTTTTTTCCTGCTTAGGTTAGGAAACGGTACGCGACACGATCAGCTGTGGAGCAAAAATTGTGTCAACTTTGAACTGTCGTCTGCATCAGTTATCGACTGATTCGGAAATGGATAATGTGGATTTGACTACCAAGACTGAAAGAAAAATCAGGTCAGTTTGAAAGACGTGTACTGGTGGTGAATGGATGAAAGTCCTTGTTGTGCAATACCGGCAGCTACTGGTTTAATGTCGCCTGAATTTCATGTTTAATCAGCACTAATTTTACCCTGCAGTGGAGCTCTTTCTTACGTCGTTGAATATGTTGAACAGGATCTGAAAGCTGAGCACAGGTATTCAGTTTATGGGTGTGTGTTTTCGAGATCTTATTTCAGTTTTTTAAAATTTTTAATGTGATCACTGTTTTTCAATTGAGTTTATTGTTTCTTTTGTAATATACTTGTGCAGTTCGCAGTCACAACAATCTGGTACAAGGCTTTTATACATGTAGGCCTATGTCCCTTCATTTTTTCGTTCGTTCACTGGGTTTCAAGTCGTCTGTGCGTGTATTAGGTCGTGCAAGTTGTTCAATCTTGAATAGGTCGCTCGTTGGTTTATCTACATTGACCTGTCGTAATTCATTCAGTCTTTTTTTTTTTTTTTTTTTTAACTGATCCCCCCCCCCCCCCCCCCCCCCCCCCCCCTCCCCCCCCCCCCCCCCCCCCCCCCCCCCCCCCCCTCGCGGTCTTTTCTGTGTCAAATTACGCAATTTTCACTTTTAGGACGCCCCAACTTTTGTGGAACATTATCAAAAAGTCAAAGCCAAATTTATTCCAGACAAAAAACCTTATTTCGGCAAATGGAAATGCATAGTTTTTTTCCTTATTTATATGTGTGAATTTTCCTTTGAACAAACCATTACCGAGATGTTCTGCGTGTCGCCGTATTTCACACGCGCACTCGTAACGCGTGTGCATGTGTGCACGGTGTGTGTGTGTGTGTGTGTGTTGTGTGTGTGCGTGCGTGCGCACGCCTTCGTTTTATGCCTACGTCAGTGTGGAAATGGTTAACGTGGAACCGTGAATAATGGCAGAATACCTCTTGAAGTGCGCTGTATGTGTGACGAATCCAAGGCAGAACTAACATAAATACTTCGACAGAACACAAGCCATTTTGATTGTATATAGACAGACCAGGTTGTAATGTTGTTTTTTTTCACTCTTAGTAATATGTAAATGTATTCTAAATCATTTGGACAGTGCTTATATTCATTGGAAAAAAAAACTTTAAAAACTGGCATTAAAAAGTTGTAACTGAAAAAGTCATTGAACTTGCAAGCAGGACCCCCCCCCCTAAAAAAAAATAAAAAAAATCACCTCGATATTGAAACACGCACCATTTTCCTTTGCACAAAAGTAACTTTTATACTAGTTCTGGTTTATATCTGTTCTGTTTTGTTGCACGCGCGCGTGCGTGCGTGCGTGCGTGTGTGTGTGCGTGTGGTGTGTGTGTGTGTGTGTGTGTGCACTTGCGCGCGTGCACGCGCGCTTAGAAAAAATTAAGTCAGGACAGTAGAGTGATTTTTCTCCTCCGTAATCAAAATCATAGTTGCTAAAGTCAGTCTGTCACTAAAAAAAAAAAAAAAAAGATTGATTGTGGAGACAGTTCAATATGAAAACTGGTAGATCTAGACAAGACCGTTTTGTCGTTTCAATCGTTAACATAACAGCAAACATGCTGACTTGTGAAACAGAAGGGGTGGAGGAGGGTGGTGGGGGAAAAGAACTCAAGGTTTTTTAATTTTTTTTTTTTAAATTGTGATAAATGACGTACAGAACGGGGGATAATGGAACATGGAGACTCA
>CM060326.1:49650357-49667857 GCA_030674155.1 Stramonita haemastoma | reverse complement strand
ACAAACCTGCATGCACAGGGGGACTCGAAGTAAAGAATAGATGAAAGAATCAATGAAGATTTGAACTCGAAACCTGGGGTACGCACATTAGACATGCCTTCTACTCCAACACTGGAGCAGTGTCCAGGCAGACAGGCAGGAATAGAGGCAGAAAAAACAGGCAGGAAGGCAGGAAAACAGGCAAGCAGTATAGTACAAGCGCGCAAGTAAAGCGTGAAAAAAAAGAACGCAAGACTTGTAGGGGGTAAGATAAAGTGGTATGAAGCGAACATTAGCCACTTTGGGGTGGTGTTTGCTAACACGCGGGGCTGGCTGTTTGAAGACCGTTAGCTCCTTAAAGCCACTCCACTAGATCGCTGCCTTTCTACAGGTTGATGTAGGTTTTGGAACCCCATAGCTCATCCGCACCCCCTGCCCCCTCCCCACCCCCCACCTCCCCCACACACCCTACTACCCCCCTGTCCTACCTCACCCTCCATCTTCCTGCCCCCCCCCCCCCCCCCTCTCTCTCTCTCTCTCTCTCTCTCTCTCTCTCTCTCTCTCTCTCTCTCTCCCTTCGTTGCCCCGAAGTCTGGCTACTACGTTGGGACAGATATACATGTCCAAGTTGTCGAACTCCCAGTAACCTATTTCCTTTACCTGTGTTTGTGTGTGCGAAAAGAACCTCAGGTATTCGAGAGAGCAAAGCAAAGCAAATTCTTTCATTCGTGGATAATAGATAAGCACTCGTGTGCTTTTTTACATCCAGTCCCCGCAGAGAGAGAGAGAGAGAGAGAGAGAGGAGAGAGAGAGAGAGAGAGAGAGAGAGAGAGAGAGAGAGAGAGAGGAGGCAGGCAGGCAGGCAGGCAGGCAGGCAGGCAGGCAGAGACAGTCTCTGTCTTGTCGAACTGAACTTCAGGTATTTGAGAATGACAGATGTAGAGAGTAACACAGACAGACACGAGAGAGAGAGAGAGAGAGAGAGGAGAGTAGGAGAGAGAGAGAGAGAGAGGAGAGAGAGAGAGAGAGGAGAGAGAGAGAGAGAGAGAGAGGAGGAGGCAGGCAGGCAGGCAGGCAGGGCAGGCAGGCAGGCAGGCAGGCAGGCAGGCAGGCAGGCAGGCAGACAGACAGACAGACAGAGTGCGACAGAAAGAGAAATGAAACAGCCGGAGAATGTTGAGGAGAGGGTTGCATGTTGTAGTATTCATTTCACTGTACATACATAACGTTTGAATGATCTGTTTTCAAATGATATCATTCTTTGACTTTCGGCACGCACAGACACATGACCAAATCAACACCCTCGATCTTTGGTCTGGTGTCATACTTTCGCTGAAGTTGGAATATGGTTGCCTACATGGCGGTGAGGTATCTGAAAACAGTCGTACACGAAAACTTCCGATCCCGTACGTACTGACAGTAATTCCCAGGTGTGATGGGTGAGACAGAGTGCATGTTGTGTGTGTGACCTTTTGGGTATTAAAGCTGGAAAACACTCAGCTTCAGTAGCAGCAGCAAACAAACAACAACAGCAACGCATCATACTGAATTAGTTTGAAGAGAGTGTGATATGGAGGATGTGATCCACCGTAATTCACATGACACAGCAGTTGTAACAGTGCCAGCAGGAGTGTGATGTCACGTATTATATGTTCTTGAGAGAAAAAAAGGATTTCTTGGTTCCACAGTCATGACATAATTAGAGCATCAAGAATCTGAGAACTTACTTAAATCGTGCTCGATCGACAGGATCCCTAAAACGCAGTGAAGGAGGATAATAATAATAGTAACAAACACACACACACACACAACAAGACAAACCATGTCATATAATTTTATAAGGCAACAATGAACGAAGTGGAATTTGTATTTTTAGATATTTGGAACAACTTTTGCTGTAAAAAACCCCCAGTAAACCCACTCAAAAACCATAGTATTCTATTTTAAAAGAATGTTTCGTTTTTATTGAAATTAATGTCATGAAGAGGTGACACGTCCAGTGATGAGAGGATGCCTCTTGCTGTTTTCCTCTGTAGCTTTTGGTTACCTGTATACTCATACAGGTGAACGGACATTCGCTGTCTGTCTGTCTCTCCCCCACTCTATCTCTCCCTCTAACTCTCTCTGTGGAATAACAGCAGTCAGTGCTCTCTAATAATATTTTCTTCTCTCTCTTTGTTCTCTTTCCAGTTGAAAGAAACTGAACCATGAGGCCAGCAACATACGCTGAACAGTAAAAAAAACACCCCCCCCCTAAAAATCCTCCCCCCAAAAAAACAACTGACCATCTTTTTTCAGTTGACCACTCTGTCTTCACCACTACCTGCCATCATCATCACCCACACCCCTTGTCTAGAAACCACCCCATCCCTCCCCCTCGAGACTACCACCTCCAACCCCCCTCCTTGCTTGTGCAGGGGGGGTAAAGGGACAGGTCATGGCTGAGGGGTGCTGGCAGGGGTGTCTGAGGAGCACGGAGGAGTGCCACCGACCCGTGAGCTACAGAGGGAACAGCAGCAGCAGCAGCAGCCGGCGGTCAGTGTGTGTCCAGTGGGGCCCAGCTACTGCCGCCTTCTTCCCCGGAGTGGCCACTGCTGCCGTCTATCAGGCCTGGCTGGCTGGCTAACCCTTCCCCTCCTTTCCCCCCGACCCGACCCCTCCCCTTCCCTCTTCTCCTCTCCTGTCGGCATCCAGTCAGTCATCAGCTGGCCCCCTCACTCCACTGTTGCTGCTGTGTCTGCCGCTACTAGGCCGTGCTACTGCTACTACAAGGGCTACTACGACTACTAGCCTCTACTGCTCAGTGGAAACGCTGTTGCTTTGCACTTCATCGAAGTTTGGGTCCTCATTTTTGGATTTTTGTTTCCATTGTTGCAAAGCGGACTTCGAAAGAGAGAGAGAGAGAAAAAAAGCTTCGTGGCTCTTGGATTTTATCACTGTATCGTCGTGTGTTTCTTTTTTTTATATATTGCAGAACAGTGTCGGATTTGTGGATTTACTGTGACTATCTACTACGGCTGGATTACTCTGGATTTTTACTGTTGTGTAAAAGGAAAAAGAAAGAAGGAAAAAAAGCGACATTGTGGAATTTATGAGCACTGACAAATGAACGTCATGAGCCGTGGATTTTATTGTTGTTTTCTGTCTCCCCAAAAGACATTTTGTTTTAACTCTTGTCATTTCAATTGAATGAATACCAGTTATTTGTGATTTCAAGAATTCTGATTGAGTTACTTAACTCTCAGAAAGTGCCTGAATTTTACCGTCATTTTATCAGCGTACACTTCAACAGCAGAATAGTGTTTTGTATAGCTGTGATGCTTTCTTCTCAGAGTGAGTGAGAAACGTACAGTTACGCCTGCTCTTTTCTGCTGGATTTATCTTGCATTATTCTAACGTTGGTTAAAATCCAAACAGAAATGTGTTAACAAGTAATCCTTTTTTTTTGTATTGTAAGAACACGAAACTTCTCCAGCAAATTAAGAAGAGCTACTATATCATCAAGGCTGATTGTGAATCCGTTTTGTGATCACACAAGAAATGTGGATGTCCTGTACTAATATAAAACTTTAGCCTAAGACTAAACCGTGCTGCCCTGATTGAAGAAAAGTATAGACAAAATCTCCGAGGGAAACGGTGTTGTAGACAGACAAAAGACGAGGTGATCTGGCAAATTCGATTGTTCTACAGTGGCCCACGTGCTTTGCCATTGGCCGTATAAAGGAGTGTGGGCTGTGTGACCCTCCCACTTCACCCCCTCCCACCACACCCAATCGTCTCGTTTTTTTGTTGTCCACATAACAATCAGCATCCTCATCTTCTCTCCCCCTCCCCTCGCGCCCCATCCTCGTCCAGCGCCCACGTGTTGAAGAGGAGACGTTGCGCCACAACCACCATCACCACCTACAACCACCACCACCACCACCACCGGCCAGCAGACTGAAGCGGCGACTGACTCGTGTGAATCATCGACAGTCTCCAGCTTATAAAGCGGCGGCCCATTCCAGTGGCTTTCCAATCGCCTGCCCGCCACAATTAGTGCACGGGGGTCTCAGGCTACGTACTAGCTATCTACGTCCCCGTCTACTACTACGACGACAACGACTACTACCACCACCACCACCACCACCACCACTACCATAACCCACCACCTCGGTGGCTCCCACTTCTACTACTACTACTACAACTCCCAGGCTTACTACGTACTACCTACCACTGGGGGGTGCTTGCTGCAAGGCCGGAGGAATAGTAGTAAAGTAGGCCCCCAGCAGTGATGCTGTGGGCTGTGTGCAGTGGTCGGAGTAGGGGCTATGTTGCTCTTGGCGCGGACCATTACCACTACTACCTGTCAGGCGGCCCTCCGCGGCATTAGCGGCCCCTGTGGCCGGCCCCGGCCCCGCCGTGCTGTAGTAGGCCTAGCTGTGTGCACTGCCCGTGCTGCTCAGATGACCCCCGTCTCCCCAGGCCTTAGGCCTCCGCTCCCTCCTGCTGGGACCTAATAAGTCTGACAACAGTTGCACACACACACTACCCCGTGTGATTATTACTTCTGCTACAGATTTTGTACTACTATTAAGGATTTTGCTGTAGCTTGTTGTCTTCAAGCAACTTTTTTTTGTTATTGTTGGTTTTTATTTATTTATTGTTTTTTTTTTACCCTGTGTTCATTCAGTGTCCACGTTGATTGACATCAACATCAACAACAGCCTGTGTGTGTGTGTTATTAAACGTTTTTTTTTTCCTTCCCACCCTTCTGCCCTCTGACGTCAATCACAACGTCGTCATCACGCGTCACAGCGACGTCACAGGGCCGGCAGCAGCGTCAGCGGCAGCCGAGCTGTCGGTGGTGGCCCCCCTCCTCCTCCTCCCCTTGGCTCCCCACGCTGCCGCCACCACCGCCATCACCACCGCCGCCACCCGCATCCACGCCGGCCGGGACCCCGCCTTGCTCTTCGGCTACGTCCTCCTCCTCGTCGTCGTCGTCGTCGTCGGCCATTCCGTCGCCGCGGCGGAGATCGGTGGCAGGGTGGGGGGTGGTGTGGCGGTGGTGGATGGTGGTGGTGGTGCTGCTGATGCAGGCGCCGCCCCCCGCCCACTCCCGCTCGCTAAGCAGTGAGATGCTGGCCGTGGGCGCCCCTCTCTCCATCACCGCCACCGTCGCTGCTGTCACCACCACCACCACTCCTCTTCCGCCCCTCCTCCTCTCCACCACCACCCTCCCCCCCGCCAGCCACGGTCTGGACGTTCCTCAGGGGGACCAGCCCCCCGTGCCCCCCATCAAGGAAGGTCCCCCTTACCGCCCCGACCACTGGGACAAGTCGACGCAGCGCGTGCTGTACATCAAGAACCGTCCCGGCCGCTACCTGGAGATGTGGCCCAACGGCTTCACGCAGGGCGTGTCGGAAAACAACTCTTTCTGTGAGTAGTACGGTAGTAGTTTAGTAGCCTAGTAGGCTAGCTGCATGTTTGCATGTTTTCTTCCGTCCGTCTGTGGTAGTTGGTGGTGTTGGTTGTTGGGGGTGGTTTTTAGTGAAGGTTTGGGGGAGGGAGGGGGAAGAGAGAGAGAGGCGGGGTGGAGAGAGAGAGAGAGAGAGAGAGAGAGAGAGAGAGAGAGAGAGAGAGAGAGAGAGAGAGAGAGAGAGAGAGAATTGAATAATTGAATTGAATTATCTTTATTTTTCAAGGGTAACAGAGTAAGCGTTTACATACATACTTTTTTTCATCCGGCCGTGAGAGAGAGAGAGAGAGAAAGAGAGAGAGAGGGGGGGGGGGGGGGGGGAGGTTGATAGTGTGCCTGGTGTTTTGATTCTGAGCGTGTTTAGGTTGTCATATTCCTTTCTCCCTGTTCTGTCTTTGTTGTCATGGAAAAGTGTTGATTAACTTACTAACGATAGGTACTCGAGGCTTGACCAACGCATCGGCGGGTGATGTGCCGGTCATACACCTGACTGTGGCATTCAGGAGACTGGGAGTATTCTGCAAAAAATAACGTGACTCCTTTAACGCCTTCAGGACTCAGTTTGGACACTGTGCTGATTTTTTTCAGGCAAGTGTCTCTTGAGCAAGCTGAATATGGCAGAGTCCAACCCTCACAACGATGCAGGGTGCATGCTGGGTATGCCGTTGTCATCCATACCACAAGCTCGCCTACTCCTTCTTTTACGTGTGAGCAAGACGCGCGTTCGCGCACAGGGCGTCTGTTTATAGTCTTACACGAAGGACTTTAGTGAGAATAAAGTTGGTACCAGTGTTACCTCCAGGTCAAAAATTCCCCTCACACAAGCACACACCTCAGCGGGGAATCGAACCCGTACCCGCTACTCAGTTATGGTCAGATCACGGGTAGGACGTTCTTACCAATAGGCTACTACCCCCGACCCGCTCAGAAAGTGATACCTCCTTAAAAATGCACTGAGATCACTGTCAGGTTACTAGCTAGATAACTTGTACGTCTCGAAAGCAGCTGAACAAGGGAGATTTATCTATCGGTTCTGCCAGTGGTCTCTTAAGTATTAGGTAGTGTTGTTTTTGAACAGCAAGATCGAAAACGGTCGCATTGTCTCTGTATATCCATTTCACAAACGCTCTCTCTCGCTCTGTCTCTATGTCTGTCTCGCCCACTCTGTCTGTCTCTCTCTGTATAATATATCACTCTATATATGTATATGTATGTATGTATATATATATATATATATATATATAATGTATGTAAGTGTGTTTGTGTGTGTCTTTGTGTGTGTGTGTCTGTCTATGTGTCTGTGTCTGTGTCTAAGAAAGTCTCTAAAGAGAGAGAGAGAGAGAGAGAGAGAGGAGAGAGAGAGAGAGAGAGAGAGAGAGAGAGAGAGAGAGAGAGAGAGAGAACGAGTGCACCTGTTTACGCGTGTTGGTGTGTAAAGCAGGTGCGCCCAGGCTTTTGTGCACACGTGCAGATAAATGTGACACACTGATGGTGGCACTGTATTCGCCTTCTCTGGCAAAGATATTTTCAAATATTAAAGAAATGCGCACGAAAGCGCATGAAGGCATGTGCATACTTATCAGAACAAGCGATGGCAGTGCAATCTGCCCGTTTTTTTTTTTTTTTTTACAAGTCTTGGTGCAAACTTACGTATAGTACACACACACACGAGAGAGAGAGAGAGAGAGAGAGAGAGAGAGAGAGAGAGAGAGAGAGAGAGAGAGAGAGAGAGAGTGTGTGTGTGTGTGTTTTGTACGCCAAAAGCTGGAGCTCACGTACTACACGCACTCGCGCGTGTGCCAAGAAAGAGAGAGAGAGGAGGGTGGAGAGTGAACAGGGTGGGGGGTATGGTGCCAGCAGTAAAACTGCATGGTTGATTTGATGCAGGCAGTTAGTGGGCACAAGGAGTGAGGAACTGAAGGTATCGTTCCCCTTCACTGCTCCAGGGCTCTCTCTCTCTCTCTCACGACTGGCTGATTTTGTATGTATGTTAATTAATCGCTGGCCCTCAGCTCGCAAGGGCTCTGTAGGGGCTCCAGCAGGGCTGCACTAGCTCTAGCACTAGCTCTGTACTGTACTGGGCTTTCCGGGCCCCGCCCTTTCTGGGGCTGTCCCCAAGGTCTTCTGGAACATGACTCGTGTGTGTGATTTTGCTCCTTCCCCCCCCCCCCCCCCCCCTTTTTCCAAAGTTGGGCAGGTATTGTTGTTGGTTTAGTACTGTTCCTGTTTCATGCCGCGATGCTAGTGTATATATATATATATATATATATATATATATATATATATATATATATATATATATATATATCTATATATATCTATATATATCTATATAATCATTATTCCTCTTACTTTTTGTCTATCTCTCTCCTCCCTTGTGCTTCCCTTGTCCTCCCAGACCTCTTGATTAAAAAAAAAAAGAAAATAGAAACGAAAACAAACTTTTATTGGTTCATGTGCTTGTTGAGTCTTGGAGACGAGACTGTCACTCTGTTTGGATGATAAACTTGGTTATCAACATTTTGTTGCAAACAACATTTGAAAACATTTTTAAACTACTTCGGTTGTGTAATTTTGGGGTTCCTGTTTATTGTTGTTTTGTTTGTATGTTTGTTTTTTTTAAAGTTGCTCTGTAAGAACTCCCATCCCTTTTCCTTCCTAAAGTCCTTCTTCTTCGCCTTCTTCTCCTCCTCCTCCTCCTCCTCCTCCTCCTCCTCCTCCTCCTCCTCCTCCTCCTCCTCCTCCTCCTCCTCCTCCTCACATCATCATCATCATCATCATCATCATCATCATCATCATCATCACCATCATCATCATTGTAAATCTTTTTTCTTCTTTTCTTTTTTCTGTCTGTCTGTCTGTGTATCCTTCTGTAAGTTTAAAGGAGAAACAATCATCTTAATAAATTGGTAATGGATAGATGTGGAATAAAAGGAAATGTTCCAAATTTCTCGGAACCCCCCCCCCCCTCCCCCCCCCCAGCAAACTCATCATCCAAATGGTCGGTGGTTAGCCTAGGAAATGTTCCAAAATTCTCGGAAAACCCCCCAGCAAATTCATCATCCAAATGGTCGGTGGTTAGCCTCTCACGGCGACGATAGGCTGGCTATAGGCCTTAGCCTCCTAGTATACTAGCCTAGTGGCAGTGCGGCACAAGAAAGGCAGCAGGCAGCGGCATCATCAGAGGGCAGGGCCGGCAGAGATGTCCATGTAGATCTTGCGGGGGTGATGTAGTGGTCAGACTCCTCTCATCTTTCTTCCTGACGTCTTATCACCTCTGACCCCTACTCCCTACCCCCACCCCCCTGGCTCTTCTCCTTTCCTCATCTCTCCTCTCTCTCTCTCTCTCTCTCTCCTCTCTCTCTCTCTCTCTCTCTCTCTCTCTCTCTCTCTCTCTCTCATCTGGCTCCTCCTCTTCTTGTATAGCACACTTCCTTCCCCATAATTTTTCTTTTAGTGTCGTAGATCTACATTACCGCGTGTCCCTTACACATGTTGTCTCTTCAGGCCTGCGCAGACATCAGCTAACACCCTTTTCTCCAACACACACACGCATACACATGTGCGCGCACAAGCACACATACTCACACATGCACACGCACGCACGCGCGCGCGCACACACACACATACACACACATGCGCGCGCGCGCGCGCACGCACGCACACGCACACGCACATACACACCCACGCATGCGCACGCACGCACGCACGAACGCACTCGCAGAGAGAGAGAGAGAGAGAGAGAGAGAGAGAGAGAGAGAGAGAGAGAGAGAGAGAGATCTTTGAATGAATGAATAATCTTTATTTTTTAAGGGTTACAGAGTAAGTATTATATACTTTTTTTCATCCGAGAGAGAGAGAGAGAGGTACAGAGAGACAGACAGGATACACAAAAGACAGAACAGTGTGCTGTGGTTATTATTATGATAGTCTCTCTAGC
Organism: Stramonita haemastoma; assembly: GCA_030674155.1. Classification (NCBI taxonomy): domain Eukaryota; kingdom Metazoa; phylum Mollusca; class Gastropoda; order Neogastropoda; family Muricidae; genus Stramonita; species Stramonita haemastoma. The sequence goes on along the minus strand of CM060326.1, from coordinate 49,658,480 downwards.
TAAGGTGGGAAACAAAGCACAGGGCACTGATCAAGCCAGCCTGCTGTTTCAGCACTTAATCAAACCATGCAACCCCCCCACTCCCTCCAACACACACACACACACTACCACCACCACCACCATCCCCCCACCAACCGCATGGCCGGCCCTTTTCTGCTCGGCTGACCGGCCTCGTAACCGCTGTCATAAATTAGAAAAGCGAACAAGCAAAAAAAAAAAAAAAAGAGAGATAAGAAAGATATGAGCACAACTATACAAGTGGTGGTCAGTTGCACTCAGGCCAGTATGTCTGCTCACTGACCCCTGAATCTGCTGTGTGGTCAGTGGTGGTCGAGGATTGTTTGCACTGACCGACAATGTCTTGGCACCTTGTCAGAGGCTGATCGATCGATCGGTGGTGCTGATTTAAGTCCATTTTCTTCAGCCTCACTTAGCGGGAGTAGCACAACTTGTAGTTGTAGTTAGTTGGTCTGCTGCTGACAGACAAGTCTAGGAACGAGTGGGTTTTTGACATTACCTCACAGTGAGGATTATACTGGTAGTGGCGACACGGTGACAGTGATTGCAATAGGTGGATTTGTTGTGGCTTGAATGAACAACATTTCAAAAGAAAAAGGACCTTTTTTTCTTTATGAAAGTTGTGTTTTTTTGTTTTTTGTTTTTAATAGAAATGCCATCCATTTTTCGTCTTTGAAGATTTTAAATGGATCCCATAACAACATAATTTCTGATGAGAATAATGACAGAGTTTTATATTGCATACACTGGCATAAAATATGTCCACACTTTCATTTAGAATGACTTATTCCAACAATAGCTGCAGTAAAAGAGTGACCGCATTTTCGACACTAGATTTTGCGCCACACTGTTGTCACAAGTCGTGAAGTTTGCACCAGCGTCAGTTTCATGACTAGGGAGAGTAGAGACAGTGTCACTGTCAGACAGCGGCCTTCAGTGCCAGGGAGCGTGATCGTAACTGGCAGTCACTCTGCACAGAGGCCTGACATTCTGCCAGACTGCTTACTGCCACAGGGTGTGGACAGCCCGGCCTCTCTGCCGCCACTCCCCTGATTGAAACAGACCTCAGGGGTATCGCGCTGCCCCGGGCTGATGAAAACATCTCTCTTTCCGTGATCATTGACACCTCGTGGATAGATTTGACACAACTGGCTTCAAACCTCCCACTTCCATGATCATTATCTTTTGGATAGGGCCTATTGCACACAAATAGGCTCAGAACATCTCAAGTCTACGATCATTAACTCGTCATGGATATTTATTACACCAATTGACTCAAAACCTTCCTCTGTTATGATCATTGATACCTCTTAGATGTTAACACACAGTCAGCTAAAAAAAATCTTTACGAACATTGATACAGGTCTCTTAGATGTCAGCACACAGCTAAAATCTTCCTTCACCTACCATCGTCATGAATTTTACCCAGAACTGGCTTCCCCCCCCCCCCGCAGCTAATAGCTCCTGGGGGATATTACACACACTTAGTTCGAACTTCCACAGCAGTGGATATCAATTATATTCGATAGGCTCACAACTTCATGGTCCTACGATCCTTCATTATCTCACGACCGTCATGCAGCTAGCTGAAACTGAAAGCCGTCCACTGCTACGATCATAAACATTACCTCTCATCAGGTAATGAACAGTCACTCTTAACCTGGCAGTGACCACTGACAGTATTTACACGATGATTAAGGACATCACTCTTTGATGAAGCTTGATTGAGCGTCTCATAATATTCCCGTCTCTTTAAGTGCTCCTAATAGTGACCCTAGTAGTGGTCACTACTTTCTTTATAAAGCACAGGAGTGGCTCGCTATTACTTCGTTAGCGTGATTAGTTTGATGAAAAGTGTGCGGAAAGGATGGGGAAGGGTTAAGAGAGAGAGAGAGAGAGAGAGAGAGAGAGAGAGAGAGAGAGAGAGAGAGAGAGAGAGAGGGAGGGGTGGGGGTAATTTTTTGGTTCTGTTAAAAAAAAAAAAAAAGTCGAAAGGAGAAAAAAATAAACCGAACCCTGACGTCTTCAGAACACAATGAACTCTCATCAATCAGGAACAAACGGTAATGATCTGTCCCTGAACTATGTCCCTCCTCTCCCCTCGCACCCCGTTTCCTTCTTCCACCCTTTCTTCGCCTCCTCCCCCCCGCCCCCGACCCCCCCCCCCCCTCCCCTGAACTCTTAGGCCAGAGAGAGGGGCAGGCGGGGTATAGTAGTAGGGGGTTAGCATAACGACCAGTGCCCAGCAGGCTGACCTCACACAGGCCAGGGGGATCTGCGGGCCAAAGCCTTTGAGCCTACCCCCCTGAGGTTCTGTACCTCAGGCCTTCTCTCTCTCTCTCTGTCTCTCTCTGTGTCTCTCTGTCTCTCTCTGTCTGTCTGTCTGTCTGTCTCTCTCTCTGTCCCCACCATTTCCCCCCCCCCCCCCCTTTTTTCACTGTATTGTTCTGGGAGGTCTTCAGGGATAGCGGTGGTGGTGGTGGTTGCAAGGTGGGGGCGAGGGTTTCGAGAGCAGTAGCGTTAGTGGGGGCTTAGATTGTCTTCATTAGCTGCCTTTCAGTTGGTCACTCGTCCAGTATAGTACTCCCTGGTCAATCCTGGCCTTGAATCCTTTCTCCCCCCCCCCCCCCCATTGCTTCTCCCCTCCCTCCATGGCTGTGCTGGCTTTATAGTCCAGGAAAATTTTGCCAAAAAAGGGCTCTGGCACAGAATAAATGCTTCAAAATTTTTTTCACTTGTTTTATGTTTTGGTGGGTGTACTTGACCATCCCAAATGTTGTTAACAAAAATTTAGTTGCGGGATAAGTTGTAATTCGTGTTTGAAAAGAGTAGGTGCAGTGCAGCTGAGCTGAAACGGTATTTCCCATTTGGGCTGCTTTGCAAGCTGTTCTTGCTGTCCAGTCAGGAATTTTTACACTAAATTGAAGCAGGCTTGTATAAATTTCATTTCTAAACTAAAACATTTACACTCTGATGACCCAATGTCTTTTTACTGGGGAAAAACTAATGTAATTGCACTTCCGGTTTTCAAATTTGAGAAAAGTTTACAGATAACGTTACCGTAGGCAGCAAAATTTAAACATTGTGCAATCATTTTAAGTGTAATAATGTTAAACACTCAGAAACACATTCATATGATGCAAAGAACATGATATTTGATACATGCTGTTGTCGCTATAACTTATTTGTTTACCCACCCCCCTAAAATTAGCAACCCAAGCCTTCAAACGAAGTACAATTTTCAGTCAAAACAAAACTACTGGCAACAGGCAATCACCTTGGTTATGTTTTTTTGTTGTTGAATACATATTATCAGCTTTGTATTCATTAACAAAAACTACTCTTTTTCTCAATTTGACGACATTTAAGAGGTGCTTGTAAATTAATTTACCATTTTGCCAATGATTGGTTCACAAAATCACTTGTAACATCTCTTACAGATGTTCATAGACTCAGTTCCAATGTCATGAAGATGGCAGTTCAACAAAATGTAAATATCCAACATCTTAGCATGAACTGTGCAGTGTGTCTTCCTAATTGGATAGTCCAGGACCTCCAGCAACTCTGAATGTGTGCAGCTTTGCCCTCTACATTGCCCACATGCAATAGAAGACACGAGGCCATGCTTACAGCATGTACACCTTGCTGTTTGGCATTCAGTCAGACAATGACATCTTACAATAATTTATTTTTTTAAAAACATCTTACAATATACAGAGGAGCTTCAGGGGTTACGTCAAAATCTTTATAGTTGGAAACATCACTCCATGTTTTATTTCCCATCCCCAGTCATGGGGATCTAACTGGAAACTATGTGAATTTAAATGCAACCATTCATGGACCTGGAAATAGGTCCTCATAGAATGGAACTTTGCAGCTGAGGATGTTGGGGGCAGTTTGTTTGGGTGTAATGATAACAGAAGTAGCTGGTTTCTGCATGTATCGCACATATCGGAGCTTGTCCAAGGAATCTTTGTTCTTGCCACCATGCATCATTGCAGTGGTCTTTTCTCCTGCAGCTATCACTTGCTCTTTGCTGATGTTGGGTGTCATGAACACGCATGCATGCTCTCGATAAAATGCACATTCTAACTTTTTTCCACAGGCAGGATCTTTTCTGGCTTTCTCTAATGCTGTACCTACAATTAGGCAATAAGCATCACCACAATTATACAGTGTTGAATCCAGACTTTGTCAATCCTTCACCCAGCAGTTGAATGAAGTGCAGTCTGTTGGCTGGATTTGCTATAAAGCACTTTCTGGACTCAGTCAGCACCATGCTACCAGCAAAATAATGACAGGTCCTGTGATCCCACCATTTCTTCTCAGATGAGCAGCATCTTTGATTAGCAGTCCACTGCAATCAATCGCCATCAAATACAACAATATCCCTGTTGTAGATGCAGTTCATGAAGTTGCTATACATCTGCACCAGCTGGTTGTATATTGTTCCACAAGGCCAGACAAGTCGATGCAAAAGGGGGCCACCACTAATGACCAAAGCAGTATGATCTGCAAGTTGAACACCCAGCTGTTTTGTGGCTGACCAGATATGACTGGCAAGTACTGCTTTGTTTGCTTGCCTGAGTAATCAATACTTAGGTTAATTATAAACCAGGAACTAAACAGTTGATGCACTTGTGCAGCAAGCCCAATCTGTACAGGTGTGATGATAGTGTTGGGCCTGGTGCACTGGATGATGCCTTGCCTAATTGCTGATACTTTCTAATTCCCTTTAGATTTGTTGGTGACTTGCATCAAGATTTCAGAAACTGTAACTGGCAATGCTGTCTGCATCAGGACAGCTGTCTTGCAGAAACCAGTGACTTGATGTCATTGTGAATGATTGTTACTGCTGCTTTGGTAAGACACATCTGTTCATCTTTAGCACTGGATTCTCTTTTCTCTTGGTAGAACTTCTAAAAGATACAGTCTGGAGTTGTTCTGAGTGATATGATATCAAATATGTTATTGGAATGAGCAATCGCAATTTCATCATCATAGTGTTTTAAGAGTTCAACTTTCATCTGTTGTGCACAGTATGCATCATTCTAACAAACATTTTCTATTTTATATGCTTGACTGCAAATTTCTGCTTTTCTGAGGAAAGATTTGTCCTTAGGGCTCCTTAACTCTAGCATCAATAACTGTTTTAATGGCGTACATGGCACGGCATTCCTTATGTACAGAGTTCCTCACACAGGCAACTTTGTTGTCTTTTAACTGACAACTGCAATGGTTGATCGTATTGCGCCTTTCTGGGTCACTGTACAAGGTGGCTTTTGTGGTGCTGGGGTCTTGCAGTTGATACAAATGTGTTCAATGATTTCTTGCAACAGACCAACATGTTAGTATGTAGGTGTCACTTATATTCACACAACACACACACACCACACACACACACACACACACACACACACACACACACACACACACACACACACACACACACACACAACAACACGCACGCAAACAAACAACACACACAAACAACACACACACAAACACACACACTCACACACTCACACACACACACACACACAACACACACACACACACACACACACACACACACACACACACACACACACACACACACACACACACACAGAGGAATAGATCATAAGACCACTTCTTTTATTCTTTAGATTATTCTGTGGCTGTAGCTTGTTTTATAAACTGTTATGTCTAGCCTTGTTATTTTGTTTTTCTTCACTATTTTTCTGTCTGAGTCAAGCATATCATGCTGTCTTCTTTCGGTTATATTGTGAACAGTACATTTTCTCTGTTTCCTTTCCTTTTTATACTGTATTATTTGTATCAAGATTAAGACTGTTTTGTTTTCCTATCCTTTATTAAGGTGTTTTTACATCCATTTAAAAAAATATTTTTGTGAGGGCAAAATGAAAACCATTGTGAAAACTTAGGTTTTACTTTCAGTAAAGATGTTTTTGACTACGCCTACACACCACACACACACACACACACACACACACACACACACACACACACACACACACACACACACACACACAACCTGCTTATCAAAATTATTATTTTAAACACAATTTCTTCCGATTTTACAAAACAAACTGTATAGTAACTTTACTACTGCGCGCGGATGTGTCTGCTTACACCTGTGCTGTGGCGTCTGCTACGCCTTTCGTTTTGTCTTCCTCCGCGGATTTCTCATACATGTTTTATTCATTACTTTCAATCTTTCTGTGACTTTAGCAAGATTCACAAACAATATGGACTTTGGATCATCCATTTACAGCTATATAATGGTCAGCAAAGAAAGCTTATCTCCTGATTAATTCGTGGAGGGGTCTGACACAGAAACAGCGAGTGACGCGAAAACAAGGCTGCGCGCGCGACTAAAACTCCGGCCCCCTCGCGAAATCGACAGAAAGTAGTTCGACATAAAAAGTGTTTTTAATTAAAATCCCCTCATAAAACTTTTGTTAACACCAGTGTAACGTAATCGGGAAGGATCAATATACTAGTTTGTGTAGTCAAAAATTTTGAAGCACTTATTCTCTACCAAAAATAAAATTTTCTTGGACTATTACTTGCCTGTCTGTCTGTATGCTTATAGATTTGTTAGTATCTCTGTGTCTTTGATTCTCCCCTCCACCATCTGTCGGACTGTCTGTGGGTCTGATTTTTTTTTCTGTCTGTGACATCTCCTCTATCCCCAATCTGCCTGTCTGTATCTCTATTGTTCTTTCTCTGTCTACATATCAGGTCTGTCTGCTTGTCTGTCTGTGTGTCTGTCTGTGTGTCTGTCATCCCATTATTGTAGAGGTGGTTGATTTAAAGTGCAGGCTAGGGGCTGTATGAGGGACGAGGGAGGAGGAGTGGAAGTTGGGGGGATCTTTGGTTGGCAGTTTTAGGATGGGGAAAGGGTGAAGGGGCCAGGGGGGGGGGGGGGGGGGGGGGGGGGTGTTCTCTCAACCACACACATTGCTAGGCCTAGTGGTCAGCATAGATTCTATGGACGATTTCCTTCTAAAAGCAGGGAACTGAGAAGGTGAACACATAACAACATGGCACGTTTTCTGATAGAAGGAGAATTAGTTCTTCCTGTATCCGCGAACGTTTATGTCACAAAATCAGTTGTTACTTTCCTGCTGTACGTGTAGCAAAGTTCAGAGTCCTTTATGTACAGTGTGTCGAATTCTGTAGTCTCTGGTTCCATTTGTGTAAGTACCGTAGACACATTAATCCCAGAAGTTGTGGACGAGTTGTTCTTCAAACTTTCTTCTTTTATTAGCCTGTATCGACGTGCAGTCACTTTGATGCTTTCGGTCGATGGGAACCAGTTCTCATCACAGTAGGTCTGATAGAGGGGGCCATGGGGCATCAAGTCATAAAACTATGGAAGAAAACAAGCTTTTCAATCTTTTATTGACTCAGACGGGGATGGAAATGAAGAATAATTAGATTACTTTTTTCTGATTCACGTGGCTGAGCGACAATGTACACAACTTACTTCCTAACGTAAACGTTGTTTTCTGATAAATAATAATTATTATCGACACGAAGTAATTTGGGAGAACATTCTATAAAGTAGTGGTAGTACGCATACTGTACAATAAAAAGTGTCGTAAGTCGAGTGACCTGAAGTTCCTCGTCTGATCTGAGTGAGTGAGTTATCCAGACAGCATCAATAATATATAATAGACACGGACCCGGAAACAAGCCCAGACTGTCCCGGAAAACGGAGAAGAAATGGAGAGAGTGCGGCGCCCGTGCATCAGCATATATATAACCTCTCCGCGAACGTTGAGGAAATACAGAATTGCGGAAATCAGAAAGGCAGACGACACACTGCTTGTTGAACTCGTCTGACAGGGCTGTCTCGATGACATCATCATCTTATATACTGCAGTCTGGAATTCTGGGCGATTCTTAATCCTAAATCACTTGCTGAATGTTGTCGCGCCATGCTGAGCCAACATCCTTGTGCTCTTCATGCATGTAGACATACGCGCATATATAATATATATATATATATATATATATATATATATATATATATATATATATATATATATATATATATATATATGAACTTCGCAACACACGCACACATGCACGCA
>CM060326.1:49620357-49647857 GCA_030674155.1 Stramonita haemastoma | reverse complement strand
CAGATCAGGTTCGAGCTTAAATAACCAGGGGGTCCAGTACACTTACCTCTCTACCCCTGCTGTCCTGTCTTTCCCATTCCGGGGCCCTACCTACCTAGCAAATGGCCGGGGCCCCGCATACTTGGCAGCCAATGGCGCTCGTTATTCAAGACTTCTGACACGCAAACTGCCCCATACATAGACTGCTGGGGGGGGGGGGGGGGGGGGGGGGGGGGGGGGGGGGTATTGGTTGTGTTGGTCTTCCACGTGTTTCACGTGCCGGTGTGTCGGTGGAAAGCCTAGCGCCCTGTCAGCGTCCCTGGGACCCTGCTGCTGCTGCTGCTGCTGCTGCACGTTTGATGATCTGTTCATTGACACAGCTGATGATGACAGATGCCAGGAGAGATAGGGATGGGAGAGAGGGCAGGAATGGGAAGGGATGGGTGGGATGGGTGGGGAGAGGGTTGGAATGGGGGTGGGGTGGGGTGGGGTGCAGGGGTGGTGGTAGTGGTGGTTGAGGAAGGGGGGGGGGGGGGGTTATTTTGTGGAATGACCCCGGTTTTAGTACAGGTGGATGTGGTGTCTTTCTACTGGAGAAAGGAGAGTTTTACTAGTGTGTCCGGCGTCCGGTGTGTGTGTGTACGTGTGTGTGTGTGTGTGTGTGTGTGTGTGTGTGTGTGTGTGTGTGTGTGTGTGTGTGTGTGTGTACATGAGTGTATGCCCATGCATGTGTGCGTATGTGTGTGTGTGTGCGCGCGTGTGCACACGCTTCCATAATGAGCGTATATATATAATTATGTTTGTTTCCTGTCTGCTTGTGTGTGTAGGTGAGTGTGTGTTCCCGTGTGTAGTACTATGCGCAATATGTAGTGTGCGTTTGCTATTAATGCATTGTCAGCAAAACCTATAAATCATGTAGAGGGACGCAACTGCGCGTACATTCACCCTGTCCCCAGCCCCCCCCCCCTTCTAACACACACTCACAGACACACAGACAGACAGACAGACACGCACACACACACACTCACACAACACAATACACACACAACAACACAACGCACACAGACACAGACACAGAGACAGACATACACACACACACAAAACACACACACACACACACACACACACACACACACACACACACACACACACACTCACACACACACACACAACCAGACGTAAATAATATCTGCATGGGGATTTGACTTGACAAGCGCTGGACAGGTTCAACGTACGTTCACTGGCTATTCCCAGTGTACATCATTTCTGATCTCTCCCCACACCTCTCTGTTTGTCTGTCTGTTTGCCTGTCTGTATCTCCCTCTTTCCCCCTTCTGTCTGCCTGTCTGTCTGTCTTTGTGTCTCTGTGTCTGTCTCTGTGTCTGTCTCTGTGTCTGTCTGTCTATGTTGTCTCCCTCCCTCTGTTTTTCCGTCTGTCTGTCTGTCTGTCTCTCTCTCTCTTTAAACACTGTGTGTGTGTGCGTGCGTGCGTGTGTACGTGTGTGTGTATGGAGAGAGAGAGAGAGAGGGAGGGAGGGAGGGAGGGAGAGGGTGGGCTGTATTAAGGTTGGGGGAGGGGAGGGGGAAATTCTCTACTGTGTCCATCTCGATGTCATATAAAGGGAGGTGATGGTCGTGACAGTGGTTGTCGGATGTGGGCTCGTAAACTTTCTGACCGTAGACACTATAGAAACTAGAACTTGGACAACGTAACGTGTACGTACTGGTAATCAGGAAAGCAGCGTGCAGACATATAATATAGTATGATTTACTCACAGGTGCATGCATACATTCACTCAAGTCTGCACTCGTCCATGTCAAAATACAGTATTATGTCTGCTTCCGTGACCCCCTCACCCTCTTCTCCCTCTGTGTCTGTCCCTCTTTGTCTCTGTCTGTCTGTCTCTGTCTCTCTCTGTATCTCTGTCTCTCTCTCTCTCTGTCTCTATCTGTCTGTCTGATTATCTTGTCTACCAACAAGAATTAATTTTTAATGATCTTCTATGAATTAATTCCATGTATTTCTCTCCACGTTTGTTAGGTAAAGAAACATATCAGAAGAAGTAGAGACAGACTGAATTAGATTGATAGGCGGATGAAGGGATTAATGAATGGATGAAAAAATGAATGGAACACAGGAGCGGGGAGGGGGGAGAGTCTTAAAGTGTGAGGGTGGAGGCAGAAAGGGGACTAGGAAATGAACTACTGATCTTTTACTAGTTTTAGTTTGTATGTGCACCTGTCTTCTGCTCTCTACAGTGATGGTAAGAAGAAACAATTGTTATAGTTTGTTGATATTCAACTACAGACAACTTACTCTTAGCATTGCTGAGGCAAGCCCAAGGGGAAAAAACTATAGTCAGGGCAAGCGGGGAATTGACCCCCCCCCCCTCCCCAAAACCAAGCCAAACCAAACTCCACGCCAACAAAGAAAACACAAAAGTATTCTTTATAAGCTTATGCTTAAGCGTTTTTCTTATTTCATGCGCTGCTGCTATGTTGTTTTGATATAATAGAACTTTGTTTAAACCAAACCAAAACCCACCAAAAAAGCAGCTCCACAAGAAAGTAGTCTCAATGGTAGAGGCAGTGAAGAGATTAACCCTTACCTACCCGATCATGTGAAGTGTGCAAACATCAGACTTACCGGTTTCTTCCCCCTGGCAAGTTTGGGAGTTATCAGAGCTTTCAGACACATCAACTGCATTTGGGAAGGAGAGGAATGTCTGTGTGGGGATCGAAGTTTGCGCTGGTCGATACTTTGAAGCCTTGCAACCCGACAGAGCCATGGGGACGATTTGGGCCAAGCATTCGACTTGTCCGAGTGTCGTGCAGAGGGTTTTTCAGAAGAAGCTCGCTTGGCATATTTTGTATGGGTGTTTGTGCCAACTCGTCCGAGCCTCAATCGGTAGCAGATGGTTCTGGTTTTTGTTGTTTGTTTTTGTTGCTGTTCTTTAAATCATATTCTTTATGCAAATACAGAAATAGACGGAGGCATTGCTTTTTGAACTTGGAATCCTGCAGAGTTGTAGAAGAACTCCTATAGGCCCATACAGTTGTTAGTAGCTCATACATACATGGCATAGAAAAAAAAAGATGTACAACATCACGACCAGATGGCGCAGAACCAAGACGCACACACTAGTTAAAAAAAACAACCCAGGCTGTACCTGGGAGGGCTATCTTTGCACGTGAAGCATATTGCACGCTGCAGGTGTCGAAGACTCTCACAGGGGAGAGATTGGGAAGTGTGACGTGAACAACTCTGTTGCTACTATCAAAATCTGATGCTGACTGGGAAAGACAGGGTTTCCATACCAACAACCTCAGCCTGTCTTCCCCCCTCCCCTCCCCCTCCCTTCACCTCCACTCCATGGCGGACCAGTCCTGTTTGTGGGATACGACGGAATGCCATCAGGAGGTGAAAGCCCCTGTTATGCTCTGATTCAGGTCAAATGCCCTGAAAGGAAAGTGTTTTCGCAGCATTGTTCAATAGCAGAATGACAGACGCGATTGCGATGGATTAGGTGATTCTTCACTGTCGTCTGTCTGTTCTGTCAGTATGCAGTCGCCGTACTTGCGTATGATTGGCTTCTCAGTCACTGTCTCTGTCTGTCTGTCTGTCTGTCTGTCTGTCCTGTCTGTCTCTCTCTCTCTTTCCTTTACCTCCTTGTCTCTCTTCTCTCTCTTCCCCCCGCTCCCCCCCCCCCCGCTCCCCCCTTCAACATATCTGCCCCCAACTGCTTCCGTGACGTATATTGCTAACATGATTATGATGCTGTCGTTGCTGCTCCTGTTACTTAGGAATTATTGTTTGATGTTCAGCTCGCCACCATGCAAGTCTTGATTTGCTTTCTGACATTCTAGAAATTTGCAGCGGCTGTATTTCAAAGTCTATCAACAGCGGCGTTTGCTTGCTCTCTCTCTCTCTCTCTCTCTCTCTCTCTCTCTCTCTCTCTCTCTCTCTCTCTCTCTCTCTCTCTCTCTCTCTCTTAACTGGGGGTTGTTATCAGGGCCAGGTCCTCATCCAATTCCGTTTTATGGACCTCTTCTCTCTCTCTCTCTCTCTCTCTTCTCTTCCCAGCTCCAGATAGATACCTTCATTTCTGCTGAGAGGCCGCGATCGGCCCCATGCTTCCGGTGCACACTGATGCAGTCACGTCGCAAAATGAAGTCACAGCGACAGAATTTCACAGGGGAAATGACAGCCGCGTGGATCTATTCATTCATTTCTGTACTGATTGTCAAGGTGGCTTGACATGAATTCATTGGGCAAGCTAGTTTGCTAAATTCAGAGAAAAAGCATACCAGCGACTAAAATTCCGTTATCTGTTAAGAGGTTAGCGAATAGTTCACTGGCACAGTTCTTTGTGTTTGAAGTTGTGTATCAGCAAAGAGATAAGACTGACTTGACACCAAAAATCACTCCGAGGTCCTTTCAAAGGAGACAGGAAGTAAGAGAAACCACAGCAAAAACCAGCATTTATGGCTGACGGGTGGACGTGGATGAATTCTTTACTTGATCAGAAAAGTCCTTTCTTCTAGTTAGCTGCATTAAATTACTTATGAGAATGTCGTTCAGCATTAGTGCATCATACTCTTATTTTACATTCACTGTTCTTGGTGACCCACATGATAAGTATTCTGTGCAAACGCACGCACCCTCTCCCCCTTGATATATACATGTCTATCTTGAAAAGATGTAGAAAAAGGCACCATCATAAAGTGTATGGTATACTTAAACCCCCCTCTTATTCAACCCCCACCACATTAAAATTATTTTTAAAAATCTTATCGTATATGATAATAATAGTATATGTAAGCAAGTTACCACACATCTAAAAAAAAAAAAAAGAATCTCCTCCTTTGAAGACCAAATTAATTCTATCTCCATATATCACGTAGACTGAGCCACCAGCCCCTGGCTTTCTTTCTTTCTTTCTTTTTCTTTCTTCAACCCAGGCTACAAAAATGAGGTCTGCACTAGGAGCAGCACTTCCAGAGGGACATTATTATCCTTCCACACACCAAGTGTAGCCCCTACTACTACAGAACTTTTACCCTCCCCATTTCGAACCCTCCCCCTTCCCTCCTAGCGACGACATTCCCAGAAGCCGCTGCTAACCGAAGACACACACTATCTGTATAGACGCGATGTGGCAGGGGTCTGGCGGGGGGCTTTACAGGTAGTAGTAGTAATATTCCTGACGTTCACGAGAGCTTGCCGTTATCGACCCAAACTCCTGCAGCAGGGGAAGGGGGTTGGCCCCTAGGCTTTGATGTTGATAAAATTAATGATTTCAACTGTCGCTATCAAGGCCTAAAGCCCCTGCGTGCTGGGGGCTGTGTGTGCTGGTATGGGCGGCTGAATGGCGCTGATGGGCGGATCAGGGCCGCAGTGGATAGGGTAGTAGTAGGGGCAGGCAGGCAGGGCTTAGAGTTGCTTAGCTGGTGGGTGTGAAGCCTTGCGGTGGGTCCCCCCCACAAGTCCCTCGCAAATCAGGGTATAGGCTGGGTGGGTGTGTGTGGAGGGGGGGGGGGCGTGGAGGCTTAAAAAAGTTGGAGATTTTGAGAGAGAGGGGGAGGTAGGGGGAAAGAGAAAGAGAGGTGGGGGGGGGGGGGGGGGGGGGAGGGGGGGGAGGAGGAGGAGGAGAGAGAGAGAGGAGAGAGAGGAGAGAGAGATTTAACGTCTGTTCACTCGAAGTGATATTAGGGGGGGGGGGGGAGCTAGAGAGAGAGAGAAGAGAGAGAGAGAGAGAGAGGAGAGAGAGAGAGAGGAGAGAGAGAGAGAGAGAGAGAGAGAGAGAGAGGGGGTGTGTGTGTTCTGGTTGATTTTATACTCTCTGGAGGTTTTTGATAAAGATGGAAACTCTATGAAATTTCCATACATACCCCCTCTTTTTATGCTTCGTCTTTCTTTGTTACCTTTCTTGTTTTAGTTTCTTTTTTCTGTTCTTATTTTCTGGCAAGTTGAAACGTTATGTGGGGCAGTTGGTGAAGAATTTATATATATATAATATATATATATATATATATATATAATATATAATATATATATATATATATATATATATATATATATAATTACCAAAAACTTATTTTGTTGTTGTTATTGAACTTTCCGTGCACTGATTTTGAAGCAGTCGTTGTAAACAAGTTGCCAGAAACATTCAGGTCAGAACGGACTTTCCCACAGCCTCTGAAACTGTCACACTAGTGGACAGGCTCCTCTCCCACACCAACAACACAGGACGTGAGTGACCCCCTTCAGGGTCTGGTTAATTAATCCCCCTGCATCAACACCAGTCACGACCGGTCATCCTTCACGCCAGCAAGGCGTGAGTGACATCACGCCGTCATGACGTCACGCGGAAACGTGTAACACGGCCCGTCGGAAGACTTGTCCACGATGTTGAAGCTCCTGTTATGACGTCATCAACGCCGTGGGCGACAGGAGGAGAGGGGGGGGGGGGAGGGGGGCCGGGTTGCGTTAGAGTGGAGGTTTAGGTGGAGAGCTTGTCAAGGGGGAGAGAAGCCATGTATCACAGGGACTGGTGGACAGGGGTGTGGTGGGGGGTGACAGGGATAAGACGTGTTCCTTTCAACTGCTGATGTGGTGCGGTGTGGTCAGCGGGAATTCAATGAGGGGGAAAGTGACAGGTAGCCGCTTGTATGGTGGTGTACTTCTTCTGCCTGAAGTGGACTGAAGACATCCTGTGCAGAGGTAACAGCCAGCAACAGCCAGCCGTAAGGACATGCACTGCGCTTGTAACCTTGGGGGGGGGGGGGGGGGGGGGGGGGGGGGGAGGGGGCGGGGGAAGGGGTGATAGTACAAAATGTACAGTGGAATTATTAGATAAGTCACTGAATAAAAAATATATATTATATAGATAAAATAAATAATTTGACTTTGGCTAGTTCTGATCCCCCTCTCCTCTAAAAGCCAGTGGGTGGGAGAACAGTTGAATTTAGAGAAATTCAGCAGTCGGACATAAGATTAGATCCAGAGGAATTGCTTATATATCAACTCGCAACGCTTGACTAAACAACACTATCTAGTTGTTTTTTTTTAGTCCAGCATCTGCATCTCATGATAATTCATGTTTCTGTTGATTAACCCAAAATAAAAGGGTGTTCATGCAGAACCTCCGGTATGACTCTGTAATCCTTGTTAATTCATCTCTGGTTTCCACCCTCACTTTATCAGGATACTTCTGTTCGTCCTGTATACACACAAGAATGATTAAAATTTTTCCACAGTCATAATATATAGACTAGGAATGGTTTACCTCGTGAACTTCTTTATTGTTGTATCCACAATGCTCCGTAGTTCATTTACTAGATCCTATTATCAGGGTTGATTCAGTTACACCCACGTTTTTATCAGTGGATCTAAAGCGATGATTTGACGCGAGTGTCATTTTGGAACTGCCACAGGCTGAATTGCATACATACACACATACCCAGAACAGATCAAGCGTTGCTCACACCATCAATGACCATAGACGAATGAATGACCACAGATATCAAGGTACAGGTAATCGGCCTTTGAATCTGACCATCACATGTACACTGATTAAGATCCGTTTCACACAGCTGGTGTTCACACCCAGACACGTTATTTTTTTCTCAGAAAAGTCAAAACATTTTCAGCAAACAAGAGATGTCTAAATCAGAAAATGGGCACATAACCGATGAAGAAACCACACACAACAAACAGATACTAGATCTAGATTCGATACGAAAAACATTGAAAAATAAAATTAAAAACCTTGCAGGAAATCACACAAAAATCAGTTTTCAAAACGTTTTTCCGAGGTATGTTCCTGTTTAAAAATCCCGTGTGACACAGCTCTAAGCCCCCTCAGGCATTGTTGGAATATCTCTCTGGGCTATACTCCACTACCTTCCACCTGCCTCACCGAGCACAGCAGTAGTGAGTGTATTGGTAGAGATCGATACACTGAAAACCGATCGCTAATGATCGGGTTTTTATAACCCAACTTCACGGCATTTTCAAAGGTCGATCACATGCTGTTTTGAGCGCTGACAAAAGACCAAACCAGGGCTGACGTATTTTGTGACGCCAGGTTGGCTAGGAGAGCGAGAGGAAGCTGACATCAGTGGTTTTTTCTTTTCGCATGCTGACGAGTTTTTATTTTTATCGCTTATATATTTTAATGGACAGTGATAAGGGTTTTGATATGTGTGAAGCAGTTAACGCCTGACTGTGAGATCAGCGCTATTTTCAATAAATGACGGTGGTTTAATGCATGGCCCGCGGAGTCTCGTCATATGTTTGGGGCCGTTTTTGACGCTGATGAGTGTTGGAAAAAGATAGGATGAACATTGGGGGGGGGGGGGGGGGGGAGGGTAGGAGTAGGGATGGGGTAAGGGTAGGAGTAGGGGTGCAATCATCATGAAGTTATCACTCGTCAATGTCAGGCATTTAGCTTGTGTCAGTCAGCTTACGTGCCGTGTCTGTGTTGACGAGTGTATCAGTATCTCGACTGTCTATCACTGATTATCCGGTTTACTTGTTTGTTTGATGTGTGTGTTTGGTTAGTTAGTTGGTTGATGCGTTGGTTTTGCATTGTATTTTCTTTTTCTTTGTCGAAAGCTCAGACAGGAATTATTATCTATCACATGAGCGAAAATGCGTTGTACTGCTTTAATCAAAGCGCCTGATAAGTCAGGCCCAGTACATTTGATTTCGGCGTGGGAGAGAATGTTATCTTTTAAGTCTTTCTATTAAAAAAAAAAAAGACAGAAGAATGGGCCAAGAAAGCAGAAAATAGACGAGAAGAACGAAGAAAAGAAACAAAACAGAAACGAGGAGAAGGATATAGAATAGGGAATTCCTAGCACATAATTTCCAGAGGGTAGGGAAATGCTGTTTATACCGAGAGCCCCCCCCCCCCCCCCACCCCACCCCTTTCTGTCCCAGGCATCTCCACGGGGGAGGAATTATGTTTGACATTAATTCTTTTGGTGTTATTTGTTTTTATTTCGAGGATATGTCTGTCTGTCTGTCTGTCTGTCTGTCTGTCTGTCTGTCTGTCTGTCCTCTCTCTTGGGTTACTTGGAGGTGTTTCTTAAACTGATGTAATCCCTGATGGGTTAGGGCTGGGACTGGATGTAAAAAAAAAAGCACATGGCCCTTATTCATTATCCTCGAAATAAAATAAATTTGATTTGGTTTGTCTCTCTCTCTCTCTCTCTCTCATCTCTTCTCATCTACATCATCTCTCTCTCTCTCTCTCTCTCTCTCTCCTCTCTCTCTCTCTCATCTCTCTCTCTCTCTCAGGTTAGTCGTAGTAATAGGGGGAAATAAACTCAGAGAAAGGGAGGGTAAGGGGAAGGGGTGGATCATGGGGAGCTCATAGAGGTGGAATTGGGAGGGCGGAGTGGAGCTGAGATCTCCTCCATACAGGGCAGGGCAGTAACAGGGCAGGGCGCAGCGCAGGGCAGGGCTGTCCTCAGCAGCTTTGATCTGCGGGCAGAAGCCGACATTTTGCAAACAGGAGGGGGAGATAAGGCAGGCAGGCCCCCGTTAGGCTAGCTGGGCCTGTGTTGACGTAAAAGATTTTGCCAACTGCCACACAACTTTTCTCTAGAGCTCTGTCTCTGTCTGTCTCTCAGTCTCTGTCTGTGTCTGTCTGTCTGTCTGTCTCTCTCTTTCCAATCAGACACCCATAACACACACACACTCTGTCTCTCTGTCTCTGTCTCTCTCTCTCCAACCAGACACCCATAACACACACACACACACACACACACACACACACACACAACACACACACACACACACACACACACACACACACACACACAGAGTTATGGGTGTCTGGTAGGGGGAGAGAGAGACACAGACAGACAGACAGACAGAGACAGAGAGAGAGGATGTTGTGGGTAGGTGTCTGGGTTGAAAAATGGCCCTGATAGGAGGAGGTATGATGGGTTTTTGAGCATCAATGAAAGTGAAGGATTATTATGAAGTTTCCCGCGCCTGGTACCTTGCATGCCCCCCCCCCCCCCCCCCCCCCCCCCCCCCCCCCCCCCCCCCCCCCCCCCTCCGTCACTCCTTCCGTCTTCTGTTGGGTTTTTGTTTTGATTTTTACGGTTTGTAAAATTGATGGGTTCGTGGAGGTTTAATGTGTTTGAATTTTGCGTTTGTTCGGTTGTTTGGTTTCTTTTTCTCTTTATTGTTTTGTTTTTGTGTTTGTTTGGGGAGGTTCCTTTTTTCTTTTTGTTTTCTTCATTACTTTCTCTTTTTTTCCCCTTTCTTTGTTCCTTTTCTTCTCCCGCTGTTTCCATTCTTTCTTTTTTGCTGTCTTCCTTTTCCCTCTACTACTTTTGTTATTTCTTGCGTGTCCTTCATATGTATTTTTTCTTTTCAAATTGTAGTCTCTTTTCTTTCTTTTACTTCTGTATGTACGAAGCTAGTACGGACATTCATCCTTATCTTGTAATCCTTATTTGTACCCCCCCCCCCCCTCCCGCTTTCCCTGATTTACATTACATAGCTTAAACTTTTTTTTCTTTTTTAATAATAAAAATGGACACAATTTGTGTCTCATCATTTACTAAGTAGTAACCATCCATATGTGTGTGTGTGTGTGTGTGTGTGTGTGTGTGTGTGTGTGTGTGTGTGTGTGTGTGTATGTGTGTGTGTGTCAGTGCAAAGAGCAAGCAACCCGATCAAGCGAACAATAGATTAATCACTGACTTGTACAATAGGTCAACGAAATTAAGGTATCTGAGTGAGGAGTGAGTGAGTGAGTGAGTGAGTGAGTGTGTGTGTGTGTGTGTGTGTGTGTGTGTGTGTGTGTGTGTGTGTGTGTGTGGTGTGGATCCTACGCACGCGTGCGTGTGTGTGTATGTGTGCACACACACCCAATAAAGCAGGGGGTCTCCTCCTCCTCCTCCTCCCTCTGTCACAAGCTTATCAGCATCACCACACAACGAGACAAGCAGAAGCAGGGGGCAGGCAGGAGGTGTAGTGTGTGGATTGGGGATGCAACCAACACAGTCACAATAGTCAGTCAGTCAGAGGGGGTGTGCGCGCGGAAATCGTCTGCCGCCATCTGCCGCTGTCCTTGATAAGGTGTACACTACTTTACACCTGTGTCTGCTACTGTCTATCTATCCACTGACTGAAGCTGTCTCCCCCCACCCCCTTCCACCCCCATCCCAGCTTCTGTTCTCCCCCCCCCTCCCTCTACAATCCATCCTGGTCCCTACCTACCCCACCCAGTCAGTAGTCCCTTCACCTTCCTTATCATCACTCTCATCTCAGTTCTTTTCTCAGGTCGGGGTGGTGTAGTAGTAGGGGGATGGAGGGAGTCTGGCGCCGATAACTTCGCCTGTTAATGTCGTTTATCCTCAGGTATCACAGGGTGTGTGGGTTGTGTGTGTGTGTGTGTGTGTGTGTACGTGTGTGTGTGTGTGTGTGTGTGTGTGTACGTGTGTGTGTAGTGTGTGTGTGTGTAGTGTGTGTGTGTGTACGTGTGTGTGTGATGGTGTGGTTGTGTGGTAGTGAGTGGTATATGTGTGTGTGAGGGGGGGGGGAGGTAGATCTATGTGCACGCAGTGGTGCATGCACACCCAACTGTTCCCAAGTCAAAATGATGGACGGAGCTGGCTGACCCAATCCCCCTGAGTGACTAACTGACTTTCTAAAAACAAAAAAAAACTAATGACCAACAGACTTTCTGAATGGATGGATGGACCAACAGAAACAGAACAGAACAGAAACCCCCAAGACTTCAATGACTGAAAAACCGCGCAGAGGGAATGAATGATGGAACGAAGGAAACCAAAGTACCCCCCCCCAACCCAAAAAAAAAAAAAAAAAAAAAAAAAAATCCAACTTTCACCCCACCCCCCCCCAAAAAAAAAAATCCACAAAAAAGAAACATGAATGGAAAGAAGAGTAAAGGTAAAGGCGCCAGGGTTATCACTACACGGAGTGTATGTAGTAGGAGGCTCCTAGCTGTACTCAAACACCTTCTATTCTATCCCCCTATACTTTACTTTACTATCTCTCTCTGTGTGTGCCAGACAGTACAGGAGCAGGCAGGCAAGGGTAGAGGTGGTAGCTAGGGCCTAGCAGAGAAAGAAACATAACATGTATGGATGGAGAGAGAGAGGAAGGGATTGGAGTACAGGAGGTTTAAGGTGGCGGGGTGAAACAGCTGGGGATCAGCTTCAAGCAAGCGTCACCCCTCTACAGGGCAAAGGTTGCACAGGGTGCACTGGTGGGGAAAACGAGAGTGAGAGAGGGGGGAGGAGGGAGGGAGGGAGGAGAGGAGAGAGAGGAGAGAGAGAGAGAGAGAGAGAGAGAGAGAGAGACAGAGAGAAGAGAGAGAGACAGAGACAGACAGACAGACAGACAGACAGACAGACAGAGGGAGTGAGGGAGGGGGAGAGATAGAGGGGTAGTTGGAGAGAGTGCGAAAGAGAGGGAGAGGAGAGAGGGAGGGATGGAGGGGGAAGGGGGAGAGGAATGCAAGGGAGGAGAAAGGGGGGGGGGGATGAAGAGGATGTGGTTAATGATAGTGATAATGGTCTTAGTTCCAGGAGTGAGGAGAGAGAGAGAGAGAGAGAGAGAGAGAGAGAGAGAGAGAGAGAGAGAGAGAGAGAGAGAGAGAGAGAGAGAGAGAGAGAGAGAGAATTTATGCTTCAAGGGTTGCAGCAGATAAGCATTCTCTACTTTTTTTTTTACCTAACCCTTGCCCTGATTAGGGACAATAAAACAACCAAAACCCCTGAAAGCAAAAAAAAAAGAAAAACAACAATTTAAAAAAATCGAGACAGAGGGAGGGAGAGAGAGAGAGAGAGAGACAGAGAGATGTAGTGGTGTTTGGGTGGTAAACTAGGGGGGGGGGACACACCCACCCAAAACAGGCTAAACTCTTTTAGTTAAGAGATTGTTGTTCATTTTCTTAAGACATGTAATGGCTATTTTCCAACGCTGCCATGAAAATAGAGAATTTGAATGGTAGAATGTGTCGACGTTCTGTGACGGTGTATGGGTGTATCAACACTTTCTGTGTCAATCAATCTCCTTACCTTGTCTTTGCCTATCCCATCCCCACATCTCTCTTTCTTCTCTACCCGCTCCCCTATCCCATCCTTTATCGTTGTCCAGCAAAGTTCTCACTCTATACTAGGAAATGGGACATACGTTTATTATACTCAAAGCCTAACCTAAAACTGTTATTTCATTCGACACATACTTTATCTACATACGTTTATTATACTCGAGCCTAACCCAAAGCTGTTATTTCATTCGACACATACTTTGTTTATCTATCTCAGTTTGTGTGTCAGTCTACGTCTGTCTGTCGCGATGTCTTTTGTTGTCATTTGTTTGTCTCTGTCTACACGTCTCTGTTTCTGTCTGTGTCTCTGGTCTGTCTTGTCTTCGTCTCTGACTCAGATTCTGCCTCTCTGCTGTTTCATAAGTGCCACAAGTTTTATGCTACAAACAGACTTAGTATCAAAATTAACACACACACACACACAAGCACGCACGCACGCAGCGCACGCACACACACACACACAACACACACACACACCACACACACACACACACACACACACACACACACACACACACACACACACACACACACACACACACACACACACACACACACACACACACACACACACACACACACACACACACAACACACACACACACACACGAGACACACACACACAACACACTTCCTGCCTACCCATCTGTAAGCAACAGCAGCATACCCCCACCCCACCACCCCCTTCCTCCCCCAATCCCACCACCCACCACCCCCTCTCTCAATCAATGAAACTGTTGAAGGCTGTATGTGGCTTACTGTCTTTATTTGAAGCACATACACTATCTACTAGTAGTCTATAGGGGGCTGCACAAACTGGCTAATTATCTGGGCATGTACGAGTAATTATCAGCTAGTTAGTGTGGCCAGGCAAGGCAGCCTGACTGACCTCTTGCTTGCAGCCCAGGCAAAGTGAGAAGCGAACGAGGTGAGGTAGCTTAGCTAGCTGGCTGTGATAAGGGCTGTGTAGTGTAGTGTAGTGTTGTCTTTGGGTGTGTGTGGTGTGTGTGTGTGGTGGTGAGGCTTGTTGACAGCCTGGAAAACAGCCCTAGTCAGGGCCTTAGGTGATTAGAGAGGACAGGGAGAGAGGAAGGAGAGAGAGAGAGAGAGAGAGAGAGAGAGAGAGGGAGAGAGAGGAGGAGAGAGGGAGGGAGGAGGGAGGGAGAGGAGAGAGGAGAGAGAGAGAGAGAGAGGGGGGAGAGAGAGAGGAGGAGGGAGGGAGAGAGAGAGAGGAGAGAGAGAGAGAGAGAGGAGGGGAGAGAGAGAGGGAGAGAGAGAAGAGGGAGAGAGAGAGAGAGACAGACAGAGAAGAGAGAGAGAGAGGAGAGGAGAGAGAGAGGAGAGAGAGAGAGAGAGAGGAGGGAGAGAGAGAGAGATGAGATGGAGAGAGAGAGAGAGAGGGAGAGAGAGAGGGAGAAAGAAAGAGAGAGAGGGAGAGAGAGAGAGAGAGAGAGGTGCCAGTGACCCTTAGGACCCACATACTTGTTAATGAGTATCATCTCCTGACTGATTGAGGCAACTGATTAATTAGTTTATCCAGGTTGTTAGAGCGAGAGAGAGGTGTGAGTGTGTGTGTTTGTGGTGTGGTGTATGTGTGGTGTGGTCTATGTTTTGGGGGGTGGGGTGGGGTGGGATGGGGAAGGCGTTGTGTGTGTGTGTGTGGGGGGGGGATACGTTTATAAAGGGGAGGGCTGTGCAGATGGACAAATGTGTTTGGGTACATGATGCATTTACGTGTATGTGTGGGTGCGCGTGTGCATGAGGTGTGTAGATATGAATAGTGGATAGTTGGTTAATTAATGGACTGTGGTGAATATGTAATGACTTTACCATCTTATGCCATTTCCTCCCCTACCCCTTCTTCAGCTAGAGCTCTGAGGTTCAGCGGTAGTGAGATTTTGCTTAAGCGACGGTTTTTGCCCTCCATTTCGATAGCTGCATTACGATATCAGTGATGTCGTTTCATTTAAAAGTTGTATTGAAGCTTGACATGTATAGAATGCGTTTTATCATGTTGCCGCCAGTTATATCCGCTATAAAGTGTATGGGGTGTTTCACTGGTGGTGGTGATGATAATGATATTGATGCATAATGATGATGACGAGGACAATGATGATGAAACTAGCGAAGTGTACAGGATGATTTCAGGTGTGTTCGTGATGGTAATAATGATGGTGATGATAGTGGTGATGATGATGATAATAATAGTGAGGATAATGATGATAATGAGGATGATGGTGATAATGAGGATGATGGTGATAATAATGAAAGAGATGCTCTGGGAACGTTTGAGGTGTGTTTGTAATGATGATAATGAGGATGATGATGATAGTGAAGATGATAGTAATAGTGATGATGATGGTCATGATGATGATGGTCATGATGATGGAGGTGATGATGGTGATGATGATGATAACGAAGGAGATGTTCCGGGAATGTTGCAGGTGTGTTCGTGATGATGTCTCACCTGGTCAACGTGGTGCTGAAAGGCCTGATCAGTGACCGCTTCCTCTGCATGAACAACAATACCTACCAGCTCTACACCAGGGTGAGTGCCTCACCCTGTCACTACTAGTAGTAGCCTAGTTGGAGTAGGAGTAGTAGTTAGTAGTAGTAGTGGTTGTTGTAGTAGTAGTAGTTGTAGTTGTAGTAGTAGTGGTAGTTGTAGTAGCAGTAGTAGGAAGAGGAGTAGTAGTAGTAGTGGAGGTGGTGGTGGTAGTAGCAGTTGAAGTGGTGGTGGTGGTAGTAGGAGTAGTAGTAGCAGTAGTAGTAGTTGTAGGAGTAGTAGTAATAGTAGTAGTAGTAGTAAAATAGCAGTAGTAGCAGAAATAGTAGTAGTAATAGTAGTGACGGAAAATAGTGGTAGTAGTAGTAGCAGGAGTAGTAGTAGTAGTAGCAGTAGCAGGAGTAGAAATAATAATTATAATAATAGTAGTAGTGTGTGCATGTGTGTGAAAGTCATATCAAAGTCAAGTCAAAGTTTCATTTCCAGATGGTACATTGAATAAGCAATGCATTTTCTCCCCCCCCCCCCCCCCGTCAAGCCATCTGTGTGTGTGTGTGTGTGTGTGTGTGTGTGTGTGTGTGTTGTGTGTGTGTGTGAAGCATGACATTTTTTTGTTGGCTGCCGACTGTGAGCATACTGGATGGGTTCAGTGGCAGTGAATGTACACGGCGACGATAGCTCTGCCAAAATAGGAGTGAGGTGCCCGATATAGCTATGTTCCAATTGTGTGCCGTGTGTGCAATATTCCCACAAAAAGGGGATTGTTGTACTCCTGGGCATTCAGAGGACGAGAACATAGAGAGAAGATAAGAAATGCGTATAGATTCATGAATCCGAACCCCCCCCAAAAAAAATAACAACAACAAACAAACACAAAAACAAAACAAAAATCTCCAAAACAAAACAACCCTCCCCCCGAAAAATGCCTCACCCTCACCCCAGCAAAAAGCTGCCCCCCCCAAAACAACAACAACAACAACAACAAAAACAAAAACAAAACCAAAACAACTCAAACAAACCCCAAACAACAAACAAAAACCAAACAACCCCAAGCAAAACGAAACAAAAGAGAAAACCCCCGAAAGGAAAACACACACACAAAAAGCGGATTTTGTATACTTGAAGAAAGCAGTGTCTAAAGTCCACCCCGTTCACTTGAGTTGTCTCCAGGAGTTTCTGAGATCAGCGGATCGAAGAACCTTTTGAAATCGATCTCTCCTCTCTGCCTGGACTGGCCAAGCACACTGCTGACGACAACATCACAAAGCGCTTTCAGAGCCGTGGGATTTTTTTGTGTGTGTTCAGAATTCTTTGGGGATTTTGATTGATTTACAACCTCCCCCCCCCAAAAAAAAAAAAAAAAAAAGAGAGAGAGAGAGAGATGAGGGTGAGAGAAGGAAGAAGAGAAGAAAATTAAGAAAATGTTATCGTCTTAACTCTGGCCATCTGAATTTGATAGATTTTTTGGTTTTGGTCTGATTCTTATAATCTGTTTATTTGGTTGATTGATTGAGTTTTAATTATGATTTTTAAAAAAATGTTCGTTTAGCGGAGGGTGGTGGTGGTGTTTATTTTGTTGCTCATTGCTGCACACTTGTTAGAGAAGTAGTACTGAAATGCGTCACTGTCGTTGTAGGCGGTGGGCGTCATCACATCGTCATCATCATCGTCATCATCATCATCATCATCATCATCATCATCATCATCGTTATCATCATCATCTTTGTTCATCCTCATAATATTCATCACCATCTTTTACTCAGTGACTGACGCAACAGCCAAGTGGATAATTATTATAATGTTAAAATTCCAAAAGTTCCGAAGTCAGGGGTGGCCGACAGGTTCGCATCTTAAACAGAGGCTGGTAGATAATAGATGGGAATGTTGATAAATGACTTGAGTGAGCGTACAACTAAATGACTTAAACCAATCAACAAAACGTGACGACCTTTCTAACAATGCTGTTTGCTGCCTGTTTTCAGAGCGACCTCCACCCGGACTGCTACATGCAGGAGGCCATGAGGAACGGCAGCGGCCACAACGTGTACAGCTTCGCCAGCTGCCGCACGCCTGAGGGCAAGAAGTGCTACCTGGGCCTGTTCCGCAACGGCACCATGCGGCTGGGCAGGGAGGCCCGCCAGTCCCAGAACACGGCGCAGTGGCTGGCCATCCCCGTGAAGCACGAGGAGGAGGAGAAGGCCCGCGAGGCCAAAGAGGAGATCCAGAAGCAAGGGCAGTGGCGCCCCACCTCGCGCCCCGCCCCCAGCACGCCCCGCCCCGTCAACCCCAGGGAGCAGAGGAGGAAGCGGGTGCGGCGCTGGTGCCGCAACCTGGACATCATCGTCAAGAGGCCGCGCAAGTTCCAGCGGCGGTGCAAGCACGACTGTGAGGTGCTGAACAAGATGATCCACCACCCGGACCGCTACATGAGGCGGTGTCTGGTCAGCCACGTGCGCCGGCGCCACCGGAAGAAGGGGCCCGAGCCGGCGGTGGACAGTAAGAAGATCAGGGACCGGGTGCAGAGTCTGTGGCCCCGGCGCAAAGAGATCTTCGAGAGACTGCGGCATCTCCACCGCTGCAACAAGCGACTGCGCCGGCGCGGGGACGCCAAGAGACGCTCCTGCAGCAGGAGCCAGCTGCGGCGTCAGCAAGGATGCGGGCTGAGAAGAGGAAACGGCCAGGTCTGCTGCGGCCGCCTCCTCTTTCTCCTCCTCTTCCTCTTCCTCCGCTTCTGCGCAAAAACATTCTGTAAGATCGCGGCACCGGCATTCCGGCTCGGGCAGGAAGCGGATCCGGCATGAGAGAAGAGGGCGGGGCAGGAGCACAGACACAGAGGGGGCAGCGTCCCTGCCTCCCCCTCCCCCCACGTCCAGCGGGAGAAGCGGGGGGCAGCAGGGCTGTGGACTGCATTGACTTCTAGGTGAAGGAAAAGGGCAGGCGTGTTGTCTCTGTCTGTCCCTTCAGGTTACTGCTGATGTGGGGGGTGACTGGCGAGGCTACCGCTGCTACTGCTGATGCTGATGTTGGCTTCTGGCAGTGTAGGGGCTGATTCAGGCTGCAGGCTTCATTCAGGCTCCTAGCTGATGAGGAGGTGGCTTTAGGCTGACAGAAGGAAGCCAGACAGGCAGGGGGTGATCTGTCTCAGCCTGGTTACTACACCCAGAGCTTTTTTGTTTTTGCTTCTGGCCTGGACATCATGCCCTCCTCTTGGTCAGACTGCTTGTGCTGGACACAGGGGGACTGTGGCAAGTTTTGCGTTGGGTGGATCGCGAGAGAGGAAGAGAGAGAGAGAGAGGAGAGAGAGAGAGAGAGAGAGAGAGAGAGAGAGGAGAGAGAGAGAGAGAGAGGAGAGAGCATTTCGAAGTCAAAATAATCACCACGGCGGATTCTGCCCACTGGCGCTTTTGTTGACTGGCATCGCCCATCAGTTTTCACAGCAGTCTGCCGCAAGGTCAGACCAGGCCAGGCAGGCCCCTCCTGTGTCAGGCCCCTGCCTCCCCTGTCTCCTTAGTATTACAGTCACTGTCTGCAGAGGACAAGAGGACAGCACCGTTCTCTTCCCTTCTTGCTTGTCGCTGGAAATCAACAGACAGAAGGAGTGAAGAGTTTTCATGTACAGAATAGAAAACGGGAGCCAGACTATTCCATGCCGACATGCAGAAGTGGAAGAGAAAGTGTCCGAGGTGAAGAGAGACTCATTGCAGAAGAAGCCAAAGCTTGACCCGTGGTCAAATATTGTGCAGAAAGTGCCATTCGATATACAAAAAAACCCAGCCCGCTCTGGTGTTTGCCATGATCAGTGTGGGTCGTGGACAAACTTGGACCGTTTAATCTGAACCATTTGCACCTGTTTGGAAGTGTGCCATGTCATTATCATTCTGTCCGTGTCGAGCGCCGGGTTGACACTGGAGTGATGTTAATCCTTGTTAATCCCGGACTATCCCACACTGGCATGTGTTGTGTGTGTGTGTCTGTGTGTCTGTGAACAAGATACACCGATATTTCCTACACACACACTACTCTCTCACACCTTGTGGCCAGAAAGCAAAGCTGCATCGTAGGTTTGTGTAGAGTACTGCCCAGACCTCACACACACATACATACACACAGAGTCCTTGAGATGCAGGCTTTCTTTGTGGAGAGAGACTGCAGAACTATTTGCTTCACGTCTGGCTAGTTCATGATAGACATGTTGACATTCTGTCATTGAAAGCTTTTGTTCTCAGGAAATAAGGAAGTCATGGAGGTGTCAACGGCGTGAGAGCACACACACACACACACACACACACACACACACACACACACACACACACACACACCACACACACACACACACACACACACACACACACACACACACAGAGGAATTGAGAAGGGGGTAATATGGTAATGTTTCCAAAGTCTTCATTACTTGTGCTTCCTCATTGGTGTATTATGTT
The DNA here is from genome assembly GCA_030674155.1 of Stramonita haemastoma. Taxonomy (NCBI): domain Eukaryota; kingdom Metazoa; phylum Mollusca; class Gastropoda; order Neogastropoda; family Muricidae; genus Stramonita; species Stramonita haemastoma. The sequence continues at coordinate 49,627,827 of CM060326.1, read as the reverse complement.
TCTTCCACTATTTTCATGCCCTGTTTGGTTTGTTTTTCCCCTTTTTAAAGACACGATACTTTCGTTCGCAATGTTGATTTGTAACAGCTTCGGTCAGTGGGCAGTCGCGGTCACTCACGTCCATTAGTGACAGACTGTCTCACAGATCAAGCTACAAAGAAATCTGCTGGAAGAAACTCGGCCAAAGACATACATCCACATGTGGGAAACAACAGACTGGGGGGAACAGAAAGCTAAACAGTGCATCAACAAACAATCCCAAGTATCTTTACTGAGAGATTGAATCGGGGATGCTACTTAGTGACGTGAAAGCTTTCTTCCCTTGCGGACTCCCTTCCCTTTCCACAAAAAACAGCATTTTCCGGAGGGAAGATTGTCTCGACAAAAATGTTGTAGTAGCCCTCATCCCCATCTTGTTCCCAACAACTTTGAAACGAGTGTTTGTGAACAAGGAAATTCATCTAGCCGTGTCAGTCCAAGTCTTCGTCTTCCATATCTAGTTTTTTCATGGCTGAGTTGAAACAGTGTGGGCGAAGTAGCGCGTTCTTCATATTATTATACCTAGAGATACAGCACTTGACCATTTCGGCACAGACTTCTTGTGAGATCTTAAGGCTGTTTCCCCTCCTACCCCTCATTTTTTTTTCTGTGAATGAGCTTGAATAGTGGTCAGTGTAGAGAAACGCGAGGAATATTTCTTCGTTGTTTTTTTTGTTTGTTTTTTTTCCTGATTGTGAAGATAGCAAAACAGGATTCTGTTATAATGTTTGGAAAAACGTGGACATGAACTGCGACCAATGCACACTCATCGCTTTATATGTCAGATGTTGAGAAACAGATGTATGATGATGTATTTATTGTAAAGGATAGAACCCCCCCTCCCCCAAAAGCAAAAAAAAAAAAAAAAAAAAAAGTCAGCGCGTGGAATGATGTACAGGAAAAGAAAGACAGTGCCACAGAAGGAGACGTGAAGGACAGAAGCGGAGAATTATAACGAGAACTTTTTTGTTTGTGTGTTGTGGTGGCGTGATGTGACCCAACATCTTGCAATACGGCCAGTGAATAATTTATTGGGAACAAAGTTTCTGGGATGGAGTGACGCTCTGCACATGTTGTCATTTTGCTATGCCTGCTCCCTGTTGTGTGTGCGCGCGCGCGCGCGCCGTGTGTGTCTGTGTCTGTGTGTTGTGTGTTGTGTGTGTGTGTGACTTGTGTGTGTGTGTGTTGTGTGTGTGTGTGATGGTGTGTGTGTGTGCACGAGGCGCAGAGAGAGAGAGAGAGAGAGAGAGAGAGAGAGAGAGAGAGAGAGAGAGAGAGAGAGAGAGAGAGAGAGAGCAGGGACAGACGCTGTTCTGAAAGGAAATGGTGATGCTGTTCCATCAAGGACACAAATCACAGACCTCGCGGGAATCCTGTATACAAAAAAAAAAAAAGAATCCCCAGCAAAAAGAAACAACAGAAAACTTAAAAAAACGTTGTGTACTTATTTATTATGTAAGATCAAATGTTCTCTCACAGCATCCAGTTTGTTAAAATCTGATTGGTTCCCTGAGCCGCCATTACTGTGGCGTCATTTCCATGCTGTTGTTGTCCATGTTGTTGTCGGTCCATCACGGTGTTTTCTGTCCGCCGTTTTTTATATTTTTTTTAATTTTTTGTTTTTTATCTTGGAAGCAAGTATGGTCAGTTCATCATCTTTTGCAACTCAAATCCTCGTTCACTTCGTTCATATTCGACATCTTTCATCATCTCTATTTTAAAATGTATTGTGTTTGTTTTTTTCTTACTTCATTTGCTATTTTTTGTTTGTTTGGATTTTTTTTTATTTTCTTTTTGCTTCTTTTCTGATGAGACAGTTCTGCTAGACCTAGCAGAGGGGGGGGGGGGGCGAGAGGGGAGAGAGAGAGAGAGAGAGAGAGAGAGGAGAGAGAGAGAGAGAGAGAGAGAGAGAGAGAGAGAGAGCGCAAGCGGAAAGCCGCCATCCCTTCAAAGTCTGTCTCTCTTTCTCTTCAACTCCTGTCGACCTCTGATGCTATATCTGATCTCTTCTGTTTTAGTCCATCTTTAACGTTATTTAACTCCCCACCCCCACATTCCCAGGTCTTTTTTTAGCACAGGCATCAAGTTCGTGATCATCAAGGAAGACAAGACAGTGCAAATGACAGATTCTGAATGGTCGTTGTTAAACTTCATAGACAGATAACCATGGTCATATTTAACTTCTTTGAACGATCGCTGAACAATAAGGCAAAAGTTTCACAAAGATGACAGATTTGAGTTTAAGACAGAAAAAGTAGCAACGTTCGGGGAATATCCCCTCACCTCGCCACCCCTGTCCCTCGCTCTTCCCCAAACTTTCAGTAGAAGCATCTTTTTACCTTAGAAAACTTTGGTACAGATTGCCAGGTGCTTCCAGTTTAAACTACAGAATACTGTATCCTTTTGTACTGTGGTCGTTCTCACCATGTACCAGCTATCCACAGTGAAGTATGTGGCGAAAAATGACAAAAGAAGTACTTGTCTGATACTGTTTTCACCTGCTGTAACCGGTTAGGGAATTGGTGTATTGTTGCTGTCTGTTGCTCACGCTAGCACTTTAGGACGAATTTCTGCTTCAGAATGATAAGCCCTTGAGCATGGTAGCAAAGACATAGTATATACTATGCCCTCGGGGTATTGATTTTTTCGTTGAAAATGCACCGTTTTATTTCTTCACTTAAAACAAAATCACAGTTCTGGTGACTTCCCCGCGCCAGTATGAGCAATTAATTAATTCTCTACTGATGTGGAGTTTGTAGAATGAAGCACGCTACATCGCTATGTAGTTTCTCTCTTGTTTTGTTTTTTTAATGCACGTGCACAAATCCTTGTAGTTTTGTAACTGTTTTATATCCAATGCATAGTTTTCGTAGCACAGACAGCTAGCCATCTGTGATTCTCTTTTTTTCTCCTATCTTGTGATATGAAAAACTCAGATTACCGCTACCTCATGAACTTCAGAGCCAGTATGTAACAAAAATAATGCAAATCGCCTAGTTGAGATGCAGCTTCCTCAAACTGATCAGTCTTTTTAGAATTAGCATTTTGGTATTATATCTATAAAAGCAACAACAAAGCTTTTAAAAAAAATTTTTGGTCATAATTTTCGATGATGATTTTTTTCTCGCTGGGAGACTCGACACTTTTTTCGTGAGTTTTTAAGGATGGGAAACCTGTTGGCCAGAATAAAAGCCAAAAAGAGTCTAGCAGCAAAAAGAAAAAAAGATTTAATCGGAAATGTGTCTAAATCTAGCCTGTGCATTCTAAGACTGATGAAGTTACGTTAAAGTGGAATCTGTTACTGTCTGGGAAGAAGTGTGGCATGGCTAACTCTCTGGCCCGTGGTGAGATAAATGATCAGGTAGAGGGTTTGGAATCCCTCCCGGGTAGGCTGATTGAGTGGGGTTTGGGGTTTTTGTTTTCTAAAGGATTTTTTTTTTCAATTTCTGCTGCGCATTAAGAGCTGATATGTGTACTAGTCTTTCGGATGAGACCAGAAATTGGTGTTGTGTGTAAACAACATTAAATGTCGCGTAAAAGAACCTAAAGCAACAAAAGACTTGTCCCACTCAACAGAAGGTTCGACCCCAATCAGATGACCTAAACTACAAAGGGAAGACAAGGTGAAAAATGTGGCGCCCTATTTTGGCAACGTACTTTTCCATTCGGGAGCACATTCCGGATTTCACGTAGAGAACTATGCTGTGATTGCGCTGCAATACAATACAGTACAATACACTACAGTGGAATAGAATACAATGCAATGAAGGATGCAATGCAATGCAATAAAAGTGAGGAATGCAAGGCAATAAACAATGCAATGTGATGCAATGCTGGACGATAGAGAATATATTCTGTAGAAGACTAGTGTGACGGTCCTTTGGTAAGAAGTTGCAGACCTGCTTTCTGTAGTGTGCATGTCATTTTAGGAATTCAGGGGATGGTGAGGTAGGTACATGTTGAGGAATAGCAGAGAGGGGGGGGGACTTTTTGGTTTTCCTTTCTTGTAGTAGTTTTACTTACCCTCCTCCTTGTCTGTTATCTTTATCAATTACCAACCTGTGTTGTAATTTGTTTTGTTTGTTTCTTTTTATTCATTAGCTTTTTCTTTTCCTTTTCGCCTTCTCCCTTTTTGTGTTTTAATTTTGTTATATATTTTAAAACCACTTTTATTGTTATTATTATTATCAACATCATTACATCATTATCATCATCATTATCATTCGTCATCGCTGTCATCATCGTAGCGTCACTAAACAGCATCCACATCATCACCACCGTCATCAGTTGCGAATGTCATTATCATCATTATCGTTGTCACCACCACCACCACCACACCACCACCACCACCACCATCATCATCATCATCATCATCATCATCATCATCATAATCATCATCATCATCATCATCTCTTAGATTTGAGTTGCGATGCCAAGGAAGTCATCCACCGTGCTTTTCGCTCCTTACCTCATTTGTGACGTGTGCCTGACGTGTGCTTGAGGTGACGTGCAATATGAGTTGGGGTTTCTGACGTCAGTGCGAATGACGTGTAATCCACCGCAATTTTATTCTCTTATGCTAAAGATTGCTGGGGTTCCCGGTCCCTCCCCCCTGTTTTTATAGGTTTTAAAAAAAAATTTCATTATATTATAGGTTTGTTTGAATTTTTAGAAAAAGCGTTTGTGAAGGAGTTTTGAAAAAAAATCACTAGATTCTTAGATCATTGAGAGGATTTTTGAACGAATTCATTCAATTCTAATTTTTAGTCTTATCAATGTCATTGTTGATGATGTATCATTATTATGGTCAAACATTTTGTGGCAGGAAGCCAAGTTGGATGAAATACGCAAGACTTTTTTTTAGAAATCAACTTTCGAAATCATAGGTCTTCTCATGTGATTTCAGTCTTAAATTCGGTACTGTATTTGTTTTGTGTTGTTGACACCTTTTATGATCATGTCTTTGAATATTTTTTCAAAATAAAAGATAGCTATTTTAGACTATTTGTTTATCTTTTCAGTGAGGGATGATGTACATATGAAGACGTGATCAAAGAAATGGCTACAGGATATGTATGAACTGAGGTGGCAGGGGGGGGGGGGGGGGGGGGGGTAGGGGTGAAAGGGGCGAGAGGGTTTTAAAAGAACATACGCAATTTATAATGAGGATGTAAGAGCGAAGAACATATGTTATTCTGATTTGAATCCACTTGTAGAGTTAAAATAAACCAGTCCTGTTGATTTGGAGAAAGGTGGGTTTATTTCTGTTTTAAAAAAATAAATAAAAACCAAAGAGTTTGTGGTGGTTGGGGAAGCTCATGACGGTGTGTGTGTTTGTGTGTGTGTGTGTGTGCTTGCGTGCGTGCGTGGTGTGTGAGTATGTCTGTATGCGTGCGCGCGCGTGCGTGCGTGTGTGTGATCGAGCGTGTGTGTATAAGCCTGCATGTGCATGTGTTGGAGAGAGAGCGAAAGAGTGAGCAACTGAACAAGATAGCAAAATGTTATGTGTGCGAGACATTGACTGGAATTGTTCAACCAGCGTTGATTGGAATTGTTCAAACAATCAAATTTTGGAAAGGTCTGTGCTCCATTTTTGTTGCCCCAATGACACCTAGAATGAAATTAACCTTCAACAGTGAAAGCCATTTGGTAGAGAGGGGAAAAAAGAAAGCTCTTGACTGAGAGATAAAGGGGGTAGAAGGTGTTTTTGATAACTTTTTCATGATCTCAGAAAATACTTCAGTTTTTTAAAAATCGTTTCAGTAGGAAGTCGTAGGTATTGAAAAAAATAGTTCAAAGCGTACGTATTCCCATATCCATATATATATATATATATATATATATATATATATATATATATATATATATATATATATATATATATATATATAATATATATATATATTCGTCATCTAAAACAGGTCTCTCTATACATCATCCAACAACCTTTGGCATCGCACAAATGTAGCATCCATCATTTTGCTTTGGGAAGAATGGTCCAGAAAGGGAAAGCATCATTCAATTCACATTACCCATCTGAAGCCACAGAAAAAACGTTTCCCTGCTGGGTTCTTTGGAAATGCTTTTAGACTTGCATATGAGTTTCATGAAATTGTTCTTTTTTTTTTTATTTCCCCCCCTTCAGCTTTTTGCAACAGTGTGATCATTTCAGCTAGCTAAGAATAATACCAAGCATTCCGATGTTGTAGCTTAGGATTAAGAGACAGAAACAGTGAAAAAAAATCCCTGAAAGTTAACGTAAGAGTTGAATTCAAGTTTTAGTGTATAAAACCTGTGGCCGGAATTCAGTGAGACAAGAGAAGAGAGAAAGAAAGATTGAAGGTGTGGAAACCATTGAATGCCGACCGTATGCAAGTGCAAAACAATCATAACGTTGATGATATTCTGAGGCGGACATTGTGTATTACCTACATTATGGCCGTCGTCATGTCATGATAATGTATCATATTGTCAACATCTGTGTAGTAATCTCACTTTGGGAGTTGAACAGTATTCTGAACACTTTTTTTTTGTTGTTGTTGCAATGTCTGATATTGTTATTAAACTAAAAGTGATGTAAATGTTGACACAGTTGGGTGTGCTGATTTTGATTTTGGAGTGTGGTTTTATGTGTGTGGTGTGTATATGTGTGTGTGTGTGTGTGTGTGTGTGTGTGTGTGTGTGTGTGTGTGTGTGTGTGTGTGTGTTTGGTTTTCTGTCTGTCTGCCTGCCTGTATGTCCGATGTTGTCACTCTCTCTGTCTGTCTGTCTGTCTCTCTGTCTGTCTGTCTGTCTCTCTGTCTCTGTTACTTACCCTGTCTCTATCTTGCACTCACTCACTCACTCCACTCACTCACTCACTCACTCACTCACTCACTCACTCACTCACTAAGTCACTCATTCAAAACCTCTCTACATTGTTTTCTTTGGCTTTCATACGCTTTCTCTTTGCTTCTTTCTGTTGTCAATGTCTTTGTCTGTGTCTCTGTGCCACTCTCTCTCTCTCTCTCTTTTTCTTTTTTCTAAACACCCATGTTCACGTGCCTACCACATATGCACAGACACTCTGTCTTTCTGTCTGTCTCTCTGTCTGTCTGTCCAGTGTCTGTCTGTCTGTCTGTCTCTCTCACGCACACAAACACAAACACAACACACACTCGCTCTCTCTCTCTCTCTCACACTCCACTCCACACTCTCTCTCTCTCTCTCTCTGTCTCCACACACACACACACACACACACACACACCCCACACACACACACACACACACACACACACACACACACACACCACACACACACACACACACACACACACACACACACACACACACCACACTGGCCATTGAGTAAGTAAGCAAGTAAGTGGCCTGCAGTAATGCAATCAAGGAACGCTCAGCGGTGTAGGGTTCCAGCCTCTCTTCTCTGCAACC
>CM060326.1:49595357-49612857 GCA_030674155.1 Stramonita haemastoma | reverse complement strand
CATACATAGGTCCGCAGCACGCAGCAGTGGCTTTGTTTCACCGCTTCCCAGTGCCCCCTCCCCTCCCCCCTCCAATAATTACAGCATTATTATTGTTGGTCGTGTTGGGCACCTGGGCTTTATCACAGCTCTTGATTAAACCATCGATGCTTGGGGGCAACAATAAAGTGAGAGCCTGTATGATCAGTGGCTTTCCCATTCATGGAATTCCACTTTACAGCTTAGTCTTTAGTGATCGACTATGACTCTCTGACTAGGAGGCTTGACTTGCACAGTTCTTATGTGCTGCAGCCCTGGGGGCTAGTTGGCCTTTGGAGAACATCTCCAACGCTGACTGTCCTTATGCCCTCTTGGCTGAGAAAATGGAGATGTACTGTGGGCAAGGCGTCTCCACTATATTTAAAATTTATACCCAGTTTCCGAAACAGCAGCTGCCTCCTCTGCTGTTTAAGGAGGTCATCATCGAACACGACGGACAAACAAACAAAAAACAAAAGCAACGTGATGGTGAATGGAGTGGGGGGGTTGTTTTCGCTTTTTTTCTTTGTCTCAGCGTCCTGTGGGTACTCAGAAGATGCATTCTGTCTGAAATGTCACACTTGAGAATCACTGTGAGAATGTCACTACATACTGGATAAGAAGTGTGGCGTGTGGGATCTTTCCAGGTAAAAAAAAGGTAAAGGTGTCCCATAACATAGGTGGTTGTAGGGGAGTGAGGCATCAGAGACCTCTCAGCTTCTCTTGGGGCCAGCATATTGAGGGCGGCGCCCATCTCCTCTCCCTAGCTGCTTTACTTTCCCTGACCCTAAAGAGGGCAGGTACCCATTTACAGCTGGGTGAACTGGAGGGGGACTGTTCTGAAGCCAAGACGCGTTTCCAGGTACCTGGCTATATAGGCAGCTATATTCTCAATACAGAGTTTCCCTCATCAACAATACACAGCATCAGATGTTCCCATGACAGAGGCAGTATCAGATTCTGTCTTTACAAAAGAAAAGGTAAAAGGTAAAGGTGTCCCATAACCTATGTAGTCGCAGGGCAGCGAGGCGACAGAGACCTCAGCTTCTCTAGGGGCCAGCATATTTTAGGGCGGCGCCCGTCTCCTCTCCCTCACTGTTTAACCTTCCCTGACCCTAAAGAGGGCAGGTACCCATTTACAGCAGGGTGAACTGGGGGACTGAATTGAAGCCAAGGTGCGCTAACGGTCACCCATCCACTTGGTAACCACGCTCAATGCTCCTTGGCTTGGGGAGTGTCAGTACCCTGACCACTGAGCTATCCTGTCCTCTTTGCAAAGGCTCTTTTGTTAATTAATAGCATACACAGACATCTTCCCATTTGAGAGGCTCCCTCATTGATAGCCTACAAAGTAGATTACTGATGCTTATGACAGAGCTAGGCTCTCTCCTTAATCATCTATACAACTAGATCTATGTTCTAGTCGTTCACATTAGCATTAAATTGGTATGGACACTCTTTGTTGATGACAATAATATATACTGATGAAAGCGTGTGCCATACCAAATAAAGGCAGTGTCAGGTATTATCTGCCCAACGTTTATCAAATCTTTAAAGTAGAGGAAGGGTTGCGTAGATTTAGTTGTTTCAGGGTTCCTGCATTCATTCTTGCTGACTGGGTTCTTATCTTTACTGTTATCTGTCAGGGTTCCTATTTTCACTCTTATCCGTCAGTGTTCTAACCTTCTTCACTCTTATCTGTCAGGGTTCTGATCTTCTTCACTCTTATCTGTCAGGGTTCTGATCTTCTTCACTCTTATCTGTCAGGGTTCTGATCTTCTTCACTCTTATCTGTCAGGGTTCCTACCTTCACTCTTATCTGTCAGGGTTCCTACATTCACTCTTATCTGTCAGGGTTCTGATCTTCTTCACTCTTATCTGTCAGGGTTCTGATCTTCTTCACTCTTATCTGTCAGGGTTCCTACCTTCACTCTTATCTGTCAGGGTTCTGATCTTTTTCGCTCTTATATGTCAAGGTTCCTACCTTCACTCTTATCTGTCAGGGTTCCTACATTCACTCTTATATGTCAGGGTTCCCACCTTCACTTTTATCTATCAGGGTTCTAACCTTCTTCACTTTTATCTATCAGGGTTCTAACCTTCTTCACTTTTATCTATCAAGGTTCTGATCTTCTTCACTTTTATCTATCAGGGTTCTAACCTTCTTCACTTTTATCTATCAGGGTTCTGATCTTCTTCACTTTTATTTATCAAGGTTCTGATCTTCTTCACTTTTATCTATCAGGGTTCTGATCTTCTTCACTTTTATCTATCAAGGTTCTGATCTTCTTCACTTTTATCTATCAGGGTTCTGATCTTCTTCACTTTTATCTATCAAGGTTCTGATCTTCTTCACTTTTATCTATCAAGGTTCTGATCTTCTTCACTTTTATCTATCAGGGTTCTGATCTTCTTCACTTTTATCTGTCAGGGTTCTGATCTTCTTCACTCTTATCTATCAGGGTTCCTACATTCACTCTTATCTGTCAGGGTTCTGATCCTCTTCACTTTTATCTATCAGGGTTCTGATCTTCTTCACTTTTATCTATCAAGGTTCTGATCTTCTTCACTTTTATCTGTCAGGGTTCTGATCTTCTTCACTCTTATCTATCAGGGTTCCTACATTCACTCTTATCTGTCAGGGTTCTGATCCTCTTCACTTTTATCTATCAAGGTTCTAATCTTCTTCACTTTTATCTATCAAGGTTCTGATCTTCTTCACTTTTATCTATCAGGGTTCTGATCTTCTTCACTTTTATCTATCAAGGTTCTGATCTTCTTCACTTTTATCTGTCAGGGTTCTGATCTTCTTCACTCTTATCTGTCAGGGTTCTGATCTTCTTCACTCTTATCTATCAGGGTTCCTACCTTTACTCTTATTTGTCAGGGTTCCTAGCTACATTCACTCTTATACATCACGGTTCCTACATTCACTCTTATACATCATGGTTCCTACATTCACTCTTATCTGTCAGGGTTCCTACATTCACTCTTATCTATCAGGGTTCCCATCTTCACTCTTATCTATCAGGGTTCCTACATTCACTCTTATCTGTCAGGGTTCCTAGCTACATTCACTCTTATACATCACGGTTCATACATTCGCTCTTATATATCAGGGTTCCTACATTCACTCTTATCTGTAAAGGTTCTGATCTTCTTCACTCTTATCTGTCAGGGTTCCTACCTTCAGTCTCATAGATCAGGGTTCCTATCTTCACTCTTTGACAAGGGATTTGTAGTTTCACTTTTGTTTGTCCGTGGTTTTTTTTGGTTGTAATTCTACTCCTGCTTGTCCAGTGTGTTACGGAAACACGAACATATCCGACTATACATCCCTGAAGTCGGAATGCAGCTACCTACATGGTGACCCCAAAACAACAACAATAACAACAAACAAACAGACAAAAAAAACCCAACTAAAACAAAACCGGTCGCACACGAGCAAAGTCTCAAATTTGGTGAACCTCAGAGCTCTAGGCCAGGAATAAAAACAAATAACAACAAGAAAATATGTTTATATTACATAGCGTACCTGTAACGTGAAATAACGCCACGTAACTTAACAAAAACCCACACCACACCACACCACACCACACCACACCACACCACACCGCACCACACCACACCACACCGCACCACACCGCACCACACAACACCATACCACACACCACACCAGTACCACACCACACCACACCACACCACACAACACCATACCAACACCACACCAGTACCACACCCACCCCACCACACACAACACCACACCACACCACACACAACACCACACACAACACATCTTGTGCACACACTTTAAATCCTGTTCCCCTTTTCGTAAGACTAGGCCATTGTATACCAGTGGGAACAGATGACAAGATTGACAAAAACTGCATACACACGGGGTACTAGATGTAAAAAAAAAAGCACATGCGTGTTTATTTCATTATCCTCGATATGAAATAATAAATAATTAGATAAATAAAAGAGTAAATAAATGAATAAATAAATGAATAAACAAACAAACAAACAAACAAATAAATAAACAAATAACACCACACAGTAATGATATAACGTAACAGCATGCTGCGTGCAGTACAGAGCTCAGGTATAAGACAAGAGACTAACCTACCCCCCCCCCCTACCCTCTCCAACCCCTACCCCCCACCCTCACTGCCCCCCCCACCCCACCCCCCTCATCTCTCTGTAGGCTGCTCTTCTTCTTCTTCTTCTTCTCTTCCCATATTATACGGTTCCTAAAGACTCGAGGTCAAGAGGGCACAGAGGGTAAGTGGCCCTTCTCCTAGAGTAAGACTGACAGAAAGGTAAGGAGTTGAAGAAGGGAGGGGGGAGGGTAGTGGGGGGGGGGAGGTTAGGGGTGCAGGGAGGAGGGGGAGAGATTGCAAGGATTGGGGGATGGGGGGATGGATGGGGGTGTTGCTTGATAAACGAGTAAGAGACTACTAGATCTAGAAGTTTTTGAAGCTATAAAGATGAAGAGAGAGAGAGAGGAGAGAGAGAGAGAGAGAGAAGAGAGAGAGAGAGAGAGAGAGAGAGAGAGAGAGAGAGAGAGAGAGAGAGAGAGAGAGAGAGAGTATTTTATTGAGGGTGAATGGATAAGCCAGAGACTTCTTTACAACAGGCCCCCAGTAAAAAAACAACACACACAGAGAAAACCCCAACAACATCTAGAATAAAAAGCAAACAAACCAAACAAATGAAGTTGATTAAGTTAGTTAACAGAGAGAGACGAGAAACAGAGAGAGACTGAGAGACAGAGAGAGACAGAGAGGGACAGAGAGGACAGAGAGAGAGAAGAAAAAAACATACAGAGAGAGGAGAGAAGAGAGAGAGAGAGAGAGAGAGAGAGAGAGGAGAGGAGAGAGAGAGAGAGGAGAGGAGAGAGGAGAGAGAGAGAGAGAGAGAGAGAGAGAGAGAGAGAGAGAGGAAACACAGAGAGACAGAGAGAGACAGATGAGACAGAGTCAGAGACAGAGAGACAGAACGAACGAACAACAAAGGGATTAAATGGAGCTAGGCCGTATAGTAGGTCACATTGCAGTAAAGGGGAGAACATAATTATGTAGTCATTAGTAGGACTGGGCTGAACGAGCACTGGTCACCTCGCCATCAGAGACAGCACTGGAACAACCTTTCACCCATCAAACCATTGCAGGTAGAACTTTCCACGTTGGGATACCAGGGGTCCTGTCAGTATAAATACCCTCCCCACCTTCTGGAAAATCTGTGCCAGGAATTCCCGTTTTTCTATCCCTCTCTTTATTTGTACCTTGTTCCTTTTCTTCCTGACACATCCTTTGTGTCTTAATTTTTTTTTTACTGCGTTCTTTGTCCATTCTCCTGCTTTTGTTTTCTCCAGAAAGACTTGAAGTCGGATGCGCTGGGCCTGACTTGTCAGGCGCTTAACGGTAGTGCAACGCATTTTCGCTCCTATTGACTTGACTTATGCCTATGAATTCCCTAAGGAACAAAAGGCCGCAGCAACACCCCTCCAATGGACTCGGTTCTGGGAGATCCTCTTTAGCTCAGCCACAATCATTCCGGCTGCCTTCATCTCTGCTTCGATGCTTCTGCGCCAGGTCTGTTTTGGTCGACCCACTTTCCGCTTCCCTTGTGGGTTCCAGTCAAGGGCTTGCATGGTGACATTTGAAGCAGGCTTGCTGTCTGAGTGTTCGATGATGATGGTGAAGAAGAAGAATCAACATAATTAGCTAAGCAGGGATTTTTCCTTCAAAGGGTAACATAATTTGTATCGAAAGTTGAGAAAGAAAAAAAAAGTCAGCGACCAGATCACAAACGAGAGAACCTGGATTACTGCACCCAAGAGAAGTTAAAATGGCATCGTTATTAATTTGTGCTGATCATCTGGAATTAATTTCTAAGTCAACTACTCACGACTCTGGAATAGGTTATTTCAATGTCTCATAAATAGATAAATTTTGAAGAAGACGGAGGGATTGGTCGAAATATTGGGTTTGTCAGCGTTAAAAAAGGTGGGCAGAAAACATGGTTTGTGAAAGTTACTAAACATTATTATCTATCTATCTATCTATCTATCTATCTATCTATCTATCTATCTATCTATCTATCTATCTATCTATCTATCTATCTATCTATCTATCTATCTATCTATCTATCTACTATCTATCTATCTATCTATCTATCTATCTATCTATCTATCTATCTATCTATCTATCTATCTATCTATCTATCTATCTATCTATCTATCTATCTATCTATCTATATCTATCTATCTATATGTATGGATATATATGCGCATATATATATATATGAGCATATATATATATTGTGTGTGTATGTGTGTGTATGTATGTATGTGTGTGTGTATGTGTGTGTGTGTTGGGGGGGAGTAGGATTGGGGGGGGGGGGGGGGGGGGGTGATACATAGACCCAAAGAAAGGGAGGACCGGATTGCCAATTGTGATCAGGCCACCCAGGTCGATTCACTTTGCTCTGTCACACTCCTGCCCTACCGCCCACGTAGAGATGATGAAGAAAGGAAAGAAAGAAAGAAAGGAAGAATGAAGAATGAATGAATGAATGAATGAAAGAAGAAAGAAGAAGAAGAAAGGAAGAAAGAAAGAAAGGAGAAAAGAAAGGGAAGAAAGGAGAAGAAAAGGAAGAAAAAAGGGAAAGAAAAGGAAAGAGAAGGAGAGAAGAAAGAGAGAAAGGAAAGAAAGAAAGGATGGAAGAGAAGAAAGAGAAGAGAAAGGAAGAAGAAGAAGAGAGAGAAAGTAAGAAAAGAAAGAGAAAGAAGGAGGAAGAAAAGGAAAGGAAGAAAAGAAGAAGAGAAGGAAGAAAGAAAGAAATAGAAAGAAAGAAAGAAAAGAAAAGAAGAAAGAAGAGAAGAGAAGAAAAGATAGATAGACAGCAGCTTCCCCCTTCCCCTGAGCTTCTCTCCGCTTTGACATGGGTTCTTTAGAGCAGTTTGGTTTATCATCTTAGCCGAAAGACTAGGACACAGACCACTATGCAAGGTGTCGTTTAATGGGGAAGACATTTTGACTTCGGATGTCTCTTGGATCACTGATCCCTTCCTTCCTAGAGAAGTGTAGTGTAGGTTTTAGTGTAGTGTAGTGTAGTGTAGTGTAGTGTAGTGTAGTGTAGTGTAGTGTAGTGTAGTGTAGTGTGGTGTAGTGTGGTGTGGTGTGGTGTGGTGTGGTGTGGTGTGGTGTAGTGTAGTGTAGTGTAGTGTAGTGTAGTGTAGTGTGGTGTGGTGTGGTGTGGTGTGGTGTGGTGTAGTGCGGTGTAGTGCGGTGCAGTGCAGTGCGGTGCAGTGCGGTGCAGTGCGGTGCAGTATAGTGCAGTATAGTGCAGTATAGTGCAGTATAGTGCAGTATAGTATAGTATAGTATAGTATAGTATAGTATAGTATAGTATAGTATAGTATAGTATAGTATAGTATAGTACAGTACAGTATAGTATAGTATAGTATGGTATGGTATGGTATGGTATGGTTGGTATGGTATGGTGTGGTGTGGTGTGTGTGTGTGGTGTGGTGTGGTGTGGTGTGGTGTGGTGTGGTGTAGTGTAGTGTAGTGTAGTGTAGTGTAGTGTAGTGTAGTGTAGTGTAGTGTAGTGTAGTGTAGTGTAGTGTAGTGTAGTGTAGTGTAGTGTAGTGTAGTGTAGTGTAGGATGTATAACATTGTATACATTGTATTGTTTAGTGCCGTATTGTATACTTCATTCAGTCACTACGAATTAACTATCTGCATAAAATTCGGACTGTGTTCCCAGACGAGAGAACATGTCGCCACAAGAATAGCGCCACCACATTTTCCCTTTCCTTTTTTGGTGGTATTTTCTTTTTGTTGTCTTCTAGACTTCATATGTATTGGCTTCTCTATCAGCGTGGCTTTAATTAATCCTACAGAAGTTTGCGTGGAATCATTCTCTTGTTGCCTTGTTTCTTTCTTTTTTTTTTTCTCGTGCTCTAACTGTAACTTTCTCATACGAAAGACTAACACCCAGACCAATTTGACGGATAGAGAAGGCACCGAGATGAAGTATGAAGATGAGGTTGGTGTCGATCTTGTTGTTGATATTCTAAATCAGGTCTTGGTTTTTAGTTTACATTAGTAACTAACACACCCCTAAGCCTAAGCCTCAGAAGCCGATTGTGTAGTCATATAGAATAAAGGTAAAGCTGTTCCCATAGCGTATGTGGTCGTTAGGGGAGCGAGGCATCAGAGACCTCAGCTTTTCTAGGGGCTAGCATATTGAGGGCGGAGCCCATCTCCTCTCCCTCGCTACTTTACCTTCACTGTCCCTAAAGAGGGCAGGTACTCATTTACAGCTGGGTGAACTTGGGGCGTACTGAAGCCAAAGCACGCAGTCACCCACCCATCCAAGAGGTGCAACCACAGTCAACGCCTTAGCTTGGGGAGAATAAGTGCTCTAACCACTGAGCTATCCCGCTCCCATGGTTTTATAATTGGAATTCTGAAAGAGATTTGTGTTGTGAGTGACACACACACACACACACACACACACACACACACACACACACACACACACACACACACACACACACACACACACACACACACACACACACACACACACACACACACACACCACACGCACACACACACACAAAACAAGCCAAAAAAAAAGAAGAAAGAACAATCCCAAAACAAGAGCAACAAGAAGAAAAAAAATTAAAGCAAAAACAAAGAAAAAGATCAATGTCTTTTATTTTTTTAAAAACCCAAAAAACCCCAAACAATTCCAGCATGAAAACTTAAAAAAAAAAACCCAAAAAACTTCTGCATCGAACATTCAGACAGCATTAATCATTGTCTTCCATAGGCACGAAAATGGGTTGCACTGCCGTAAACCACCTGGAAAATCAGTCCCAACGCATCCAACATCAGCATGAAAAAAACAACAACAAACAACCCCCCCAAAAAAAAAACAACAACCCATAACAGAGAACAAACAATACCCACCAAGACATTAGACACACAAAATTGTACAAACACACCGATAAATTTCTATAAATTGTTGAAGTCTTCTCTTCAGCAAGCTGACAGAGCAGTGGGTGTTTCAATATTGGCACAGCTGGTGGGGTTGAGTTGTAGGTTAGAAAGTTAGGCAGCAGTGCTCTTTGTCCTTCTAGACAGAACGTACATTGTCAGTATACTATAGGTAGTAGTATACTATTGTGTGTGTGTGTGTGTGTGTGTGTGTGTGTGTGTGTGGTGTGTGTGTGAGGAGAGAGGAGAGGAGGGAGGGGGGTGGAGTGTGTGTGTGGTGTGTGTGTGTGTGGTGTGTGTGTGTGTGTGAGAGAGTTCAAATTCCTTTAACAAAGGAATTATATATATATATATATATATTATATATATATATATATATATATATATATATATATATATATATATATACTTACATACATACAATCATACATACATACATACATACATACACATCCATCCATCCATCCATCCATACATATATACATACATATATATATTTTCATGAGTCTACGAGCGTAACACGCTAGCTTGTCTGACTTCTGATATATGCCCGGTAAGTGGAAAGATAACAGAGAAAAAATGAAGTAAACAGAAAAACCAAACACAACAAACAAACAAACAAAACTCTGCTGGCAAAGGATTTGAAGCAATAACGATGATGACCAAGTGGGAGGAAGGTGAGGGGGGGGGGGGGGGGGTGAGTTTGGCTGGCCACCTATAACCTAAAGGTGAGAGATGGAAGGAGGGAGAAGACCAGGGAGGTGGGGGGTCGGGAGGGGGGGGGGGAGATGGGGGGGTAAGAGGAGGAATGATGTACTGGCAAGCGTTCACAGAGGTTCGGCAGTTCACAGACATAACAGAGCGGCAGGAGGCTGACCTGTTGTCTCCCCTGCTTGGGCATCACGGCTAACTACAGCCTGGAAGGATGCCAGTGTAGGTAGCTGCTAGAAGCAGTCAGGTTGGAGTAGGCTAGTGCTTCTAGAGTTATAGGGCCAACACTCTACTACTACTGCTGCTGCTGCTGCTGCTGCTGCTGCTGCTGCTGCTGCTGCTGCTGCTACTACTACTACTACTACTACTACTACTACTACTACTACTACTACTACAACTACTACTACTACTACTACTACTACTACTACTACCGGGCCAACACTCCGCAGTTCAATTTCAGGCTGAATTGTTTTTGGTGCGATATTTTCTCTATTACAGTCTGATTTTTCTCTTTAGTGGTACTTTTTTGCCTCTGTGTCTTGCAATGATGGCTATTTTTTAAAAAAGTGTGTTCTTTTATTTATGCAATGATGGCTATTTTTTATGTATTCTTTTATTTATGCAATGATGGCAAATTTTTATGTATTCTTTTATTTATGCAATGATGACTATTTTTGTGTATTCTTTTATTTATGCAATGATGGCTATTTTTATGCATTCTTTTTATTTATTTATATTGTTTGTTTCGTTTTGTTTTATCTTACTGTACTGATTCATGCAGTTATATCATTCCTTTATTTTTTCATATGGTGGATGGAAGACTAGACCAGCCTCTGATAAAAAAAACTTGCGTAAATCTGAAGACAGTCTTTGGATTGAAAACTCTTGTTATACTCAAATAAACGCACAGTGACTTTTTTTCTGCAGAATTTTGCCAGGGACAGTTCTCTTGTTGCCGTGAGTTCTTTCACCTGCACTAAATGAGAATTGCACACGAAACCTTGGTTTATCGTCTCATCCGAAAGACTAGCACCCAGACCACCATTCACGGTCTAGTGGATGGGGAAAAGTTGTGGGCCCAATGGAGATTGAGCCACCACACATCGAAACCCAGACTCTTCACTTTCTAGGCAGGTGCCTTACCTCTAGACGACCGAAAAGCATTAGTAGTCTATGTTATTATATGAAAGAAACAAAATATGTGTAACAGGCTAATTTGCTTTCCGTTTCTTTTTGTTCCCAATCTCCTTCTTCGTTTTCTTCCTAGTACATTTTGGACGATAACAAATACCATGAAGGCAATAGTGTGTGTGTTGTTTCTTAACTTAACAGAAGTGTAAAGGCAGCGAGTTACAAAATGATGCCTTTTAATTTATCAATGATACTGATTTGAAAATGATTGCTGTGTTGTTATGATGAACACACACACATGCGCACGCACGCACACACACATTCATACGCATGCACGCGCGCGCATACACACACACACACACACACACACACACACACACACACACACACACACAGGCACACACACACAGACAGAAAGAGACAGAGACAGACAAACACACAGACTCGCAGACACACAGACAAGAGAGACAGAGAGACAGAGACAGAGACAGAGAGCAAAGCGCAGCTGGGCCCCTGTGATTGTGAAAACACTTTCCATCATCATAAACACACAGACGAATTAAGGCAGACGATGAACAGACCTGAACACCCCCTCCCTCATCCTCCAGTCTGTCTGAACACACACACACACACACACACACACACACACACACACACACACACACACACACACACACACACACACACACAGAAACACCCACACACACCCACACACAGTCACACAACGCACACATACACACACCACACACACCGCACACACACGCACACACACGCACACACACACACACACACACACACACACACACACCACACACACACACACACACCACACAACACACACCCTACCTAATTAGAGAGAAGAAAGGTTTTGTACAGATCTTCCAACATGCTGTCGATGTCCCATTTCGTGGCCTCATGCTTAATTTAATGCACATTACTTTTCTTTGTTTTTCGGCTGGTGCTCCGTGGTTACCGCCGAATGGTGAGGGAGATTGGGTGTATGCTATGCTTAGCTACCAGTTCTGCTTTTCAAAAGTGTTCTGGAAGAGGGAAGATGTTGTGTGTGTGTGTGTGTGTGTGTGTGTGTGTGTGTGTGTGTGTGGTGTGTGTGTGTGTGTGTGCCTGGTGGTAAGAGCTTGTGCTCGTGATCTGATGACATTTACAAAACTGCATACACACGGGGACTGGTTGTAAAAAAAGCACAAGAGTGCTTATTCCATTATCTTCGATATAAAAGAATAAAATAAAATTAAAATAAAGTTAAAAAAAAAACAACGGTCCTTGGAGTGTGGGTACGGGATAGCTCAGTGGTTAGAGCACTCGCTTTCTCCCAACTATGGTTAAGTAGCTTCGAGTGTGGTTACCAATTAGATAGGTGACCGTTTTCTGCGCCTTGGCTTCAGTGCAGTCCCCCCCAGTTCACCCAGCTGTGAATGGGTACCTGCCCTCTTGTGGGTCAGGGAAGGTAGAGTAGCGAGGGAGAGGAGATGGGCACCGTCCTCAATATGCTAGCCCCTAGAGAAGCTGAGGTCTCTGATGCCTCGCTCCCTACGACCACACAGGTTATGGGACGCCTTTACCTTTTTTTGCGACCATTAATTTACCCACCATTCAGGAACCAACCACAGTCCAACTTCGGGGAGGATGTTTAAATGCACCAGCGTGCATGCGGTATATTCTTTTCCTGTCTGCAACTGTGTTTGTTTCCCCATCAAAGTGGCTTTTTTTCCCCCACAGAACTCCACCAGGTACTACCCCCTCCCCCCCCCCCCCCCCCCAATCCCTCGTCGCCATGCGGAGGGAAGAGAGTGATTGTATACATAGGGACACTTTTTTTTTCAAAATGGGTGGCGCTGCTCTTGCGGTGACGTGCTCTCTCTCCCGGGGAGAGAAGCAAAGATTTTAGACTGAGGAATCTGCTGTGACAATTGCGGTTTACAATACCATACAAAGCAATAAAAATACAAATCAAAGCAATAAAAATAATTAATCCAATACAACCCATTCTTATCCAAGGCTAGGCAAGGTAACTCGAAACAATGCAAGGCATACACACTGCAACACAGTTCAACAATACAATACAAAACAATACAACAGAATACAACACAATACAATACAATAAAATACAACACAACACAACACAATACAATCCACCCATTTTCTTTTTACACAGTGTTCTTACAAATCATCCATTACATGACGGCACAAGGGACTGTGCTTTCAAAAAACAAAAAAAATCATTCATATTGAAAGAAACAGACAGTGACGACTCTCTGTTTTTTCTCAAAAAAACCCAAACCATTCACTTTGGAGGAACACCCAGTGAGAACTCTTTATTTTTCTAAAAAAACACAACAAAACCAAAACCATTCATTCACTTTCCAGAGGCAGTGTACAGGGTAAACAACAGCAGGGGATATAACTGCCTGCAGCCCGCTCCTTCATTGAGAAAACTAAACGAGGGAGACAAGGCTGATGGCGATAAACTCGTTACTGAACATGTCCCTATTCTTAACCTCTTTGTGTTGGTTCTTTCGGGTTTAAACCATTAAAAAAAAAAATCTATCTCTCTATCTATCCCTTAGTCTGGCGACCGTGGGGGCACCCTGAAGACTTGACAACCAGTTCCCTCCATTCCTCTCTCTGTTCTGCCTTTCTCTGAAGACTTGACAACCAGTTCCCTCCATTCCTCTCTCTGTTCTGCCTTTCTCTGAAGACTTGACAACCAGTTCCCTCCATTCCTCTCTCTGTGCTGCCTTTCTCAAAATTTGGTTGAGTTCTAGGCCTGTTCATTCGCTGAGGTTGTCCTCCCATCTCTTCCTTGGTCTGCCTCTTTTTCTTCCTCCTTGAACAGTGCCTTGCAGTATTGTTTTTGCAAGTCCTTTCGATCTTGTGACATGCCCGCACCATACAATAACCAACAACACAAAAACTCACGAAGCTGCAACTGTTCTCAGACTTGAACATGTAATAAACTGAACGGGAAGAATATGCATTTCAACACAAAGTATAAAGGTTTAAGTCCCCCCAAACAACAACAACAACAACCAACAACAACATACACACATTCATTATATTGTATTTATCATCATCATCATCGTCATCGTCATCATCATCGTCATTATTATTATTATTATTATTATTCATCATTATTATTATTATTATTATTATTATTATTATTATTATTATTATTATTATTATTATTAGAAAAACATTTTTTTTTAATTCTTTATTTTTTCCCGTTCCTCTGCTAGAGTTACGAGGTTCCCAATGATGAAATTTTGCTTGTGCGACCCTTGCCTTCCATCAAGGTAGCTGCTGCATTACGATTTCGGGAATACACTGTACACAACACACACACACACACACACACACACACACACCACACACACACACACACACACACACACACCACACACACAACACACACACACACCACACACACACAACAACACACACACACCACACACACACACACACACACACACACACACACAACACACACACACACACACACACACACACACACACACACACAACACACACACACAACACACACACACACACACACACACACACACACACCACACACACACACACACACACACACACAAAACACGGAATAAACCAGTTGCTGCGATAGCCGAGTTGCTAAGACCGTTTGACTTCAATCCATGGGTCATGAAGTCATGAGTTCGAATCTTGGCGGTGTCTGTTGAATTAAAGGTTGGGATTTTTCCGATCTCCCATGTCAATTTCAAGTGCAAACCTGCCAATGCCTTGATTCTCTTCGTGTTTATACACATGCAGAAGATCAAATATACACGTTAAAGATCCCGTTACTCATGTTAACGTTCAGTGGGTTACGGAAACACGAACATACCCAGCGTACATCCACCCTGAAGTCTACAGAATCTTCACAATGCTGAAGGCGGCAGAGAGAGAGAGAGAGAGAGGGAGAGGAGAGAGAGAGAGAGAGAGAGAGAGAGAGAGAGAAGAGAGAGAGAGAGAGAGAGAGAGAGACAGAGACAGAGACAGAGAAGAATGAATGAATGAATGAATAATCTTTATTTTCCAAGGGTAACTTAGTAAGCATTCAGAGAGAGAGAGAGAGAGAGAGAGAGAGAGAGAGAGAGAGAGAGGAGAGAGAGAGAGGAGAAGAGAGAGAGAGAGAGAGAAGAGAAGAAGAAGAGAAGAGAAGAAGAAGAGAGAAGAGAAGAGAAGAAAGAAGAAGAAGAAGAAGCAAAGACAGAGGGATCAGGACAGGGTTAGGAGGGATTCATCAGGAGCTGTGTCAGTCTTGCTCCAGTTCCTGTCAGATCTGTTCCTGATTGAACTGTCTGTAACCACCCACTTTAACTCTCCCCCCCCCTCCTCCTCTCCTTCCTCCACCCTCATTATCCATCCTGAGCCTACAACCCTCCTCCGTCCCTCCCTCCGCACACCTTCACATAAATCACCCACCATCACCATCGCCGGTACTACTACCACCACTAAACCGTCTCCTCCGCCACTATCGACTATTACCCACTATTATTTTCTATGTTGTTGTAGACTCCCCAAGACGCCAAGGAGTCTCAGTACTCTCTCGTACAGATGTTTTCAATCTTCCCAACTGTCTGAAAGATGGTTTATAGCCTCACACACACACACACATACGCCATCACAGAGAGCGCGTTTTCCGCGTTCTAAATCTAACAAACTGTGTGATAGATTTCCTTTTTATATATATTTCGTGTGTCTGACAGTCTGTGTATTTGAGAGACTTTCTCCGAGGCGTTTCCTCCTATCTTGTAATGATCTGTCTTGGTTCCACTTCTGCTTGAACTCTTTGAGGGAATCGTTTTGACATTGCACGAAATGGATTTCGGGCAGTGTGTCGCGGGCCAGTTCAGTGTATGAGGGAGCCCAGTTCTTTCCAGGTGACAGAGTGCATGCTGGGTATGGCTCTGTTATTCATACCACGGGCCATCACTGGAGCACTTATCTTCCAAAAGTGTTAAGTTAAAGTTAAAGCCTGTCCCGAACCTAAGGCTCATCAGGCCAGTGCTTATCCCGGTTTCTGTGGCGTTAAGCGACTGAGAGTCATAGACTCCCCCCTGGATAGAACGCCAGTCTATCGCAGGGCTTTAAAATATGCGCATTCCCGAAGACGGAATGGGGTTACCTTAAATGGTGGGCAAATAAACCCTGGTGGATTGCACAAAAAAAACCCTCACCATCGATATATGTTGGACCTCTAACTGTGGAAAGATAAAGAGACATGCCCATGATGTTATGCATACGTTTTGCATACAGGGTGATCCTATACGTGAGTCTTTAGAATAAACTATCTGCATCATATTGTAGCAGAATGAAGATCTTTAACCTCCAATCACTGCACAAACTTTGGATGGGCCCATTTAGACAGTTGCGATTATGGCCTCGTATAAAGTGGCTGCATAACTACTTCATTTCACCCTGAAGGCGAAGTGTACACAGCTGTGAGATTTCAACCACCACCCAAGGAAACAGCCTCGCACACTTCTTCTTCGCAGGTGTGTCCCGATTTAGAAAACACGACGTTGCGACAGGGCCATGATCACATGGGAGGTAATCTACTTACTGCCTTACCACAATAGAATTCTCTGTTCTTTAGATGAGTCTATGGTATAAACTATCCGTATTGTAGAATCATCTGTCCTTTAGGTGAGTCTATAGTATAAACTAAGGGGTCAGGATAGTTCAGTGGTCAGAACACTCGCTTTGCCCAAGTCAAAGTTAAGTACCATGGAGCGTGATTACCAGTTGGATGGGTGACCGTTTGTTCGCCTTGGCTTCAGTACAGCTCCCCCAGTTCCCCCAGCTGTAAATAGGTACCTGCCCCTTTAGGGTCAGGGAAGTTAAAGCAGTGAGGGAGAGGAGATGGGCGCCACCCTCAATATGCTGGCCTCTAGAGAAGCTGAGGTCTCTGGTGCCTCGCTCTCCTACGACCACATAGGTTATGGGACACCTTTAGCTTTTTACCTTTTTATAGTATAAACTATCTGCATTGTAGATCAATCTGTCCTTTAGGTGAGTCTGTAGTATAAACTATCTGCATCATAGAATTATCTGTCAAGTAGTTTACATTGCTCAACCTATCTTAAACGACTACTATGCGAAGAGGTTGGTTTTTTTGCATGCAGTGACAACTATCTTCCTGGAGAAAAGAAAACTAAAAGAGGCAGGAAATCAGAAGTAACCACAGCTTCAGTCTGGCAGTATTACTGTCGTTACTGTTGCCTGCCCAAAGATGCCAACATTAAGACACAGACATTGTATCCAACCTTGGATATAAGGTTGCTCATGTGAAAAGTTGCGTTAGTATGAGAAATAAGGTTGCCGACGTAAAGCGTTGCGTTGTGTGACAAATAAGGTTTCCAACCTGAAAAAGAACCCCTTAAGCAACACTGTCAGAGACTGGCCAAGACAGGGCAGAATCACGTGTGAAGAGGACTGGGGGGAAAGCGGATTTTCTCTCTCGAATTAGCCAGGTGTGAATGACAGGCAGTGCAGCGTGTGACTGAACTCTCCAGAACAGGTAGGGATCCCAGGACCACCCAGACTGTAACTGGGTCACAGGGTGTCCTCTTTCTGCCACAAAA
>CM060326.1:49582857-49585357 GCA_030674155.1 Stramonita haemastoma | reverse complement strand
AAACTGCGTAACACACGGGGACTGGATGGGAAAAAAGGATCATCTTGCTTATTCCATTATCCTTGATATTGAACAGATGACAATTACAAAAAGCAATAAAAGACTAAAAAAAAAATTATGATATTACATAATTAAAATAAAAAATCAAAAAAAAAATAAAAAAAAAAATAAAAAATAAAATTAAAAAAAATTAATAAACCACTTTTATAGGCTACTCAGTAGTTTGTGGTCTTGTACTATGTCTGCGCCCATTATTACTCCTGTTCTGTTTCTCTCTACTCGCCCGTTCTCCTTGTACTGCACTGTTTACATTCACTCACTCTCTCTCTCTCTCTCTCTCTCTCTCTCTCTCTCCTCTCTCTCTTCTCCTCTCTCTCTCTTCCTCTCTCTCTCTCTCTCTCTCTCTCCCTGGGCTGGCAGCCCTGCTGTGACCTAAGTAAGCAAGTTAGCACAACTACGCCGATACAAAGCTCCCTTGATGAACTTAGTGCTCGATTTTTTTTTTTACTCACTCTGAGTAATCATTTAGACCTCGAAAACTCGGGTCGAATTGTGGCAGTACCTTACAATCATCATACATCAACGTTTTTAAATTATTTTTGAATTATCGTTTTTTTTTTATTGTCTGGAGGCTATCCATCTAAAACCACCAAAAGCAATCAACAACACCCCAACAACATAATAAACATAAACAAAGCATAAAAAGCCAAAACAAACGTGCGAAAAAAATTATCTGGAAAACCCGCGGAGCACATTCTGTAAATCAACAGCAGAAGTATTAAGAAAAGAAAAACAGCTGAGGTATTAAGAGATGTATAACACTGGTAACTTTCAGTATTCATACAGTCATTGCTGATTTGCTGATTTGTGGATGCTCTTTATACTGTGATGGGTGCGTTGCTGATGTTCAGAACCTTTGCTGTGATTTAATATATTATAAATATATAATTTATATATATATTTTATTAATGATATATATATCGTTGATATATATTTTTACATGGTTATTGCTTTTACATATGACTTGTAACCTACGGAATGTCTCTGTTTTAGAGATAATAAAGTATCTTGAATTTGAATTTAAGTAACCCACACAGCAATAACATCAATAACAAATACAACCTCACAACAACCATCCCAAAAATACATCTTCCAAAAAACCCACCACCAACAAACAAACAAACTCAACCCACACCCCCCTACCCTACCTACACACACACACAAGAAAAAGTCCTTACATCAGAATCATAGTCACCTCCAAAGTTGTTTTATTTCTTCTCTTAAAACTCATGACTCACACACTACAACTTACGTCCATCTTCCCAGTTGCCATGACGTCATGCTGATTGGGCTGACTGCCAGGACCAACAGTGCACTGAGGGGAGGGGAGGGAGGGAGGGGTAAGGCAGGGGGTGGGGGTGGGGGTGGGGGGTTGTGCACGGAAAGGGTAGTACTACTCATTCTTTGCCAAATCCTGGCGGCATTGGCACAGAGAGAAGAAACCTTTGGGTTAGTGACATCACTGTGGTCCTCTCCCCCCCCCCCCCCCCCCCCCCCCCGCTTGTCTTGGCTAGGTTTGTGATGGTGGTGGTGGTGGTGGTTAGTGATGATGGTGGTGGTGGTGGTGGGTGATGGTGGTGGTAGTTAGTGGTGGTGGTGTTGATGGTTGTGGGGGTGGTGGTGGTTTTGGTGGTGATGGTGATGATGGTAGTGGCTGTAGTTGCTGCAGTCTTGGTGGCCAGATGGCGGTTGAAGTTGTGGTAGTGGTAGTGGTAGTGGTGGTGGGTGGGGGTAGGGAGGGGGGGGGGGGGGGGTTGGCTTGCAGGTGTACATACACTGCAGTGTAAAATTGACCCATTCCCATATTTTCTTTGAGTGATTTGTCTTTGATGACCAATTCTTTAAAATAGATGTCGAAGATAAAAGGAAAAAAGGTTTCTTTTTCTTCTTTCTGTCTGTCTGTCTCTGTGCATGCATGCATGCGCACACGTGTGCGAGGACGAGGCTGGCGTGCTTAGGTGCGTGCTTGTACGTACTTTTATGTGCATGTATATATACGTGACAGAAACAAGATGAACAACATTTAATATTACTGAGTCTATTGATTATTGGCTTTTTGTCAATTTCTGCTAAGTGGTATATTACGAGTTCGTGCACTTGCGCGCGCGCGCGTGTGCTGTGTGTGTTATGTGTGTATGTGTTTTGTGTGTGTGTGTGTGTGTGTGCGAGTGTGTGTATGTGTGTGTGTGTGTGCGCGGCCGTGCGTGCGTGCGTGCATGTGTGTGTGTGCGCGTACGTGCGTGCGTGTGTGTGTGCGTGTGCGTCGTGTGTGGTGTGCGTGCGTGTGTGTATGTGTGCAGCTGTGCATTTCATTGTTGTTTGTCGACACAGGTGTCTGATGGCCTATCACTATCAATGGAGTGTGTTCTTTTGAACTCTTTCTTTTTCTTTCACTGGATAATTGTGGCGCTGGTTTAGGGCAGTCAGTTCGATGTAGTGG
>CM060326.1:49577857-49580357 GCA_030674155.1 Stramonita haemastoma | reverse complement strand
CACACACACACACATACACACACACACATACACCCACACACATACAGAACTTAAGTATATCAACAAAAAGAAGACAGGCTAGGCCCAACATGTTACAAGCACATTTCGAGTCCCCCTTTTTAAGCCTTCAATGCTCAATGACTCAGCAATTTCAAGAAGAGAGACAGATCTAGTGACAGAATACAGTGTCTGTCATCACCATCGAAGCTGTCAGTGCTGTCAGTGTTGTCAGTGTTGTCATAAGCCAAGGCGTGTGTTGACAGTGTGATTGGTACTATGACTGACACAGTCTGTGTGTATGTATGCTGATTCCATTTAACAATTACCACACAGGTGTGAAACATCTTAGCTGAAACCAAAGCGGCGTTGCGCACGTGTGCGCGCGAGTGCACATACACACACACACACGAACGCGCGCGTGCGCACACACACACATACACAGATATACACCCCCCACACACACATGCGTGCATGCGCTCACGCACGAGCACACGCGCGCTCTCACGCGCGCACACACACGCATGCACACACAGATACATACACACTCGTACACTCGTGCACGTGTGTCATACGCTTTAATTTTATATGCACATACTCAAATACGCGCGTGCAGTATGCACATATGCACACACGCAAGCATCTATCTATCTATCTATCTATCTATCTATCTATCTATCTATCTATCTATCTATCTATCTATCTATCTATCTATCTATCTATCTATCTATCTATCTATCTATCTATCTATCTATCTATCTATCTGAGAGAGAGACACACATCACAGACAGACAGACAGACTATTCAAGGCCATACTGATATACAATTTAGGACATGTGTTCTCAATTGTTACAGACATCACATTTTGCGTCAAAGAAGAAAAAATAACAACAACAAAGAAAGAAAGAAAGAAACAACAAAGGAAACAATGACAGATGTCATTGTCTGTCACAGAAAAAAACCGATGTCAAACATAATGAACTGATAGGAATCATGACTGACATGTTCGGTGTGTGCAGAATGATCTTTTTGCATTAACATGGCAGTGTTAAACGTTTTAACTGAAATGATCGTACACTGGCAAAGGGACTAGTTAAAATAACAAAAAATGTTAGTACACTGGCAAAAGGACTTGTTGAAATAAAGAGATCTAAGCAGATAAACAAACTATATCAGACCAGATATAGATATTCATACACACATACACACACGCCCAAGCGCGCGCAAGCACGCACACATGCATGCATACACGCACACACACACGCACACACACGCACACAGACAGAGACACACGTGCACGCACACTAGCACGCACACACACACACTCACGCGCGCGCGCGCGCACGCGCGCGCACACACACACAGAGTTGCACATTGACTCTATGAATCTCTCTCTCTCTCTCTCTCTCTCTCTCTCCCCTCTCTCTCTCTCTCTCATCTCTCCTCTCTCTCTCTCTCTCTCTCTCTCTCTCTCTCTCTCTCTCTCTCTCTCCTCTCATCTCCACTTAAATGCCCATGCCACCTGATTACAAAATACTAATTTATGCATAATTATGTTTCTCATAATTATGATCATCACTGATGAGTTGTTATGATTATCAAGATTATTCTTACATATTGTTCTCTTTTCTTTTAAACAATAATAAATCTCTTCTTCTTCTCTTTCGAATACTCAGACATGAACTATGAAAGGCGAATAAATCTGAATTCATTGCTAAGTTTATCGTACTTCTTTTCTCCCCCCCCCCCCTTTAAAAAAAAAAAACAACTTTTTTTTTATTGCCAGTTTATCGTAATTATTACCTTCTTTTCCTCTTTTCAAAAATCTTATTCTATTATCAAAAATAAAAAGAAAAGAAAGGAAAACAGATCTATCTTTGTTGCTAATTTATGGTAAGTAGTCTTATCTGTTCAAAACAAATAAATCTAGTTTCATGGCTAGTATTCGCAGTGGGGCTCTATCCTCCTGCCAAAACGAATCATATAAAACGGTATCTGTTCTGAAGATAGATGACAGATCTTTCAAGGGTAGCTTTTGATGGGTTTTTTGTTTGTTTTAGTTTGTTTCGTTTTCTTTTTATTTGCAGACGACTGTGTGAGTACGCAGGTATTGATGACGTCAGTGGATGTGATTCGGTGAGTGTGTGTTTATTATTATTTTTATTATTATTATCATTTGTTTATTCATTCTTTTATATCGAGGATAATGGAATAAGCACTCATGTCCTTTTTTCCCCATCCAACCCCAAACCCACACTCACGCAAAAGTAAAAAGAAAAAAAACCCAAAGTCAAATCATACATCACGGAATAAAAAAAAACTTGATCAAGAAATAGTTTTAATACACATTCATATAGTGCACACCTTATCCACCTATCTATCTAAAACTCTACAGCAAATAAAACAAGCGTTCTGAAGTGCCCTCTGCACTGAAAAAAAGCCTCTCAGAATCTCATGAATGAGGCTCTGGGAGAGAAAGAGCATTCCACAAGGTCGGGGCGCT
>CM060326.1:49562857-49567857 GCA_030674155.1 Stramonita haemastoma | reverse complement strand
TTCTCCATATTCACTAACAATCCTAGCTTTTTTGCTGTGTCACTTAAATATATTTAATTGCGTTTGCAGACCAACTTTAGTGTATGATAACAGTATTACATCATCTGCAAAGAGTAGTATCAGTATCTGCATTTGGTCTGGGGTTAAAGATATACCATGTCTTCCTCTCTGAACAAGTTCAACCGCTAACTCATTTATATAAAGAGAGAATAAAACAGGGCTACAAATATCTCCCTGCCTCAGTCCTCCAGGACACATGAAAATATCAGTTAATTCACCTCCCACACTAACCCTTGCTTTTACAATGTTGTACATACTTTGCAGAGCCCTGTACATTTTTCCTTTGACACCATTTTTTCTAAGTACAGACCACAAGCAATGCCTATCAACCAAATCGAAGGCCTTCTTAAAGTCTATGAAGGCGCAGTACAACTTTCCATGGTTAGCAAACTGTTTCTGAATTAATGACAAAAGGGTAAATATATGGTCGACTGTGCTATAACTACGTCTAAATCCTGCTTGTGCTTCATTTAGTCCTTTGTTTTCTTCTAACCATATAGATAAACGCTTATTGAGAATGTAACTATAGAGTTTTCCACATACATTTAGTAAGGAGATGCCTCTATAATTATCAGGAGAATTGATGTCACCTTTCTTATGTATTGGCTGAATGACTGCTTCTGACCATTGAAGTGGAAAACTGCCAGATGTAAACAACTTATTGAAATATTTAGTTAGAAATAATGCAACCTCTGGGCCTGCATATTTATAGAATTCCCCAGAGAATCCATCTGGACCTGCAGCTTTATTGTTTTTTAATTTGGATATAGCCTGTACTACTTCTTGGCATGTAATGTCTTGCTCAAGTATTGTAATATCTACTTGTAAGGTGGCTGAAGTATCAGAGGAGTAGGAACAGTTAAATGTCTCATCTGTATCCGATCTGGGATCACTTTGGTTAAACACAGTAGTAAAATGATTATACCACTCTTCAGAAGAAATGCTACTTTGGCACACAGGTCTGCCAATGTGTTTCCTTACTGTGTTCCAGAATCTCTGAGGATCACTTAAAGAGTCTTCTAACACTTTCATTGTTTGTCTTTTGTGCCCAATTTTCTTTTCTTTTAGCAGAAACTTGTACTCTTTCCTGAGATCTGTGTACTTAACTCTCAGGGTCTCTATATCATCTTTTGAAGCATTATCATCTTTAGTATGTTTCCGATAATTTCTAAGAGCATATCTCACTGACCTCCTTTTCTCCCTGCATTCAAGATCAAACCACGGATTGTTATCAAATTTACCATATACAACTGTCTTTAGCATAGGGGTTGCTGCTAAACTAATAATCTCATAAAGTTGTTTGATTGCTACTTCTATGTCTAAATCAATCATATCATATGCTTCTTTAAGTTTTTTAGAAATACAGTCAGTTTTAAACATGTTAGCATACTCCTCTGACTTTTGACAGTCCCATCTATATTTTTGTATGGACATCTTTCTGGGCCGATAGGTAATGTTGGTATTTGTATTTTTACACTTCAGTGTTAGCTCCAAAGGCATATGTTTTGACTCTATTCTCTCACCGACTGTCAACTCTGTAGCCATCTCAGAGATACATCTTGACATTATAAAATAATCTATTACACTGCAGCCATTATATGAAACATACGTACTACTAGAATCAAATTTATGACTCACCAGACCATTCAAAAGAACCAGACTAAATTGCTCACAAACATTCAGCAAATACTTTCCAAAATCATTTGAAACCCCATCAGCTGAAGCCCGCTGATATGAGTCAACAGCATGGTAAACATCACCATCATAATCACAGGGCAGTTCGTCTTCATGAGCATTAGCATTGGCAGTCCTTGCGTTCAGGTCCCCCATAATTATTATGGGCATATTTCCTATGTCTTGTAGGATATCTAAGATAATATTTTCCAAAAGAGAAACACCATTATAAATGTCTGTTTCAGAATAATATGGGCTGTATTGTGGAGGTAGATATATGCCAATTAAGACACAGTCCCTGTCCAGACCTGTAAGTGCTTTAGCCAGTGTCAGCACAATACAGTTGTCATATTCTAGATGGACCTGGGAAATAAGAGGAGCAATGTGTTTCCTAACTAGCAAAGCTACTCCTCCACACAGCCGAGCTGTGGGTGCATTTGAGACTTTGACAGCACTTGAAATATATACATTATGCATTGGGAAAAGATGTGAAGGGAAATCTGTAGTGAATGTTTCTGTCAGTACAATTATATCAAATTTGGATATATACGATCTTAAATCTGCATGATAGATTGTACTAAGTCCTTCTACATTGTATGTCAGGAATCTTAAATTGTGTGACAATTCATTTTTAATCTCCTGGCAGACATGGGCAGGGCCGAGTCCCTATTTGGGACTACTGGCAGCAGGTGACTGGGCCTTTGTTCCTGTTCTGGAGGAACGAGACCCTGAGCTGAGGAAAGAATCCGTCAGGTGCATTTGCTTACACCTTGCCTTGCTGCGGGTCACAGGCCGGTGTACAGGAGTGGTTGTTGTCACTTCATTTTCAATGGTCAGGCTTGCGTCTTTGCTTGTCTGGTCATGGAGGAGGCTGTCTTCTTTCTGTCTGTCCGGTGATGAGGGCATGCTGCTTTGTCCATCCTCTGCAGACTCCCATGGGTCCAGAACTTGTTTGACAAGAGTCTGGCTGTCGTCATGCTGTACCTCTGGAGTGGGCGGAGTCAGCACAGGTGCCATCATTTCATCTTCCGTTAATGGCTGGTATACATTGCTGTGTGTGATATTTAGAACATCACATCCTGTCTCTTGGGTAAAGGAGGGTGCCATATTACCTTGTGCGTCACTGTGTTCTCCCTCTTGAGCAGAAACATTGGCTGTATTTTCTGGCACACTCATCCCTTCACGCACTCCGCAGGAAAGTCGTGTGCATGAGCTTGTCATTTCATCACCTGGCACCATCGTTTCCGAGTTGCCGGCTTGGGGTACCCATGTCCCTGGAGAATGCAGAGCTGATAAATGGGGAGTCGACCTCTGTCCTGTAGCCTTCTGAGGAGCTGTCCTCGCTGGTGACTCTCTGTTCAGGGGGGGAAATTCATTCATACTGCATAAGTTGGGAAGACTGACAACATTTCGTTTAATATGGTTTTGTGAGTCGCTGCCAGCCTCCTTTGAGGATGACATGTCCGATATTTGGTTCCACCCAGGATTCGAACCATAGTTCCATCTTGTTGATCTGGCATCTTCATGGGACGGTTGCACATGACTTTCTGCTGTTTGTTCCCAAGTAGAGGTATGCACCTTCGTCTTACTCTGCCCCTGTTGTTCCTTCCTGTAGGCGTTCTTTTCATTGTCTTTCTGATCCAAGGACTGGTTACTTGGCTCTTCTGACCCTCTGTCCCTGTGGCCAGGTACAGCAGCAGGTAAATGGTTGTTCTGTTGCCATTCTATGTCGCATCCATAGTGTTCTTCATCTTCATGAGGAGCTTCACTTTCCGTGCATTCCTGTTGGTACTGTTGGTACTGCGGTTGTCTTTTAGCATGATTATGTCTTTCCTGCTGTTGTTCCTGTCCCCTGTGTTCTTGAAATAAGCCGTCCTGTTGTCTGTCTTCATAAAGATACATGTTCTGTTTGTCACCACTGTGGTTTCTGTCCTGCTGTCTATCTTCACAGTGATATCTGGTCCGCTTGTCTTCACTGTGACTTCTGTCCTGTTGCCTGTCTTCATGAAGATATCTGTTCTGTTTGTCTTCGTTGTGGTTTCTGTCCTGCTGTCTGTCTTCATAAAGATATCGGCTCCGTTTTTCTTCACTGTAGGATCTGACCTGCTGTCTGTCTTTATAGTGATCTTGTTTGTCTTCCCTGTTGTTTCTGTCTTGCCGTCTGTCTTCATAGTGGTATCTGTCTTGCATTTCTTCACTGTGGTTTCTGTCCTCCTGTCTGTCTTCGTGGTGATGTTTATTTCGTTTGTCTTCCCTGTGGTTCCTGTCCCGCTGTCTGTCTTTAGACAGATGTCTTTCCTCTTCTCTTTCCCTCTGTTTTCTGTAACTGTGGTTGGTAGACCAATGCGACCTGTTTTCTCTGTGGTAATGCAGGCGGCCATTGTAGAAAAAGGCCTTTCTACCCGCCATCTTTTCTTCCCTGAGGATGTCATACTGGTTGTCTGTCAAGTCTGTGGCCACATGGATGTTGAGGGCGTCAGCCATCTCCTTCCTGCTCTCTCGGTCTCTTAACACGAACATCTTGTCTCGCCACCTGTGCATTGTGGCAATGAGAGGTCTGGCGTGAGAGCTGTTCTTTCTCGGGCCCACCCGTCTGGCTGTCTCCACATCATCAGTGGTCCATACCTTGCTGGGGTAGAAGCGGTTCAGCAGCTGCACTACCTGTCGGGCACAGTCTCCTTCATTCTTGCTGTTGCCCTCAAACACATTGAAGAACTTGATGTTAGAAGCTCGTGAACATGCTTCCAGTTTTTCAAGCTTTTTGTCCATGGTGGCACTTTTGTCATCAATGTGTGTGTTCCAGTCAAGCAGTCTCCCACACTGGTTTTCTAGTGTTTCACATGTAGATGAGAGATATTTAACATCTTCTTTTAAGGCATCATTATCAGCTTGAATTGACTGACACCATTTCAGGATTTCAGAAAGGTCCTCCTGCGAGACTGTAGCTGGTCCTGCCTGTGACTGCTCAGAGCTCATGGGCTGGCTTCTGACGTGGTCTGTCAATCTGGCAATATCGGACCTCAGTGCGTTATTTTCTTCTTGAAGTGACCGACACCAGTCGTACAAAGTGGTGATGTTGTCATCTATAGAGAGAGAGAGAGAGAGAGAGAGAGAGAGGAGGAGAGGAGAGAGAGAGAGAGAGAGAGGAGAGAGAGAGAGAGAGAGAGAGAGAGAGAGAGAGAGAGAGAGAGAGAGAGAGAGAGAGAGAGAGAGAGCGCACCATCCCCTCCCAAAAGCCAGACCAAACAAAAATAAAGCAACCCCCC
>CM060326.1:49542857-49555357 GCA_030674155.1 Stramonita haemastoma | reverse complement strand
CAACAATCAGTCTCGTAGAATGAAGCACAAAAAAAAAAAAAAAAAAAAAAAAAGAAAAAAAAACGTATCTGAAAGAGAACCGAACCACCGACTAAGTTCCAGTAGTTACGTGTTCAAATAAATCTTTTGTCTCGCTGAAAAACACTCAGCCCAGACCAGACCAGTCTAGGCTAGGCCTAGTGCTTGGTTTTGGTTTTCATCTCCTTAAAGTATCAATGTCTCTCGTTCCGCTTGTTTGTTCCGTATTTCTTTCTTTCTTTCCTTCCTTCCTCCCACCCCCCCTATACCCTACTACTATTCTCTATGCCTATACGCCGGGTAAATAAATTGCAATCAACAAGAAAGATCTTATATAACGCCTAATGGTTTTCCCCCGCCCCTTACCTCTTCCCGAACCCCCTAATCCCAGCTGAAAAACGAGTTACAGTTTAATTAACGGCCTTCTCCGCGATAACGACACCTAGAGGACTTGGGGATTGTGTGTGTGTGTGTGTGGTGTGTGTGTGTGTGTGTGTGGTGAGAGAGAGAGAGAGAGAGAGAGAGAGAGAGAGAGAGAGAGAGAGAGAGAGAGAGAGAGAGAGAGAGAGAGAGAGAGAGAGGAGAATTCAAAACCTCTCCTTGAAGAGGTCGGCAGACACCCACAATTTTATACCACACACCCCCCCTCCTCCCCTCCTCCCCTCCCCCCACCTACCCCCTTCTGTCCTCAAACCCTTGACAAATCATCGAGTGGCTCAGACGACTCGGCAAACGGTAAAAATATGGTGGGATCCGAACCCACGATCCCTGTCTAGGTAGGTAGGTAGGTAGGTAGGGTGGGCTCTCACTCAGATCCAGTGTGGAGGACCCCCCTGTAGGGTCGTCAGCTCCTGACGTGCTATATCACAACTTGTTGACGGGGTGGAGAGCTGGTAATCTGTGTCCCAATCCCCTCTCGGGCCCCCCTGCCCTCCTCGGCCAAAGCCTCTCTCCCACCCTCTCTCCAGGGGATTTTGCCTCCGACCCACCCCAGTGTTGGAGGGTGGGGTAGGGGTGGGGTGAGGGAGAGTTTGGGGGAGGTTGAGGTGGGGGGTGGGGGGTACAGTAAGTCTACTACTGGAAGGTCTGAGAAAATGGGTTTCTGGACTTCTCTTGTTGAACTCTTGTGATCACTATGACCTCCGAGGTTGGCTGGAACGGTAAAGCCCCCAGCTGATTATAGGATTGTTCCAGCTTAGGTTATCAAGGTCTGGGGTTGTGTCCAGATAAGGACTGGAACAGATACTGAGGGGGAAAATCCCACAATTGGAGGACTTGAGGTTGTGACAAGAAAGACACAAGAAAACAAGGGGAAAAGGTAGCTACCAGCTATCCAACCCATTCTCCATCCATCCAGCTATCGAGCGAAGAAAATACCCACAAACAAACAACAACCCAACACTACCAACTATTACACATTCTAAGGACATCACACTCACTTGCAAACAGTTGAGTGCAGAAGTGTGCACATGGCTAAAAGCATTTTACATGTGGATGGATAATTATTTTAAGAGACAGGCATACACAGACAGTGTTGGGCAAGTGTTAATGTAAATCCTAGATCTAATTGGGATCACAGCCTCATTAAATCTGGAATCTTGAAACACGCGCCGCATGTGTGTGTGTGTGTGTGTGTGTGTGTGTGTGTGTGTGTGTGTGTGTGTGTGTGTGTGTGTCTGTGTGTCTGTGTGTCTGTGTCTGTGTGTCTGTGTGTCTGTGCAAAATTTATTAATATACAAGGGCTGTAAATCATCCAGCATGTGCATTTCTTTGGGAAACATGGGGCTGTGTGGCTGCTCCAGGGAACTCATTCTGGGATGACCTTTTCAGCCAGCCCCATGTGTGTTCAGCTGCCTTCACTTCACATTCCTTGCACCGTCACCACGTCTTCTCTGGGAAACACAGGGCTGTGCTGATGATACTACTACCCTGTCGACATCGTTGCTGTTTTTGTCCCCTTTAACCAGATGAGGTTTTCTGCTGTTTGCCTAGCTTTTTGTGCTGTAAAATCTCTGGTATGTTTCTCAAGGCTGTCACTGTACTTTGTTTTGTTTTTTTTTCTTCTTCTTCTGTGAATTGTAGTTGAATCCCTGCTTTTAAAAAATATACAATTTTGATAGGACTCTATCACCATGCATGGCCAACCCAGCCCTTGTTTCTGGTATTTTTTCTTTGTTTAACAGGAGTTAACTTGTTTTCCACACATCCCTGTTAGTAATGAGTCTGGCTGTTCCATGTTGATGGACCTGAACATTTGTTGACTATGTTTGATATCTGTGGTTGCTGATCTCTGTAGTTTCATTATGTTTCAAAATATTACAGCAGAAAAACTTTATTTTGGAAAAAAAGCCCTGTTCTTATCTTCTTTTGGATTGAAATGATCGTAAGAGTCGTGTAGGTTGTAAGGTGTTGAAAACATGAAGGGTTCCGTTCTCGGCCTCTGAGGTGTTGGTTTGCTTTGGCTGCACTGATGATACTGCCCTCTAGACATCTTTGTTGTTTTTGTCTCTTTTAACCAGATGAGGTTTTCTGCTGTTTGCCTTTTTGTGCTGTAAAATCTCTCATATGTTTCTTTAACTTTTTCCCTTGTATTGTGAAAGTCTACAGAATACTAATGTTTCTGCCGTTTGTTAAAACTTCTCATGATCTTGTCTATTAGAAGAATGGTTAAGGCGACAGAAGGCCATCTTGTTTAACACCAGTCTGTTTTTGAGTGGATTAGTATGTTTACATTGTGTAAGACGTGACAGGTGGGGGGTCAGGAAGACACTGCTTGGTGATGACAAAATTGGATAAAAAGCTTCAATCATGTTTGAATTTTGAGATAATGGCTCTGTTTGCACTGTCAGCAGTTCTTTCAAAGTCAACAAACTGGGGATGTAGGCTAGTGTGACTGTTGAATGGTGACTTGCTGTGTAGCTGTCAAGACTGTACGTGACTTATCTGCCGCATACTTGCCTGCTACCTTCGTAGTGTCGTATTCAGTGTTTCATTCAGTAGCTTAAACATTCGACTTGTTCAAATTTTGCTGAAGATTGATACTGTCATGATTCCTTTTTTAATTCTTGTAGGTTGAGTTAGTACTTCTTGTTTTTTTTTTTCTTTTCTCTTTCTTTTTACTTTGATTTTCTCGACTTCTGTTGAAGGCTGGGTGGTCGTGGTGGTAGTTGTAGTTAAATTTCTTATTCATCTGCCTTTCCTCTACCATTTTTCTCAAACTTTATGCAGAAATAAATGATTGTATACATTTGGACATCACAATATTGGTTTGAAGTGCTCTAAGCATCCCGGCTTACTGTTTTGTATTCCATGAAGGATTTGATGGCTTAAGTGACCTCAGCCGTGGCGGGAAAAAACCTGTGTTTATATCCAAAGACTGGGGTGTGTGGTGGCGAGTTAGGAGTTTCAGCAGGTAAGGCCAGTTCAAGGAAACATTCAGTCCACCTTGTTCCCCGTGCTGTGTGGCTGTTGGTAACTGTCCTGTTGGTAACTGTCCTGTTTGTAAGTGTCCTGTTGGTAAGTGTCCTGTTGGTAAGTGTCCTGTTTGTAAGTGTCCTGTTGGTAACTGTCCTGTTGGTAACTGTCCTGTTGGTAACTGTCTTGTTGGTAACTGTCCTGTTGGTAAGTGTCCTGTTGGTAAGTGTCCTGTTGGTAAGTGTCCTGTTGGTAACTGTCCTGTTGGTAACTGTCCTGTTGGTAACTGTCCTGTTGGTAACTGTCCTGTCTTATCTCTCCTGGTTATGTGGGATTGGGTTGGTTGATACAAGCTAGCGTTCTTGTGATATCCTAGACACTTCTCGCTTCATTCTCTCGGGGCTATCTAGTCTCTGTCTTCATCTTGCGCACATGCTAAATCCTGTTCCGCTTTTCGTAATAGTAGGCCATTGTGTGCGTATGGGAACAGATGACAAGACTTACAAAACTGCATACAGACGGGTACTGAATGTAAAAAAAGCACATGAGTGCTAATTCCATTATCTTCGATATAAAAGAATAAATAAATAAATCTCATAGAAAACGCAAATTTTTCTAAGCCAACTTCAAGTGCGGACATGCCAGAACCTTAATTGTCTTCGTGTGTACATTCACATGCAGATGATCAACTATACACAAT
This sequence comes from Stramonita haemastoma, assembly GCA_030674155.1. Classification (NCBI taxonomy): domain Eukaryota; kingdom Metazoa; phylum Mollusca; class Gastropoda; order Neogastropoda; family Muricidae; genus Stramonita; species Stramonita haemastoma. The sequence continues at coordinate 49,551,225 of CM060326.1, read as the reverse complement.
AAAGATCCCATCATTCATGTCAGCGTTTAGTGGGTGACGGAAACACGAACATACCACCATACCCAACATACATCCCCGAAGTTAGAATGCGGCTACCTTCACAGCGGGCAAAAAACAATCGCATACGTAAAATCTAACCTCAGAGCTCTAGTTGAAGAAAAACAAAAATAATCAATCAGTCAAAAAACAATCTTAGGGTGAAAAGGGACCTTAGTTGAGGAACAAAAACAAAATCAATCAGTAAAAAAACAATCTTCGGGTGAAAAGGGACCTTAGTTGAGGAACAAAGACAAAATCAATCAGTAAAAAACAATCTTAGGGTGAAAAGGGACCTTAGTTGAGGAACAAAGACAAAATCAATCATTAAAAAAAAAAACAATCTTAGGGTGAAAAGGGACCTTAGTTGAGGAACAAAGACAAAATCAATCATTAAAAAAAAAACAATCTTAGGGTGAAAAGGGACCTTAGTTGAGGAACAAAGACAAAATCAATCATTAAAAAAAACAACAATCTTAGGGTGAAAAGGGACTCCCAGTCAAAGAAAGGCTCTCTTCCTCTGACCAGAGAAATCGTGTGAAATAAATTTTCCCCCTTCCCTCTCCAGCTGTCAGGGGATTTGGCCAGATGGCCGTAGGGACAGGGAGGGTGGTAGTAGTGCTGATGAGGGTGATGGAAGTGGTGGGGAGGATGGAGTGAGAGAGAGAGAGAGAGAGAGAGAGAGAGAGAGAGAGAGAGAGGGGGAGAGGCTGAGAGAGAGAGAGGTTGAGAGAGAGAGAGGCTGAGAGAGAGAGAGGTTGAGAGAGGTTGAGAGAGAGGTTGAGAGAGAGAGAGAGAAATTGAGAGAGAGAGAGGGGGGGGGAAGAGAGAGGTTGAGAGAGGTTAAGAGAGAGAGAGAGAGAGAGAGAGAGAGAGAGAGAGAGAGAGAGAGAGGAGAGAGAGAGAGAGAGAGAGAGAGAAGAGAGAGAGGAGAGAGAGAGAGAGAGAGAGAGAGAGAGAGAGAGAGAGAGAGAGGAGGAGAGAGAGAGAGAGAAATTGAGAGAGAGAGAGAGAGAGGGGGGGGAAGAGAGAGGTTGAGAGAAGTTAAGAGAGAGAGAGAGAGAGAGAGAGAGAGAGAGAGAGAGAGAGAGAGGGAAATTGAGAAAGAGAGAGAGATTGAGAGAGAGAGAGAGAGAGAGAGAGAGAGGAGAGAGAGAGGAGAGAGAGAGAGAGAGAGAGAGAGAGAGGCTGAGAGAGAGAGACTGGGGATGGTAGTGGTGGTGGTGGAATAGGAACGGGGATGGATCATGTAGGAATAATAAGAAATGGGGGGGGGACTAGGAAGGGGGAGAGGTAGGGGGTGTAATAAAACACAGCTTGCGTCACTGTGGACAGACAGACAGACAAACAGACAGACTGGCCCTGTTTGGTGTCGCTGTTCTGTGGCCCCTATGCTGATAATTATACAATGTGTGTTTATCCCGGGTGTCTGTACTTACCTGGCTCCCTGGCTTACCCCCACTGTGTTCACAGTCAACACTTTCGACACTCTGGCTATGAGACTGACTGATTGACTGAATGACTGATTGACTGATTGAATGACTGATTGACTGACTGACTGACCGACTGACTGACTGACTGACTGACCGACCAACTAATTGACTTCACAACATTCATTCAGAGTCAGACTGGTTATTGATCACTAGAAAAACCATCAGGCTCGTCAGACACTGAACGTTCACATGTTCAGCCCATTCAGAACAGGAGAGTCCAAAGGACGACCCTGCAATGCAGACACCATGGCTGGCCACCCAACATTGCCTGCTGCTGCTGTGTTTCATTTTCACAATACCTTGGTTCCTTTCTTGTTCAAAATGTGTAAAAATCAAAAGGAAAAAAACCCATCAAACAACTGAATAGTGGGACCAACCAACCAGCTAACCAGTCATCCAGACAGTCAGCCAGCAAACCAAACAGCCAGCCATCCAGCCAACCAAGCAACCAACCAGCCAACCAAGCAACCAACCAGCCAACCAAGCAACCAACCAGCCAACCAAGCAACCAACCAGCCAACCAAGCAACCAACCAGCCAACCAAGCAACCAACCGGCCAGCAAACCAGCCAACAAACCAGCCAACCAACCAACCAGCCAATCAGCCAGCTAGCCAACGAACCAACCAACCAGCCAGCCAACCAACCAACCAGCCAACCAACCAGCCTACCAACCAAGAAACCATCCAACCCACCAACCAACTCACCCACCCACCAGCCAACCAGCCAACCAACCCCAAAGCCAGCCAGAACAGTCACATAAAAAAAAACAAAAAAAAAACAAATAAGCAGAACCAAAAAACTCTGACCCCACCCTACTACACAAGACCTTCCAACAGCATTACCGGTACAGGCAAGGTTGAAAAGAAGAGAGAAGAGAAAACAAAGAAAACAGAAAAGAAAAAAGAGAAGAGAAGAGAAGAAACAAAGAAAACAAAAAAAAGAAAAGAAAAAAAGAACAAAAACGGCCAAATTCCGCCGAACACAAGACTACATACAGGCAGCAAGCAGCTAAAAGACCCTGTGCCAATCAAGTTCAGAGCTGTTTAACACACACTTCACTGACCAAGTTCAACCAACAAGCCCCCCAGACACTACTCTCACCCCCCCCCCCCTCCTCCACCTCAGGATTTTATTATCATCAGGCTTGTGTCCAATCCTCCTCCAGGTTGTGTTAGACATGACGTCACTTCCTAATACCAATCTTTCCCTCTAACCACAGCAAGAATCTATTCTCTGCTCTAGAACTCCCCCCAAAAGTGGTACTTTGAGTATGTAGATCTATATTTTTTTTGGTGCAAGGAAAAATGTATACATTTTTGTCCTGTTTGAAATTATTTTTTTTAAAAATCGCCAGTGACGTCATGCATGATTCAACTAAAGAGGGATCGAACATATGCCCTCTTTATTTGTTTTATTGTAGTCGCCATCAGGACAGCCAGGCACCAATGGGCACTGAAGCTACACTTCACTGTTAGAGAGCTGAAAGGCCTCATTTTTGGGGGGTATAAAACGTGTTCTTTCTTTCCTTCTCTTCCTTTTCTTTCTTTCTGCTTTCTCTCTTGTTCCTTGTTTGTTTGTTTTGTTTGTTTTAAACATTCCTTTCAAACATAGATGCTGTCTCCACTCCTCTGTCATATTGCTGTCTGCTTCGTTGTTTTTGTATTAATCTGATTTTCCCATGCTCTAATTAGATATTCAAACGCTTAAAAACGAATCTTCCTTACCTATAAAAATCTGTTGTTTATTTCATGTGAATGTAAGATTGACAACCACACTCTGATATAGAAGATGATATTAGGGAAATGGAACAACTCCTTATCATTTGACATTTTTACATTTTACATGATTAAGTCACGGCAGATTTCCATGCGTAAATTCGGGCTGCTCTCCTTAGGGAGAGCGTGGTGCCTCAAGAGCAGCGCCACCCATTTTTTTTTCTTTTCCTGTGTGCTACTGTATTTGATTCCCTATCACAGTGGCATTTTTTCTGCAGAGTTTTGCCAGGGACAGCTCTTTTCTTACCGTGGGTTCTTTCACGTGCACTAAATAATTTTGTGTAACACACGGGACCTCGATTTAACGTCTCATTCAAAAGACTAGCACGCAGACTACCACTCATGGTTTAATGGATGGGGGAAAAGTTTTGGGCTCAAACGGGATTCAAGCCACCGTACACTTCCAACCCGGACTTTTGGCTTTCTAGTCAGGTGCATTATAACCTCTAGACCACAATCCACCCTGGATAATAAGGGAGGGGGCATATCAAGGAATTTTAGGGATAACACTTACTGGAGATGTGGGGAACTTATTGAGGAGAAGGGGGTGTTATTGAGATAGGGGATGGGTGGGTTGAGGGGTGCTTAGTGAGGGTGAGGATTATTAAGAAGGTGGTATTATAGAGGGTGAGGGTTATCAAGGAGGGGGGATGATATTGAGGATATCAGGGGCAGGGTGGGGGGAGGGGTTGTGGGGAGGGGGGGGGGGGCTTATTGAGGATGGAGGAAACTTACTGAGGATTTGGGGGGATTTATTGGGATATATATATGTATATCACACGCCTATGAATTTATTTGTGTGTGTGTATATGTGTGTGTATAAGGATATTTTTTTAGGTGTGTGTGTGTGTGTGTTTGGGGGGGGGGTGGGGGTGGGGGGGGGGGGGGGGTGTCAGAATACTGGTAAAAGTTATTGCGGAAATTGTAGAAGGGATTTATGGCAGATATCAGGAACGAGATTTCTTAAACACTACACAGCACTGAAGTGACAATAGCACATTAAGATGGCAAAGAAACATGACATTTTTATGTGGAGAGACCAGAGCCTGAACCCCAAACTTTAAAAAAAAAAGTGCAAGTCTGGCATGTACTCTGGCTAATGAGCTCATGCTTTGGAAGAAACAATGCACTCTCTATATCAAAACACAAGAAAGTTTTATTTTCATCTCATTTTATCTCATGTTTTTCATTTATTTTATTATTTTTTTTTTTACTACATGACCTTACCCCTAACTATGAACACTGACCCAGACAGAAGTCTGACGTCAATGCAATGAACAGGATCATTCCCAAAGTGGCCAATAAACAAAGTGGTCAGGCCATCTTTTTGTTCTTCCTTTCACATCGTGTGTTTGCCACTGGATTCTCAAGTTGATTTGGACATTTTGCAAAATTCGAAAAAAAAAATCACCATCGTGTCTGATGAGAAACATGTGTTTTAATTAATGGTGAATGTTTTTTTCTCCCCAGGATTAAATGAGAGTTCTTTATTTCGTAGTTCCTTTTTTCTATACATTTACTTCCCCCTCTTCCTTTTACCACCATCAGTACCACCACTTTCACCCTCACCTATCCCATTGTCTAGTAAACCATTGCGGCAACACTGAAGATTTTGCAACCAGCTTCCTCCACTCATCGCGGATTTTACCTTACTGTAGCAAGCGGTTCCACTCAAGGCCAGTCTACTTTCTGATGTTGTCTTCCCATCGTTTTCTTCTCTGTCTGCCTCTTCGTCTTTCTCCTTCTCTGTGGGACAGTCTTGGTCAGTGCAGATGTTCGTGCCCGTACCACTTTAGTTCGCTTTGTTTTATAATGAAGTCAGTAACTCTTTTCTTTCGCTGTCTTTGTTTCTGACTTGTTTCTTTTCTTCCTGTCACCTCCTTCTTGTATAATTATTGTCTGCCTTCTTGGTCTATTTTCCAGGGGTTTTTTCCCTAGAAAGATTTCAAAGATAAACAATTTTTTCCAGCGCGTAAGTCGGATGTGCTGGGCCTGATTTATCAGGTACTTAATGGTGGCGCTAGACATTTTCGCTCAATGACAGACAAAAGCAGAGACTGAGGGACAAACAACGACGACGACGAAGATTTTTTTGTTCTTTGTTGAGTTTTGAAGAGTTTTGGGAAAGAAAGAACAAAAGCTTCAATGGAATTCAATACCAGGAACATTTTTTCCCCAATTCCCGTGGCATCTATGAAAAGATCAACTTGCAATGCTATGAATACAGAACTTTAATAATATGGTTATCGACTTTTAAAAATCACTACACACACACACACACACACACACACACACACACACACACACACACACACACACACACACACACACACACACACACACACACACCACACACACACTCACCACCCCCACCACCACCACCCCAACCAACATCAACCACCCACCAACAAAGTCGCCAAACTAGCCCAGTAATTTAAAGACAACAAAAAAGAACACCACCCCCAAAAAAGGAACCAACCCCCCCAAAAAAAAAAACCCCTCTGGTCCGAACGAAGACTTGAAGAAAGCAATGTGTCAAACAAAAGTGTGGTCCTTCAGGCTTAAGTCCCAGGCCAGGCCAGGCTCGGCACGGATCAATGGTCAATACAAACTTGACCACCCCTGTGGGCTCACTTTAACGTGCTCAGTACCCCAGCTCAAGCCGACCTCTCAGCGACTCAGCCTCAGTCCCCCATTGTCCACAAACCTGGGTAACGGGGCCCCGGACACAACCTATGTTGTCCCTGGCCTTTGTGCGGGCCAGGTTCTAAATATTGGAGAGAGCTAATGAACCATGCTCCTATGGACTGCCAGATATGTAATCAGCGTGTGCAGGAGGAGCGGGGAGTTAGCTCGGAATTTTCTTCTTTTTGTGGAGTCGCTCTGTCGGCTACCGTTTTCCTCCCTTCCTTCCCTCCTCCCTCCTCCCTGTCTGGTTGACACAAGGGCTTGTTGTAAGATGTATGTTAGGGTTACTACACACGTCTATCAGAGGCGTTCTTCTTCTTCTTGTTCTGCTTCTCCTCTTCCTCCTCCTCCTCCTTCTTCTTCGCAATTCTTTGCAATTCTTTGCAATTCTTTGCAATTCTTCTTCTTCTTCTTCTTCTTCTTCTTCTTCTTCTTCTTCTTCTTCTTCTCCTTCTTCTTCTTCTTCTCCTTGATGTTGTTCTTCTATATCTTCTTCCAACACTGCCAAACGGACCAAAATTATGGGTTGAAAAAGTTTATTTAGGGAAAAAAAGATTTTTTTTTAGAATAGTTGAGGATGTAATGGTAGAAGAATGCAAATTGTGATAGCCAGTTACAGCTTTTTCACAAAATATTCTTTTAAAGAGCAGTCGAAGAGAAAATCTTTCAATGAAAGCAGTTAAAGCATTTGAGAGAGAGAGAGAGAGAGAGAGAGAGAGAGAGAGAGAGAGAGAGAGAGAGGTAGAGAGAGAGAGAGAGAGAGAGAGAGAGAGAGAGGGAGAAAACAGACAGACAAACAGACAGACAGACAGACAAACAGGCAGAAGATACCTAACAGTAGCTAGACTAGAGATCATGCATAGAACATTTCAACCATTGTTATTAAAGTACAAAACAAGAAAGGAAAAGAAATTTCCTGCGCAGGCTTTACATTTTTTTAGGGATAGAAAAGATGGAGTTTTCCTGTGAATTTTTAGGTGACAAAACAGAAATAGAATAACCTGCTAAAAAACCTATGGAATCACAAGAAAACCTTGAGCAATTTCCTTTTTGTGTTCCTTGTACTCAAGCACAGGACTTGTACAAAGAACATGGATTTACAGCAGTCAGTAAGTAAGTGGGGAAAAACCCCATCCAGATGAAACTAAATCTATATTACACCTTGACTGATTTGACTTCTATCTCTACTCCCAAGAAGTCAGTGAGTCACTGCACTAAAATTTCCAGCATCCCTTAAGTCGGAATGTGACTAACTTCATGGGGAATAAAAACGCAGCATAATCAAAATATCACCATTGTTGAGTGAACCTCAAAGCTCTAGCCAAGGAATGGAAAACCCCAAACAAACAAGCAAAGAAAACTCATCCCTGCAGTTCGTCTTGTGTGAGTTAAACCTGGTGCTGCTCATCATCAAGTACAGGATGCATGCTGGGTATGTTCGAAACCCACTGAACATTGCCTGTACAATCTTAATCATACATTTCTTACCTTGTGCATGCATGTGTACATGAAGGTAACAGGTCTGCACTTTAAGTTGACCCAGGTGATCCTTTAGGTAAAGGTAAAAGGTAAAGGTGTTCCCATAACCTATGTGGTTATAGGGGAGTGAGGCATCAGAGACCTCAGCTTCTTTACAGGCCAGCATATTGAGGGTAGCCCTCTCCCTGGTTGCTTTACCTTCCCTGACCCTAAAGAGGGCAGGTAACCATCTACAGCTGGGTGAAGTAGAGGACTGTGCTGAAGCCAAGGCACTCACACAGCCACCTATCCAATTAGCAACCACGCTGGATGCTGCTTAACCTTGGTTGGGGGAAGTGCTCTGACCACTGATCTATCCCATCCCCTTTAGATCCCCAACTTACTCACAAGACGTTGTGGATGAGATTCGAACCTATGACTTAATGGACCCACAGAATTGAAGTCAAACACTCTTGACCACTCATATTATAGCACTTGTCACTCAGCTAAAGGGTCAGCCTTCAGAATCCTGCTAGATAACAAGCCCAGTGCTCTACTCTCCGCCCCCTTTTTGTTTGCTCTCTTATCTGAACCCAAACAATAATTTCCATCCAAACAGGATTAACTCTTTCACTGCCGCGGTGAATCACTGGCCGTAAACGAGGCGGCAGGAATGAAAATGTCTGATGTAGATGACAAACATGGTTTCCATACTAATTTAATCGACACCCCACCACCACAAACAAGCATGGCGATATTATTTTCCGCTTCCGCTGCAATGAAAGGCACACAGAGACCACTATCACTGAAGCTGATCAATCAGATTAGGGTTTGTTAACGTGTCCGTTTTGTGAGAACCAACCAGATTTGGCGTTATAAAAACTCCTCCGCCCCCACGCATGTGATGTGTTGCTTGT
>CM060326.1:49531420-49537757 GCA_030674155.1 Stramonita haemastoma | reverse complement strand
CGGTATCTGTTCTGAAGATAGATGACAGGTATCTCAAGGGTAGCTTTTGATGGTGTTTTTTGTTTGTTTTGGTTTGTTTCGTTTTCTTTTTATTTGCAGACGACTGTGTGAGTACCCAGGTATTGATGACGTCAGTGGATGTGATTCGGTGAGTGTGTGTTTATTATTTTTATTATTATTATCATTTGTTTATTTAATCTTTTATATCGAGGATAATGGAATAAGCACTCATGTCCTTTTTTTTCCCATCCAACCCCAAACCCACACTCACGCAAAATAAAAAGAAAAAAAACCCAAAAGTCAAACCACACATCACCGAATCAAAAAAAACTTGATCAAGAAATAGTTTTAATACACATTCATATAGTGTACACCTTATCCACCTATCTATCTATAACTCTACAGCAAATAAAACAAACGTTCCGAAGTGCCCTCTGCACTGAAAAAAAGCCTTTCAGAATCTCATGAATGAGGCTCTGGGAGAGAAAGAGCATTCCACAAGGTCGGGGCGCTATCAGTTTTATGGGAGGATTTCATGCGCCTCCGGAACACTGAAAGATGACATTGATGCAGAAGCTGGAGTGTAGAGGTGGGCTGTAAACACACAGAGAGGTCAGTAAGGTAGGATAACCTTGTTCCCCTCTTTCCACTTTTTTCTGTTTTTTTGTTTTGTTTTCTTTTTCTATCTTTTTTCCCTATTTACTTTCGTTCTTTTTTTCTTTCTGTCTTTCTTACTTTTTTTTTGCTTTCCTGTTTTCTTTCTTTCTTTCTTTCTTTCTTTTTCTTTCTTTTTTGCTTGCTTGCTTGTCTTTCTTTCTTTCTTGCTTGCTTGCTTGCTTTCTTTCTTGCTTGTTTTCTTGCTTTCTTGCTTTCTTTCTTTCTGTTCTGTTCTGTTCTGTTCTGTTCTATTCTATTCTATTCTACTCTACTCTATTCTATTCTATTCTACTCTATTCTATTCTATTCTACTCTATTCTATTCTATTCTATTCTATTCTATTCTTCCTTCCTTCCTTCCTTCCTTCCTTCCTTCCTTCCTTCCTTCCTTCCTTTCTTTCTTTCTTTCTTTCTATCTTTCTTTCTGCTCTGTTCTGTTCTTCCTTCTCTCCTTCACTTTCTTTCTTTCTTTCTGTTCTGTTCTGTTCTATCTATCTATCTATCTATCTATCTATCTATCTATCTATCTATCTATCTATCTATCTATCTATCTATCTATCTATCTATCTATCTATCTATCTATCTATCTATCTTTCTGTTCTGTTCTTTTCTTTCTTTCTTTCTTTCTTTCTTTCCTTCTTTCTTTCCGTTTCTTCCTAAAACGCGTGCCAGTGTCTGTAGGTAGGAACGCTAGAAAATTGCCACAGATGATATGATTGTTGAGTATGGGTATGAGTACTGTTTGGAGAGGAGAGAGAGAGAGAGAGAGAGAGAGAGAGAGAGAGAGAGAGAGAGAGAGAGAGAGAGAGAGAGAGAGAGAGAGAGAGGAGAGAGAGAGATTTATTTATTGTTTTATATCGAGGATAACAGAATAAGCAATCATGTGCTTTTTTTCATCCGGTCCCGTGTGTATGCAGTTTTTGTAAATATTGTCATCTGTTCCCACCGGCACACGATGGCCTACTCTTACGAAAAGCGGAACAGGATTTAACGTGTGCGCAAGATGTTCTGCGTGCGTTCGCACACGGGGCCTCGGTTTAAAGTCTCATCCGAAGGACTTGTGGGGAGAGTGGAGTCGGCACTGATGTTAACTCCAGGAGAAAAATTTCCTCGACCGGACTCGAACCCGGGTCGTCAAATTGCCAGCGCAATGTTCTGAAGAGAGAGAGAGAGAGAGAAGAGAGAGAGAGAGAAGAGAGAGAGGAGAGAGAGAGAGAGAGAGAGAGAGAGAGAGAGAGAGAGAGAGAGAGAGAGAGAGAGAGAGGAGAGAGAGAGAGAGAGAGAGAGAGAGAGAGAGAGGATTTTAGGCAAGAAAAATTCGTTTTGATCATAACCCTTCAGTACAAATTAGGATACAATGCCATAGATATACTGCAATGCGCTGCAGTATCATGCAATATAATACAGTACAATTTGACACTGCAGTACATACACTTCAGTGGACTACACTCCATTACAGTGCACTCTACTCCACTCCGCTACACCTACAGAAAGAACACAGCATACTACAACTCAACACAATAAAGCACAATACAGTTTGCCATGATTTTAATTGACATACGACAGAATAGATTACAAACCGAAACCAAAACACTACAACGGCAATACGACGAAAAAGGACCAACCCCACTACAGTACAATACATTACAGAAGAGTATACTACAACATAGGTACAATACAACACAGTTGAATCAAGCCCAGTTCAATCCAATTCCACCCTATTCCAATCTAACCCAGTCTCAATCAAAAACAACTCGCTCACACATCATTCATACACACAACATAAGGTAAAAATGTCAAAAAAAAAACAAAAACGAAAGGGACGAGCGCGGCTGGAAATCTGGCCGTGTTTTTCTTTTCTTTTCTTTTGTTGTTGTTCCCCAGCAGAAAGGCCACGACTGAGCTAGCAGAATGGCGAGGCACCTAATGACCCCACCCTCTGTCTTCCCGGAGAGAGACAAGGATTGATTCCAATCGCATCGCGGCGGTGTCGGAGTGCACGAAACCGAATCACCCACGGATAAAAATAAACACTTTTGTCAGGAACGATAACCTCTCTGACAAAAAGGGGAGGCGGTAAACACCATCTCATCTCATGCACCGTGCTATGTGTGTGTGTGTGTGTGTGTGTGTGTGTGTGTGTGTGTGTGTGTGTGTGTGTGTGTGTGTGTGTGTGTGTGTGTGTGTGTGTGAAAAGAGAGAGAGAGAGAGAGAGAGAGAGAGAGAGAGAGAGAGAGAGAGAAGGTTGTGTGTGTGTGTGTGTGTGTGTGTGTGTGTGGTGTGTGTGTGTGTGTGTGTGTGTGTGTGTGTGTGTGTGTGTGTGTGAGAGAGAGAGGAGAGAGCTGCTAACTTGGCAAGATGGCGCCTCTTCCAGTCTCCAAGAAAACCATAAAGTTTTATCGAATTACATTTGTAGCATAGACAAGCCATATGGAAATAATTTTGTTCAGTTTACACATGACGCAAATGTAGATTTTGACCTATCACAGTTGTGATGCATTGTAATATATTGTATCTATTTTTGTCTTGGGGGTGGGAGAGGCTGTCAACCTGTACTGCATTGAAGTTCATATTGCATTTAAGTGTAGTGTAGTGTATTGAGGTGTAGCGTAGAATAGTGTAGTGCAGCGTAGTGTAGAATAGTGTAGTGCAGCGTAGTGTAGTGTAGTATAGTGTAGTGCAGTGCAGTGAAATGTAGCGTAGAATAGTGTAGTGCAGTGTAGTGTAGTGTAGTATAGTGTAGTGCAGTGCAGTGAAGTGTAGCGTATTCATTTATTTTATTCTTTTATATCGAGGATAATGGAATAAGCACTGATGTGCTTTTTTGCGTCCAGACGCGTAGTGTAGTGAAGTGTAGTGTAGTGTAGAGTAGGTAGTGTAGTGTAGTGTAGTGTAGTGTAGTGTAGTGTAGTGTAGTGTAGTGTAGTGTAGTAAAGTGTGGTGTAGTGTAGTGTAATGTAGTATAGTAAACTGTAGTAAAGTGTAGTGTAGTGTAGTGTAGTAAAGTGTAGTGTAGTGTAGTGTAGTGTAGTAAAATGTGGTGTAGTGTAGTGTAGTGTAGTGTAGTGTAGTAAAGTGTGGTGTAGTGTAGTGTAGTGTAGTGTAGTGTAGTGTAGTGTAGTGTAGCGTAGTGTAGTGTAGTGTAGTGTAGTGTAGTGTAGTGTAGTGTAGTGTAGTGTAGTGTAGTGTGGTGTCGTGTAGTGTCGTGTAGTGTCGTGTAGTGTAGTGTAGTGTAGTGTAGTGTAGTGTAGTGTAGTGTAGTGTAGTGTAGTGTAGTGAAGTGTAATGTATTATAGTAAACTGTAGTGAAGTGAAGTGTAGTGTAGTGTAGTAAAGTGTAGTAAAGTGTAGTAAAGTGTAGTGTAGTGTAGTGTAGTGTAGTGTAGTGTAGTGTAGTGCAGTGTAGTGTATTGTAGCGTAGTGTATGTGTCAGTGTGCAGTGTAGTGCAGTGTAGTGCAGTGTAGTGTAGTGTAGTGTAGTGTAGTGTAGTGTAGTGTATTGTAGGTATTGTAGCGTAGTGTAGTGTAGTGTAGTGTAGTGTAGTGTAGTGTAGTGTGGTAATGCAGTGTAGTGTATTGTAGCGTAGTGTAGTGTAGTGTAGTGTAGTGTAGTGTAGTGTAGTGTAGTGTAGTGTAGTGTAGTGTAGCGTAGTGTAATGTAGTGTAGTGTAGTGCAGATACCATAAACTTAACCTCTGTTTTAAAACTCCTCGCAGACCAGTTGGCGCACTGCTTTCAATTTTCCGTGTGTCGTGAGCAAGCTGAACCTGGCGGAGCTCACCCGTCTCCAGGTAGCAGAGTGCATGCTGGGTATGTTAGTGTCATCCTCCAGCCCCCTTCCCCCAACCAGTGATGACTGGCTATGGATCGGTGGTCTAGAGGTAACGCACCTTCTTAGAGAGCAACAAGTCTGGGTTCCATCCCTGTTTGTGCCCAAACTCCCCCCCAATCCTCCCATCCACAAGACTGTCAGTGGTGGTCTGGGTGCTAGTCTTTTTGGATGAGACGATAAACCTAGGTTCCGTGTGCAACACGTGTGTAATGCACGTAAAAGAACCCACAGCAACTAGAGGGTTGTACCTGGCAAAATTATGTTTTAAAAAAGCCACTGTTATAGGGAAACAAATACATATGCATACAGGAAAAGAAAAAATGTGTGGCGATGGTCTTGTGGCGACACACTGTCCCTGGAGAGAGCAGCGCGGATTTCACGTAAAGAAATCTGCCGTGATTTTTAAAGTAGTATCCAAATAAAAATCTTATCGCTGATTGATGGAATTGTAATTGCCCTTCAGGGGATGATTAAAGTGTTTTTGACTTGACTTTGATTTTGACTTGAATGTTCGGCAAAACTCTGCCACTGACAAGTTTTTATTGCCATGCTTTTTTTGTCGTTGTTGTTGCTTTTTTCCCTTGATGATGCAACGCAAACATGGTGCACACATCATCAAGGTTTATCATGGGTACCACCACCCCCTCCTTGAAGTTGTCCTAAAAAGTTGATAATTATGCTTACGGTGAAATATCAACCTTTGATCTCTCGTGTTCCAGATAAGCTGTACCAGTTTTGTAAATTGCTAAGAGCAAGGAAGAAGTCGCTAGAATAGAGAACAGCACTGATTGTTTTTCAGGCAAGTTTCGTTACTGTTTAAGTGTGTAGTGTATTGTATTGTATTGCATTATATTGTACTGCATTGTATCACCTTGTGTTGTTTCGTTTTGTGGTAAAGGTAAAAAGGTAAAGGTGTTCTCAAAACCTATGCGGCCGTTGGGGAGCTTCTCTAGGGGCCAGCATGTTGATGGCGGCGCCCATCTCCTCTCCCTCGCTGCTTTACCTTCCCCGACTCTAAAGAGGGCAGGTACCCATTACAACTGGGTGAACTGGGGGACTGTACTGAAGCCAAGGTGCGCAAATGGTCACCCATCAAAGTGGTAACCACGCTTAATGCTGCTTAACCTTGGCTGGGGGAAAAAGGGAGTGCTCTGATCACTGAGCTTCCCCGTTCCCTGTTTTGTAGTAAATCTATTTATTTCAATACAAGCAAGCATACTTGGGCATCTAAAATACGTACATGTTTGTGTCAGTACAGTTTTAGGTTTGTCTGGGACAATCAAGGAGTCGAAAACCCATATTCACAAAAATCTTTTAAGCAGAGACTTTTTGACTGCAGATGGCAGGAATGGAACGCTCACATTCATAGTAGTGATCAATTTTTTCTGTATGCAACATTTAAAACGTCATTTTGCATTGAACGCTACACAGGGATATAAATGAATAGGCATGTTAAGCTAGCATTATCAAAATTTAGATGTGGTGTATCAGATATTGCTGTACATTTCAGACGATATGCAAAAGACGACAGTGATAATTTGGTTTGTAATTTGTGTAAATTGGCAACTCAGGGTTAAATTCATGTTGTTTTGGAATGTCCAGTTCTCAGAGACTTAAGAAAAGAATTAATTCTGCCAATATGTTGGAATTATCCATCAATGGTCAGACTAGCTCAGCTTATGGCATCTGAACAACTTGCAATTTTCTGTACAAATCTTTCAAGAAAATAACATGATAAGCCAATGTAATTTTTTTTGGCGAATGTTAAAAAAAGTTAAGTCAATAACTTTATTGAATAACTCATGTTTTCACCGAAGAATTGACAGTGAATGGCAGTTTACTAGCACTT
>CM060326.1:49508920-49523920 GCA_030674155.1 Stramonita haemastoma | reverse complement strand
ACCACCACCTCTTCCCCATACGTCTAATGTCACAGTAAAAAGACGTTAAAATTAGAGAATGAACACAAACCAACAACACCACACACACACACACACACACACACACCACACACCACACACACACACACACACACAACACAACACACACAACACACACACCACACACACACACACACAACGCACACATACACCACACACACACTTTCAAGGAGCTTTCATCTTTGACGTATTGATGACGTAAATAGGTAGCAGTGAACGCCGGAACGATGTGATAGATTTGGGGGGGGCAGGAAATCGATTAGGGAGTCCATTGACGACATCGATAAAAATTGATTGTTCCTTTGATGGATAGGCACTTCTGTCACTAAAAAAATTCCTTCTTATTGGCTGTGTTTTTGAGGAGAGAGAAGAGAGAGAGAGAGAGAGGAGAGAGGAGAGAGGAGGAGGAGAGAGAAGAGAGAGAGAGAGAGAGAGAGAGAGAGAGAGACAGACAGACAGACAGACAGACGACAGACAGACAGACAGACAGACAGCAGACAGACAGAGAGACAGAGAGATAGACAGACAGACGAGAAGGAACAGACCCGACAGACAGACAGACAGACAGAAGACCGAGAGAGAGAGAGAGAGAGAGAGAGATGGAGAGAGAGAGAGAGAGAGAGGAGAGAGAGAGAGGAGAGGAGAGGTCAAGCAGGACAGTCAGACAGGGCATACAGACAGAGAGATTGACACGGCAAAGATACATAACACAGAGAGAGAAGAGAGAGAGAGAGAGAGAGAGAGAGAGAGAGAGAGAGAGAGAGAGACAGAGACAGAGACAGAGACAGAGACAGAGAGACAGAGAGACAGAGACAGAAACAGCGCAGGACAGAGACAGAGACAGAGACATAGAGACATAGAGTGAGAGACGGAGACAGAGAAGTGACAGAGAGAGTGACAAAAGAGACATAAAGACAACAGAGAGGGATAGAGACAGGACCGAGAGACAGAGAGACACAGACAGAGACAAAATAGATTTTTTCACTACAGTTTTGTTCTTTTATACGATACTGTGCAGTCGAACTTTTCATAAACGTAGAGATGTCTTGAGTGTATAAAAAAAGTATGTGCGACATTGCAGGGGTATGTAAACAGATCAGACCACCCGTATGAAAGCAAATTGACTCCTATCCCGTGCACGATATCTGTTCAAACATGATCAAAAGAAATCTGTATCAGGAGTCAAGTCCCCCTGTACAAGAGCCTCTTCAGTCAAAAAGAAAAGCAAAAGTCTGGTCGTTAAAGACATGGCGTCTTTTCGAGAAAGTAGGCGAAATGATATAAAATTCTTGGCATTATTTGTCACAGTTGCCTAATTAAAACATGCCTAGTCCGTGATTTATTGACTTTATAGATAATGATTCTCACAAATTATAATTGGCTGGCTGTCGGCGTATATTTGTGTAATGGAACCATTTTTGCCCACGATGGAGGTAGCCACATTCCGACTTCGGGATGTAGGGCTGGATACAGTTACGTTAACGTACCCCACCGAACGCTGACACGAAAAAGGATCTTTAACGTGCATTTTTGATCATATGCACGTGTAGAATTAGACAAGGAAGAGAAACAGGCATTGTAGGTCTACACTTAACTTGGAAGTTGACTTGGGTGATTGTAAAAATCCCACCAAGAATTCCCGGATGTCAACGGAAATCAGCCGCCACACCAAACTTTCAATTCGATCCCAAGGGATTGATAGGTGCAGGGACGGTGATAGCCTAGTGGTCAGAACATTGCGCTCGCAATTTGATGACCCGGGTTCGATTCCCGTTTGAGGGAATTTTTCCCCTGGAGTTAAACATCAGTGCTGACTTCACTCCTCCTCACAAGTCCTATTGGATGAGTACTATAAATCGAGGCCCCGTGTGCGAACGCACGCAGAATATCTTGCGCACACGTTAAAACCCTGCTCCGCTTTTCGTAAGAGTAGGCCATTGGTGCCGGTAGGAACAGTGACAAGATTTTACAAAACTGCATGCACACAGGGACTGGATGTAAAAGACCACACGAGTGCTATTCCATTATCCTCGATATAAAAGAATAAAAATATAAAAGAATAAGAAAGAAAAGAAAGACGTGAGTCTTAACCACTCCACTATATTGTCCTTCAACCTTTTGGGTTTTAAACTAGGAATATTTGAGTCACCCCGTTTTTTCGATTTTCAACAAAAAGTTTTGCAATATTCAATAGAGGTCCCCGAGTTCCATTGGGAGAAAGGGGGGTGGGGGTTGGGGGGGGGGTGGAGGGGGGGCGGGGAAAGGCAGGGGGGGGGGAAACATTGGGTAAAGGGGTTGGGGGGGGAGGGGTGGTGGGGGAAGTGTGGGCATTTCCCTTTACTTTCCTAGATAATTGGAACGTGGCATCGAGCGTCTTGAAGCTGTGATGGGTCTGTGGTTTTTTGTGTGTGTGTGTTGGGGTGTGTGTGTGTGTGTGGTGGTGTGTTTTTGTGTGTTGGTTGTGGTGTGTGTGTGTGTGTGTTTTGGGGTGTGTGTGTGTGTGTGTGTGTTTGTTGTGTTTTGTTTGTATGTATTATGTATGTAGTATTATGATGTATGTATGTTTTGTATGTATGTAGTAAAGTATGTTGTATGTATTAAGAAAAAAGAAAATAATTCAAAGGGAAATTAAAGACGCCTCTCTCTCTGTTTATGCGTGTTGGGGTTTCATAATGCATGCAGCGTGGGGCGCGCAAATGTGTGTGTGTGTGCCGTGCGTGGGTAGCATGCACGTACGTAGCAGGCAATAGCAAAAAGGGAAAAAAGGGGCCAGATGGACATGCTTGTACCATCGCGAACAAAGCCAAATATCTGGAAATTTTTTCATTCTTTTCATAACCCCCATTGAAAAAAAATGGCAAGACAAGATCTTGTACTCTCCTCCAAAAATACAAAAAAGACAAGCGACAAAAAATCAACAATTTAGTCTCGAAGAATGAAAACACAAAAAAAAAAAAAAAAAAAAAAAAAAAAAAAAAATCCAGTAGTTCGTGTTAAATAAATCTTTTGTCTCGCTGAAAAACACTACCCCAGACCAGACAGTCTGGGCTGGGCTAGTGCTTGGTTTTGGTTTCATCTCCTTAAAGTACATTGTCTCTCGTTCCGCTTTTTTTGTTCGTATTTCTTTCTTTTTTCCTTTTCCCTTTCCCACCCCCCCTATACCCTATACTATTCTTATGCCTATACCCCGGGTAAATAAATTGCAATAAACTAGAGTCTTTATAACCCCTTTAATGGTTTTCCCCCGCCTTACCTTTTCCCCGAACCCTAATCCCAGTGAAAAAACGAGTTACATTTTAAATTAACGGCCTTATCGCGATTAAGACACTAGAGGATTGGGGGTATTGTGTGTGTGTGTGTGGTGTGGTGTGTGTGTGTGTGTGTGTGTGGAGAGAGAGGGGGAGAGAGAAGGAGGAGGGGAGAGAGAGATGAGAGAGAGGAGAGAGAAGGGGTTTTGGAAAAGGGAAGGAGAGGGGGAGAGGGGAAAGAATTAAAAAAACCTTTCTTTTTGAAGAGGTCGGCGACACCCACAATTTATAACCACCACCCCTCTCCCTCCTCCCCCCCACCTCCCCCTTCTGTCCTCAAACCCTTGACAAATCTCGAGTGGCTAGACGACTGGGGCAAGGGTTTTAAATAGGGTGGTTTCCAAACCACGATCCCTGTTAGGTAGGTGGTAGGTGGAAAGGGTGGGCTCTCATCAGTCCAGTGGGGGAGGACCCCCTGTAGGGCCCGTCAGCTCCGGGAGTGCTATACCCCAATTTGTTGACGGGGTGGAGAGCTGGTAATCTGTTTTCCAATCCCCTCTCGGGCCCCCTCCCCTTCCTCGGCCAAAGCTCTCTCCACCCTTCTCCAGGGATTTTGCCTGCCCCACCCAGTGTTGGAGGGGGGGGGTGGGGTGGGGGTGAGGGAGAGTTTGGGGGAGGTTGAGGTGGGGGTGGGGGGGGTACAGTAAGTTATATGGAAGGTCTGAGAAAAGGTTTTGGATTCTCTTGTTGAATCTTGTGATCACTATGACCTCCGGGGGTTGCTGGACGGTAAGCCCCAGCTGATTATAGGATTGTTCAGTTGGGTTATCAAGGTCTGGGGTTGTGTCCAGATAAGGACTGAAAAAGTTTTACGAGGGGAAAACCCCAACCAATTGGAGGACTTGAGGTTGTGACAAGAAAGACACAAGAAAAAAGGGGGAAAAGGTAGCAAACCCAGCTATCACCCTTTCCCCCATCCATCCAGCTATCGAGCGAAGAAAATACCACAAACAAAAACAACCCAACATACCATATTACACTTTTTAAGGGGACATCACACTCACTTGCAAACAGTGAGTGCAGAAGTGTGCACATGGCTAAAAGGGCATTTTCATGTGGAGGATAATTATTTTAAGGGGAACAGGCATCCCACAGACAGTGTTGGGAAGTGTTAATGTAAATCCTAGATCAAATTTGGGGATCCAGCCTCTTTAAATCTGGAATTTTGGGAACACGCGCCCGCATGTGTGTGTGTGGTGTGTGGTGTGTGGTGTGTGTGTGTGTGTGTGTGTGTTGTGTGTCTGTTTTGTCTGTGTGTCTGTGTCTGTGTTTTCTGTGTGTCTGTGCAAAATTTTTTAAAATTTTAACAAGGGTGTAAATCATCCAGCATGTGATTTTTTTGGGGAAAAAACGGGGTGTGTGGTGTTTCCAGGGAACTCATTTGGATGACCTTTTCAGAACCCCCATGTGTGTTCAGCTGCCTTCATTCACATTTTTTTGCACCGTCCCACGTTTTCTGGGAAAACAGGGCTGTGTTTGATACTATACCCTGTCGACACGTGCTGTTTTTGTCCCCTTTAACCAGATGAGGTTTCTGCTGTTTGCCCAGCTTTTTGTTTCTGTAAAAAACTTGGTATGTTTCTCAAAGGGTGTCATGTCTTTGTTTTGTTTTTTTTATTCTCTTTGGAATTGAGTTGAATCCCTGTTTTAAAAAATATACAATTTTGATAGGACTCTATCACCATGCATGGCAAACCCCGCCCTTGTTTCTGTATTTTTTCTTGGTTTAAAAGGAGTTAAATTGTTTCCACTCTTTTTGGTTTGTAATGGTCTGGCAGTTCCATGTTATGCCTGAACTTTTTTTTGACATGTTTTATAAACTGTGGGGTTGCTGATCTTGTAGTTTTTATTATGTTTCAAAATATTACAGCAGAAAACTTTATTTTGGAAAAAAAGCCCTGGTTTTTTTTTTCTTTTTGGGTTGAATGATCGTAAGAGTCGTGTAGGTGTAAAAATGTTGAAACTGAAGGGTCCGTTCTCGCCTTTTGAGGTGTTGGTTTGCTTTGGCTGCACTGATTGATACTGCCCCCTAGACATCTTTGTTTTTTTTTTTTTCTCTTTAACCAGATGGGTTTTCTGAGGGTTTTTCCCTTTTTTTGCTGTAAAATTCTCATTGTTTCTTTAACTTTTTCCCCCTTTTATTGTGAAAGTCTCGATTATAATGTTTCTGCGTTTGTTAAAACTTTCATGATCTTGGGCTATTAGAAGAATGGTTAAAGGGGAGGGAAAAGCCATCTGGGGTTTAACACCCGTTGTTTTTGAGTTTGGATTTGTTTGTTTCATTGTGTAAGACGTGACAGGTGGGGGCGTCAGGAAAAAACACTGCTTGGTGATGACAAAAATTTGGGTAAAAGCTTCAATCATGTTTGAATTTTGAGATAATGCTCTGTTTTGCACTGTCAGCAGGGTTTTTCAAAGTCAACAAAAATGGGGATGTAGGCTAGTGTGACTGTTGAAAAGGGACTTGTGTGTAGCTGTCAAGCTGTACGTGGTTTATCTGCCGATACTTGCCTGCTACCTTGTAGTGTCGTATTTAGTGTTTCATTCAGTAGCTTAAAAATTTTCGATTGTTCAAATTTTTTGCTGAAGATTGATACTGTCATGTTTCCCTTTTTTAATTCTTGGGGGTTTGGGTTTTAGTACTTCTTGTTTTTTTTTTTTTTCTCTTTCTTTTTACTTTGTTTTCTCGACTTCTGTTGAAGGCGGGGGTGGTCGTGGGGGTGTTGTATTTTAAAATTTTTATTCATCTCCCTTTCTCTACCATTTTTCCCCAAACTTTATGCAGAATAATTGATTGTATACATTTGGACATCACAATTTTGGGTTTTTTGAAGTGTTCTAGAAATCCGGTTTTACTTTTTTGTATTCCATGAAGGATTTGATGGCTTAAGTGACCTCAGCTTGGCGGGAAAACCTGGTTTATATCCAAGACGGGGGTTTTTGTTTTGGTGGCGAGTTAGGGTTTCGCGGGTTTAAGGCCTGGGTCAAGGAAACATTCAGTCACCTTTTTTTCCCTGTGCTTGTGGCTGTTGGAAAATGCCCTGTGGAACTGTCCTGTTTGAAAGTGTCCTGTTGGTGTGTCCTGTGGAAAAGTGTCCTGTTTGTAAGTGTCCTGTTGGTAACTGTCTGTTGGTAACTTTTCCGTTGAAACTGTCTTGTTGGAAAACTGTCATTTTGGTAAGTGTCCTGTTGGTAAGGGGTCCTGTGGTAGTGTCCTGTTGGTAACTGTCCGTTGGTAACTGTCCTGTTGGTAACTGTCCTGTGGTTACTGTCCGGCTTATTTTCCCTGGTTTTGGGGGTTGGGGGTTTTGGTTGATACAAGCTAGCGTTCTTGTGATTTTTCTAGACACTTCTCGTTTCATCTCTCGGGGCTATTTGGGTCTCTGTCTTATCTTGCGCACATGCTAAATCCTGTTCCGCTTTTCGTAAAAGTGGGCCCTTGTGTGCGTATGGAACGGGATGACAAGTTACAAAACTGCATACAGAGGGAAATGAATGTAAAAAAGCATGAGTGCTAATTCCATTATCTTCGATTTAAAGAAAAATAAAAAAAATCTCTAGAAACGCAAATTTTTCAAAAGCCAACTTCAGTGCGGACATGCAGAACCTTTTGTTTCGTGTGTACATTCACATGCAGATGTTCAACTTACACAATAAAGTCATCATTCATGTCAGCTTTTTAGGGGGTGGGGAAAACCCGAACATACCACCATACCACATCATCAAGTTAGATGCGGCCCCTTCACGCGGGCAAAAAACAATGCATAGTAAATTCTAAAACCTCAGGCTCTAGTTGAAGAAAAAACAAAAATAATCATCAGTCAAAAACAATCTTAGGGTGAAAAGGGACCTTAGGTGAGGAACAAAAAAAAAATTTAATCAGTAAAAAAACAATTTTCGGGTGGAAAAAAGGGGCCCTTTGTGAGGAACAAGACAAAATCAATCGTAAAAAACAATCTTTGGGTGAAAAGGGACCTTAGTTGAGGAAAAAAACAAATCAATCTTAAAAAAAAAAAAAATCTTGGGTTAAAAGGGACTTAGTTGAGGAACAAAGACAAAATCAATCATTTAAAAAAAAACAATCTTAGGGGTTGGGAAAAAGGGGCCTTAGTTGAGGAAAAAAAGAAAAATCAATCATTAAAAAAAACAACATTTTTAGGGTGAAAGGGACTCCCAGTCAAGAAAGGCTCTCTTCCTTGAAGAGAAATCGGGTGAAAAAATTTTCCCCCTCCCTCCAGCTGTCAGGGGATTGGCCAGGTGGGTAGGGACGGGGGTTGGTGTAAATGTGATGAGGGGGATGGAAGTGGTGGGGGGTTGGAGTGAGAGAGAGAGGAGGAAGAGAGGAGAGAGAGAAGAGAGGGGGGGGGGGGAGGGAGAGAGGAGAGGTGAGGGGAGAGAGAGGGCTGAGAGAGAGAGAGGTTGAGAGAGGTTGAGAAAGAGGGGTTTAGAGAGAGAGAGAGAAATGAGAGGGGAGAGAGGGGGGGGGGAGGAGAGGGTTTAGGGGAGGTTAAGAGAGAGGAGAGAGGAGAGGGGAGGAGAGGAGAGGGGAAAAGAGGAAGAGAGAGGTAGGAGAGAGAGAGGAGGAGAGAAAGTTTTAAAAAGGGGAGGAGAGAGAGAGAGAGAGGGATGAGAGAGAGAGGAAAAGGGGAAGGATGAGAGAGAGGAGAGAAGAGGAGAGAGAGAGAGGAGGGGGGGGGAAGGAAGAGGTGAGAGAAGTTAAGAGAGAGAGAGTGAGAGAGTGAGAACGGAGAGTATGAGAAAAGAGGGAAAATTTAGAAGAGAGAGAGAATTGAGGGAGAAGAGGGAGAGAGACGAGAGAGAGGAGAGTTGGAGAGGAGATGTGAGAGAGAGATGAGAGGAGAGGCTGAGAGAGAGGGGATGGGGAGGTTTGGTGGTGGTTTGGGAAAAGGAAAGGGGAGGGGTCATGTAGGAAAAATTTAAAAAATGGGGGGGGGGACAGGAAGGGGGGAGGTAGGGGTGTAATAAAACACGGGCCCTTTCGTCAGTGGACAGACAAGGGCAAAAAAAAGACAGGGCTGGGGACTGTTTGGTGTCCGGGTTTTTTGTGGCCCCTTGCTATAATTATACAATGGGTGTTTATCCGGTGTGTCTGTACTTTCCTGGGTCCCTGGCTTCCCCCCACTGTGTTCCAGTCAAACACTTCGACACTTGGGTATGGACGATGATTGAACTGAATGACGATGCTGATTTGAATGACTGATGACTGACTGACGGGCCGACTGTTACGAGGGATTGCTGAGACCAAACTAATTGACTTCCCAAAAATTCTTCAGAGTAAAGACTGGTTATTGATCATAGAAAACCATGGGGCCCCGTCAAAACACTGAAGTTCACATGTTCGGGCCCTTTTTCAGAACAGGAGAGCCCAAAAGGGCGACCCTGCAATGCAGACACCATGGCGGGCCCACCAACATTGCCTGTTTGTCCCTGTGTTTAAATTTTCACATATCCCTTGGGTTTCCCTTTTCCCTTGTTCAAATTGTGTAAAAATCAAAGAAAAAAACCATCAAACAAGAATAGTGGGACCAAACCCAACAGCTAACAGTCATCCGACAGTCACCCAGCAAACCAACAGCCAGCACCCAGCCAACCAGAACAACAGCCAACAAGCATCAACCAGCCAACAAGAAACCAAAACCACCCCAACCAAGAAAACCAAACCAGCAACCAAGCAACAACCACCCAAACAAGAACCAACCGGCCAGCAAACCAGCCAACAAAACCAGCCAACAACAACAGCAATCACCCAGTACCCAACGAACCAACCACCAGCCCCCAAACCCAACAACCCAGCCAACCAACCAGCTTATCCAACCAAGAAACCATCCAACCCCCAACCACTCCCACCACCCCCAAACCCAGCAACCAACCCCAAAGCAGCCAGAACAGTCACATAAAAAAAAAACAAAAAAAAAACAAATAAGCAAAAACCAAAAAAAAACTCTGCCCCCCTATACAAAAGCCCTTTCCCAAAACAGCATTCCCGTCAGGCAAGGTTGAAAAGAAGAGGAAGAGAAACAAAAAAAAACAGAAAAGAAAAAAGAGAAGAGAAGAAAGAAAAAAAAAGAAAAAAAAAAAAAAAAGAAAAAAAATGAAAAAAAAAGGCAAATCCCCCGACACAAGATACATACAGGAGCAAGCAGCAAAAAGACCCTGTCCCAATCAAGTTCAGGTTTTTAAACACACTCCATGCCCAAAATTCAACCAAAAACCCCCCCAGAATACTCTCACCCCCCCCCCTCCTCCCCCTCAGGATTTTATTATCATCAGGCGGGTGTCAATCCTCTCAGGTTTTTTTTGACATGACGTCACTTCTATACCAATCTTTCCCTCTAAACAGCAAAATCTTTTCTTGCTCTAGAACTCCCCCAAAAAGTGGCTTTGGTATGTAGATCTATATTTTTTTGGTGCAGGAAAAATGTTTTCTTTTTGTCCTGTTTGATTATTTTTTTAAAAAATGCCAGGGGAGGGTAGGGATGGTTAATAAAGAGGGATCAAACCCTTTTGCCTCTTTTTTTGTTTTATTGTATTTGCCATCAGGACAGCCCGGCCCAATGGGCACTGAGCTACACTTCATGTTAAGGGGCTGAAAGGCTCATTTTTGGGGGTATAAAAAGTGTTTTTCTTTCCCTTTTTCCTTTTCTTTCTTTCTGTTTCTCTCTTGTTTTGTTGTTTGTTTTGTTTGTTTTAAACATTCCTTTCCCAAAAATAGAGCTGTTCACTTTCCCCTTTTTTATATTGCTGTGCTTCGTTGTTTTTGTTTTAAATTTATTTTTCCCCCGCTCTAATTAGATATTCAAAAGCTTAAAAACGAATTTCTTTCTATAAAAATCTGTTGTTTTTTTCATGTGAATGTAAAATGACAAACACACTCTGAATATAGAAGATGATATTTGGGAAAAGGAACAATCCTTATCATTTGACATTTTTATTTTTTACATTGATTTTTTCCGGGGAGATTTCCCTGGTAAATTGGGCTGCTCTCCTTAGGGGGAGCGGGGGGTGCCTCAGAGCAGCGCACCATTTTTTTTCTTTTCCTTTTTGGTACTGTATTTGATTTTCCCCATCACGTGCATTTTTTCTGCAGAGTTTTGCCAGGGACAGCTCTTTTTTTTCCGTGGGTTCTTTCACGTGCATAAAAATTTTGTGTACACACGGGACCCCGATTTAACGTTATTTTAAAAGACTGCACGCAGGCTACCACTCATGGTTTAAGGATGGGGGAAAATTTTGGCTCAAAGGGATTCAAGCCACCGTACACTTCCCAAACCGGGGCTTTTGGCTTTTTAGTCAGGGCTTTATAACCTCTAGACAAAATTTCCCCCTGGATAATAAGGGGGGGCATATCAAGGGTTTTTAGGGGTTAAAAACTTACTGGAGTTTTTGGGGGAACTTAAATTTAGGAGAAGGGGGGTTTTTATTGAGATAGGGGAATGGGTGGTTGGGGGTGCTTAGTGAGGGTGAGGATTATTTAAGAGGTGGTATTATTTGAGGGTGAGGGTTATCAAGGAGGGGGGATGATATTGAGTTTTCAGGGGGCGGGTGGGGGGAGGGGTTGTGGGGAGGGGGGGGGGGCTTATTTAGGAGCGGGGGAAAAATTAATGAGGGTTTGGGGGGGATTTATTGGGATTATTTATGTATATCACACGCCTATTTAAATTTTTTTGTTTTGTTTTTGTTATGTGTGTGTATTTAAAGGGGTATTTTTTTAGGTGTGTGTGTGTGTGTGTTTGGGGGGGGGGGTGGGGGTGGGGGGGGGGGGGTGTGAATATGGTAAAGTTTTTGCGGAAATTTTTTGAAGGATTTATGGCAGATATCAGGAAACGAGATTTTTTAAAACATACACAGCACTGAAGTGACAAAGCATTTAAGATGGAAAGAAACATGACATTTTTAAAGTGGAGGAGACCGACCCTGAACCCAAACTTTAAAAAAAAAGTGCAAGTCTGGCATTTTCTCTGGTAATGGCCATGTTTTGGGAAAAGAAACAATGCATCTCTATATCAAAAACAAGAAGTTTATTTTCATCTCATTTTATCTCATGTTTTTCATTTTTTTTTATTTTTTTTTTTTTCTAAGGGACTACCCCTATTATGAATTTGACCCAGACAGAAGTTGACGTCAATGCAATGAAAAAGGTCATTCCCAAATGGCCAAAAAAAAAAGTGGTCGGCCTCTTTTTGTTCTTCCTTTCAATGTGTGTTTCCCATGGTTTTAAAGTTGTTTTGGAATTTTGCAAAATTCAAAAAAAAAAAAAAATCACCATCGTGTCTGTGAGAACATTTTGTTTTAATTAATGGGATGTTTTTTCTCCCTTTTTAAAATGAAAGTTCTTTATTCGTATTTCCCCTTTTTTTTTCTTTTTACATTTACTTCCCCCTTTTCCCTTTTTAAACACCATATTTCCACCCTTTCCCCTCACTTATCCCATTTTTCTAAAAACCATTGGCAAAATGAAGATTTTGCAACCAGCTTCCTCCCTCATCGCGGTTTTTACCTTATTTGTGCAAGCGGTTCCACTCAAGGCCAGTCTACTTTCTGATGTTGTCTTCCATCGTTTTTTTCTCTGTCTGCCTCTTCGTCTTTTCCTTCTTTGGGGGACAGTCTTGGTCAGTGCAGATGTTCGTGCCGTCCCCACTTTAGTTCGTTTGTTTAAAATGAAGTCATTAACTCTTTCTTTCGTGTTTTGTTTCTGACTTGTTTCTTTTTTCCTGTCACTCTTTTGTATAATTTTTGGGTCGCTTCTTGGTCAAATTTTTCCAGGGGTTTTTTCCCTAGAAGATTTCAAAGATAAACAATTTTTTCCACCCGCGTAAGTGGATGTGCTGGGCGATTTATCAGGTACTTAATGGTGGCGCTAGACTTTTCGCTCAATGACAGACAAAAGCAGAGACTGAGGGACAAACAACGAGAGGGACGAAGATTTTTTTGTTCTTTTTTGATTTTTAAAGATTTTTGGGAAAGAAAAAACAAAACTTCATGGAATTCAACCGGGAAAACATTTTTCCCCAATTCCGTGGCATCTTTTAAAAAGGGTAAAATTGCAATGTATGAATACAGAACTTTAATAATATGGTTACGACTTTTAAAAAATCATACACAAAACAAAACACACACCCACACACACACACACACACACACACAAACACACACACACACACCCCACACACACACACACACACACACACATCACACCCCCCCCACCCCCACCCCAACCAACTCAACCACCCACCAAAAAAAGTCCCCAAATTTAGCCAGAAATTTTAAAGCAACAAAAAAAAACACCCCCCCCCAAAAAAGGGAAACCCAAACCCCCCCAAAAAAAAAACCCTTGGTCCGACGAAGACTTGAAGAAGCAATGTGTCAACAAAAGTGTGGTCCTTCAGGTTAAGTCCCCGGCCAGGCCAGGTCGGCAGGATCAATGGTCAATACAAACTTGACCACCCCGTGGGGGTCACTTTAACGTGCTCAGTTTCCCCGCTTTAAGCGACCTCTCAGCGACTTTGCCTCAGTCCCCATTCCACAAACCTGGGTAAAAGGGCCCCCGGCCACAACTATGTTGTCCCCGGCCCTTTTTGGGGCCAGGTTTTTAAATATTGGGGAGAGTAATGAACATGCTCCCATGGACTGCCAGATATGTAATCGCTTGTGCAGGGGAGCGGGGAGTTGTCGGAATTTTTTCTTTTTGTGGAGTTCTTGTCGGGTCCGTTTCTCCCTTTCCCTTTCCCCCCTCCCTCCCCCCCTGTATGGTTGAACAAGGGCTTGTTGTAAGTGTTGTTTGGGTTACTACCACGTCTATCAGGGCGTTTTTTTTCTTCTTGTTCTGCTTTCCTCTTCCTCCTCCTCCTCTTTTCTTCGCAATTCTTTGCAATTCTTTGCATTTTTGCAATTCTCTTTTTCTTCTTTTCTTTTTCTTTTTCTTCTTCTTTTTCTTCTCTTCTTTTCTTCTTTCCCTTTATGTTGTTCTTCTTATCATTCTTCAACAATGCCAAACGGACAAAATTTTGGGTGAAAAAATTTATTTTTGGGAAAAAAGATTTTTTTTTGATTTGTGAGATGTATTGTAGAGAATGCAAAATGTGATAGCCAGTTACGCTTTTCACAAAATATTCTTTTAAAGAGCAGGGCGAAGAGAAAAACTTTCATGAAAGCAGTTAAGCATTTGAGAGAGAGAGAGAGAGGGGATTTTAGAGAGAGGAGAAGAGAGAGAGAGGAGAGGAGGGGAGAGAGGAGAGAGAAGGAGGAGAAGAGAGAGAGAACAGACAGACAAAAAAAAACAGACAGACAGACAAAAAGGGGAAAAAGTACCTAAAAGTAGTTTTTAATAGAGACTTTCATAGAACATTTCAAAACCCTTGTTTTAAAGACAAAAAAAAGAAAAGGAAAAAAAATTTCTCTGCGCAGGTTTACATTTTTTAGGGATAGAAAGATGGAGTTTTCCCGTGAATTTTTAGGTGGGCAAAAAAGAAATAGAATAACCTGCTAAAAAACCTATGGATTTACAAGAAAACCTTGAGCAATTCCCCCCTTTTTTGTTCTTTACTCAAGCACAGGACCCTTTTACAAAGACATGGATTTACAGCAGTCAGTAAGTAAGTGGGGAAAAACCCCATCAGATGAAAAAATAAATCTATATTCACCTTGACTGATTGACTTCTTCTCTATCCCCAAGAAGGTCAGTGAGTCACTGCAATAAAAATTTCCCCGCATCCTTTAGTCGGAATGGCTAACCTTCATGGGAAAAAAACAGCGCATAAGCAAAATATCACCATTTGAGTGAACCTCAAAGCTCTAGCCAAGGAATGGAAAACCCCAAACCAACAAGCAAAGAAAACTCATCCCTGCAGTTCGTCTTGTGTGAGTTTAAACCTGGTGCTGCTCATCATCATGTACAGGATGCATGCTGGTATGTTCGAAACCCACTGAACATTGCCTGTACATCTTAATCATACATTTCTTACCTTGTTCAATGCATTGTGTTACATGAGAAGGTAACTCAGGTCTGGCACTTTAAGTTGACCAGGTGATCCTTTAGGTAAAGGTAAAAAGGTAAAGGTGTCCCATAACCTATGTGGTATAGGGGAGTGAGGCATCAGAGACCTCAGTTTCTTTACAGGCCAGCATATTGAGGAGTAGCCCTCCCTGGATGCTTTACCTTCCCTGACCCTAAAGAAGGACAGGTAACCATCTACAGCTGGGTGAAGTAGAGGACTGTGCTGAAGCCAAGGCATCACACAGCCACCTATCAATTAGCAACCACGCTGGATGCTGCTTAACCTGGGTTTGGGGGGAAGTTCTTCTGACCACTGACTATGCCATCCCCTTTAGATCCCCAACTTACTCACAAAGACGTTGGGGATGAGATTCGAACCTATGACTTAATGGACCCACAGATTGAAGTCAAACACTCTTGACCACTCATATTATAGCACTTGTCACTCAGCTAAAGGGTCAGCCTTCAGAATCCTGCTAGATAACAGCCCAGTGCTCTACTCTCCGCCCCCTTTTTGTTTGCTCTCTTATCTGAACCCAAACAATAATTTCCATCCAAACAGGATTAACTCTTTCACTGCCGCGGTGAATCACTGGCCGTAAACGAGGCGGCAGGAATGAAAATGTCTGATGTAGATGA
>CM060326.1:49501420-49503920 GCA_030674155.1 Stramonita haemastoma | reverse complement strand
AAAAAAAAACACACTAAACAAAGCAAACATCCTTTCCTCTTACCATACTGTCTCTGCTAGATAAAACAACAAGCAATCACAATAACAACAAACAATAAAACCTTCAAACTTTAACATGATTGTCTTGATGATGATGTTATATACAAAAACAACAACAACAATAAACAATAAAATAATAAAAAAATAATAAAATGATAATATAATATATGATATGATAATGATATATATAAAAATAATATAATAATAATAATCTGATAATAAATAATAATAATAATAATAATAATAATAATAATAATAATCATAATAATATAATAATAAATAATAATTAATAATAAAAATAGAATTTACATAGCGCTGAATCTTGTAAAGCAACAAATCAAAGCACTCCTGGCACCAATTGTCTCCTCTCTTCTTCTCATCAGACGCACCACACAGGAAACTGAAATAGAAACTGTCCCGAACATCTGTCACTAGAGTGCAATACAATACAATACAATACAATACAATACAATACAATACAATACAATACAATAAATTACAAAAAATTAAAATACAACATAACACGACACAATATTACATACATAATACAATACAAATAGCTTATTATCTAAAAACACGAAAAATTCATGTGGGTTTCGATCATAGCCAAAACCAAATCCCCAAATCAGCAAGTAAACATTGTCACATAAAGCAGCACAAAATCGCTATCACATTTTCAGCACACCCTTTTTTAGATCTATATTTTTAAAGACACAGTATTCATATAATTATCAGTAACATCCATCCAAAACATGCATGCACACACACTGCCGCATAATTTTTTTTTTAATATACTGGAGTTAACATCAGTGCCGACTCTGCTCTCTCCAAAATGTCCCTCCGATGAAACTATAAAACCGAGGTTTCGTGTGCAGAACATCTTGTGCACACGTTAAAACCTTTTCCACTTTTCGAAAGAGAAGGCGATTGTGTGCCGGTTGGAACAGTAGACAACAACATTTACAAAACCGTACACGCACGGGGACTAGATGTAAAGAAAACCACATGAGTGCCTTTTCATAGTACTCGAAATATTAAAAAAAGAATTGAACAAAAGAATAATAAAAACCAGCACACACACATCACACATTCACACACACACTCCATTCAGAACCTCCGCCCCCACCTCCCCATAAGCCCCCTCCTTCCCCCCTTTCATACACACACACCACACACACACACACACACACACACACACACACACACACACACACACACACACACACACACACACACACACACACAGAAGCAATCGATTTTAAGACCAAACAAATAAACCAACCATAAAAACCCATACACACCCCCTAGAATACTCGAGTAGGCCAAGATCCACAGAGCTCTTTGCAAACCTGTGTGGCTAATGAGTCAACTCATTAACATCCCATAAACACCCTCATTCTTCATCCCTCACCCTCACCCCTCATGCCTCACCCCTCATTCCTCACGTTTACCTCTCTCCCCCCCCTCTCCTCCTCTCCCCCGTCCACCCCTCTTCTCTTACAGCAATAAATTACAGATCCCGTTTTCTTATTTTTTTGTTCTTTTTTGGTTCTACGCTCCCCCCCCCCCCCCCCCCTTCCTCCTGTGTCTTATATGTATAAACTGAGGATAAACAAACCTGACCTCTCCCACTCCACCCCACCCTACCCCTCAACATGTTCACACCTACCCTCTCAATTCCATACAGACAGATATAAAAGCATGCTTGTAGAGATAGGGACAGACAGACAGACAGGTGAGACACAGGCGAGACATACCCCGAGCACCACACACAACTGCACGCACCACGCACGCACACACACATACACGCACACCACACACATGAGCGCGACAGGACACATATGCACACACATATACTTACCACATTTTGTACGAGCACGAGCATGCAAATACTCACGTAGACGCTATAAACTGCACTGTGTGTTTGGTTGTGGTTTGTGTTTTCTGCGCGCTACACTACACACACACTACACACACACACACACACACTATACACACACACACTACACACTACCACACTACACACACACATAACACAAACACACACACACAACACACACACCCAACACACCCACCCCACACCACTCGACACCACCCATCCACACCACAACACCCACCACCCACATTACCCCCCCCCCCCCCCCACACACACACACTACCCACACCCCACCCCCCACACACACACCCATACACACCAAACTCATCTCCACACCCACCAGACACACTCCTCAACTCATCTCTCCCTCCAAAAAATCAAATCAACAGCATCAAACAGAAGGATCAATAACCGATACCCGACCCCCAAATCCCGTCTCAGCTTACTATCCACCCGTCTTCGCCTCGCCACTTCCCCCCACCTATCTATTATAGTTTAGTCTCTAGTCTCCATCCACGGTAAGTAACAGGGTGCAATTCTACCCGAGAAGCCAAAGAGATCAGTGGCGGGGGGTGGCTGTCAGAT
>CM060326.1:49491420-49496420 GCA_030674155.1 Stramonita haemastoma | reverse complement strand
CACCTCACCCACCCATCCACCCACCTCCTGACCGTCCCTATGTCTCTCCTCCCTTTACAACCTCACCTCCCCCCCCCCTGCCCTTCACCAATCGAGTTTGTCGCCTCCAACCCCCCCCCCCCTCCCTCCCTGCCCCGCCCCGCCCCCCCTCTCCCCGCCCCTCCCTCTGACTTCTGTCTTGTGAGGTCTGTAAAGTCATCGGGTGTAAACTGGTACTTCTCACCCTCCCTCCCGCCGTCCCTGGCTGAAATTGTGGGGGGAGAAGAGAAGAGAAGAGAGGAGAGGAAAAGGAGAGGAGCTGCAGTTCTATCTCTGTGTCTGTCTGTCTCTTTTTCTGTCTGTTTGTCACAGCCAAAGTCAAATTGTTGTTTCCAGATGGTACATTGTATAAGCATTGTTTTGCTTTTTTTCCCCATCAAGCCATCTATCCAGGGAAACAATTATTAAAAAAACAATTATACTAAAAATTGCAATGTTCACTTTACAGCAGACAGACAGACAGACCAATATGTAGACAAACAGACATACAGACAGACTCAAATTCAAATACTTTATCTCAAAGACAGAGGCAGATAGACACAGAGCGACAAACAGACGGACAGACAGAATGACAAACAGATAGAGCGATTGCATAATGAAGAGAGCACAGATTTACTAATACATCATCGGTGGGTCCGAAATAAAGGATATTGACTGGTCTCCTTTGTCTTTATATATTGTGGGCATCCGTCAGTCTCCGAAGACTATGGAGTTACACTTTAGGCTCTAGAGCGCAAAGCCTGGGTAAGTAAGTATGGAGGGGCAAGCTGTTACCCATGCAGCAGACCCCCCTCCTCCTGTCTCCACGTCGCTGGAATGATCCATTGGAAAGGCAATTGCCGATACGAATGGTTCCAGTACCGTCACCGGAGCCGCCAGAATATTGCCATGCACAGTCCCGAACCACCCTGGAGACTCCAATTCCCTGATTTTTCCGTAAGGGATGGTGTTTAAACACGACACTTGTGCGCATGCTGGTTTTTTATGTTATGAATAGATTAAATATTGCATATTTCTTTTATGTTATCAAAAGATTAAGCAAGTATCAGGTCTTTTTCTAGAGTTGCCAATAGATTGAATATAAAATCTTTTTTTGGTGCTATCAATAGATCAAAAATCGAGTGCTTCTTTTGTGCTATCAACAGCTTAAATAGCCGATTTCTTTAGTGCTGTCAATGCATTAGATAATGCACTTTTCTTCAGCGCTTCAACAGGTCAAATCTTTCAGTAAACAGAATGGTAAAGTATCTCTTTTAGTATCCCCGTGTCAGATCTGTTTTTAGTGCTATCCATAAATCAAATATCAAATTCACTGTCAAACGATCTTAACAGCCCTTGTTATGATTTCGGTGATATCACAAAACCATAACGAACATAACAAAGACATTAACATTCACTTCATAAATCTTATCTTCAGAGAAGAAGAAAGAAAAAAACAAACAAAACACACAAGACAACAAAACATTCTATACTTCTCATACGTATATATATTCCCATTTGGAGTATAATCCCCAGACTGGCCCTTGCCTACACCGTTCGGTTCCCGAATAGGTTGTTAAGTGTCGGGCATTATGTTCCACTGACTGCCAAGCCAAATCCTGATTCATGAATAGGCTGAAAAGTTGAACATACCAAATTCAATCTACAGGCCAGTCACTTAGTCCAATAAAACACCACATTCCTTCTACCCTTGGTCGTCACAGAAGCTGAGAGGTCGGAGAACTCTCTCAATGGTAGCTGGAATGATGGGGGGTCGGGTGTACGAGGGGGAGGGAGGGGAGAGGGGGGAAGGTTGGGATTGATCGGAAGAAGAGGTGGAGGGAGGGGGGACGGGGTAATTGAAGCCACTTGATCGACTGGGGGTGATTTAGTATTTGATCTTTTATGGCTGTACGTCTGTAGACGTGTCTGTGAATAAGCCATGAATTAAAAAATCACTATGTTTCAACCCTTTTGCTCAGGTAGAGTCAGAACAGACGGAGAGAGAGAGAGAGAGAGAGAGAGAGAGGAGAGAGAGAGAGAGAGAGAGAGAGAGAGAGAGAGGAGACAGACAGACAGACAGACAGACAGACAGACAGACAGAGAGAAGACAGAAGACAGGACAGAAGAGAGACAGAGACAGAGAGACAGAGAACGAGAGAGAGAGACAGACAAGGACAGACAGAAGACAGACAGAACAGAGACAGTAGGACAGAGAGAGAGAAGAGAGAGAGACAGAGAGCAGAGAGAAGAGACGAGAGAGAGAGAGACAGACAGAGAAGACAGAGGGACAGACAGAGCAGAGACGACAGAGAGAGAGACAGCAGACAGACAGAGAGACGACGACGAGAGAGACAGACAGAGAAAAGAGAGAGAAGAGACGAGGGAGAGAAGAAAGAACTTTTTTCATTTTCTGAGAGGAGAGAGGAGAGGAGAGAGAGAGGGGAGAGAGAGAGAGAGAGAGAGAGAGAGAGAGGAGGAGAGGAGAGAGAGAGAGAGAGGAGAGAGAGAGAGAGAGAGAGATCGTGATCGATCCAGGATATTTGTATGTGTTCATGTCTGCGTAAAACTACGTACACAACAGCGTGAAAACACAGTTAAGCTGCTTTCATGGTCTGCCGACAGTACAATGTACGCACAACACACACACACACACACACACACACACACACACACACACCACAACACACACACACACACACACACACACACACACACACACACACACACACACACACCACACACAACACCACAAAACACACACACACCACACACACACCACAACACGAAACCAACAATGTAACATCTGAAATAAAATTTTGACTTTGACTTTTCTCACGCACCAACACACCAACACCACCAACAAACCACCACCACACCCCCATCACGCAGCACCACAACACACACACCATTTACTGAATGTGTTGAGAACATGTTGGAGAATGTATGTTCAATAGATACTAGGTTTTAAAAAATGTTTCATGCATGTTTTTTGTTTTTCTTTTGCTTTTGCTTTTCTGTTAGAGCTCCAAGGTTTAACAAGGGTAAGATTTTTTTTGCTGCCTCATCTTCTGTGACGCTGCCCGTCCTGCTGTTCCACGCTGCTCATTTCAATCTCCCCGCCAAAGCCATACCCAGATTCGTTGTGTCTCATCCTCAGGGTCGGGAATCCACAGGGAACCATTAATATCAGGCCGTCGCAGGGCCACCAGCCAGAGGGTGGTTCCTACCGCAGTACGTCCAACAACGCATTCGTCCCAATTGCGACGAACTGCTTAGCCCCACCCCCCCCCACGGCTCCCCTTGTAAAAGAAAACAACAACCAACAAATGTCTTTGATCAATGTAAGTTCAATATAATGCACTTCTTCAGCATTTTCAAAGCTCCTAAATACATTTTGTCAACATTTTGACTTCGGTTCCAAGTCACAACTTTTCACCCCACCAAAACATGCAATGACAAAAGTTCTTAGATATAGCATTTCAAGGGCTTTTTTTCTTTTCTTTAAAATTCTTAAAAACAACTTATGCACTGCAATTGGAAGGAATTCAATTTTTAAACTAAGTAGCTTTATCATTGAAAGTGTTAGATGATGAAGAGTACACTTTGTCGCAATCTGGAAGTAAAGTCAACACTGAAAAAATAATAGCTGAGGAATTCAAAGCTTTTTTTTTTGCTTTCTGTTGTTTATTTTATTTTTTTTTTTTTTGTTTTTTTCAAATCAACTTCATTATAATTCGTTTTCTATACTAAGACTTTTGTCTTTGCAAGTTTTTTGTGCTGGAAAGTTGTGACAAAGTGCGTTGACGCACTTTGTCACAACTTGGAAGTGAAGTCAGAAAGTTGACAAACAATGTATGAGGAGCTTCTAAAATGCTGAGGTAGTGCATTGGGATGAACGGTTCTCATATTCATTTATTTATTTTTATTTTGCATGTCAGAGCCTAAGAAAATCAAAGTATGTGTTAGTTTATAAAACAAGACAATCAAGTCTTCAGTATATGTATACTAGCATTATATTGTGCATGTGTATCTTGGCATGTGAGCGCACTATAAATAGCATCACTACATTCACCATACTACACTAGTCCCTTAAAGCCACACACTTAAACAGAATGGTGAACAATTTGTTTCTTTTTAGCCGCCTTGAAGTGTGAAAGGTAAAAAAAGGTAAAAGTAAGGGTGTCCATAACCTATGTGGTCGTAGGGGAGCGAGGCGTCAGAGACCTCAGCTTCTCTAGGGGCCAGCATATTGAGGGCGGCGCCCATCTCCTCTCCCTCGCTGCTTTACCTCCCCTGGCCCTAAAGAATGCAGGAACCCATTTACAGCTGGTGAATTGGGGGACTGTACTGAAGCCAAGGCGCGCAAACGGTCACCCATCCAACTGGTAACCACGCTCGATGCTACTTAACCTTAGCTTGGGGTAAGCGAGTGCTCTGACCATTGAACTTATCGCTATGGCCTGTTGCTCATATTCCATTTATTTTTTAGTTTGCATACCAAAGCCCAAGAAAATCAAAGATGTGTTAGTTGTTATATACAAACGAGACAATCAAGTCTGCATATTACATACATGTGCTAGCATTATAATATGTGCATGTGTATCCTGGCGTTTTAAGCACGCTACAAATAGCAGTCACAACAGACACTATACTACACTAGCACCTTAAAGCACACACAGTTAAACAGAATGGTGAACAATTTGTTTCTTTTTAGCCACATTATATTGTGAAAGGTAAAAAAACAAGAAAAATGTAAAGGTGTCCCCTAACCTATGTGGTGTAGGGGAGCGAGGCATCAGTAGACCTCAGCTTCTGTAGGGGCCAGCATAGTTGAGGGGCGGCCCATCTCCTCTCCCTCGTTGCTTTACCTTCCCCCTGACACCATAAGCGGGACAGGCTAGAACCACAATTGTGAGAGATGGCCTGGGTGCAACTGGGAGTGGATGATACTGTACTTTAGCCAAAGTTGCATCAAACGG
>CM060326.1:49468920-49486420 GCA_030674155.1 Stramonita haemastoma | reverse complement strand
ACACACACACACACACACACACACACACACACACACACACACACACACACACAAATACACACACACACATACACACATACACACATGTACACACACGGACGCACGCACATATGCACACACGTACGCGTGCGCGCGCACACATAGGGACGCACATACACAAGCACGAAAGTATGCACGCATGCATACACGCAAGCACGGACGCACGAACGCATGCACACACACATAAAAACACACACACATACACACACAAAAGCATACACACATAGATACATACATACACACAGTGACTCTCTCTCTCTATTTCTCTGTCTGTCTGTCTGTCAGTCTGTCAGTCTCTCTCTATTTCTCTGTCTGTCTGTCTGTCAGTCTGTCACTCTCTCTCTCTCTCTCTCTCTCTCTCTCTCTCTCTCTCTCTCTCTCTCTCTCTCTCTCTCTCTCTCTCTCTCTCTCTCTCTCTCTCTCTCTCTCTCTCTCTCTCTCTCCCCCGACTCTACACCACCTCCCCGTACTTTTCTTTATCGAATCTTCCGTCTTGGCTTTCTCCAATTATTTTTCTTGCTTCTCTCTTTCTGTCCGTTAATCTCTCTGTGTGTGTGTGTGTGTGTGTGTGTGTGTGTGTGTGTGTGTGTGTGTGTGTGTGTGTGTGTGTGTGTGTGTGTGTGTGCGTGCATGCGTGTTTGTGTATACTTATGTGTAACTATGTGTGTGTATGCATTCAAAAGATTGTGCATGTATATGTGCATAAGCGAACGTGTGTGTGCGTGTATGCATGCGTGCATACATACACGTGTGCATGCATGCGTTGTACATTCATGCTTACGCTCATCCGTACGTGTGTGCACGTGCTCGCATATATACAATATAATTATTTTCTTCTCTCTCTCTCTCTTCTTTATGTTCTCTTACCAGGTGGGGTGCGTAGTGTCTCGTCTTCTCCTGTGCTTGTGATTTTGCAGGAGATCTATCCGCTGGCCTCATCCGACACATTCCAACTTGAGAGCAGCTCATTTCTTTGTACAGTTTGCATGCTGGGTCTATATATATATATATATATATATTATATATATATATATATATATATATATATATATATATATATATATATATATATTCGTGTTTTCGTAACCAACTGAAGGCTGACATGAATGACAGGATCTTTAACGAGCACATTTTGATCTTCTATATGTGTATATACACGAAGTTAATCAATGCATTGGCAAGTCTGCACTTGGAGTTTGAATTGGGAGATCGTTCAAAAATCCCCAACCTGAAAATTCACCAGTCGTTACCTCTGAGATTCGAACCCATGACTTCATGGATCCACGGGATTGACCACTCAGCTATAGCTGTCTGTCAAAACATGTCTTATCTACCCTCTGGAAAATTCTCCCAAAAGTAAGTCTGAAAATGCGGCAGGTAGGAGGTAGGTAGGTAGGTAGGCAGGTAGGTAGACAGACAGGCAGGTAGGTAGGCAGGTAGATAGGTAGGTAGGCAGGTAGGTAGGTAGGCTGGTAGGTAGGTAGGCAGGTAGGCAGGTAGCAGTAGGTAGGTAGGCAGGTAGGTAGGTAGGCAGGTAGGTAGGTAGGTAGGCAGATAGGTGGGGTAGGTAGGTAGGTAGGCAGGTAGGTAGGTAAGGTAGGTAGGCAGGTAGGTAGGTAGGCAGGCAGGTAGGTAGGCAGGTAGGTAGGCAGGTAGGCAGGCAGGTAGGTAGGTAGGTAGGTAGGCAGGCAAGTAGGTAAGTACTGAAGGCAGACAAGTAGGCAGTGGAGGAAGATGAAAAAAGGCTATACAGGACACTTGTTTTCTCAGCCACACTGGCTCTCTTTGATCTGGCCGCCTGGCCATTCACAACCCCTGTCTGTGCGGGTCACGGCCGGGTGAGGTCCCCCCCCCCCCTCCCAACCCCACCCCACCCCATCCCCCACACTCTCTCTCTCTCTGTGTCTTCAAACCACGTCGGCCTTTGCCAATCATCTGTCACCGCGATCAATGTACGTATCGATCATATTGGAAAAAGAAGGTTGTTTTTTTTTCTCTCTTCCTAAGACTTCAAACCCAGTGATTCTGTTTTCCGATCAAAAGAGGGTGAATGATCGATTGTGGGGTTGGGTGGGTCGGGGGTGGGTTGGGGGTGGGGGTAGGGGAGGAGGATGTAGGTTGAGGGTCGTCTGGGTATGTAGGTTTGGAGAGCGCAGGGTTGAGTGTTTGACAGGTTTTGAGTTTGATTTTCTTTCGCTTGGAGTAAAGGTTTTATTCTTTTATGTTGTTTGTGTTGATGGTGGTGTTCTGGTAATGTGTTTGATAGGTTCCTTCTCAACAGAGTATCCGTATTTAAAAAATGTTTAAAATAGCTAGCTTAGCATAGCATAGCATAGCATTAGCACAGCATAGCATAGCATAGCATAGCATAGCATAGCATAGCATGCATAGCATAGCATAGCACAGCACATACAACACAACACGATACATCAAAACAAAACATGATATTACACAATACAGCACAACATAAAATAACATAACATAGCATAGCATAACATAGCATAACATAACATAACATAACATGACACAACATACATAACATAATATAACATAACATAACATAACATAACACAACACAATATAAAGTTATACCATGTATTTCAATGTCTTGGGATATAACTATTACGTTATGATGAATGGTAACGTGTGTGTGTGTGTGTGTGTGTGTG
Source organism: Stramonita haemastoma (assembly GCA_030674155.1). NCBI lineage: Eukaryota > Metazoa > Mollusca > Gastropoda > Neogastropoda > Muricidae > Stramonita > Stramonita haemastoma. Next base: position 49,483,712 of record CM060326.1, on the reverse strand, counting down.
TGTGTGTGTGTGTGTGTGTGTGTGTGTGTGTGTGTGTGTGTGTGTGTGTGTGTGTGTGTGTGTTTGTGTGTATGTAGTGTGCATGTTTATTTATTTATCTTTTATATCAAGGATAATTGAATAGCACGTTTGTGCTTTTTACATCCAGTCCCCGTGTGTATGCGTGTGTGTACGTGTGTGCACCATTTTCGTTTTTTTCTCTCATACTGGCCTGGTTATTCTTTATCTTTATTTCATTATTTTATAATCTTGCACAAACACAAAACACACAGACACACAGGCACATAGACATAGACAAGACACAGACAGACAGACAGACACACATACACACACCAGCCTAGTGGTTAGAGCATCTCTGTCTGTCTGTCTGTCTGTCTGTCTGTCTGTTGTCTGTCTGTCTGTCTGTCTGTCTGTCTGTCTGTCTGTCTGTCTGTCTGTCCTCTCTTTCTCTCTGTGGAAAATATTTGGCAGAAAATATTTTTCATTTTTGAAATATTTTTTCTCTTTTTACTTAAATGCCCCTTTGCACCAGTCTCTCTGTGGCAAGATTCCAGAATGATGCAAACCTGACAACACCTACATATTTATTCAACACAGGACGCAGAGAGAAAGAAGCTTTTGTATCAATGGGTTCAGTAAACAAAGAAGACAAGCCAATCTAATAAAGAGGATACTGCCTCTTTGAGATTGCTCTGTTGATGCACATATCAAATATTAAAGCCTTGATGGATCGGTGGTCAAGAGGTAACGCGCCTGCCTAGAAAGCAAAAAGTCCGGGTCGGAGTGTGCAGTGGTTCAAATCCGTTTGGGCCCAAAACTTTTTCCTCATCCATTATTAGACAATGAGTAGTGGTCTGGGTGCTTATCTTTCGGATGAGACGATAAACCGAAGTCGGTGTGTTTCACATCATTATTTAGCGCACGTAAAAGATCCCACGGCAACAAGAGGGTTGTCCTGGCAAAATTCTGTAGAAAAAACCACTATAGGGAAACAAATACAGTTTAGACATGGAAAAAAATAATGGTGGCGCTGCACTTGTGGCGACGCGGGACTCATCCCACTGGGAGAGCAGTCTCCGAATTTCACAGGCAGAAGACATCTGGTGTGACATTAAAGGGGGATAAAAACTATAAACCAAATCATACCACACTCCTGACGGGCTCCTTAGCCGAGTGGAAAAGACCGTTCGACTTCTATCCCAAGGGTCCATGAAGTCCTGGGTTTGAATCTCGGCAGCCGCGTCAGTGAAATTAAGGTAGGGGATTTTTAAATCTTCCAGGTGAACTTCAAATGAGTTTTGCCAGTGCCTCAATTCCTTTCATGTTATACTCTACAGAAGATCAAACATGCACATTAAGGATTCCGTAATTTATGTCCACGTTAGGTGGGGTTACAGAAAGAGACACGAACATACCCAGCACACATTCTCAAGTGGGAACACAGCTAGTGGGGGCAAAAAACCGGGACAGTTACGCAATATCTCACAATGCTGAACCTCAGAGCTCTGAAAAAGAAGAAAAGAAAGACCCCCCCCTCCAACAAACCAACAGACTAGACTTCTAATAGAAATGAAGTCCAAGTCATTATTCCCCATCCTCCTCTTCTTCTCTTCTTCTCCTCCTCCACAGGTCCAGCACAGTTAAGTACTGGCCAGGCTCTGGGAGACTAGACAGAGAGTCCAGACAAAGCTGTCAGACACAGAGGAAGGAAGACACAGTGATGAGGGCATGAGGAGGAGGAGGAGGAAGGAGGAGGAGGAGGGGGAGGAGCCCCAGGCCACTGGTCACGAACATCATTGACGCTTTCTCCAAAGCCAATCCTATGCTAAAATGTCCTGATTTCAGAGAGACGCTTGCATCTATCTATTATCTATCTCCTTTAGCCAGTGCGTGACGTTGTTGGTTTGGGATCTTTATGAATTTGCGTGTGGGGGGGGGGGGGGAGGAGAGAGAGAGTGGAGAAGAGAGGAGAGGGAGGGAGAGAGACAGAGAGAGAGAGGGGAGGAGAGAATGGAGAGAGACAGAGAGACAGGCAGAAGAGAGAAGAGAGAAGAGAAGAGCAGACGAGAAGCAAGAAGACAGAGAGAGAAGAAGAGAAGGAGAGAAGAAGATGAAGAGAGATGAGAAAGAGAAGAAGAGAGACAGGAAGAGAGAGAAGAGAGGGAGAACGACAGACAGACAGACAGACAGACAGACAGACAGACAGACAGGCATGCAGACAGACAGAAAGAGGCAGACAGGCAGACAGACAGACAGAGACAGAGAGAAACAGACAGACATACAGGCAGACAAACAGATAGACATAAGAAACAGAGAGATACACAAGAAGACAGACAGAGAAATGGAGATAGACAGACTGACCAACAGATAGAAACACTCACACAGAAATACACACAGACAGGCACAGAAATAACATGTAAAAAATGGGGAAAAAAATGACAAAGGACAAATTCCTCATTTAGTATTTGTTCCACCCACGCCTACACCTACACACACAGACACGTAACACCACTGACCTCTATCCCTCTGGTCAGCCTGTGTGCTGGCTGTGTAATGTCACTGTGGCCTATGAAGGATGATGCAGATCATGCAAAAGTACATTATTTGTCTGTCTGTTTGTCTGTATGTTGTCTGGCTGTTTGTATCTCTGTCTGCCCGTCTGTCTGTCTGCCAGTATCCTGTCTGTCTGTCTTCTTCTGTCTGTCTGTCTGCCAGTCTGTCAGTCAGTCAGTCAGTCTGTCTGTCTGTCTGTCTGTCTGTCTGTCTGTCCTGCCTGTCTATCTGTCTGCCTGTCTGCCTGCCTGCCTGTCTGTCAGTCTGCCTATCTATTTGCCTGCCTGCCTGCCTGCCTGCCTGTCTGTCTGTCTGCTTGCCTGCTGCCTGTCTGCCTGTCCTGTCTGCCTGTCTGCCTGTCTGTTGCCTGTCTGCTGCCTGTCTGTCTGTCTGTCTGCCTGTCAGTCTGTCTGTTTCTGCTCTGCTGTCGTCTGTCTGTCTGTTTTTTTATCTCTTTTTCTGTCTGTCTGCCTGTCTGTCTGTCTGCTGTTTTTATCTCTTTTTACTGTCTGTCTGTTCCTGTCTGCTGTCTGTCTGTCTGTTTTTATCTCTTTTACCTGTCTGTCTGTCTGCCTGTCTGTCTGTTTTTGTCTTCTTTTTTATACCTGTCTTTCTGTCCTCCCTGAAGGGACCACCACTTGGCAGCCTTTCTCAACTTCCCAGGACCATGACTCACCCCCCCCTCCCCCACCACCATCCTCCACTGTCCAGTTCCGGGAGGGAGCTAACATGGCCGAATATTCCCACCCACACATTGCCAACACACTCCTTCCCTACTTCTTGTCTCTGTAATCATTCATGTTATATTCCTTAGAGTGATAGTTAATTCACTTATCTCTTTTTTTCCCTGTTGATCCTAGCACAATGCGCAATTTTTTTTGCAGACAAAAGACTGAGGTCAGTTTCTTTTTTTGGGTTTTTTTTTAGTTCCTTGGTTACAGCTCTGCTGTTGTTCACCAATGGTGAGATTTTGTGTATGTGGACCGTTTTCACCTACCATGAAGGTAGCTGCTTTCCAACTTTGGGGATGTATGCTGGGTATGTTTGTGTTTCTGTAACCCCATCAAACGCTGCCATGAATTATGGATCTTAAACGTATATGATGATCTTCTGCTGTGTAAATACAGAAGGGAATTAAGGCACTAGCAGATTGCATTGGTTGGAACTAGGAGATCATAAAAAACCCACTCTTAATTACCAGACGCCACCAGATTTGAACCCACGACTTTCATGGACCCGTGAGATTGAATATGTTAAGGTCTTAACCACTCGGCTATAGCGTCTGTCGTAAGACCAGGTTAATGGCAGAGGAAATTCCAGTAGACTTTTTCATGATCTTTCTTGACTTGATTCTCTCTTAACTCCTTGAGGAGTCTTGGGATATCGAGGTAAAGGTAAAGGCATCCATTAACCTATGTGGTCGTAGGGGAGCCAGGCGTCAGAGACCTCACTTCTCCAGGAGGCCACTATACTAAGTGTGGCGCCCATCTCCTCTCCCTCACTACTTTACCTTCATGACCATCAAGAGGGCAGGTACCCATTTACAGCTGGGTGGACAGGGAAACTGTACTGAAGCCAGGTGCGCAAACGGTCACCCATCCACTTGGTTACCATGCTCAGTGCTGCTTAACCTCAGCTTAGGGGAAAGCGAGTGCTCTGACCACTGAGGCCTTCCGTCCCCATACTGCTGCACTGAATTCGTTGTGTTGTGGGCAAGGTGAAGTGGAAGAGATGACCCCTCTCTTGAGCAGCTGACACAAGATCCTTTTCGACCTGGGGGTCTAGTAGAAGGACTTACCAGTATATATATTGTCCTTTTTTGTTTGCTGACAATTCATGTGATAACTCTTTCCAGAGTTCCCTGTATTGCACTTGTGCACAGGACATGTCCTGATGTCCCCTAGTCATGCCAGCCAGTGGTATAGAAATGCAAAAATGAAACCAGCGCACGCATGGCATTGATACAGAAACAGAGGCAGACGAAACTCAAACAAGAGAAGAGAATTTGTTACTTCTACCAAATGCACAAGCAAAGGCGACAAAGGTTACAAAAATGAAAGATCTATGAAAATGAGGATGAATCATTAGATCACACAAATTAATAGCTGGTTTACACCCTCCCTCCCCTAGCAGCCACGAAGCAGAACAAAACACTCTCCCACCACTACAAAACAAAACAAAAACAACAAAAGTTTCCAATGAAATTTTCTTTCTGTTGAAGGAACCAGTTCCCTAGCCGCTATATAGTTAATGTCAAACAGAGTGTGATAGGATTGTAACTGTCAAATGAAACACACGGATTTAGTGAAGAAAAATCATTGCCATAAAAACATGATAAAGTTTGTGTAAATCAGAGTGCAATAGCAATCTTACATCAAATAAAGCATGATTTAATTTAGGTAAATAAGAGTGCAATAGCGATCTATGCCATTAAAAATGATTTAGTTATGTAAATCAGAGTGCAACAGCAATCTCTGTCAAATAAAACATGATATAATCTATTAAATCAGTGCAATAACAATCTATGTCAAATAAAACATGATATAGATAGTTAAATCAGAGTGCAATAGCAATTAAATCAGTAATACAACGGCAATCTCTGTCAAATAAAACAATGTTTTTAAAGAAGAAATATTGCTGTAGAAAAAAGAGAATAAGTCACAAACTTTCTGGCTCCTTTATATTTACCAGGTCTTATTTGCGATTTTAAACAAGACACGACCGTGTGTTTGAGCTAAAACAAGCAATCTAGAGAGAGAGAGATTGCCCTGTCAGGACACCTTAAACGTTTCTGAAATTAGGTGCCAGGGAAGACTGTCTGGAAACGGTAGGTAGTTAGAACACACACACACCACACACACACCACACACACACACACACACACACACACACACACACACACACACACACACACACACACACACACACACACACACACGCACACACACACACACACACACACTCACACACAAACACACACACACACACGCACACAACACACAGATAGAGTAGACAGTATACACGTGAGAATAAGGGTGGTAAATATTCAGTGATGACGCATCGGGCCGATGACTCAACGTGTCTACTCCCAGAGCAGAGGACAGGGAAACAGGTCAGTTACCTTGAGCATTATTATTTTCCCCTGTGACTGATATCGAGTTATGCAGGCGTTAAAATTATTATCTCCTAAAACCAGTTAGGAAGCTGATTGTCTTGGCCGCCACTGCTAGGCAGACTTGGCTATCCTAACAAGGCGACATGATCAGATTTGGTTTCTTAGTCCAGTGACTTGAAAAGACATGTATAAACTTCTCCCCATCCCCCACACGCTGACACTCAACAATCAGAAATTGTTAAGAATAATGTAATTTCCATAATGACGCATTTTGGAAAAGAAAACTAATGAAGAGAATGAATTGTGATATTCACACACAGATGCAAGCAAAAAAAATAAAACCCCCAACAAAACAACAGTGACAGAAAAAAAGAAAACTAATCCTATCCAATTTTCAACCTGTCTCACCCATTCACATAACAAAGCTGATGTCCACCTTGCTGGTCAGCCTGTATGCTGTGTAATGTCACTGTGGCCGATGACCGATTATGCAGATCCTTCATAGTAACATTGTCTGTCCATCCTTCTGTCTGCGCCCGTCTGTCTGTCTGTCTGTCTGTCTGTCTGTCTGTCTGTCTGTCTAGTCTGTCAATCTGCCTGCCTGCCTGCCTGCCTGCCTGCTGTCTGTCTGTCTGTCTGCCTGCCTGCCTGCCTGTCTGTCTCTCTTTCTGTCTGCCTGCTTGTCTGTCATTCTGCCTGTCTGTCTCTCTGTCTGCCAATTGTTGTCTGTCTGTCTGCCTGTCTGTTTGTCTGTCTGTCCTCCCTGAAGGGACCTCCACCTGACAGTCTTTCCCCCACTCCCCCAGGACCATGACTCACCAGCCACCCCACACCACCATCCCCACCCCTCCACCACCACCTCCTCCCCTGTCCACCTACATACAGTCCTGCCAAGGATGGCCATTCCAACAATGGTCTATGTACTCCATTCCTACATGTAATCCCCCCATCCTTCACACCTCATCCTTAGGGAAAAGTTTCTCTAATACCACCTTCCTTTGCTTGCAGTGCCAGCCCAGCCCAGCCCCATTGCATATGGCAGAAGAGTCTGATTTGATTACGAAAGGATTTCTGGACAGTTCTTATTCTCTTTATACCTGTTTCTTTGTGCATTAAAATGTTGTGGCTTGGTCCTCCTCCCCCATGATGACGATAAGGTGGAGAGGTGGTGTTGTGGGGGATGGGGGTTCTTGTAGGATGAATGGCATTCAACTTGTGCAAGAAATTCTGTGTAGGCAGATTCCTCTCCTTCAATGTCTTCCTTTGAATGTGTGACTCATCAGAGTATGCTGACATGGAAAAGAAGCAGAAGGAGAAGGAGAAGGAGAAAATAAAAGAAGGAGAAAAAGAATGTGCAAAGAAGAATTGCAAAAAAGAAGTGAATTGCAAGAAAAAAAATAAGTAATTGCAAAGAAGAAGAAAAGGAAAAGAAGAAGAAGAAGAAGAAAGAAGAAGAGAAGAAAAGAAGACAAAGAAGAAGAAAAGAAAGAAAGAAGAAGAAGAAAGAGAAGAGAAAGAAGAGAAAGAAGAAGAAGAAGAAAAAAAAGACGAAGGCAAAAATGAAGGAGGAGGAGAAGACTGTGAAAAAGAAGAAGATGAACAAGGATATGAGAGATTGTGTAATTGTTCACAAAAGACACACACAAAAAGCCCCCAACAACCAACCAATCAACCAAACCAAACAATAGCCCCCCCCCCTCAACGTTATCGTTGTCGTCGTCGTCGTCGTCGTCGTCGTCGTCTCTCGTCTCCTCCTCCTCCTCCTCAATAGAATTATGATTAATCTGTCCTCATTTTTAATACCTATGCTAGCTGATCCAGAGCAGAGCTTCAGTCATATTTCTTTTTTTTTTTTTTGTAGAACAAGGGTCAACAAATTCTTTGAATTTGATGGTGGAAGTGGAGAAGGGGGGAATCCCTTGGAAATACGGGGGGGGGGGGGGGGGGGGGGGGGGGGGGGGCGTCTGGAGAAAGTGCTACAGACGTACGTACGTGTGGGGGAATTATTCAAAGAAGATGGGTGGCAGTCGAAGTATTTACGCTCACACAGCTAGGAGACAGTGTACACGTGAGAATGAGGGGGGTGGTTAAGTCTGAATTCTGGGATGACTCATGGTGCCGATGACTCGACCCCACGTGTCTACGGGGCATGGGGGCAAGGAGGCAGGTCAGCTACGTGGATAATTTTCCCAGTGACCGCTATAGAGTTACGTAGGCGGTGGAGAATCCTCACTTCCAAAGTAAGTTATGCAGCTGAATTTTGTTTGGTGGTCTCCAGTCATCATTCAGATGTTACGAAAAAATGAAGTTTGCTGTTTTCTATGTCCAACAAACTTAGAGATTTTTTAAGACTTTTAAAAATATGAAAGGGAAAACATCCATAATCTTTTTCATCTTTTATACACAGAGAGGAAGACACAGACATATGCACGCTGATACAGACAGATAGATAAATAGAGACAGAAAGCAAGACACAGAGACACAGATATTATGCACACAGATACGACAAATGATAAACAGAGAAGAACAAGACACAGAGACACAGACATATGACAGATACAGACAGATAGATAACAGAGACGAAGACAGAACGACAGCAGACAGAGACAGACGACAGACAGAAAATACACAGACACACACACAGCACAGCACACACCACATAGTACAGATATATTTGAATGGACACGTTTTTGTTAAATGTGACAGAGCCTGTTCAGTGAGAAATTCCTTACATTAAGAGGAGTGAAAAAATTTCATCAGCTATTTGTTTGGCTTATAATTATAATTATTCATATATGTGTTATCATAACAATTTAATGAGGGCCTGCTTACTCCAGTGGGTAGGGTGTTTGATTTTTGTCCAAGGGTCCATGGTTTGATTATAACTGTCAGCAACTTTCGCTTCAAAACTAAAACATATGCTGACTCTAGATCCTTCAGTCCTGTGAATCAGCCTTGGAACCAAAAAACCATGTGTGAAGATATGCGTAAATATTCTTGTATGCACGTGAGTTTTTCCCCACCTTTTCAAAACGGACTAGGTCAACATGTACTGACAAGGGTAGATCACAAAATAGAACCATTTGTACACTAATGTGTTTAGATAATATCTGTAAAACGAATATCATGAATGCTTTATCAATGAAGAGAATGGTACCACATGGAGCAAAAAAATTTAACAATTTAATAATGGTGGATCTTGGAGTTCTTGCTGAGGCACAAACTTAAAGAAGAAGATGATATTTTATGGTAGAAATGCACACACATTCATCGGTGGTGGAGGATCGGTGGTCTGGAGTTAACGCCCTTGCCTAGAAAGCGAAAAGCCCGGGTCAGAATTGTGCGGTGGTTTGTATCCCGTTTGGGCCCCCAACTTTCCCCCATCCATTAAACCATAAGTGGAAATCTGCATGTTAATCTTTCAGATCAGATAATAAACCGAAGTCCCGTGTGTTAACATCATTATTTAGCACATGTAAAAGAACCCATGGCAACAAGAGGGTTATCCATGGCCAAATTCTGTGGGAAAAAAAGCACTCTGATAAGGAAACAAATACACTTGCAGACAGGAAAAAGAAAAAAAAAATGGGTGGCACTGCACTTGTGGCGACGTGCTTTCCCGCGGGACAGCAGCCCGAATTTCATACAGAGAAATCTACAGTGACATAAAGTGGTTCCATATGAAATATTGATCAAAGATTACTTTCTGTGTTCTATTTTGTTTCTGAGGAAAGGCAACAGACGTGGGTGTGTGACCTATAGTCAGTGACACAGACAGAGCAACACAGAAAAAAAGTTTCAAGCAAGGATATAGAGAAATATGAGATTAAACGTAAATTCCCAAATGACCTCGCCCCCTACACCTAACACTCTACTGGTCACCCTGTGTGCTGGCTGTGTAATGTCACGGTGGCCAATGACCGATGATGCAGATCCTGCAAAACAACATTGTCTGTCTGTCTGTCCTGTCTGACTGTCTGTCTGTCTGTCTGTCTGTCTTTTTGTCTCTCGTCTGTCTGTCTGTCTGTCTGTCTGTCTGTCTGCCTGTCTGTCTATCTGTCTATCTGTCTGTCTCTCCTCCCTGATGGACCTCCACCTGACAGTCTTCTCCTCTCCTCAGGAACCATTGACTTCACCAGTCCCTCCCTCCCCCGCTCCACCCGCCTCCTCTACTGTCCAGCCTGGGAGGAGGGTGTTCCTTGCAGTGACCTTCAGGCCATCTTGTCCACACTCCTGCTCCTCATGTCTGCCTCTCATATATCTGCCCTTTGTTTTCTTTCTGAGGAAGAGACACTGCCCCAGTCTTCATCCTTCTTTAGCATTCTGAACACCGGCACACTCTGGATCTGGCCACTGCATCAGAAACAGGCAGGGCTTTAAGACACACGTGACTGCATAGAGATGGGATATTCGATCTTTTTTTCTGTGGAGCTGTCTAGTCAGTTCATGCCTAGTTATCACGTGTTCTCACTTTTCCACTAAAGTGGAGGCTGTTTTGCAGATGGCACTACAGTGGGGTTCTGGGGACGGGCTGCAGACTGTCTGGATTGGTGTCTAGAAGACTGGTGGGCAGTCCAATGGTTTAATGCGCACAGCGCACATTGCCGTGTGGAGTCGGTGTTAGCTGTATTGAGTCTCCTCCCCCCTGACCCCTTTTTGGGGCCATGGAAGAGGGGGGGGGGGGTATTTCATCAAGTTATGAAGGTAGATACACATCAGCTCTCTCCTATTGCTGCAGGTTTAGTTTTTCAGTGAGACAAAAGATGTAACTTGTGTGGATAGATTACCAGTTCGTATTTGCCTACATAATAAAATGAAACTTTGTAGTTGTTGAGGAGTGAGATGTCAGAGATCTCAGCTTCTCTAGGGGCCAGCATATTAAAGGGCGGTGCCATGTCTCTCCCTTGCTGCTTTACCTTCTATGACCGAAGAGGACAGGCACCAATTTACTCTGGGTGAACTGGGGGACTGTGATGAAGACAAGGCGCACAAACGATACACTTGGTAACCACGCTTCATGCTGCTTAACCTTAGCATGGGGGGAGCGAGTGCTCTGACCACTGAGCTATTCCGTTCCCTGTTCTCTTACAGAACCCCTACTTCCTTCTTTTCATGTGTCCACGTCTGTTGTGAGTTATGTCAAAGCTTTTGGAGTCTGAAAATTCATGTAGGATTGTCATTGGAGGTCGTCATCATGGTTGTCACACCAGGGCTGGCATTTGGTTCAGTCTGGCTCCGTTATTAAACTCCATTATTGTCAGAGCACTCGCTTTCCCAAGTCAAGTTAAGCAGCATCGAGCGTGGTTACCAATTGGATGGGTGACCATTTGGTGCCTTGGCTTCAGTATAGTCCCCCAGTTCACCCAGCTGTAAATGTGTACCTGCCCTCTTTAGGGTCAGGAAAAGTAAAGCAGCGAGAGAGAGGAGATGGGCGCTGTCCTCAATATGCTGGCCCCTAGAGAAGCTGAGGTCTCTGATGCCCTACTCCCCAACGACCATAAAGGTTATGGGGCACCTTTACCTTTTTACCTTTTTAGTGTCACATTAAGGGGGTGGGGGTAGGTGGTATCCTGAGTATGTAGGATGAGCACAGGTAGAATTGAACACCACCGAAGCAACTTAGAATCAGCACACTTTCTCTCCTGGTTAGCGACCGCACAGCAACATAGATAGGGTTGCTTCTAACTGCCTGTGACCTTCAGATTCTGAGGGCAACAACACAAGTTGGGTGGATGTGATTATAAAACTGAGATGATAATAAGCGGTATGGGAACAACATCAGGACGGGCACATCACCAAAAGCTATGGAAATTAAAACCAAAAGAAAAAAACGAACAAACAGAAAAAACAAATACATCCAGACACAAAACCAAAAACGACAACAACAAAAAGTGCCCCCATAAAGGAAAAAAACAAAATCCCAACTTGGGCTGCTCCGTCTCCACTTCCTCTGGCACTTTAAGCTAGGATGACTCATGAACACGGTGACTCATCACGGCAGAGAGAGAGAGAGAGAGAGAGAGAGAGAGAGGAGAGAGAGAGAGAGAGAGAGAGAGAGAGAGAGAGAGAGAGAGAGAGAGAGAGAGAGAGAGAGAGAGAGATGGGAGGAGAGAGACACACATACACACAGACAGAGAGTCAGAGACAGACAGAGAGACAGAGACAGGAGAGAGAGGGAGAGAAGAAGAGGAGAGAGAGAGAGAGAGAGAGAGAGAGAGAGAGAGAGAGAGAGAGAGAGAGAGAGAGAGAGACAGACAGAGAGACAGACAGACAGACAGACAGACAGACAGGACAGAAGAGCAAGACAGAAGAGAGACAGCCCTGAGACAGAGACAGAGACAGAGAGACAGAGAGGAAGAGAGAGAGACAGAGACAGAGCAAACAGACAGGGGAGACAGACAGTACACAGAGACACAGACAGAGACAGAGACAGATAGAGAGAGAGAGGGGGAGGGGAGGGGGGTTAGGAGATAGAAGCGCGGGGGGCGGGCTGCTTCACTGTCCTTTTCCTGTAGACAACACGCCGGGTCCTCTCCTCTCCTATGTGGTCTCTGTGGCCAGACCACTCACTGCTGGCCGCCAGCCATCTTTCTTTGACACTTGATGCCAGACACGTCCCTGCTAGCGCCTCTCTCCGGGGAAATTCCTGCAGAAACCTGTCCCCTTCACGGCACCACACACACACACACCCCACAACACGCATACACACGCACGCACCAGGCACGCACACGCATCACACACACACATACACCAGCATGCGCACGCATGCCACACACACAAACACACGCATGGCATGCCGCACGCACACACGCACGCGCCGCACACACCACGCACCACAGCACACACACACACACACACACACACACACACACAACGCACATACGCATGTACGCCGTACCGTCACTGTAAACGAAAAAGAAGAGCAAGTCGGAAAAGAGGACGGATGGTATGTTTAAATGCATTTTGTTGAGTATGATCCCTTGTTTTGAAAAAAAAGAGAGAAAAATAAGATGTCCATCTCTCATAAAGCAAAACAAACAAACAAATACAAACAACACACAAGCATAAAAAAAGAGGAACAAACAAATAAAACAAACAAAGTTTTACCAAAAAAATATTGGATTAAAAAAAAAAACCTGTCATAAAAGATAGGAGGTTGGGGCTTGAAAAAAAAAAGCCAACGTAAAAACAAACGCAAACGATAGGAAACCTCATGAGATTTTTTTTTTTTTTTAAAAAGAGAAGATGAAAGTCTAAAACATCACCTCCACCCAGTCCCCCCCCCCCCCAAAAAAAAAAAAAAACCCAAACAAAAAAAACCTATATAGAAACAGACAAAAACAAACAAAAAAGTCAAACAAATAAATTAAAAAAACCGCAAAAACCACGAAGAAAATGTTATGCAACTGCAAACTTTTGCCTTTGTGGCCCTCTCATTCTCGAAGCCTAAGGTCACCAGCATGCAGATGCCTGTATTCAGTGGATTGGTAGGTAGTCTACAGTGAGGAGTGCTGTGTTCTTTTCTCGTCCACTAGACTTTGCGTGGTGGTCTGCGTGCTAGTCTTTTGGATGACATGATAAACTGAAGTCCCGTGTAAGACTTGCATTAAGCGCATGTAAAAGATGCCACGGCAACAAGAGAGGGGGATTAGGTGTCTAGGATTAGGTGTTAACTGAAATTCTGTAGATAAAAGGCATTATCACAGGGAGACCAATACACATGCAGGCAAAAAAGTTGAAAGAGAAATAAGGGGATAGTGCTGCTTTTGTGGCGACGTATTCTACCCCAAGAAAGCGGCCTGAATTCCACGGAGAGAAAAATCTCTATTGTAACAGAAAGTGGTATACAGTACATTATAATACAATACGATACGATACGATACAATACAATACGATACATGACAAACGATACCGTGAAGACTGATAAATACAATAAGATCCCGAACAATGAGCGGGATAGTGTTACGATAGGTGTTACTAAATCGTAGATAAAAGCATTACACAGAACCAATACAATGACAAAAATTAAATACAAACAAACAAATTTTTCCCCAAAACACGAATTTACAGAAATACATTATTAATACAAATCAATACAATACAAAATACAATACAAGACAAACAATACAATACAATACAACAATACAATACAATACAATACAATACAATACAATATGATAAGATACGAGATGATGCGATGCTATACGGTACGATCCACTCGTTACGTTACAACACAACAACACAGCACAACACAACACAACACAACACAACACAACGCAACACAACGAGCACTGTGTAATGCTGCACAAATAAAAACGGATGACCCAGGCAAACTTTCCATCAGGAATACACAATAAAGCAGGGGCGGGGGTGGTGGGGGTGGTAGGGGTGGGGGTGGGGGCAGGGGCGTCTGGACAATTGTTGGAATGGCCATCCTTGGCAGGACTGTGGGTGGACAGTGGAGGAGGTGGTGGTTGGTGGTGTGGTGGGGGGGGGGGGGGGTTGAGTCATGGTCCCGGGGGAGTAGAGAAGGCTGTCAGGTAGTGGTCCCTTTATGGAGGACAGACACAACAGACAGAATGACAGACAGGAGGCAGGCAGGGCAGGCAGGCAGACAGAGAAGGCAGACAGGCAGGCAGACAGACAGACAGACAGACGGATAGGCAGACAGACACACAGAGAGCAGACAGACAGATAGGCAGACACACAGAGAGACAGACTGACAGACAGGCAGGCAGGAAGACTGACTAACAGACTGACAGACCGACCGACAGGCAGACAGGAAGACTAACAGACCGACACACAGACAGGCAGACAGACAGACAGGCAGACACACAAACAGAGAGTCAGACCGACCGACAGGCAGGCAGGAAGACTGACTAACAGACTGACAGACAGAGAAGACAAGACAGGCAGGCAGGAAGACTGACTAACAGACTGACAGACAGGGACAGACCGACAGACAGGCGAGAAGATGACTACAGCCGACCAGACAGACGACACACAGACAGACAGGCAGACAGACAGGCAGACCAGACACACAGACAGACAGGCAGACAGACAGACACACAGACAGACAGACAGGCAGACAGACAGACAGACAACAGACAGACAGCAGCAGACA
>CM060326.1:49461420-49463920 GCA_030674155.1 Stramonita haemastoma | reverse complement strand
AGGCCCGGTAGATACAGAGACCTGCTGTGTTAGGGAAAAAACAAACAAACCAAGCAATACTGTTACATGTGTACCCTTGACCTGGTGAAAGATAGTTACCTGTTTGTAGTGAAGTGGAACAGGTGGTGAAAGATTAAAAAAAATAACAACAACCCCCAAAACAGCAAAATTAGACGAGATCTTGTTTTTAGCAAATGGCTGGCGGCAGGCAGAAATAAACCTACAACGCACACACGTTTCGGTAGAGAGTTTCCTCCACGCCCCACCCCCCTTCCTGCTACCCCCCCCCCCCTGCTACCCCCCCCCCCTTCTGCTACCCCCTCCTCCCTTCTCCACTCTCCTGTCCATCGCGGTGTTTCTTTTTTTCCTTTTTCGCCCTCTCTGTAATGATCTCCATCATTCATCACCACGCTGTCGATAAATATTATTATAGTGTGTGTGTGTGTGTGTGTGTGTGTGTGTGTGTGTGTGTGTGTGTGTGTGTGTGTGTGTGTGTGTGTGTGTGTGTGTGTTGTGTGTGTGTGTGTGTGTGTGTGTGTGTGTTGTGTGTGTGTGTGTGTGTGTGTGTGTGTGTGTATTCATTTGTACACTGTTTTTTTTAAAAATTCTTTTATTCTTTTATATCGAGGATAACAGAATAAGCAATCATGTGCTTTTTTTCATCGGTCCCCGTGTGTCTGCAGTTTTGTAAATATTGTCATCTGTTCCCACCGGCACACGATGGCCTACTCTTACGAAAAGCGGAACAGGATTTAACGTGTGCGCAAGATGTTCTGCGTGCGTTCGCACACGGGGCCTCGGTTTAAAGTCTCATCCGAAGGACTTTTGGGGAGAGTGGAGTCAGAACTGATGTTAACTCCAAGAGAAAAATTTCCTCGAAATGTGTGTGTGTGTGTGTGTGTGTGTGTGTGTGTGTGTGTGTGTGTGTGTGTGTGTGTGTGTGTGTGTGTGTGTGTGTGTGTGGTGTGTGTGTGTGTGTGTGTGTGTGTGTGTGTGTGTGTGTGAAGAACTTATTAACAATCACGATACCTCACCGATCTCGACTGTGGTGCAGTGAATAAGAAATAGGATTCCTGGATGGAGGGTCGTGGGATTGAATCCCTCACGAGTCAAAGAGTTTTTGGGACCATAGTTGGCTTGTACTCAGAGTGAGCTGCTGGCTGGCTCAGTGAGAAGAGTGGAACGCCAAGCAGTTGACAGATGTTCTTCAAAATCCTTTGACCGACACTGCAAGTTTCTGTATCTCCCGCGTCTAGTTTGTGG
This sequence comes from Stramonita haemastoma, assembly GCA_030674155.1. Lineage (NCBI taxonomy): Eukaryota > Metazoa > Mollusca > Gastropoda > Neogastropoda > Muricidae > Stramonita > Stramonita haemastoma. The sequence goes on along the minus strand of CM060326.1, from coordinate 49,462,657 downwards.
CAGGATGTGTGATGTCATGTGGTCTCATAACTGATGGATCTTTACTGCATTATCATTGTCATTATTATCATCCTCATCATTTGGACTATCATGCATAAAAGCCACTCTAATAGGTAAACAAAAACAGTTGCGTGCAGGGAAAATTACAAAAAAAGGGTAGGCGCTGCACTTGTGGCGACGCGCTCTCCCCGGAGAGAGCAGCCCGAATTTCACGCAGAGAAATCTGCTGTAACATAAAGTGGTACAAAATACAAAATAAAAGAAAATTGTCTCTGTCTGTCTCTGTCTTTGATGGCCCCTGTTGCTCTGCTCTTAGGGTGGCCTCAGTTTTGCTTTCTCATACACTGTGGAGAGTTCGTGTCTACACTTTTGAGGTTTGGAAAATCAAGAGAAGACGGTCATTGGAAGGATGTTGGCGAGATGCTGTGATGACTGCAACCACTGATGGGTATCCCCTTCACTGTGGTCATGTGAATAATGAAAATATGACTGTCAGTATAAGGGGGACAGCAAACACACCTTAAGTGAGACATGGGGGTCGAAACTGATGAAATTTTGTGTACAAGCCCATGTTAAAAGTTATGCCCTGTATTGAAAGGGCATAACTTGTAAAGCATGAAAATTAAAGAATGACTCAGTTTTCTGCGCTGTTGCCATGGAAACTATCCAAACTGGCCGCCCAAACTAGATATTTCAAACTCCTAAGCCTTTTTATCTATAACAAGTAGAAGTAGCCTGATTCTACAGACATGTTTTACAACCTGAATTCTTTAAATTCACACAGGGAGATCTCCATAAATATATCCAGCAGTTTTTACTTTATAAAAACATGATTTGGGATCTTTTGGACCCATGTCTCACCATAACAATTTGACAGCTGTTTCGAACCTTTTTAAATCTAAATCACCCTAAAGGATACAAACGGCAAATGGCAGCGAAGAGAATATTCTACCCATCATATGAATCAAACGTTTCAAGTCTCCAGGTTTTTTTTTCTTCTGAACGTTCTTTCTTTGCAGATAGAAAGCCATTGTCGTGACCATCACTCCAAGAATGCTGTGACTTTTAAATTTTAATTTATTGTTATTTTTTAAAATTTTATACCACTTTATGTCACAGCTGATTTCTCTACGTGAATTTCGGGCTGCTGCTCTCCCCGGGGAGAGCGCGTTGTCGCCACAAGTGCGGCACCACCCATTATTTTTTTGTTTCTCCTATATGCAACTGTATTTGTTCC
>CM060326.1:49428920-49438920 GCA_030674155.1 Stramonita haemastoma | reverse complement strand
TTTATGATATGTTTTTCTTTTCTCAGTAAATGGGCTCTCGATGATTTATCAGCTTTAAAAAATATGTGGACGTGCCTCACCATTATACATATACACACAGACACACAGACACACAGACACAGAGACACAGAGACACAGAGACACACAGACAGAGAAGAGAGAGAGAGAGAGAGAGAGAGAGAGAGAGAGAGAGAGAGAGAGAGAGAGAGAGAGAGAGAGAGAGAGAGAGAGAGAGAGAGAGAGAGAGAGAGAGAGAGAGAGATTTTGTTGGCATGACTCTACATACATACATACATACATACACATATATATATATATTATATATATATATATATATATATATATATATATATATATTATATATATATATATATATATATATATATATATATATATATATATATATATATATATATATACATATACATACATACATACATATATATATACACATACATATATATAGAGAGAGATATATATACAGATATAGACATACTTTGTTCGTGCGTACCTGCCTACGTGCGTGCGTGCGTGCGTGTGTGTGTATGTGTATGTGTACATTAGAATCCCTTGTCTGATGCGATGTAAACCTCTACTGATTCCCAGTTCTGCGATAAAGCTGAATGATTCCCAACTTTATAGTAGTAACTTTGTTCTCTCTCAGATAGTCAGCCAGCATTGCTGTTTTGCACCAGAACGGTTCCTTTCTGCAGATTCTAAAACATTTGTGGCCACATTTTTCTGAACTGAACTTGGGGACGGGATATTTCAGTAGTCAGAGCACTGGCTTTCCCCAGCCAAGGTTAAGCAGCATCGAGCGTGGTTACCAGTTGGATGGGTGACCGTTTGTGTGCCTTGGCTTTACTTCAGTTCCCCAAGTTCACCCAGCTGTAAATGGGTACATGTCTTCTTTAGGGCCAGGGAAGGTAAAGCAGCGAGGGACAGGAGATGGGCGCCACCCTCAATATGCTGGCCCCTGGAGATGTGAGGTCTCTGACACCTCGCTCCCATACGCCCACATAGGTTATGGGACACCTTTACCTTTACCTATACAATCATTTATTGGGAGGGATAGATTCATTATTATTTTCTTTTAACAGAAAAACCGTCTCTCCACCCCCGCCCCCCCCAAAAAAAAAATCCAATTATGAAGAGAAGTGTGTGTGTGTGTGTGTGTGTGTGTGTGTGTGTGTGTGTGTGTGTGTGTGTGTGTGTGTGTGTGTGTGTGTGCGGGTGCGGGTGCGGGTGCGTGTGTGTCTGTGTGTCTGTGTGTATGTGTGTATGTGTGTGTGTGCGCGAGCGTGCGTGTGTTCATGTGTGTGCGTATGCTATGCACGCATGCACGTGTGGGTACGTGTGTGTGTGTGCATGCATACGTGCGTGTGAGTGAGTATGTATGCGTACATGCTTGCATATACACATAAAAAAGTAAAAGGTAAAGGTGTCCCATAGCTTATGTGGTCGTTCAGCTTCTCGAGGGGGCAGCATATTGAGGGCGGCTCCCATCTCCTCCCCTTTCCCTGACCCAAATAGGGGCAGGTACCCATTTACAGCTGGGTGAACTGGGGTGACTGTACTGAAACCAAGGCGCACAAACGGTCACCCATCCGCTTGGTAACCATGCTCGATGCTGCTTAGCCTTAGCCTGGGGAAAAGCGAGCGCTCTGACCGCTGAGCTATCCCGTCCCCACATACACATGCATGTATAAAATTAGGAATGAATCCAAAGTTTATACACGTGTGGGCTTGAACGTACATATAAGTGTTTATTTTATTTTGTTCTTTTATATCGAGGATAATAGAATAAGCACTCATGTGCTTTTTTCATCCAGTTCCCGTGCATATGCAGTTTTGTTAATATTGTCATCTGTTCCCACGGGCACACAATGACTACTCTTACGAAAAGCGGAACAGGATTTAACGTGTGCGCGAGATGTTCTGCGTGCGTTCGCACACGGGGCCTCGGTTTACAGTCTCATATGAAAGACTTGTGGAGAGAGTGGAGTCAGCACTGATGTTAACTCCAGGGAAAAATCCCCTCAAACAGGATTCGAACTCGGGTCGTCAAATTGCGAGCGCAATGTTCTGACCACTAGGCTATCCCGTCCCCATGAATGAACAAGTATGAACGTGTAAGAAAAAAACCCAAAAAAACAAAGTACCTGGCGCCGATGAAGAAGAGAAGCAAACGGCACTATCTCAGACAGACCTGTCTGGCCTAGTTTAGTATACATTGTGTACGGTCAGTGAAAGCGCTGCATTGTGGCAGCCGTCAGGCCCCTGACACCCCATGTGCCTGCCTTGCCCCTGACACTGAGATAACTGCTGTCAAACACATATATACACATACGCACACGCATGCACACATACACACACGCACGCACACGCACATGCACACACGCACGCACACACAACGCACACACACAACAACTTCGAATATCATTGGTGAATATAGTACACACACACACACACACACCACCCACCACACACACACACACACGTACACACACACGACACACACACACACACACACACACACACACACACACACACACACTACCCCACACATACACACACACACACTACACACATACACAACACACTACACACACCACACGACACACACATACAATAAAATTTTTTAAAAATATATACATATATATAAAATCATCTCCTGTCAGGCTGCAGACAGTGACTGTGTTGTGGTTCATTGAGAAGAGGTGAGAAGACACAAGGCTGCCTTTGATTGCTAACGTGTGAATGAATTGGCTGCAGGGAGGACTGGGGAAAATAATGTGTGAACAATGAATGAATGAATTGGTGAATGAATGAATGAATGAATGAATGAGTGTGTGGGGAGTGTGTGAGAAAGATGAATGATTTATGTAGTGAGAGACTGATTGATATGATGATAGTGAGTGAGTGAGTGAGTGAGTGAGTGAGTGAGTGAGTGAGTGGTGTGTGTGTGTGTGTGTGTGTGTGTGTGTGTGTGTGTGTGTGTGTGTGTGTGTGTGTGTGTGTGTGTGTGTGTGTGTGTGTGTGTGTGTGTGTGTTGTGTGTGTTGTGTGTGTGTGTGTTTATCTTTTAAATATTTTTTTATCTTATTCTTTTATTTCGAGGATAATGGAATAAGCAGTTGTGTGCTTTTTTTTTCACTTCCAGTGCGCGTGCACGTGCGTACAAACATAGCATGTGTATACATGTACACACATTTTTTTTCTCAGTTTGAGGCCAAAAACAAGCTGATGCCGATATCATCTTACGGTGAATGTCATCATCTAAGTGTGGTGCGTGCGTGCGTGCGTGCGGTGCGTGCGTGTGTGTGCGTGCGTGCTGTGCGTGCGTGTGTGTGCGTGCGTGTGTTTGTGTGTGTACGTGTGTGTGTGATGTGTGTGTATGTGTGTGTATGTGTGTGTATGTGTGCACGCGTAATCACAGATGTTCGTACATGCAGTTATGCGGGTCGTACGTGCGTGCATACGAGTATATGTATTCGTGCGTACCATAAATGCCTGCAGGGTGTATGCACGACCCTGTCCATGAATACGCATACTTGTGTAATAACGCACTAATAGATTTACGCATAAGTAAGCATATATATATACATAAGTACCTAGTACCGAATCATTTTTTACAGCCTGTCAGCATTTCTGCAAACGTGTGCTACCTCGCTCATGCTGGGGGGACGGGATGGCCTAGTGGTCAGAACATTGCGCTCGCATATTGACGACCGAGGTTCGATTCCTGATCGAGGTGATTTTTCCCCTGGAGTTAACATCAGTGCTGACTCCGCTCCCCCCAAAAAAACTTAGGATGATACTATAAACCGAGGCCCCGTGTGCGAACGCCCGCAGAACATCTTGCACACACGTTAAATCCTGTTCCGCTTTTTGCAAGAGTTGGCCATTGTGTGCCTGTAGGAACGATGACAAGATTTACAAAACTTCCATATCTACGGGGACTAGATGTAAAAAAAAACACCAACACATGAGTGCTTATTCCATTCTCCTCGATATAAAAAGAATGAATAAATAAAAGAATATTTAAAATGCTGTGAGCTCTGCGAATTGAATGTCACAGAAAGCGAGAACGAGAGCTAGACTAGCTAGCTAGCTAGGGGGTGGGTGGGTGGGTGAGAATAAAAAATAGCACAGGGTATAGGTAGGTATAACCATGACACTCCTTTTCAGCCATGAATCGAGACATTGTACCTCTCTGCCCTTCTTCTATAGAGGTTACAGAGTGTTCACACATTCCTGCTATAGTCTGGTAAGGGGTCAGAAAGTATAGGCAGTCGGGATACTCCGTCGTCGTTCACACAGACGCACAGACACACAATACAGACAGAAAAGATACAGACAGACTAGACAGACACAGACACATACACGCACGCACACACACAGACACACACAGACACACACAGACCACACAAAACACACGACACAACACAGAACAGCACACACACACACACAAAACACACACACACACACACACACACACACACACACACACACACACACACACACACACACAGAGTATAAACCTAGTGTCCCCTGTGCGAACGCACTCAAAACATTTTGCACACATGATAAAAACCCGCTCCTCTTTTCGGAAGAGTAGGCCATTGTATGCCGGTGGGAACGGGTGACAAAATTGACAAAACTGCATACACACGGAGACTGGATGTAAAAGAGCACACGAGTGCTTATTCCATATCCTCGAAATAAAAGAGTAAAATAAAATAAAAATACACGCACGCGCACGCACGCACTCACACACGCACACATACTCACCCGTACCTACCCACACCCACCCACCCACCCACCCACCCACCACCACACACACACACACACACACACACACACACACACACACACACACACACACACACACACACAACACACAACACCACACACACACAGACCCACACGCACAACACAACACACACCACACAGACCACACAACCACACAACACACACACAGACACAACACACACACACACACACACACACACACACACACACACACACACACACACACACACACACACACACACACACACACACACACACACACAACAACACACACACACAGACCCACACGCACACACACACTACACACAAACACACACACACATTAAAATAGATTGTTGAACCTGTTCCAGTTTCTCTTTACCTATATACCTTTACTGGGACTCCTGGGTCCTGCTTTCACTCTGTATATATACAACTTGGAAAGAGTTAACACGGAGAGAAGAAAGACAGAACGTAGGGGGGAACAAGGCAGGGGGTGGGGTGGGGATGGGGGGTTGGGGTGGAGGAGCTATAAGAAAGATGGTACAGTTAGAAAAAAAACTCAGGAAGGGAGGGGGCGGGGAGGTGGGGAGGGGGGCAAGGACAAAAATAAAGACAGCAAAAATATCGAAAAAATATGAACCCATGGCCTCGTAGTAGCATACCTGTCTGGACAACAGAAAAGTGGTGGGTTCAATTCCCATCAACGCCGAAGTCGGACGCGCTGGGCCTGACTTGTCAGGCGCTTAACGGCAGTGCAACGCATTTTCGCTCATATGACAGACAACAGTAGCTGCTGTCTAAGCGTTCGGTGAAGAAGAAGAAGACTTCCTATCAAAAGTCAGGTTTTCCCCCCTCACCTACCAGAGCCTGTCTGTGTGTTAGTCTTTGGGCTGAAAAGATAAATCAACTATGGTCTCATCTGCAACAGACATTGTGCAATGGAAACATCGACAAAAGAAGGGCATTATGCCTTGCAAAAAAGCTTCGGCAAAAGCAACTTTCATAGAAGAGGGTTAAAAGGTCTCCCATAACCCATGTGGTCGTAGGGGAGCGAGGCATCAGAGACCTCAGCTTCTCTAGGGGCCAGCATATTGAGGGCGGCGCCCATCTCCTCTCTCTCGCTGCTTTACCTTCCCTGACCCTAAAGAGAGCAGGTACCCATTTACAGCTTGGTGAACTGGGGGAACTGTACTGTAGCCAAGGCGCCCAAGCGGTCATCCATCCAACTGGTAACCACGCTCTATGCTGCTTAACCTTAGGAGAAGAAAACAACATAAAACAGGACCATGTGAAAGGAAAGAAAAGAAAGGCACAGGAAAAAAGAGCAGCGTCGTACTATCTTTTTTTTTGCAGTGACTTCCTTTCCCTATGAAAAGCAGCCTGGTGCCATACAGAGAAATTGGCTGTAACTAAAATTGGTAATACACTACACTACACTACACTACACTACACTACACTACACTACACTACACTACACTACACTACACTACACTACACTACACTACACTACACTACACTACACTACACTACACTGTGATAAAGCGTTTTGTGCGAAATAAAAATCACAGCACTAATAAGAGTAACAAACAACAACAACAACAACAACAAAACTAACAACAGAAAGAAAGGAAAAACCCAAAAGTAACAAAAAAACGTAAAAAAGAAAGAAAAAGGAAAGAAATAAAGAAAAGAAAAATAGAAAAGAAAAAACCCGAAAAGAACCCCTCCCAAAGAAACCAAGAAAAGAAAGAAAACAAGATGAGAGAGAGAGAGAAAAAAACCACGTAAAAAACTCATCACGGGAAGCTTCAATACATCACAAAACACAATTCTGGGAAAGAGCAATACATGAACTGGAACAGAGAAAGACTGGGGTGGTGGGCGAGGGAACATAAAGGAATCGGGTATTACTGGACATGATGAAAAAACGGGTTGTCCTTTCACCTGGCAAGGAACGGCAGAGTTAGCTGGTCAGGCGAAGGTCAGATGACAGATGACCTATTGGTGACCACCCTCTGACTCCTGGCTCTTTGATCTGACGGGGTGGGTATTGAGGCATTTTGTCATCATCAGGTGGGTGGATAGGGGTGGATAGAGAAAATGAAGAGAGAGAGAGAGGAGGGGGGAAGGGAGAGAGAGGGGGGGGTGAAGAGAGAAAGAGAGAGAGAGAGAGAGAGAGAGAGAGAGAGAGAGAGAGAGAGAGAGAGAGAGAGAGAGGAGAGAGAGAGAGGGAGGGAGGGAGAGAGCGAGCGAGCGAGCGAGCGAGCGAGAGAGAGAGAGAGAGAGAGAGAGAGAGAGAGAGAGAGAGAGAAGACAGACAGACAGACAGACAGACAGACAGACAGACAGACAGACAGAGGGACAAAGACAGAGAGAGATAAAGACAGAGAGAAACAGACAGACAGAGAGAAACAGAGAGAGAGAGACAGACAGAGATAGACAGAGACAGAGACAGAGGAGAGAGAGAGAGAGGAGAGAGAGAGAGAGAGAGAGAGAGAGAGAGAAGAGAAGAGAAGACAGACAGACAGACAGACAGACAGACAGACAGACAGAGAGAGAGACAGACAGACAGACAGACAGAGACAGAGACAGACACAGACAGAGACAGAGAGAGAGGCATACTGTTTAATTTAACCCCACCCCCCTCATTTTTACCATGATCACAATATCACATGTATTGACAAAACAAAGTCACTGAAGACCACGACTTGTTAACTCTTTCCCACCCAAGGGTAGCGACGGTGGATGGCGGTCCCTAGATCTTCCAGCAAACAGAGGTAAAGCCAGCTTTTATCCTCACTCCATTCAGTGTTAAAACAACCCAGATACTGGGTCTATCGGCCTGTTAGGAAGGGGGTTTACAGCAGAGAACAGAGCTGTTTCGATGGTGTTAGAGGTACGCCAGTGAAACAAGCACATACACGTAGTAGAGACGGGGGAAAAGTTAATATGAAAACAAAAATGGGTGGCACTGTTCTTATGACGATGCACTATCACTGGTGAGAGCAGCCCAGCCCAACTTTCACACAGAGAAATCTGCCGTGACTGAAAGTGGTTTGTGATGCAATGCAATGCAATGCAATGCAATTCAATTCAATTCAATACAACAAATACAATACAACACAACACTGCTGATTGGAAAGGTTGAGAGAGAGAGAGAGGAGTAGAAAGCTAAGAAGATGAAGATGTGTGTGTGTGTGTCAATGCACATGCACATGTGTGTGCATATGTATGGCGCGCACACAAACACACACACACACACAGCATACATAAACACACACGTGGGAAAGGACCTGACAAAGTACGTACAACCTCACAAGCATGCGAGACTAGACATGCCTGTCATGGGCCGGGGTGTGCAAAAGAACATAGTTACTTCTCTCTTCTTCCTCCCCCCAGCAGACTAAACCCCATAATAAACGTTCATGGCTCGAACTCTTCCCACCATACTGGCTAGTAACGCTGGCAGCCTTCAGATCTCTCTGTGTCATTGACAGACAGGGCGGGTAGCAGAGGGCAGGTCCCCTCAGCAGGCGACCAATGGAGGGAGGGAGGGAGGGAGGGAGGTGTGGGGACCAACACCCTGCTTGATCACCTTGTTTGACTCCCCACGCCCCCTTCTCTGCTCCCTCACCTGTCAGTGCTAATGGCCAGGGGGGCTGACTGATGAGCAAGTGATCATGAGAAATTAGTGACTGTCTGGGTGGGTTGGAGTGGCTGGGTGGGTAGGTGGGTTGGTGGGTAGGAGGAGAGGAGGGTTGGGGTTGGGGTTGGGGGGGGGGGGAGGAAGAGGGTGGTGAAGATGGGGTCTTCGCAGAGTAGGGTGGGAAAGTTGGATTGTGATGAAATGGAGTGAGTTGTAATGGAATTAGGGGAGGGACAGTTTGCTTTGTGGTAGGTCGAGTCAGGTCAAGTCAGATTAGAGATGGTTGAAAGTCTTTTTTTTTAAAGGGTAAAGATGTGCTGTGATACCATTTATCAGTCTATTTTTATACAGCCATCTACTGGGTGTCTTCACACTGTAGCATCCATGGTAATGAGGAAGCTGACCTACTGGCAAAGGTAAGAGGTAAGATGTCTCAAGAGGGGCAGGAAGTGACATATGAAAAAGGAAAGGTATTAGTGAAGAAAAAGTGAAAGAGAAGATGGCTTCAGATGTACCCTAGTTTCAACAGTAAGGATGACTACTACGTCCTACCCAGAGAAGACCAAGTGACTATTTTGAGGCTGAGGACTGGACACTGCAGACTCAGACATCACATGTTCACCAAGTTCCACACTGGTGATTCTGAGGCGTGCCCATGTGTTTCACTTCTCCCATGACAGTGGAACACTTCCTCCAGACCTGTCTAACACACCAAAACCTGAGGGCCGATATCTGGCCTACTGACCTGCCAATGAGGGACAAGTTCTATGGACCCCTGGAGGGACTTCAGCATACCATTACAGTTGAGTTGTCAGAACCTCTGGAGTTGCTCTCTGAGTGTTCAACAAAAAGGAAAATTACTTTTTTAACAAGACAATGATATCAAAGCAAAATTGAACCCGTAAAACAATTATAGTCAACCAAATATAAAGTATACAAGAAGAAAAATATCCACACAGATATGCCAAAGAAAATCTGGAACTTTATGTACAAACACAGAGAGGGAAAATATTTTAGCTGTTTTAGGATTGTACATCTGCACTGACAGTCTTTCCTGAGATGTCTGTTTACATGAATTGTTTCCCCTGGAGTTCAAATTTGTACCAATTTTACTCTTCTGATATTGGAGAAGACTATAACCCAAATTCCCATGTGCTAACACACAAAGAACATGTAAACACAAGCTAAACCCCCCACATTTTTTAAAGAAGAGTAAGCAGCTGTAAGTAATGGGATGGGTGACGCTAACATTCTCACCATGCATTATGCTATCTGAGAATATGGACTCTAAGAGGTTCACGTTAACTACAACATACTATCTGAAAAAATTACTGCAGTGCCCTTATGACTAAGTCTTCAAGGAGTTAGAGGAAAGAACTAGAGAGGTCTGAAGTCAAAAGAAGAAGAAACAGAAAATAGAGAAAAAGACAATATGCTTGATCATGGGACACAAAACATGTAATGTAAAATAACAGGACATGAGACAGCAATGGAGAACACACACACAGTATAACATCACTAGACACAAATGGATGTCAAACTAAAGAAATTGCACACA
>CM060326.1:49413920-49423920 GCA_030674155.1 Stramonita haemastoma | reverse complement strand
ACCCAGCTGTAAATAGATGCATGCCCTCTATAGGGTCAGGGAAAATAAAGCAGCGAGGGAGAGGAGATGGGCGCCACCCTCATTATGCTGGCTGCTAGAGAAGCTGAGGTCTCTGATGCCTCGCTCCCCTACGACCACATAGGTTATGGGACACCTTTCTTTTTTTACCTATGGGGTCAGGACAGTAGTATAAAACAACAAACTCTATGTGTGGCTGAATAACACCTGCCGAGGGCGGTTTAATGAAAAAGCAATGGCAGTTGTACGACTGCCGTTGTCTGTGCTGACTACCGTTGTTCAATGAAATCGGGTTCAAAGAAATCGTCTGACTGTAGTTCATCCATCCCAGGGTTAGGCCACTGCAGTGATGCCCTACTCCCCAATACTGCGTTCTTGAATAACGACAACATGATGCAAAATATCAACGAATGATGAATGATTGAGCAAAAACGAATTGCATTAACGTGTATACAGGCGGTCTTTAATTTACTTCGAAATAAAAACGGTCAGAATGAGAAAGAATTTCAGGTGGACTGGCCTCTCAAACTGTATAATTATGAGCAGTTGTACAGACAAATCTCCCTATTACTGTGTGGTTGAAATTACTTCCCTTGTTGCTCTCTAGTACAACGAGAGCATGTTTCCCTTGAAAAAGAGTTTATAGGAAGTCACTGTCTGTCGGTCTGTCTGTCTGCCAGTTTTTAATGAGTGATTGATGACGAAGCTTGTAGTGAACCAACGCTGCGCCATGGAAGAACAATTGCACGACAATGAATATCGTGTCATGTTATAATGTCGTAGTTAAAAAAAAAAATTATTTATCATTTTATTATACCTATGTGATGCACTTTAAGGGATGTTGAGTTTTTAAAAATGTAAAATACAATACAAAAGAGTGTTAATACGATCGTCATTATTTTCAAAATACATTATATGTTACCAGTGAGTGTGGTATATTTGCTGGTAAGTCATTTCTCTTTATTATCAAACTCAGTATTGGATTATGGTTCATTTTGGTTAATACCATCATCATTATTTTCAAAATACGTATGTCGCCAGTGGGTTTGGCATATTCGCTGGTAAGTAATTTTTCTTTGTTATCAAAACTCAATATTGGATTATGGTTTATTTTATATTATTTTCAGCAGTTTTAACAGAAAACAATCGTGCAATTGCATTCTATAAAACCCCCCACCACCCAACTGGTCTTTTTATGACTACTGTGCTTTTGTAGATTGACTGAGTGAGGAGCACATGTCTCGGGGTGTGTTATGAAAAAATGATGTCCTTTATATACTGTAATCTATGACAAGGAAAAGTTTATTTCAATACATCTTTGAAGAAAAACAAACCATCCACGTCAACTGGGTATACGCTTGTAAGTCCGCTTTTGCTTGTGCAGGCGTCCACACACACACACACACACAAAACACACACAACACACACACACACACACACACACACACACACACACACCACACACACACACTCACACACACCACACACACACACACACAACTACAACACACACACACAACACACACACACACACACACACACACACACACACACACACACACACACACACACACACACACACACCACACACCACACACACACACACACACACACACACACAACACACACACTACAAACACACACACACACACACACACACACACACACACACACACACACACACACACACACACACACGCACACACACACACACACACTAACACACAAAAGAGACGATGTCTCTACACACAGGTAAAATGAAGATCAAAGGCATCCCCTTTTTGGTGAATTCTAGTTGTTGGCCAAAACCGTTGTCCAAATTTGAGACGCACCAGTCAGCGCAAGGTAACGTTGTCCAAATTTGAGACAGCGGATTGGAGACAGTCCCTCACACACAGAGACTCTCGCATGTTGACCATCGGTGCAGGGGTCAGACCGCCCCCCCTCCCCCTCCCTTTGGTTTCTGAGGGTGGGCAAATTTAATTGGTTTTGTGTTTGGCCTTGTTTCCTTTGCTCCCTGTGTTATGATAACGTGCCTCTTGACTTGTTTCTTTTGCTGTTGTGTTGGTCAGTGTGTGTGTGTGTGTGTGTGTGTGTGTGTGTGTGTGTGTTGTGTGTGTGTGTGTGTGTGTGTGTGTGTGTGTGTGTGTGTGTGTGTGTGTGTGTGTGTGTGTGTGTGTGTGTGTGTGTGCTGTGTGTTGTGTGAGTGTGTGTAAATGAGTGTGAGTGTCTGTGTGTCTCTTTAGTGCGTCTTTGATTTTGTCTCTTGTGTTTGTTTGTCATCTGTGTGTGTGTGTGTGTGTGTGTGTGTGTGTGTGTGTGTGTGTGTGTGTGTGTGTGTGTGTGTGTGTGTTGTGTGCTTGTGTGTGTGCGTGCTTGTGGTGTATTTGTGTGTGCGTGCTTGTGTGTGTGTGCGTGCTTGTGTGTGTGTTTGTGTGCTTAATATGTATGTATATATTGTGTGTGTGTGAGTGAGTGCGTGTGTGTGTGTGTGCGTGCGTGCGTGTGTGCGTGTGCGTGTACAAGCGCATGTGTGTATGTGTTCCTATCTGTCTTTGTCTCTGTCTGTCTGTCTGTCTGTTTTTTCCCTCCACCCCACCCCCTCTCCCTCTCTTCCCCCTTTCTGTCTTCCCTCTTCTCTCTCCCCCCTCTTTCCTTTTGTCTTTCTCTCCCCATCTCTCTCCCTCCCTCCTTCTCTCTTTTTCTTCACCCATTTCTCTCTCTCTGTCTCTATTTGTCTGTCTGCCCTGTCTGTCTGTCTGTCTGTCTGTCTGTCTGTCTGTCTGTCTGTCTGTCTGTCTATCTGTCTGTCTGTCTCTCACTCTCACTCTCACTCTCTCTCTCTCTCTCTCTCTCTCTCTCTCTCTCTCTCTCTCTCCTCTCTCTCTCTCTCTCCCCCCTCTCTCTTTCTCCCTCTCCCCTCCATCTCTCTCCCTCTCTCTTTCTTCCCCCTCTCTTTCCATCCCTCCCTCCCAGTACAGCTTCTCCTTTTTCTCAGCAAGCAGGACCTGAAGCACTTAATCAAAAGTCATTAGAAATAGTGCAATTAATTGTTCTGTACAACTAGGTATACTCCGCCAGCTAGGGAACTTTCATCATGCGTGTGCGTGCACACACACACATACACGCACACACACACATACACACACACTTGTCTAAAATAACTTTTTAGTGGATAGATGTTAAAACATAGACATACACACACACACAGACAAACACACACATACACACACATACACACACACTCACACACACACACACACACACACACGTACACACACGCACGCACTCACACACACACATGCCACTGCTGTGGTGCGTGTGTATGTGTTCATTTATTTATTTTATCTTATCTATTCTTTTATAAAAAGAGGGTGCGTGTGCATGTGCGTGCATGTGTTTGTATAATTATGTGTGCGTGTGTGTGTGTGTCTGTATGTCTATGTCCCCATGTTTGTAAGTGTGTCTGCGTATGTATGTCTATCAGTGTGTGTATATCTGTATCTCCATATCTGTAATCTGTAATCAATCCCAACACCCTTAACCCTCTACTTTCCGATACATCTTCACATCTTCATCGCCCACTCTCTTTCTTTTCCCGCTTCGTTATCATCGTTTTCTCCTCGCCATCTTCCACAACCCACATCACACCCAAGGCAAACATTGGACTTGACATCTGTCCTGTGAACTCTGACACCTCTTTCTTCTCATCTCCAAGTGTATGATGTCTGTCCTTTCACCTTGTTCCTTCACACTGGGCAGTAGGCAAGAAGAGAAGAGAAGAAGGAGAAGGAGAAGAGAGAGAGAAGAAGAAGGAGAAAGAAAAAGAAAGGAAGAAGAATGAAGAAGAAGAATGAAGAAGAAGAATGGAAGAAGAAGATAAGAAGAAGAATGGAAGAAGAATGAAGAAGAAGAAAAGAGAAGAAGAAAGGAGAAAAGAAGAAGAAGAAGAGAAGAGCAAGAAGGAAATTGGAGATGCGAAAAAGAAAGAGAGAAGAAAAAGAAGAGAGAAGAAGAAGAGAAGAGAAAGGGAAGGGAGACGAATGGCAGACAATAAAAACGATGGAGACAATGACACATAAAATGGTTTATTTTCAGACTCAGAGTGTCTATAAACAAAGAGAGATGAATAAACACGATGACAGCAAAAATCAAATTTAGCAAAAGTTTGATGAGACAAAAAAAAAGAACACCCCCAAAAAACAGTATCAATAATCCCATGACATGGCTTCCACATCAAGGCAAGTTAATTGTGTTTTATTAGGGTCTATGCCTTTCATCTACTATTTTGATTACAATATAACACAAAAATATAGCAAAGGACTTAGTAACCTAAAAGAGCAATTAAGAAACATGTCTCCAGGATTTCCATCAAAAAGAGATTTGCTTTCAACTTCAAGTGCGGAGGAAAATTGTAGAAGGGGAGTGGAGAGGAGGAAGCTGGTTGCACAAATCTTCAGTGGTGCTCCCACGGCCCATGGAACTACGGGGCAGGTGAGGTTGAAGTGAAGAACAATCAACAACAAGATGTAGACTCCTTCAAAATATTGTGGCTCACACGACCAGAGATGGCTGCTCTGGGCTGATGTTAAGTTCAGACTGGCCCTTTCGCCCTAACAACTTTGGAAACATCCATACAATTGACGAATTGGTGAGAGCAGGGGAAGTAAGAGAAGATGAGTGGAGGGAAAGAAAAACAGAAATGAGAGACACAGACTTCACGCAGACAACAAATTGAAGAAACGTTAAAAGAGCAGAGAAAGGGAGAGAGAGAGAGAGACAGAGGGGACAGAGACAGAAAAGAAGAGAGAGTAGATAGAAGATGAGAGTAGAGAAGAAGAGAGAGAGAGAGAGAGAGAGAGAGAGGGAGAGAGAGAGAGAGAGAGAGAGAAGAGACAGACAGACAGACAGACAGACAGAGAAAGACAGAGAGAGAAGAGAGAGAGACAGAGAGAGAGAGAGAGCAGACAGACAGACAGACAGACAGACAGACAGACAGACAGACAGACAGACAAGACAGAAAGACAGAGACAGAGACAGATGAGGCGTGCGGCGCTCGTGTGCGTGTGCCTGCGCGTGCGCGTGGGCTCTTGCATATGCGTAGGGGACAGGGTCAAGTGAAATAAATCCTGTGTATGCTAGACACCCCGGTTCCACTCAATTCTACAGAAATCCAGTGCCGGGCCTCTTTTGCTCAGTGGTCTTACAGTGGCCTATTACTGCTGGTTCTCCATATAAGACAGGCTGGCTCCGAGGGCATCACAAGAGCCATCCTATTATAGCTGTCTCTAGAAGGATCAGGTTAAGCGCCTTGGAAATTGCACAGCTTTTGCATGTTGTAGAGAGTGCTGTAGCGAGGATAAAATCACACAGACACACAGACACAGACACACACTACACACACACTCACACAGCATACACGTACGCACGCATCCACACACACGCACACAGGCATACACACGCACACAAATACACTCGCGCACGCACGCACGCCCACACCCAAGCACTACCGCCCCCCGCACGCGCGCACGCATGCACACACACAACATCCCCTCTCTGAAAAAAGAGAAGTAAAAGAAGGGGAAAAGACGAACAAAAGATGTAAAAACAAAAGAAGAGAAATAAAAAGAAAAGGAGGACAACAACAACAACTGAGAAAACAGTAGCAACGTAAATCGAAAAAGAGAAAGTAGGAAAAATTGAATAAAAAAAAGGGTAAAGAAAAGACAAAAGACAGATTTTTTTTTAAAAAAAGGAAGAAAGAGACAGATTCCCCCCTCTCCCCCAAAAAATACAAAGAAAAAAAGACAGAAAAAAAGAGGAAAGAACTCCACCCTTCTCCTTAAAAGGGGACAGAACTCCATCTTTAAAAAAAAAAATCCCAATCTAATCAAACACCTCAGGCGATCCCAGGAGCCAAGCCTGCAGTAGACACTCAGTGTAGAAGTGTAGGCCTACATCTGTGTGTGTATAGAGTCATCAGAATGAAGTGACACCTCCACTAGGGTCACCAACTGTAGCCCCCCACCCCCCCCTCTTCCTCCCCTCCACTTCCATCCTTCCCTTCCACACCATCCACACCGTGGATATAAAGGCCGCACTCTGGCTTTTATGTTTTGGCTCCTTTCTTATTGTTTTTCAATATAAAGTCAAGTACACACGCAGTACTTACTTACTATTGCATCCCCCCGAGTATACAAGAAACACACTCTTTGAGAAAGTCAAGCTCCTGACTCACACCTCAAGGGACTTGGTATAAATTTGATAAGTTTGAGTTTTAAAAAAATGTTTTCAACAAAATGCTGTACCCCTCATGGTCTAGAGGTAATGCGCCTGCCCAGAAAGCAAAAAGTCCGGGGCGGAGCGTGCGGTGGGTCGAACCCCGTTTGGACACGAAACATTCCACCTCCATCCATTAGACTGTGAGTGGTGGACTGGGTGCTAGTCTTTCGGATGAGACGCTAAACCGAGGTCCCGTGTGTTACACATCATTATTTAGTGCATGTAAAAAAGAACCCACGGCAACGAGAGGGATTTCCCTGGCAAAATTCTCTAGAAAAAAGCCACTTTGATAGGGAAACAAATATAGTTGCAGACAGGAAAAAGAAAAAAAAAGGGTGGCGCTGTACTTGTGTGTGAGGCGTTCTCTCCGGGGAGAGCAGCCCGAATTTCACGCAGAGAAATCTCCTGTGCCATAAAGTGGTATAAAATTATATATATATATATATATAAAGAAAATGAATACCCCCCCTCAATTCTTAGTTCGTCTGCCAGCACTCCCAGCCATAATCTACATGTGCAAGGTCATGAAATAGGACTCACAAGGAATCCTCAAATAATGAACCTCTGCAACTTTTGGCAACAGTCTACATCTTCAACACCTAACACAATCCCACAGCACATTTTTTCATACTACAATTTTTTTTTTTATAAAAAGGAGCAATAAATTTTTCTTACAAGCATTCTCTCTTTAAAAAAAAAGAAGACAACTCTAACTAACTACCTGACCCCCGGACTCCACTAAATCTGGAGTGTGGTCGATGAGAGGGTTTTCTCCCTTCTTCCTTGTAGCCTAAGGCACTTCCGCACCACTCCCAAGCCATTTCCCATGAATGAAGAGTGAGGCCAATGGGCAGACAACTGGGGGAGAATGTGCTTGTGGGCGATAACCCTTGGCTGCTGGTTGCAGTGAGGCAGAGAATGAGGAGTCAGCCCATTTCCTTCCAATTTTCCCCCTGCCTCTCTGATAAGGAAAAAGTGTGGTGTGGTGTAGCTATGTGGAGGAGTACTTTGAGGTGGGGTATTTATTAGGTTTTTTTTTTGTTTGGTTGTTTTTAAAAAAAATTTTTTTTTAGTTTTGTTTTAGATTTATGTGATGTGTGTGTGTGTGTGTGTGTGTGTGTGTGTGTGTGTGTTTGTGTTTTTTTTATAAAGAAGAGTGAGTCATGTTGTTTCTGTGTTGTATGTGTTTTTAACGCGCCTGTGGTTTTTTGGTTGTATCTGTCTTGTTTTCTCTCTCTCTCTCTCTCTCTCTCTCTCTCTCTCTCTCTCTCTCTCTCTCTCTCTCTCTCTCTCTCTCTCTCTCTCTCCTCTCCTCTCTCTCTCTCTGTGCTTCTGACTGTGGTTTGTGTGTCTACCTCTGTGTATGTGCCAGCCTGTTTATGTCTGTTGGTCAGCTCGTCTGTCTGTCTCTCTGTTTTACTCTGTCTCTCTGTCTGTCTCTGTCTCTATCTATCTCTCCCTATTTGTCTCTGTCTCTCTCTCTCTCTGTTATCTCTCTGTCAGCTCTGTCTGTTCGATTCATTTTACGTCTTTTCACAAAATGTGATATTAGACATTTTAAAAAAAAAAGAAAAAAAGAAAAAAAAAAGTGTAGGTGTGTGAGTGTGTGTGTATGTAGGGAGGGGGGCGGGGGTAGGAGGAGGAGTTTTGGAAGTGGGGAAGTGGGTTAGTTCACTTAATCTACACAGAACACTTAAGAAAAAAAAGTAAAATAAAATAACAACAAATGTACATAATTCTGCAATACAGAATAGTAAAAATTCCAAATTCTAAACAAGATCTAACGCATGAACAATAAAACTATTTACAACTATAACCAACAAGAGAAAAATCTAATCAACAGAAGGAAATGACTTTTAAGTCCATAATAATCATAATAAAGAACCAATAGGACAGTGCAGTAATGATTTGAAAAATGTATACCTCAGTAATGGATCACTGAATATCTCTGATGAGGATGATGAGGTAAGAACAGGTATATAACTTTTCAGCATGCGGCACATCAATATATGATCAACAGTTATACTATGTCCACATATGCAAGATACATGTCCAACATGTTTTGTTTTAAAACAGTTCATTTCCCATCTGCAAGCCAGAGAAACAATTTCTCGTATACAATAAAAATCTGTTTCATATATTTTAACAAAAGACTGAAATTTTACCATCCCTTCATATACACCTAGACAACCAAGTTTCTTTTTTTCATATTGGAATAACTTTTGTTGTGTTTTTTCCACGATCTGATAACATTCTTGTAGTGACAGATGAAGTGTCAAATTTTCCACATCTATCAATTGTTTTGCCCCATTTTTTGCTAAAATATCAACTTTTTCATTGTAATATATACCAGAGTGAGATGGAATCCAACAAAAAGTTATATCTGAACCTTTTAAGGTGAGGAGATGAATTAAATGACAAATCTCAATAACAAGTTCTGATCTAACTCTTGTTTGCATAGAGCTGATGGCTTGAATTACTGATTTTGAATCAACACAAAAAAGAATGCGGAAAACAGCTCTAGGGAAATCGATTAAGAAATTGAGTGCCATTAATATTGCTATGAGTTCTGCTGTAAAAATTGAAATATTCTCCCCAAGATGAAATGATTTTTTCCGATTTCAGCTCTGATATAATGTATGCAGCACCAGCATTATTGTTTAAGACTGAGCCATCTGGTATAACTTTTAAATAAAGTCTGTCTGTCTGTCTCTCTGTCTACTCTGTTTTCTCTCTCTCTCTGTCCCTTTGTCTCTGTCTGTCTGTCTGTCTGTCTGTCTGTCTATCTCTGTCTATCTCTGTCTGTCTGTCTGTCTGTCTGTCTGTCTGTCTGTCTGTCTGTCTGTCTGTCTGTCTCTCTCCTCCTCTCTCTCTCTCTCTCACTCTCTCTCTCTCCTCTCTCTCTCTCCTCTCTCTCTCCTCTCCTCTCTCTCTCTCTCTCTCTTAAAAGACGGGTCGTGACTTGGGACGAAACAGGAATACGCCTTTTCATTGTGCTGTGTTTAAAAATTTTCCGTTCTTTTTTTTAAAATGCTAGGTACGGGACTGGGTCCTTCAGAAAACTGACAAAAACTGTCTTTTTTTTTGGAAAGGTACCCAGGCCATGAATATCAAACTTTTTATTTTTTTTTGGCCCTAAAGCCAACAAAGCAATGCCCCTACACAAAGTATGGGGGAAATTCCTGTGTGGGACCAAGTCCCACCCGGTTGAAACTGAAGAAAAACTACCCAACCAGCTTACACCCCCGTGACCGGATGAGAGTAGCAAAACATCAACAAAAAAAACTGGAAAAGGTTGATGACCATTGAGACAAAGAACTGTTTTTTGCCCAGTCAAACTACCCCAAAAACCCGGGGCAGACTTCATTGCAGAGCACAACACGGCTACACAGATATATACACGGTAATAGTGAGGGGGTGAGCAAAAAAACAACCTGTGGTAAATGATCAGATCAACTTAAAACCCTGACTTGTTTACTGTGCTTAGATCTGAGAGAAATTTGGGTTTTTATGTCGACTTGCATCGATAAGCAGTAGATGGGTTCTTTTTTTTTTCTGGCTTAGTATTTTATGAAACCTGTTTTTTTCAACGGGGTCCCTTAAATTATAAATAGGTCAAACGAGTTTTCCAAAAATTTTTTGAAATCTACAGATTTTTTACCTTCCGTTTTATGGATAATTTTATTGTTCTACTTTTAAA
>CM060326.1:49388657-49413820 GCA_030674155.1 Stramonita haemastoma | reverse complement strand
AAAAGACGGGGTCGTGACTTGGGACGAAACAGGAATACGCCTTTTCATTGTGCTGTGTTAAAACTTCGTTCTTCTTTTAAAATGCTAGGTACTGACTGGTCTGTCAGCAACTGACAACACTGTCTGTAGTTGAAGGTATCAGGCCATGAATATCAAACTTTTTATTCTTTGGCTAAAGCCAGACAAAGCAATGTCTACACAAAGTATGGTGGATCCTGTGTGGGACCAAGTCCTACAGGTTTAATGCTGAAGAAAAACTACCCAACCAGCTTACACCGTGACCGGATGAGAGTAGCAAAACATCAACAAAACAACTGGAAAAGGTTGATGACCATTGAGACAAAGAACTGTTTGTGCCCAGTGCAAACTACCAACAAGCAGTGCAGACTTCATTGCAGAGCACAACACGGCTACACAGGATATATACACGGTAATAGTGAGGAGGTGAGCAAAAGAGAAACAACCTGTGGTAAATGATCAGATCAACTTAAACCATGACTTGTGTGACTGTGCTTAGATCTGAGAGAAATTGGTTTTGATGTCGAGCTTGCTATCGATAGAGCAGTAGATGGCTTCTTCTTTTTTTTCTGTGCTTAGTAGTATATGAACCTGTTTTTTACAACAGTGTCTTAAGTTATAAATAGGTCAAACTGAGTTGTCATATTTCTGAAATCTACAGATTGTTACCTTCCTGTTGATGTATAATTCATTGTTCTACGTTTAAAATTGACACGTTATGGGTGTTTGAAATGGGTGCCACAACAATTTCACATTCTGAGAAAACCAGATTTAAAGTTTTCACAACTCTAGCTAACTAACACCTCAGCAGATTGATAAAAATGTTTTAAAAATACATTGCTAATCAAAGCTAACTCTTTCAAGGACATAATAGAAAATTTAATGCTTACAGTTTCCATTTTTGATGAAAAGTCAAAATTGACAAAGCAGACCTACCCTTCCCTTTTTGGGGCCTCTCTTCTTTTCACTGCCTGCCAGTTAAGATTCATTCTGTAAAAACTGGTCACACCTGGGTTCGTTGCAGCCACTGGGAAAATTACAATACTATATTGACAAAGAAGAAAACACATAACCTCCACAAAAAAACAGCAAAAAGTAAACAAACCTCGAACAACAATACCAATAATACAAAAAAGGAATGATAGAAGTAAGCTCAAAGTAAGAGTTATCCACAAACATACAAACAAAAAACAAATATTGAACAACAATACCAACGATACAAAAATATTGGATACAGACCAAATTCCAAACAACAGTTCTCCCAAAACAATCAAACAAACAACAAACAAACCCTGATAGATCTTGTTCACAATAACAAACGAGTAACGGAAGAAATCTAGGACAAAATTTTAAAAAAAGATTGCTCTTAACTTAAAGGGGAAACATTTTGTTAGACGTTTAAATCTACAGATTCCTGAAAACAAAAGCAACAACAACAAATCAACAAGAAACAAACATTAAGCTTTAAAGCATTAGGCCTGGCATTCACTTTTTCACAATTCTTTTTATTTCAAATGTCAAATTCATCAATTCATATCATGTCTGTTTACATCCTTAAAACATCTAATGAGCTGTTGTGAAGATGTAACATTTAGTGTTTAATTGTAATGTTGAGACATAATAACAACGTCAACTTGCAAAGACAGAATTTGACTTGGTTTCTCCATAATCTAGGGTAGGGGGGTGGGGAGATATAAGGGAAGAGAGAGAGGCAGAGGGGAGGGGGTGAAGAAAAAAAAAGATATCAGTGGAGAAGAGATGAGAAAAAAAACAAGGTAGGGACCACCACCAGATTCACTGTTGTCTCCCCTTATAAATCACGGCGTAATCTCTCTCTCTCTCTCTCTCATCTCTCTCTCTCTCTCTCTCTCTCCTCTCTCTCTCTCTCTCCTCTCTCCTCTCTCTCTCTCTCTCTCCCCCCCTCCCCTCCTCTCTCTCTCATCCTGACCCCCACCCCCACCCCCCCATCTACCCTCATCACTCACGCACCCACCTTCTTCATCCCTCCAATACCAACGATTAACTCACATATCACTCGTCTACACTACCCCCCCCCCCCCCCCCATTTCCCTCCCTCGCTCCCTCCCTCTCCAAAGTCACATCAATGGCCCCCGTGCGCGTGCAGGCACGTGCATCAAAGAGACGGGGCGAGCAAGCAAGCAAGAAGGTCAGACAGTGACGGATGAATGAATGAGGAAAGGAAGGAAGGAAAGAAAAAGGAAAGAGAAGAGAAAAGAGAAGAAAGAGAAGAAGAAGAAGAAGAACTGCGAAGAAGAATGGAAGAGAAGAAAGAAGAAGAAGAGGAAGAGAAAGGAGGAAAAAAAGAAAGATGAAGAGAGACAGTAGAGCTGTCAAAGGTAAACTGTCTAGAAAAAACACCTCCATCACCTTCCCCTCCCACCCCCACCCCTACCCCCTTCCCATTCTTCAACCCCCCCACCCCACCTTCTCCCCCTCTGTCCCTATGACTCCTTTCTTCTAAATATTGTCAAAGTTCCTGATAAACTTCTCCAAACTCTCGGGGCGTTAAGCTTCTTCCCTTCAAGCTGCGTCATTAATTTGTCACACACTCTTATATCAGGGAAAGACTGCACATGGGGGGTGGTGGGGTGGGGTGGTGGTGGTGATGGGGTGGGGGGCACGGGGAGGGGGGGTAGGTAGGTAGGGGATGAGGTGTGTGTGGTGGTGGAGGGTGGTGGTGGTGAAGGTGGAGGAAGGAGAGGTCTGTGGTATGTGAGGAGTATTAATATAGTCTTTGAGGAGGGTTCCCGAAAAAGTTTTTTTTTTTTTAACTATGTAAAATTTCATAATTTAGGAAAACATGCACACATGCACTTACGCACAAATACACACGCAGGAGCGCACACAGATATAGACACAGACACACACAGACAGACAGAACACACAGACACAGACACACAGGCACAGTCACACAGATACACAGACACACAGACACACACTACAAACACACACACACACTACAACACACACACACACACACACAACACAACACAACACAACACACACACACACACACACACACACACACACACACACACACACACACACACACACCACACACACCACTTACCCCCCCCCCCCCCCCACACACACACACACATGGAACAGAGTTGGAGAGGGTAAAAAAAACCCTCACGGTGCTCAAATCCCATTTGTCTTTTCACCTTACTCACTGTATCTATCACCTTTAGCTACTTCACTTAAAAACCCTCAACCCCCACCCACCCCACACCCCCACCCCTAACTTATGTTCTTACTACTCCACCAATCTCCTTACCCTCATCACCCCCACCCCCAACCCCCACCCTACCCTACACCCCTACCCTACACCCCTACACCCCATCGCTTCTTCTTCTTCTTCTACCTTGTGTCTCTTACCCAGCCTCCCTGGGGCCGGGGATAGACAGAGAGACGCCTACAGTAGGTTTATCAGGGATGCTATCAGGGACTACATGGGATGGGGGTGTGGGGGTTAGTGGGTGTGGAAGAAAGAGGAGTAGGGATGGGTGTGTGTGGGGGGTGTGGGTGGTGGTGGTGGGGGTGTGTGTGTGTGAAAGGCGGTAAGGCATAGAGGGTAGGGGTGGGGGGTGGGTGGGTGGATGTACCCAGGGGAGGGGGGTTTGTGAGTACAGACAAGGACAAGGAGACATAGCCAGAGAGCCACAGGTGGGAACCAGGAGTTAAGAATTTAATCCTTTGACTTCGTTTTCTTTTTTTGGGGAGTGGGGGTGGGAGCAAAAGGGTTATTTATCAAATGAAGCAACTCGAGACACTACTCTAAGATGCAGTACAGTACCTGTATACTGCAATACAATAAAATGCTTTGCAGTAAAACATAAAGATATTATAATATAGTTACAATGCAATATCATATCGAGGGTTGCCTGCCAGAAGCGGCTATCGGCCACTTTTTCACTTTTTGGCATGTGGAGACTCTTTATAGCATATACTTTACTGTTACAATAAACCATGTGGCTGTGATTGATTTTTAAGTAGTTATTTAAAAAAACCATTTCGGTTTATCAAAGTTCTCACCCATCCCAACCCTGCCTGGAATGGCCAGAACACGATAGCCGCTACTGGCAATGCAAATTCATCTACTTCTGATTTCAATTTTCCTCCCCAAAATGTCTATCTGGGGATGATTGAAGCAGGTAGAGGCAAAGTGGCTACAGGCTACATTGTTTTGACCCTGCACAAACCGGCCAGTTGTACATGATTACTGCTGGCGATTGCGAAAGATGGGGTTCTGTAAATCCTAGTCTCTAATCTAATAATAGAGGGATGTGGCAGCAACATCCTGTTTACAGAGGAACTATACAGGGAGACATAATTTTTTAGACTTCCATTTTCATCTGTGTTTGCACAGGAAGGAGGCTGCTGGTAATGTTTTAAATTAAGGACTTTTAATACCATAGTTTGTTTAAGTTCTTGTTTATACAAACAAAAGTCGAAATATAATAGTACTCATCGTTACAGTGTGCAATTTGCGCAATATAACGTTTGAATTAATGTCATTTGGACAAAATATTGCTTAATAATGCGATTATGCTGGAAAAAAATAACAATTTAGTAAGAAGCTTTCTTGGCAAACCTTTGTATTTTTTCTTGTTTTAGTTTGAGTTGTTCAGTTCCCTTTCCATGATAAACAAATGCATGTGGGTTTGCAATTGGGCTTAGGACTGACAAGGAACAGATGAAACTATTGGACGTAAAGTTGGGCTCTTTCAGATTCTTTATTATTTAAGGGGTGGAGGTGATTTTTGTTGGTGTTGTTTCTTTCTTTCTTTGTTCGTTTTATTTCTTGTATCATATGCAGAGACAGTCAAAGGTGCACGCACACACACTAACACACACACTAACACACACACCACTCACACTCACACACACACACACACACACCACACACACCACACACACACACACACACACACACACACACACACACACACACACCACACACACACGCACGCACGCACGCACACACTAACTCATACGCACACATACACACAGGCATGAACGCACACATATTCACGCACACATATACACGCACACACACGTACACACGCACACACGTACACTCAAAACACACACACACACCAGCGAACAGATAAGAAAAAGTATACAAGCGTTCTACTATGAATCATTGAATGTGTGTATGTATGCACATAAGCACGCACACACGCACAAATCACACATGTGTATACATACATGCACACATACTGGAGCGCGAACAAGCACATGTACACACACAAACACATAAACACTCACACATGCACACACACGCCGCACACAACACACATATGCGCGCACACACACACATACACGCACGCGCGCACACGCACACACACACATACAATACATACACAAACACAGACAGAATAAACCAAATAAAAAAAACCCACATACACAACACAACACAAGCAAACAAACAAACACACACACACAAATACACACACATATAAACACACATGCACTTATACACACACACACACACACACACACACACACACACACACACACACACACACACACACACACACACACACACACACACACACATGTTCTCTAAATGTAACACAATTACATAAAGGATCTTTTTGTGGTCTAATAGATCTATCACATTAATTTAAGGAAACAGAAATTAAATTAAAGAAGGAATGTTTGAATCACACCCACCCCCTCCATTCCTCTTCCCCACTACCATTATATATATAATATATATATATATATCCATACTATCAGCCATACACACACACACACACACACACACACACACACACACACACACACACACACACACACACACAACACACATATATATATGTGTGTGTGTGTGTGTGTGTGTGTGTGTGTGTGTGTGTGTGTGTGTGTGTGTGTGATGGGGTGGTAAGTAGATTATCTCCCATGTGATCAGGGGCGACAATCAGAGCGTTGTGTTTCTATTTAGAGACACACCTGTGAATTGTCGATGCTCTGTTTTCTTGGGTAGTGGTTGAAAGCGTTCTATTGAATGCACTTCGACTTCACGGTGGAATGTAGTTTACACAACCACTGTAAAAAACATCACATCCCAAACTGTATAATTGTGCCGTATTTCTGAGGTGTAAACAGAGATTGAACATCAAATACATCTACTCAGATATAAAAAGAAAGGTCTGCTTGACTGCAAAAGGTCAACAATACAATGTACTGCAGTACAATGCAATGTAAAGCAAACAGTACAGTATGATACAATACAAAAAATGGAAATGCATTCAGTGCAATACAATACCACGTGATACAATGTAATCCAAACTCCCAAGAAGTCCTCTAGAAGCGGCTACATTAAACCCAGGTTCCTTATGCAAACAAAACACACATCTTGTACATAAGGATCATCAAAACGCTATGTATCTCTTTCAGGAGGGAAGAGCAGCTGTGGTTAGTGGCATGGATGACACAAACATACCCAGTATGCGAACTGGACAGGAACAGACATCGCTGGGTTCACCATACCGGCTCTCAACCACTCTGCCGTGGTGGCTGTTGGGTTGGTACTGTTCTTGTAGTGACACCACAGCCCGAAAGAGGCAGCCTGGTGTATACAATATGACGGAACAAAAGCTGGTACAGTATATACAACAATACGCAGTTTTACATAAAATATTGACAAAATAATTGTACCAGAGCGCAGTGTAGGGTTGTGTTAACACGCGACACACACAACGGCAATCACACATACACGCTAGGGCACCCGCATACACACCCTCAAAAACAAGCCACATATACATCTAGAGAAGATGTGACAAACGGCTATTTTTCAGTCCCATCATACCCCAACTTTTGCGCAGTAACAGACCCTACAGCACCATGAGAGTGATCTACTGTAAGCACACAGACTGTACTAGCATCTTTGGTGTGAGTGGCGCTGTTTTTGTGGCGATACTACAGCCTCAAAGAGAACTGCCTGGCGAATACAGCATGTTCGTCGGAACAAATGCTGGTCCAGTTTGTGCAACAACAATAGTATAACACATAATATTAATCATAATCTACAATATGATGCATCACAACACAGTGCAGGGACCTTGCCACTCACAAAAAAGGCTAACACAAATGTGATGCTCCACCACGAAATGAGTCGCTTAGCACATAACCCACTTTTCTGCTAGGGGACGTTTTGGGCAGGTGGGGGTGAGGTTGTGGATTTTGAGATTTTTTATTGATAATAAAACTCTAGCACTTATTTTACATTGAAGTGAAATATCAAGTCATAGTTTTGTTTCCTTTTCTCTTTAAAAGTGTCTTGAAAATAGCCAAGTCCTCATTCTGGCCACCTACTAACTTGTCAATTTCTCATTTTGCCATTTCCTGCAGTTGTAATAACTTGATAGAACTGTCCGATTTTCAATTTGTTTTTTGGTATTGTATAGCCATTTTATTAACATGCCAATAACTAAAAACTG
The DNA here is from genome assembly GCA_030674155.1 of Stramonita haemastoma. Taxonomy (NCBI): domain Eukaryota; kingdom Metazoa; phylum Mollusca; class Gastropoda; order Neogastropoda; family Muricidae; genus Stramonita; species Stramonita haemastoma. The sequence goes on along the minus strand of CM060326.1, from coordinate 49,406,333 downwards.
ACCTCTGATGCAATGCGACTCCTTATGTGGTGCAGTGTCACAAATACAGGCGTGCCTGCCCATACACACCCTCAAAATTAAGGAGCAGATAAATAAGATGTGACAAAAGGCCGGTTGGAGTCCCATCCTACCCCGACTTTTGTGCAGTAACAGAGCCCACGGCACCAAGGAGTTTTTCTACACTTTACTAACATCTTTAATATGGGTGGTGCTGTTCTTGTGGTGATACCACAGCCGCAAAGAGAACAGCCTGGCTTGAATCTAGCAAGTCTGTCCGAAGAAAGCTGGTAAAGTGTAGGCAACAATACATAGTATTACACATAATATCAATGAAAATGTACAATTGATGCACCACAGCACAGATCAGCACAGGGCAGTTGCCACACGAACACACACAAAATAGAATAGCACTGCAGTCCAAAAGTTCAAAGCAACATGATAATGATGAGGATCATTTATGGGCGCACTTTCAGAGGTATGACCAGTATGCCTGTAGGTATTCTGGGCAATGTGCTCTTAAACATGATACGAGGTGTAGATACAAACGAATGCACTGGGCCTAAGATGCAGTCATTCCTTTAATACACCTAAGATCTGGTTTCTTTGTTTGAGTGGTTTTGTTTTCTAAGAGATCTGCTTCAGCATCATTAATTTTTTTAAATTCATTTTTCCTCTTCATCACATAAATTGTCATGTTGTACTGACGCCTACTGTCCTAACAACACATGTACGCACGCACACACATACACGCAAACACACGCACGCACGCCACGCCCCCCCCCCCCCCCCCCCCACTGAATACATGCATAATATGCTCCGATATGTATTAGACAGAGACAGACAGAGAAAGTCAGCAGGAACATTGCTGAAAGTAGTCTACACATCCACCACCCAAAATAAGCCTTTGCTTAAAGAAAAAACCAATAGGTAAAACATTCTCAGTAGCTGAACAATACCTTGAACTGAACATTGTTGTGCATGTGTTGTGTCGTAAAGTGGTCTGTATCCTAAAATGAATATGCTCAAGAGAGGTAAGAACTTCTCCCTGGGTTTTGAAACAACCTCCCCTTTCCTTTACCAGATGGGCTGTCAATGCACAGACTGCAAATTACAAAACAAAGGAATCTAAATCTGAAATTGTTCTTGTGAACGTGCATATCAATAGAACAACAGATTGTCCTCGGTAAATCAAGGAGTCTTGTACACGTTTTGAGTTTGCAGTCTTGATATAGCTTTTATCTTATATAAAGTATCTTTTTAGGGCCATCATTTTAGGTGGGTTTTTCAAGTGTATTGATAGAAAACGAAGTGCCCGGCAGTTTAGAAATAATTTCCAGTTACATTGTTAAGACCAGGTTTTTGCAATTGAAGGTCTTACTCCAGCTAGGGATAGAAAACACATTTAGCGACACAACACACACGTGCAAATCGTGTCTCTGTTGCGAGTTCCGGTGAGTTGATTTGTTTTTTTCTTTTCTTTTTTCTTTCCTCTTGCCATTTCAAACGGCCTGACATCTGCATGCAGTGTGGACCACTTGAACAGCTGGGAAAGCAAAATGTGGGATTTTGAACATCATCGTTTTTGCCTTTGTCTTTTTTATAGAAAGACTATGATGAAGAGCAGCACTGGTGAGTAATTTTTATTTAGAAGTAGCTACTTAGTGAAAAAAAGCACATGATTGCTTATTCTGTTATCCTCGATGTAAAAGAATAAATAAATACATAAATAAATAAATAAATACTTAGTAAGTAGGCCATTAGGTATCATAGTGGTAAGAAACTCGCGTAGAGCATGGCAGCAGAGAGTCCTCAGAGGAGAAGCCCCCTTCAAACAAGTGTTTCGGGCCTTTAATCTTCCTTATTTATTTTAAAACTTAAAGGGAAATCCCTGCTCTGTGAATTTTATGACAACTGCTACCAAGAAATGTTAATCTTGAGTGCAGCGAGTGATTTGGCACATTCACAAGGACCAGGGCTGAGAGTCTGATCTAGTGTAGTTGTGTCATAAACCAACCAGGCCTATTCCGTGGTTTTGAAAACTGATTGAAACAGCTGTGTCGTGAACCAAAATGGTTTGGTACTGTCACGAATACGCATCCTTCAAACACACCACACACACACACACACACACACACACACACACACACACACCACACACACACACACACACACACACACACACACCACATCCAGACTTTCAAGGCAAGATTGTTTTTGATTAGGACGTTAAAGCAAGATGTTAAGGGAAGGTTTTTAGTGTGCGCTTAAGATCTTAATCCCTCCCCAATCCACCCCCCCCCTAAAAAAACCCTCGTAAACCCTTACTCATAATTATGTTAATGCTTAAAATGGGAAAGATGTCGAGATGCTCCCCTTCTTCCTACAGCTGATTTTTTTTTTTTTCAATTTTGTCAAATAGTGCTGTGGAATTGAGAAGTAGACAAAGATAAAATTTTGGATAAACGATCCTAATATTAAATGGTAGGCAGGCAAGCATCTTTACATCAACAGGTGCAAATGGACATCTTGTGTTTTAAGACATGTTTATGCATTTTCTTGCTGAAAGTTTTAGCAGAGCAGTTTTGATGTGATCACAAGAGAATTGGCAATAATGTTAAATGGAACGATGTGGTTTTTGCCTGTGGTAATTGTGAATTTTATCATCTTTACAATTTTTTTTCGTTCCGAGGTTCACGCTCGGAGGTTGACTGAAGATGAAATTTTGCATATGCGACCATTTTTGCTCACCGCTAAGGTTGTCGCTTTCCGACTTCAAGAATGATGTCTAAACACACCTGTGTGCATGCGGGGGTTTTTTGTGGTTTTTTTTTTTTAATATCATCCGTTCCTACCGCTACAGAACGGCCTACTCTTCCGGAAGACGGAACAAGTTTTAACGCGTTGTTGTTATTGTAGTTAATTTTTGCACTTGCTGATATTAAACATTTTTGTCAGCGCAGTTAAGTTTGCTTGACTCGACATTTATGAGTTGGGTTTGGCTTTATCTTGACAGAAAAATGTGGACAATAAGTAAATAATTTGATATCTGAATATGAATACGTTGCATGTCATTATTCGTGTGTTAAAGAGACTGGAGGATACGAATCTTTTACTACAGCTCCTATCAATGATGTCATTAATGTTGTCCATTACTGGTAATTGGGAGGATCGATGGTCTAGAGATTGATCACCGTTTATTGCCCGAAACTTTATCCCGTCCACTAGACTGTGAGTGGTGGCCTGCATACAAGTCTTTCGGAACGGATGGTGAACAAGGTCCTGCATGCAGCACACATTCAGCGCACGTAAAAGAACCCACGACACCAAGAAAGAGATCTCCAGCAAAATTCTGTAGAATAAAGCCCTTCTCATAGGGAAACTAATACACTTTAAAAAAGGACATTTATTGGAGTGGTACTGCTCTTGTGGCAACGCACTCGCCCCTGAGAGAGAAGCCCAAATTGCCCGCAGATAAATATGCTGTGACTGGAAGTGGTATTCAATTCAATTTTCAATTTATTTGAATTCAGCTCAGTTGTGAAGTTATTTTACACTGCTTTAGAATAGAAACGAGTAAAACTGTCATTGTCATAACATGGGTGTAAATTTTCATACTTTGAGATTAAAAAAAATTATACCGCTGTATAATTTTTCACCTACCTTATGAACTTACGTGGTTTTTTTGTTCAGGTAAAACTGGGTGGCCAGGCGACCTGCCATGGCAACCTGTCCTAACCAACGTTACAAGACAGACACCAGAGGAAGAATTGGGTTTGCAACGAGGACCAGACAAACCTCAACATCAAGGACCACACAAACCTCAACATAGACCACACAAACTTCAACATCAAGGACCACACAAACTTCAACATAGACCACACAAACCTCAACATAGACCACACAAACATCAACATCAAGGACCACACAAACTTCAACATAGACGACACAAACCTCAACATCAAGGACCACACAAACCTCAACATCAAGGACCAGACAAACGTCAACACGGAACAGACAAACCTCAACATCAAGGGCCACACAAACCTCCACATCAAGGACCAGACAAACCTCAACATGAAATGCCTGCAGCAGCATCCCCTGAGGGAGGAAGATCAGCACTCTGCTCTTCAGTCTTCCTTCCCTACCATCATCATGGCCACAGATTCCAGAGAAAAGGTATGTAAAACAACGTGGTGTAGCTTACGGGAAAAAATGTCTTCCCAATTCTGTAAAAAAAAAAAAAAAGGAAAAATATCCACCATATTTTTTCATATGGTTACTTGTAGTTTTATTTCAGTTACTTGATGTGTTTCTGAAACGGCATTTAAAAAGGTACACGTATTTCTTCAGCAGACAGTGCCGAAGAAAATTTACAAAAACTGCATGCACACGGCGACTGGATGTAAAAAAAAAAGTACGAGTGCTTATTTCATTATCCTTGACACAAAAGAAAAAATAAGTAAAGAGTAGCTGAGAATTATTTTTAAATGGTAAAGAAACAATCTGGGCAATCTCATAAATGTAAACCCATTTTTCATTTTGTTTTGGTTGTGATACAGTACTGCATGACCTAACTTTTACATCAGAGGAGTGCTGTTATTTACTACCACAAGTATAATTATTGGTTAGATTTCCCACAGTTGTAAAGTTGTCTTTGAAAACCGTGTTAAGACACTGTCCTAACAATGAATGCCTGAAACCAGTACCCTACTTGTTTGTTACAAAAAAAATGTCTGAAAGCTAACGTAAGAATCTTTCTGTCGAAAATGAGTACTGGGAAATGTAGAGATCAAAAACATTTTTTGAAGAAAAAAAAATGTTTCAACTGAGGGAGGGATATCTATAATGCATGCTAATGTATTTTTAAAATCTTATTTATTCTTTTATATCGAAGATAATGGATTAAGCACTCGTGTGCTTTTTTACATCCAGTCCCCGTGTGTATGCAGTTTTGTAAATCTTGTCATGTTACCACCGGCACACGATGGCCTACTCTTGCGAAAAGCAGAACAGGATTTAACGTGTGCGCAAGATATCTGCGTGCGTTCCCACACGGGGCCTCGGTGTTTAGTCTCATCGGAAGGACTTTTTTTTTGGGGGGGGGGGGGGGGGTGGAGTCAGCACTGATGTTAACTCCAGGGGAAAAATCCCCTCAACCAGGAATCGAACCCGGGTTGCGAGCGCAATATTTCTCTTCGTAGAATTTAATTTTTAACGCTAAAACCACAATCCTAAATAGAAGTCAGTGAGGTGCTCATGGCTGTAGTCTATGATCTGTACCATATTGGTTTTCTATTTAATTTTATTCTATTTTCATTTTATTTATCTTGCACACACGCCAGAAGACCTTTTCATAGAACATCTTACACATACGTCAGATGAAAAAACAAACTGGATTATCTTTCGAACAAACATGTCAAAAGACCTTTTGGTAGGACATCTTGCACTCACGTCAGAAGACTTTTTTCATATTTCCAAAGGATCTGCCAAAATAGACAATAAAAAGACAGGATCATGGAACTAAGTGTAGATAAAAAAAACACCATAATCATTAAAAAAAAACAACATTTCAGCGACCTTTCAAAAGTTTTGCCATGGATATTGTGATATGGATCTGTAGTAGCCAGTTGCTCAAGGTTTCTTTCCCCAGGTCATCTCCACTGTCCTGGATCTGTCTGTCCACTGCAGGTTGTGAAGACACCAGCAGCACGATGCTGGAGCACAGGGCCCAGTGGACTTGTCCTCACCCACATGACTTGACTTGACCTATGTAAGACAGATAGGGAGGACGGGTAACAACCGGAGACAAGGAGCAATGCTTGAACACAACGCTGAAGAGTTGAGCTTCTGAAGGGCAAAGTCTGGAAAAACGAGCCCCTAAAGGGCTGCATTGCCGCCGCTGTAGTCTAGTGGTTAGGGCGTTGGACTCGTAATCTAAAGGTTGCGGGTTCGATCCCAGCTTTCGGCTATGGCGTTGTGCCCTTGGAAAAGGCACTTTACGGCTATTTTCTCACCCCACCCAGGTGTAAAAGGGGTACCAACCTTGTGTTGGGGGTTAACCCTGCGATAGACTGGCGTCCTATCCAGGGGGGAGTCTATGACTCTCAGTCGCTTAACGCCACAGAAACCGGGATAAGCACCGGCCTGATGAGCCTTAGGCTCGTGACAGATTTTAACTAAAGGGCTGCATCATGCAAGACAAGCCCCCCGAATGGCAGCACCCTGCAAGACAAGCCCCTGAAGGACAAATCCCGTATGCAAAACAGGCCCCTGAAGGCAAAATCCTGCATGCAAAACAGGCCCCTGAAGGGCAAAAATTCTCCATGCAAAACAGGCCCCTGAAGGGCAAAATCCTGCATGCAAAGCTAGCCCCTGAAGGGCAACATCCTGCATGCAAAACATCCCCTAAAGGGCAAAATCCCGAAAGACCTGCCCCTCAAGGGCAAACTCCTGAAAGACCAGCCCCTCAAGGGCAAACTCCTGAAAGACCAGCCCCTGAAGGGCAAACTCCTGAAAGACCAGCCTCTGAAGGGCAAACTCCTGAAAGACCAGCCCCTGAAGGGCGAATCCAGTGCAGGCCTGGCATTGTTGCCCAGGGATTTAGGATCAGATCCTACTAGGCTGAAGAGCAAAGTTGATAGAAGTTTGGGGGCTTTCGCATCATGTCTGCATGACCTCGTATCTCTGAAACAATTCAGGGATCAAATGCGATGAGAGCAGTGAGGACTGGGGTCTCTGTGGACATCGGACATTCGACATGCAGCAGCATGTGAAAGGTAAGAATTGCAAAGCCTCCTTCCATGAAAGGGCTACCTTGCATTCTTCAAAGGCATCTTTGTACCGAGTACAACCTGTCTATGCCTGCGTGCATCATGTTCACACGTGTACCTCAGTCTTTCACATTTCCCAAATCAAAATTTGTCCCTGGAGTTTTCGGTAAGGCTCAACGATTGCGGATTTCAGAACTTCATCAGGAGCCTTTGAACCTTACTCTGGGATCACAAAGACTGGCAAACTAGGCGTCGACATTGGGTTTGGTGTCCTAAACTGGCACAGCCAGTAAAACCCTTGCACACAGTGCTCAAGGGGAAAGGACATGTCCAGCCCCCAGACTTTGTTCAGGCATTTGCTCGACCTTCCGGGTCTCTCCCATCTCGCCCTGATTCCTTAAAAGTCTTAGCATAGATGTCAAAAAGTCATGTGGGTCATCTTAGTTCTCTGGCCCTGTCTCTGACGTCGTGATTGTCACACGTATCAAGACCTCACAGAGGTAAGTACACGTGCAATTGTTTTCTCCTTTTTTGTGCTTTTGTTTTTCGAGGTACCACTGCGAAGTTTTAAGATTTATGTTGAATATTCCCGTGTTTCCATAACTTACCGAAAGAGACAAAACTTCCGGACCTTTATGGGGCCTTTTTGATATTCCGCATGCCTGTATACACGAATGAAAGTAAAGCACCAGCAAGCATTAATAGAAGTTATGAAAGATAATGACAAAATGTCCCCCTGATGTGTTAAGCACTGTCAAGATTAAACCTGGGTATCAAAGATTTTATAATTGTAACAATTAGAAATTCGACACAGACCAAATCGCCAGCAGTTGATGTGAAGAAAAGCTTAGACACCGTTAATTGCTAAAACATCCCTAGAAATTGTGCATTTTCTGAAATGTAGAGAAACACAACATACATAATCTCTCTCTCTCTCTCTCTCTCTCTCTCTCTCTCTCTCTCTCTCTCTCTCTCTCTCTCTCTCTCCTCTCCTCTCCCTCTCTCTCTCTCTCTCTCTCTCTCTCCGCCCCCGCCCTCTGCCCTCCTCCCCCCTCTCTCTCTCCCCCTCTCTGTCCCTCCCTCCCTTCCTCGCTCCCTCTCTCTCTCTCTCTCTCCATATATATATAAAGAGAGAGAGAGAGAGAGAGAGAGAGAGAGAGAGAGAGAGAGAGAGAGAGAGAGAGAGAAGAGAGAGAGAGAGAGAGAGAGAGTGCCCCGTGTGCAGGCATTACGTTTTGAAATGTCTCAATTTTTTTTGTGTAGAAATCCTTCCGTCATCAAGGCTGTTCCCGTCCTAGGTTCTTAAATGCCTGAGGACGCGGCACGAGCAAGTGGAAACGCCCAATAAGGTATAGGCCCCTACCCGTGTGTCATCTTGTTGTAGTCGCTGTAATTATTGTTTTTGTTGGGCGTTTCCGTTGCATCGTATCTTGTGTTGTATAATATTGTATCGTATTGTACTGTATTGTTTACTACTACTGTGTTGTATCGTATCGTATTGCATTTGTTTAACTCTGTCATATCGTGTGGTGTGGTGCTGATATGTGACTTTTTTTTTCCAATTCCCTATCTCCAACTGGGTTCGAATCTAGGAAAACTCTTATAGCCTTCTTCAGTGCTAACTTTGTTGTTCTGGCATCAGTGTTATTCTCTCTCTCCCTGTCTCTTTGTCTCTGTCTCTCACTCTGTCTGTCTGTCTGTCTGTCTCTTTGTCTCTGTCTCTCACTCTGTCTGTCTGTCTGTCTGTCTCTTTGTCTCTGTCTCTCACTCTGTCTGTCTGTCTGTCTGTCTGTCTGTCTCTGTCTCTGTCTCTGTCTCTGTCTCTCTCTCTCTCTCTCTCTCTCTCTCTCTCTCTCTCTCTTCTCTCTCTCTCTCGCGAGCGAGCGAGCGAGCGAGCGCGCGCGCGCTCCATTCCCCTCTCTGTATATAAATACATTCCCCCAGAATATATACATATATTATATAATATAATATAATATATATGTATATAATATATATAATTCTCTGTCTCTGTCTCTGTCTCTCTCCCTCTCTCTCTCCATCTCCATCTCCCTCTCTCTCTGTCTCTCTCTCTCCTCTCCTCTGTCTGTCTGTCTGTCTGTCTGTCTGTCTGTCTGTCTGTCTGTCTCTCTCTCTCTCTCTCTCTCTCCTCTCTCTCTCTCTCACTCTCTCTCTCCTCTCTCTCTCTCTCTCTCTCTCCTCTCTCTCTCTCTCTCTCTCTCTCTCTCTCTTTCTTGTTGTGTATGTGTATGGCCACGCGCTTTGTGTGTGCGCGTGCGTGCGTGCGTGTATGTGTGCGTGTGTGCGTGCGTGCATGCATGCAAGCATTCGAGCTCAAAATATCTTGATTTTCTTTTCCTAGAATCATTCTGTCATCGCCATGCCGAAGTCGGAAGAGCTGGACCTGACTTGTCGGACGCTTAATGGCGATCGCAACGCAATTTTGCTCATGGGACAGACACAGGCTGCTGTCAGAGCGTTCGACGAAGAAGAAGAATCCTTTTGTCATCAAGACTGTTTCCGTCCTAGGTACTTAAATGCCTGAGGATGCGGCACGAGCTAGTGGAAGCACCCATAAAGGTAATACCAGTATGGGATCTGTTGTTGTTGGCCGTTCCATAGCTTAACCTTCTGAGAGTACTCAAGAACATGTACTCTGTTTCGCACATCATACTTAGGAATATCACTGAGATTAGAAAAAATATTAGGAGAAGTTTGCGTATATGGCCGGTTTTTTTTTCAAGTGCTTTACTATATAGGCAGCTGTACTCTGTCTTCAGAAGATTTTTTAAAATCCTTTTATGGAGTGTAAAGCTCATACTAAGAGTATGTAATGGAGGAAGACAATCTTTACATAGTTTAAAGCATAATATTTTAATATTGGCATTTGAACTTTGTTTACCACCAATGACCCACAAAATAATAATAATAATAATAATGATAATAATAATAATAATAATAATAATAATAATAATAATAATAATAATAATAATAATAATAATAATAGGCACCCATCAGTCTCGAAAGACTATGGAGTTGCACTCTAGTCTTTAGAGACTAATAATAATAATAATATAATAATAATAATAATAATAATAATAATAATAATAATAATAATAATGGTGATGGTGATGGTGATGATGATGATAATAACGAAAATACTACTAAAGATAATGATAATAATCCTAAAAACAGTGATAATATTCTTTGTACAAAATTCGGAGTAAGTGTAATCTATCGTGAAATAGCCCGGAGTCAAAGTTTATTTTTTAGGCCCCAAAAATCTCAAGTGTATAAAACACTGCACAATATTGTGTGCAACAACAGGGTGTTTGTTTTAGGGCTAGTGAACTAAAAAATGATCAAGGATGCGCTCTCCAGGGAAAACATCATTTCCGATTTCGGTGGTATTTTATTTCACTGAGACAGGCTCCAGTTCCCAGTGTACCTCTCAAAGTTCTGCATTGTCCACTGTGATCAGCTCTCCAGTGCTGTGGAGGGGGCTTCTCTCTTAACTCCTCCAGGAGTCGGTGGGGCACTGGAGTTTGTTTTTCAGACAGTGTTTCCGGAGGATAATGTGTACCTGGCAGAGCCTGTCTGTTTTCCAGGTAGCAGGGTGCAGGCTGGTTAGGTTTGATCGGGTATACTGCTGACCTGGTTGGCTGTAGCAGGCCTGCATTCTAGCACAAAGGGATAGTTAATGCGAGGGCAAGATGTTCACTTTAGCAGGGGAGCCCCACAAATAGACATTTCAGTGGTGCCAAGAGAATGGTTGGAATGTTGTCCACAGCATGATGATCTTGTTAAATTAAAATCAGTTGCTTTATATGTGTTCTTACACACTGCTCTTCCTTTTCAGGCCTGCTAATCTACATGGAAAACTACACCGCAGTGGACTACACCATACAACGCTGCACCACGGAACACTTAACCAGGGAACACTTCACCACGGAGCACTTCACCGCGGAACACTTCACCGCGGAACACTTCACCGCGGAACACTGCTCTGCCCAGTGACTCGCTGTGGGATTTCTGCCACGTTCTTGCAGGTCAGGAAATGGAACTACACAACTCCAGTAAGGAGGCCTATTATTTTTTCCGTCTTACCGTTGTGGTGTGTCGTGTTGTGCCGTGCCTTGCCGCGCCGTGTCGGGTTGGGTCGCGTCGTGTCGCGTCGCGTCGTGTCGGGTCGGGTCGGGTCGGGTCAGGTTGCTTGCCATGTCTGGTCGCGTCGCGTAGCGTCGTGTCGTGTCGGGTTGGGTCGAGACAGTCCGGGTCGGGTGCATGCGTGCCGTGCCGTTCCGCATCGCATTACATCACATGCATAGTGTAGTTTGTTATGGTAAATTTCTCTGTGCGAAATTCATGCTGACCTCCAAAGTGAGAGCCTATCGCCACCAGAGCATTACCTCCCATTACTTAAAAAATACTTTCTGCATGTGCATTTGTTTCCCAATAAATGACTCTCTCTCTCTCTCTCTCTCTCTCTCTCTCTCTCTCTCTCTCTCTCTCTCTCTCTCTTCTCTCTCTCTCTCTCTCTCTCTCTCTCTCTCTCTCTCTCACACCAAAAGTCCTTCCGATGAGACTTTAAAACCGATGCCCCGTGTGCGAACGCATGCAGAACATCTTGCACACACGTTAAATCCTGTTACGCTTTTCGTTAGAGTAGGCCATTGTGTGCCAGTAGGAACAGATGACAAGATTTACAAAACTGCATACACACGGGGACTGGATGAAAAAAAGCACATGAATGCTTATTCCATTATCCTCGATATAAAAAGACTCTCTCTCTCTCTCTCTCTCTCTCTCTTCTCTCTCTCTCTCTCTCTCTCTCTCTCTCTCTCTCTCTCTCTCTCTCTCTCTCTCTCCCTTCGGATGAGACTTTAAACCGAGGCCCCGTGTGCGAACGCACGCAGAACACCTTGCGCACACGTTAAATCCTGTTCTGCTTTTTCGTAAGAGTAGGCCATCGTGTGCCGGTGGGAACAGATGACATTTACAAAACTGCATACACACGGGGAGCTGGATGGAAAAAAGCACAAGAGTGCTTATTCCATTATCCTCGATATAAAAGAATAAATCAATCTCTCTCTCTCTCTCTCTCTCTCTCTCTCTCTCTCTCTCTCTCTCTCTCTCTGTCTCTGTCTCTGTCTCTCTAATATAATATAATATATATATATATATATATATATATATATATATATATATATATATATATATATATATATATATATATATATATATATATATATATCTCTGTGTGTGTGCAGCATTTAATCTTGAATGTCAGTTTTTTCTGTGCAGAGAATATGCACTATGTCTCGCACATCATACTTAAATATCACTGACTGCACGGTGCGCGCACTTCTGAGACTACGACTACTCTACACCACGGGAGACTACGCTACACCACAGAAGTCTACGCTACACCACGGAAGACTACGCTACACCACGGAAGACTACGCTACACCAAGGAAAACACTACACCACCGAAAACACCAGACTATTACGCACCCACGCGCAATTTTGTTTCTTCTTTTATTTTGAGGATAATGGAATGACACTCGTGTGCTTTTTTACATCCAGTCCCTGTGTGTGTGTGCAGTTTTGTCAATTTTGCCATCCATTCCCATAGGCACACAATAGCCTGCTCTTCCGAAAAGCGAAACGGGTTTTAACATGTGTGCAAGATGTTCTGCGTGCGTTGGCACACTGTAATTGGGTTCATAATCTCATCCGAAGAACTGGGGGGGGGGGGGGGGGGGGGGAGAGGGGTTGTGGAGTCGGCTCTGATGTTAACTCCAGAGGAAAACATCCCCTTGAACGGCATTGGAACCCGGGTCAGCATATCATGAGCGCAATGCAACAACACTCTAACCAATCAGGCTGTCCCCTCCCCCTCCCTACCTACACTGAAATGGTTTTGGTTTGTTTTAAACTGTGAGGAGAAACATAGCCCTCAAATCACTCAGCTCTGTCAGTTTTCTTCCCTACATTTTATCACACGCTAGTTAGTTGCAAGGACAAGCAAAAAGGAAAAAAAAAATCAATTTCGTGACACTTTAGAAATGTGTTAGTTTGTGAAGCATACTATTAATCAAAATGTATTTTCCCTTCCATATCAAAATTCGCCGATATTTTGTAGTCTTTCTGTTTCTGCTGTAATTACTTAATGTCAGACCTCATAGCTGGTGTCCGCATATTGTTTTTTTTCTTCATATTGAGCTAGTAGTAAACAAAGGATGAAGTTCCGTTCCTTTCCTTCATGTTGGGTCAGTTGGAATCAAAGTATAAAGTGTTTTTGTGGTATTTATCTCGCTGGAATCAAGGTAAAAAATTTTTCCCTAATACATAATCTAGAATCAATGTTATTTCCTTCATACTGAGTTTGTATTAAAACTATACCCTCTTCCCTTCATATTGAACCAGGGGGTATGAAAGTATAGAAATCTTTCCTTCATTTTTGGTTAGATGGCTTCAAGGCATAAAAATCTCTTTTCTTCATATCGAGTGAGTTGGCATCAGTGTAAAGTTTTCTTGCTCCAATCGGGCTAGATTGTATATAAGTATAAACTTCTTTCCTATATGGTGAGTGAGTTTTTATTCAAGGAAGAGGCCATTTCTTCAGTTAACTGGTATCAAAGTACAAGTTTTTTTCCCTTAATATTAAAGTTAATTTTTTATCAGGTTTGTTAGAATTAAAGCAAAAGCTGTTTCCTCCATGTCAAATAAGCATATTACGAAGTATACAGTTATTTCACATTGTTTTATTACTGTCAGAGTGTAGAGTTCCTTACTCCTTGTCTAGTTAGATGATATCAAGGTGTAAAGCTCTTTCCCCAATATCCAGTTAGCTGCTTACCATATGCATGAAGGTCTTTTATTTTTGTTCCATCATTTTCATAATTACTTTTATTTAGCTTACATTTGAGTAGTTGATGTCAAAGTATAAACATCTATCTTTCACATTTATTTTGTATCCAAGTTTTCTTTTCATTGAATATTTTTCTACATGTTGAGTTATTTGGTATGGGGGTATAAAATTCCTTCATTTGTATTAAGTTGGCATCAAAGTCCAAAGCCTTTTCTTTTATATTGAGGTAGTTTTAATTTTGTGTTTTTCCCCTTCCTATTCAGTTCGTGTAAAGGTTATGATAGTCTCCCCTTCATAGTGATTTGTTAGCATCAAATCATAAAGTAAGTTTTTTGGAGGAGTTATTTGGTGTCCAAGCATAAAGTTTCTTTCGTTCATAATAAGTTAGCTGTATCAATTTATAACATTCTTTCTTGTATATTGAATTAGTTCGTGTCAAAATTAGGAAAAAAACCTTTTGTATTGAGTTATTGCTATCAAAGTATAAATTTTTTTCTTTACCTTTTTAGTTGGTACCAAAGGTGTCGAAGTATAAAGATCTTCCTCCATGTTGAAATAGTTCCTAAGTATTTTCTTTCTTGAATATTTTGCTACTACATGTGTTATAATATTTTTCTTTCTATTTAATTTTTCGGTTCCAAAGTAAAAGGTCATTTTCTTCATATCCCAGCTTGGGGTAATATGAGGACGTTTTTTTTATACTGAGATAGGGCGAGGATTAGATCCCAAACACAATAGGCACTCGCACACACACCCCACACACACACACACACACACACACACACACACCACACACACCACAACACACACACCAAAAACACACACAACAACACAACACACAACACACAACACCACACACACAAAAACTGGGCGCGCTCAATTTTTTATTTTGATTGCTTTTGAAAGAACATTGTAAAGCTTTTACTGGCTTACAACGTCGTTTTGTTTTGGCGCCAAAAATGCTCAAAATTCTAAATATGATTTCGGATCAGAAGTACTGTAAAAAACAGAGACGAAATGAAAACTCCTGGAAATGTACACTCGGCTTCAGACTTTGTTGTGATGCAAATCTTTGCCATAGTCATGACTGGTATAGCATCGCCTATTTCACAGAAACAAATCAATTTACCTCGACTTTGGCGGGATCAGCTTAAGAGAGAAAACTATGCACAAGCTGAGTGCAGGATGTTTGAAGAAAGAGCAGTACTTTTTCCCGATACTCCTTTTTCCCTGTTAGTGCTGTTCCCTGGAGCTGTCAACACTCCACTCTAACCCCAGTTCTTCCCCCATGCCGAAAAACCCTAACACTTCACCAGTTTGATCCTAACCATTAACTCTTTGACACGGATCCTTAACTCTGACTCAGTTCTGCGGTATGGGGAAACAGCTGTATATGGGAACATGCAGCACAGGGAAAGAGGGGTTTGGGGGTACTGACCGCTTGGAAATATTTTATTCCGGAGAATACCGTGATAGGGACATGAATTGTAAAAGAGATGATATGCAGAAAAATAATGATTATAGCATCCTTATGCTTGCATAGCACTGATGCTTCAAGAATTGTTCCATTTTTAGTTTTCTGCAGGACCAAAGTAGGATGGCTTGCGACCACAGTCCATAAATCGGATATCTTCGCGGGGAGCTATATAACAGTAGAAAAAAACAGTGTTCTGATAACCTTTGAAAATAACGGCAATACTTGAAAAAAGTGCTTAATGTATGAGAGTTAAAAACGATTTTACCTCATAGCTTGACACATAGTTTTGACTTCAAATTTACTGGTTATCAAGTATAAGGTGTTTTGTTTTTTTTTACATCAAGTCACTTGATTGGTTAGTGTAGATCTCTTTCCTTCCTCTGAGTTGTCATAAGTTTGGGTTGTTGTTTTTTTTCATTCCATAAAATTATCCCCTTGCTATTGAACAAGTTGGCTCAAAGAATAAAGTTCCAAGCTTGGTATCAAGATAGTTATCAAACTGTAAACTTTTTTCTTCAGATTCAGTTATTACAAAAGTATAGAGGTTCCCCCTTTCATATTTCTTTGTTCTTTGTATCAGAGTATAAAGTTTTCCCCTCCATATTCATTTAGTCGGTGTTAGCAGGCTCTTCCCTTTATATTGAGTTAGTTCCATCAAAGACAAACAGCTCTTTCCTTCAGGCTGAGTTCGGCTCGGTATACACGTGAAAAGGTTATTTCTCTTAATATGGGTTGGTGTCAAAAAAAGTAAAATTGTTCCTTGAATGAGTTGGTTGATATCAAAGAAGTTATTTCCTTTATTCTAGTTGTTATTAGGTAGTTGTTATTGATGCCAGGTGTTATTAGGTAATAAAACTCTTCCCTTTCCCCCTATTGGAGTTGTTGCCACCTAGTTACCTTCACATTGATTGCATTGCTTGGAACAACAGTTGCGATGAGAGACAACACTAAGGTAAAAAGAGGGGTTTGACTTACTGGCTAGCGGAAAATACTTCATTCCTCAGAAAACGGTATAAAGGCTTATAAATCCCCTATATCATCATCATTACTAGTGTTTCTATTTGTGAAGAGAAAAGACATGCAGACGAATGTTTTTTGTTGTTGTTTTTATTATTTTGTTATCATTTTAAATTTTTTTTTAAAAAAAATGTTGAAACAACCCTTGCGGGATAGGGGGGGAAAACCTCCCAGTGGGATAACCCCTTTTTTCCCCATTTTGGGGAATTTAAATTTTTTTTAATTTTGTTCCCCTTGAATTTGGAAATTTTACCAAACAAGAAAAAATTTTTTGAGTTGGTGCAGAAAACGGTTCCTCCCCTTTTTTCGAAATTTTTTCACCATGAAATTCCAAAAATTTTTTTGACTTTTTTTAACAAATTTTTTAAGATTTTTTCTTTTTAAAGGGGTTAAAAAAAAATTAAAGATACTCTTTTTAATAATTATTAAAAAAGATTTCTTTTTTTTAAAATTCCCAAAATTTTATAACCTAAAAAGGTATTTAAAAAAAAAAAAAAAAAAATTTTTTTTCCTTTTTTTTTTTCATCAATCCGTTTAAAAGTGCTTGGGTGCCCTGATATTTTGTTTTGGTTTATTTTGTTAAAAATTACGAGTTTTTTTTTTATTCCCGGTGGTTTTGATTATAAACTTTTATATTTTTTAAAAAACCCTTTGATGGTTTTTATTTAAGCTGGGTTTGAGATTTTTTGAGGGTTTTTTTCCCCAATTTTATGATTGGTTTAAAGGCTTTGAAATGGAAATTTTTTTTTTAGTGTTTGCAAAAAACCAGAGGGGTTTTTTTGGCGAGTTTTTTGTTAATTCAAATGAAGTATTTGTCCATATGCATTTAATTTTTTGTCCCCTTGTGAAAACCTTTTTATATACAGTCCCTGAATCAGGTTTATTCTAGCTTATTTTCCCCGAAAGCATTCATTATTGTTTAAAAAAAAAAAGTCTGGTTTTAGGTCCTTCAAACCCGTTTTTAGGTCAGAGGAAAAAATCATCTTTATTTGTAGTGACCAACCCCGCCAAAACCCCCGAATAATTTTTGAGAGGGAGGAAAGGTTGTGAAAAATTTAATACAAGTGTGGTTTGGGGCCCCCCCCCCCCCCCCCCAAAAAACCCAAATAGGCCCAGGAAAAACAAAGGCACAAAATTGTCCCGGAAAGCATGCAGCAAAAACCAGAAAAAAAAGAATAAAGGATAAAAACTTAACACAAAACAAACACACAAAAGCAAACATTTAAAACCCCGACAAATGTTATCACTCCCTTTTTCCCCCGTTTTAAAAACGATTGGGAGGGAGCGCACACATAAAAGCAACAATAAAACCCAACCGATGTTCCCTGGGCCGGGGTGAAAAATGAATTTGCACAGGCAAACAATTAACTGGGGCAGTTAGTGGGTCGGGCGTAGGTAAGGAGAAAATGCTGACTCAGGGTTTTTTTGGAAAGACAGGGGGAAAAAAAGGGGAAAGGGGAAAGGGGGGACATTTTTCCTTTTTTGTTGTTTCCCTTTTTTTAGTGGTTTTTTTTTTTTTTTTTTTTTCCCAATGAAGA
>CM060326.1:49376046-49388557 GCA_030674155.1 Stramonita haemastoma | reverse complement strand
TTACACAAGACGTACTGCTGGGATAGGTTTTCTTTGCTTGTTGGTTTGGGGTTTTCCATTCCTTGGCTAGAGCTCTGAGGCTCACCAATGGTGAGATTTTGCTTATGCGGGCCGTTTTTGTTCTCCGTGAAGGTAGCCGCATTCCGACTTAAGGGATGTTTGCAAACTGTAGTACAGTGACTTACTTCTTGAGGAGTAGAGGAAGAAGTCAAACCAGTTAATGCGTAAAAATGGATTTAGTTTCCCCTGGTGGATTTTTTCCCCTGCTTACTTACTGACTTGTATAAATCCATGTCGTTTGTACAAGTCCCAGGTTTGAGTACTAGGAACCCAAAAGGAAATTGCTAAACGTTTTTCTTGTGATACCACAGGTGTTTTTTTAGCAGGCTATTCTATTTGTCACCTAAAAAGTCATGGGGAAACCCCATCTTTTCTATCCAAAGAAATGTATAGCCTGCACAGGAAATTTCTTAACCATTCCTCTTGTTTTGTACTTTTATCAGACTACAGAGGTTGCAATGTTCTATGCGTGATCTCTAGTATAGCTAATGTTAGGTATCTTCTGTCTTGTCTGTCTGTCTGTCTGTCTGTCTGTCTGTCTCTCTCTCTCTCTCTCCTCTCTCTCCCCTCTCTCTCTCTCTCTCTCTCTCTCTCTCTCTCTCTCTCTCTCTCTCTCTCTCTCTCTCTTAAATGCTTCAACTAGTTTCATTTTTTTTAAGTTTCTCAGCTACTGCTTTTTTTTGATAAAAGAATCTTTTGTGAGGAAGCTATAACTGGTTATCAGAATTTGCATTCTACTACCATTACATCCTCAACTATTCTAAAAATCCTTTTTTCCTAAAATTTAAACTTTTCTAATCCAAAGTCACGGTCTGTGTGGCAGCTTGGAAGAAGATGTAGAAGAACAACAACAAGGAGGAGAAAGAGAAGAAGAAGAAGAAGAAGAAGAAGAAGAAGAAGAAGAAGAAGAAGAAGAAGAAGAAGAAGAAGAAGAGGAAGAAGAAGAAGAAGAAGAGGAAGAAGAAGGAGGAGGAGGAGGAGGAGGAGGAGGAGGAATAGGAGGGGAAGAAGAAGAAGAAGAAGAACAAGGCCTGAGACATGTGTGTAATCCTAACATACATCTTACAACAAGCCCTCGTGTCAACCAGACAGGGAGGAGGGAGGAGGGGGGAGGGAAGGGAGGGAAGAAAACGGTAGCCGACAGAGCGACTCCACAAAAAGAAGAAAATTCCGAGCTAACTCCCCGCTCCTCCTGCACACGCTGATTACATATCTGGCAGTCCATAGGAGCATGGTTCATTAGCTCTCTCCAATATTTAGAACCTGGCCCGCACAAAGGCCAGGGACAACATAGGTTGTGTCCGGGCCCCCGTTACCCAGGTTTGTGGACAATGGGGGACTGAGGCTGAGTCGCTGAGAGGTCGGCTTGAGCTGGGGTACTGAGCACGTTAAAGTGAGCCCACAGGGGTGGTCAAGTTTGTATTGACCATTGATCCGTGCCTAGCCTGGCCTGGCCTGGGACTTAAGCCTGAAGGACCACACTTTTGTTTGACACATTGCTTTCTTCAAGTCTTCGTTCGGACCAGAGGGGTTTTTTTTGGAGGGGGTTCTTTTTTTTTGGGGGGGTGTTGTTTTTTGTTGTCTTTAAATTACTGGGCTAGTTTGGCGACTTTGTTGGTGGGGTGGTTGATGTTGGTTGAGGTTGTGGTGGTGGGGGTGGGTGAGTGTGTGTGTGTGTGTGTGTCTGTGTGTGTGTGTGTGTGTGTGTGTGTGTGTGTGTGTGTGTGTGTGTGTGTGTGTGTGTGTGTGTGTGTGTTAGTGTACAGTGATTTTCAAAAGTCGATAACCATATTTTTATCCAGACTCTATATTTTTTTTTAATTTCTGTATTCATAGCGTAGCAGGTTGATCTTTTCATAAATGCCATGGGAATGGGGGAAAAATGTTCCTGGTACTGAATTTCATTAAAGCGTTTGTTCTTTCTTTACCAAAACTCTTCAAAAATCAACCGAGAACAAGAATCTTCATTTTTGTCGTGGTTTATCTCTCAGACAACAACTGACTTTGTTTTTCATTGAGCGAAAATATGTAACACCGCCATTAAGCGCCTGAAAAATCAAACCCAGCGGATCCCACTTAGACGCTGGAAAAAAAATGTTTATCTTTAAAGTTTTTCTAGAGAAAAAAAAAAGCCTGGAAAATGGACCAAGAAGGCAGACAATAGTTATACAAGAAGGAGGTGACAGGAAGAAAAAAAATCCTAACATACAATCCTAACATATCCCTTTTTTTAGAATGTAATCCTAACTGTTATATTTAAAGTCTTTCTTGGGGGGAAAACTTAGAGAATAGACCAAGAAGGCAGACAATAATTATACAAGAAGGAGGTGACAGGAAGAAAAGAAACAAGTCAGAAACAAAGACAGCGAAAGAAAAGAGTTACTGACTTTATTATAAAACAAAGCGAACTAAAGTGGTACGGGCACGTACATCTGCACTGACCAAGACTGTCCCACAGAGAAGGAGAAAGACAAAGAGGTAGACAGAGAAGAAAACGATGGGAAGACAACATCAGAAAGTAGACTGGCCTTGAGTGGAACCACTTGCTACAGTAAGGTAAAATCCGCAATGAGTGGAGGAAGCTGGTTGCAAAATCTTCAGTGTTGCCGCAATGGTTTACTAGACAATGGGATAGGTGAGGGTGAAAGTGGTGGTACTGATGGTGGTAAAAGGAAGAGGGGGAAGTAAATGTATAGAAAAAAGGAACTACGAAATAAAGAACTCTCATTTAATCCTGGGGAGAAAAAAACATTCACCATTAATTAAAACACATGTTTTTCATCAGACATCATGATGATTTTTAATCGAATTTTACAAAATATCCAAATCTATGTGAGAATCCAGTGGCAAACACACGATGTGAAAGGAAGAACAAAAAGATGGCCTGACTACTTTGTTTATTGGCCACTTTGGGAATGATCCTGTTCATTGCATTGACGTCAGACTTCTGTCTGGGTCAGTGTTCATAGTTAGGGGTAAGGTCATGTAGTAAAAAACAAAATAAAATAAATGAAAAACACGAGATAAAATGAGATAAAAATATAACTTTCTTGTGTTTTGATATAGAGAGTGCATTGTTTCTTCAGAAGCATGAGCTCATTAGCCAGAGTGCATGCCAGACTTGCACCTTTTTTTTTAAGTTTGGGGTTCAGGCTCTGGTCTCTCCACATAAAAATGTCATGTTTCTTTGCCATCTTAATGTGCTATTGTCACTTCAGTGCTGTGTAGTGTTTAAGAAATCTCGTTCCTGATATCTGCCATAAATCCCTTCTTCAATTTCCGCAATAACTTTTACCAGTATTCTGACACCCTCCCCCCCCCCCCCCCCCACTAAAAAAAATATCCTTATACACATACATACACACACATAAATTCATAGGCGTGTGATATACATATATATATATCCCAATAAATCCCCCCAAATCCTCAGTAAGTTTCCTCCATCCTCAATAAGCCCCCCCCCCCCCCCCCCCACAACCCCTCCCCCCACCCTGCCCCTGATATCCTCAATATCATCCCCCCTCCTTGATAACCCTCACCCTCAATAATACCACCTTCTTAATAATCCTCACCCTCACTAAGCACCCCTCAACCCACCCACCCCCTATCTCAATAACACCCCCTCCTCCTCAATAAGTTCCCCCACATCTCCAGTAAGTGTTATCCCTAAACTTCCTTGATATGCCCCCTCCCTTATTATCCAGGGTGGATTGTGGTCTAGAGGTTATAACGCACCTGACTAGAAAGCCAAAAGTCCGGGTCGGAAGTGTACGGTGGCTTGAATCCCGTTTGAGCCCAAAACTTTTCCCCCATCCATTAAACCATGAGTGGTAGTCTGCGTGCTAGTCTTTTGAATGAGACGTTAAATCGAGGTCCCGTGTGTTACACACAGTTATTTAGTGCACGTGAAAGAACCCACGGTAACAAAAGAGCTGTCCCTGGCAAAACTCTGCAGAAAAAAGCCACTGTGATAGGGAATCAAATACAGTAGCACATAGGAAAAGAAAAAAAATGGGTGGCGCTGCTCTTGAGGCACCACGCTCTCCCTAAGGAGAGCAGTCCGAATTTCCGCATGGAAATCTGCCGTGACTTAATCATGTAAAATGTAAAAATGTCAAATGTAAAGGAGTTGTCCCCTTTCCCTAATATCCTCCTCTATATCAGAGTGTGGTTGTCAATCTTACTTTCACATGAAATAAACAACAGATTTTCATAGTTAAGGAAGACTCCTTTTTTTAAGTGTTTGAATATCAGATTAGAGTTTGGGAAAATCAGATTAATAACAAAAACAACTAAGCAGACAGCAATAGGAGAGAGGAGTTTAGCCGCTGTCAGTGTTTGAAAGGAGTGTTTAAAACAAACAAAACAAATAAACAAAAAGGTACAAGACAGAAAGTAGAAGGAAAGAAAAAGAAGAGATGGAAAGAAAGAACACGTTTTATAAAAAAAATATATATATAATGAGGCCTTTCAGCTCTCTAACAGTGAAGTGTAGCTTCAGTGCCTATTGGTGCCTGGCTGTCCTGATGGCGACTACAATAAAACAAATAAAGACGGCATATGTTCAATCCCTCTTTAGTTGAATCATGCATGACGTCACTGGCGATTTTTAAAAAAAATTTCAAACAGGACAAAAATGTATACATTTTTCCTTGCACCGAAAAAAATGAACATACATGAAGTACCACCTTTTTTTTAAATTCTAGAACAGAGGTTAGATTTTTTGCTGTGGTCAGGGGGAAAGATTGGTATTAGGAAGTGACGTCATGTCTAACACAACCTGGAGGAGGGTTGGACATAGGTCTGATGATAATAAAATCCTGAGGTGGAGGAGGAGGGGGAGGGAGGGAGGGAGAGTGGTGTCTTGGGGGCTTGTTGGTTGAACTTGGTCAGTGAAGTGTGTGTTAAACAGCTCTGAACTTGATTGGCACAGGGTCTTTTAGCTGCTTGCTGCCTGTATGTAGTCTTGTGTTCGGCGGAATTTGGCCGGTTTTTTTTTTGGTTTTTTTCTTTTTTGTTTTCTTTGTTCTCTCTTCTTTCTTCTTTTCTTGCCTGTATAATGCTGTTGGAAGGTCTTGTGTAGGGTGGGGTCAGAGTTTTTTGGTTCTGCTTTTTTGTTTTGTTTTGTGTTTGTGTGACTGTTCTGGCTGGCTTTGGGGTTGGTTAGTAGGCTGGTTGGTTGGTGGGTTGGTTGGCTCATCGGTTGGCTGGCTGGTTGCTTGCTTGCTTGCTTGCTTGGCTGGTTGACTGGATGACTGGCGAGCTGGTTGGTTGGTTTGCTGGATGGCTGGTTGGCTGGTTCCACTGTTCAGTTGTTTGATGCTTTTTTTTTCTATTTGATTTTCTACATTTTTTTTTTAACAAGAAAGGAACTAAGGTATTGATTGTACAAATGGAAGGCATAGCCAATGCTGAGTGGCCAGCCATGTGTCTGCTGCATTGCAGGGACCTACTTTGGACCCTCCAATTCTGTCTGTGATGAACATGTGAACGTTCAGTGTCTTGAGGAGCCTGTTGGTTTTCTAGTGATAGATGTCAAGTCTGAATCTGATGAGTTGTTAAGTCAAGTCAAGTCAAGTCAAGTCAAAAAATATTTTAATCAACCCATGAAGTGCAATTACAATACTGACAGGCATGTAATTGATAGGAATCAATTTTGAAAAGACACAAGAAAGCTACATTTCATTCTGGTTTGGACATTTCAAGACAACTTCAATTAAGAAATAAAAAATATCACACATGCGCACGCACGCACGCACACACGCACGCGCACGCACACACACACACACACACACACACACACACACACACACACACACACACACACACACACACACACACACACTCCAATGTAGGAATACAATCTTGTTCATGGCTATCAGAGATAAATGTTAACTGTGTTAAAGAAGTTGCCTACTTTATATATTAACAAAGCAAAACAAAAAAAAGAAATTCCAAGGGGGGGGGGAGGGGGGGGGCTAGTAACTTTTAAAAAACAACTTTGATCATTATCTTGTGTTTTGTTTTGTTTTTGTTTCCAGAAACGCAAACTCATTTCCAACACGTAAAAAAAAAGTCAAAGTGAACGGTTCTACTCCACTAGCGCACGGCTGTTCTGTCTGCCAGTCAGCCAGTCAGTCAGCCACCAGTCAGCCAATCCATCAGCCAGATTGTCACCTGGTCTGTCATCTCCATAATTTCAGTTGGCCACATTGGCAGCCATTGGTCAGTTAGCCAGCCAATTAGCCAGCCATTCATACTGCCAATTAAGCAGTCCTTTGTGTTGGTTTATTAGTTCTTCAATCTGTCAGTCGGTCAATCAATTATTCTCTCAGTTAGCCGGTCAGTTAGGCATTTATTCACACCAGCTGATTATAAAAATAGTCAACCAACCAGCCAGTAAGTAAAGTTATTGGTCAGCCAATTATTCAGTCAGTCATTCAATCAGTTGGACGGTCAGTCCGTCCGTCAGTCAGTCTTTCTGTCTGTCAGTAAATCAGTCAGTCAATCTGTCAGTCAGTCAATCAGTTGGTCAGTCAGTCAGTAGTCAATCAGTTGGTCAGTAAGTCAGTAGTCAATCAGTTGGTCAGTCAGTCAGTTAGTCCGTCTGTCAATCAGTCAGTCGGTCAATCATTAGGTTGGTTAGTCAGTCAGTTAGTCAGTCAATCAGTCACTTAGTCAATCACCCAGTCAATCACCCAGTCAATCAGTCAGTCAGTCAATCAATCAGTCAGTCAATTAATCAATCAATCAATCAATCAGCCAGTCAATCAATCAATCAGTCAGTCTCACAGCCACACTGTGAAAAGTGTTGATTGTGAACACGGTGGGGTAAGCCAGGTAAGTACAGACACCCCGGGATAAACACACATTGTATAATTATCAGCACAGGGGCCACAGGACAGGGAGACCCAACAGGGCCTGTCTGTCTGTTTGTCTGTCTGTCTGTCTGTTTGTCTGTCCACAGTGACGCAAGCTGTGTTTTATTACACACACCCTACTTCTCCCCCCTCCCTAGTCTCCCCTCTCCCCCCCCCCCCCCCATTCCTTATTATTCCTACCTGATCCATCCCCGTTCCTATTCCACCACCACCACCACTACCACTACCATTCCCCCAGTCTCTCTCTGTCTCTCTCTGTCTCTCTCTGTCGTCTCTGTCTCTGTCTCTCTGTCTCTTCCTTCTCTGTCTCTCTGTCTCTGTCTCTGTCTCTCGTCTCTCTCTCTCTCTCGCCTCTCTCTCTGCTCTCTCTCTCTCTCTCTCTCTCTCAGCCTCTCTCTCTCCTCTCTCTCTCTCCTCCTCTCTCGCCTCTCTCTCTCTCGTCTCTCTCTCTCTCTCCCTTCTCCCTCTCTCTCTCCTCTCTCTCTCTCCTCTCTCTCTCTCTCTCTCTCTCTCTCTCTCTCTCTCTCTCTCTCTCTCTCTCTCATCCTCTCTTCTCCTCTCTCCTCTCTCTCTCTCTCTATCTCTTCTCTCACTCTCTCTCTCAACCTCTCTCTCTCAACCTCTTCTCACCTCTCTCTCTCAGCTCTCTCTCTCTCTCTCTCTCTCTCTCTCTCTCTCTCTCTCTCTCTTCTCTCTCTCTCTCTCTCTCCTCTCTCTCTCTCTCTCTCTCTCTCTCTCTCTCTCTCTCTCTCTCTTAACTTCTCTCAACCTCTCTCTCTCTCAGCCTCTCTCTCTCTCTCAACCTCTCTCTCTCTCAGCCTCTCCCCCCCCCCTCTCTCTCTCTCTCTCTCTCTCTCCACCCTCCCCACTTCCATCACCCTCATCATCACTACTACCACCATCCCTGTCCCTACGGCCATCTGGCCAAATCCCCTGACAGGTGGAGAGGGAAGGAGGAAAATTTATTTCACACGATTTCTCTGGTCAGAGGAAGAGACCCTTTCTTTGACTGGGAGTCATTTTTCACCCTAAGATTGTTTTTTTTTTAATGATTGATTTTGTCTTTGTTCCTCAACTAAGGTCCCTTTTCACCCTAAGATTGTTTTTTTTTACTGATTGATTTTGTTTTTATTCCTCAACTAGAGTCACTTTTCACCCTAAGATTGTTTTTTACTGATTGATTTTTTTGTTGTTTTTCTTCAACTAGAGCTCTGAGGTTAGATTTTACGTATGCGATTGTTTTTGCCCGCTGTGAAGGTAGCCGCATTCTAACTTCGGGGATGTATGTTGGGTATGGTGGTAATGTTCGTGTTTCCGTCACCCACTAAACGCTGACATGAATGATGGGATCTTTATTGTGTATATTTGATCATCTGCATGTGAATGTACACACGAAGACAATTAAGGTTCTGGCATGTCCGCACTTGAAGTTGGCTTAGGAAAATTTGCGTTTTCTATGAGATTTATTTATTTATTCTTTTATATCGAGGATAATGGAATTAGCACTCATGTGCTTTTTTTACATTCAGTACCCGTCTGTATGCAGTTTTGTAAATCTTGTCATCTGTTCCCATACGCACACAATGGCCTACTATTACGAAAAGCGGAACAGGATTTAGCATGTGCGCAAGATGAAGACAGAGACTAGATAGCCCCGAGAGAATGAAGCGAGAAGTGTCTAGGATATCACAAGAACGCTAGCTGGTATCAACCAGCCCTGATCCTGCATAACCAGGAGAGATAAGACAGGACAGTTACCAACAGGACAGTTACCAACAGGACACTTACCAACAGGACACTTACAAACAGGACAGTTACCAACAGGACAGTTACCAACAGGACAGTTACCAACAGGACAGTTACCAACAAGACAGTTACCAACAAAACAGTTACCAACAGGACAGTTACAAACAGGACAGTTACCAACAGGACACTTACAAACAGGACACTTACAAACAGGACACTTACAAACAGGACACTTACAAACAGGACAGTTACCAACAGGACAGTTACCAACAGCCACACAGCACAGGGAACAAGGTGGACTGAATGTTTCCTTGAACTGGCCTTACCTACTGAAACTCCTAACTCGCCACCACACACCCCCAGTCTTTGGATATAAACACAGGTTTTTCCCGCCACGGCTGAGGTCACTTAAGCCATCAAATCCTTCATGGAATACAAAACAGTAAGCCGGATGCTTAGAGCACTTCAAACCAATATTGTGATGTCCAAATGTATATAATCATTTACTTCTGCATGAAATTAATGGTGGGAAAAGGCAGATGAATAAGAACTACAACAACCACCTCCAGCCAACCTTCAACAGAAGAAGAGAGAAATCAAAGTAAAATAAAAAATAAAAAAAGGAAGAGAAAAGAAAAGAAAGCAAGAAGTACTAACTCAACCTACAAGAATTAAAAAAGGAATCATGAAAGTATCAATCTTCAGCTAAATTTGAACAAGTCGAATGTTTAAGCTACTGAATGAAACACTGAATACGACACTACGAAGGTAGCAGGCAAGTATGCGGCAGATAAGTCACGTACAGTCCTGACAGCTACACAGCAAGTCACCATTCAACAGTCACACTAGCCTACATCCCCAGTTTGTTGACTTTGAAAGAACTGCTGACAGTGCAAACAGAGCCATTATCTCAAAATTCAAACATGATTGAAGCTTTTTATCCAATTTTGTCATCACCAAGCAGTGTCTTCCTGACCCCCCACCTGTCACGTCTTACACAATGTAAACACACTAATCCACTCAAAAACAGACTGGTGTTAAACAAGGTTGCCTTCTATCGCCTTAACCATTCTTCTAATAGACAAGATCATGAGAAGTTTTAACAAACAGCAGAAACATTAGTATTCTGTAGACTTTCACAATACAAGGGAAAAAAGTTTAAGAAACATATGAGAGATTTTACAGCACAAAAAGGCAAACAGCAGAAAACCTCATCTGGTTAAAAGAGACAAAAACAACAAAGATGTCTAGAGGGCAGTATCATCAGTGCAGCCAAAGCAAACCAACATGTCAGAGGCCGAGAAAGAAACCCTTCATGTTTTCAACACCTTACAACCTACACGGACTCTTACGATCATTTCAATCCAAAAGAAGATAAGAACAGGGCTTTTTATCCAAAATAAAGTTTTTCTGCTGTAATATTTTGAAACATAATGAAACTACAGAGATCAACAACCACAGATATCAAACATAGTCAACAAATGTTCAGGTCCATCAACATGGAACAGCCAGACTCATTACTAACAGGGATGTGTGGAAAACAAGTTAACTCCTGTTAAACAAAGAAAAAACACCAGAAACAAGGGCTGGGTTGGCCATGCATGGTGATAGAGTCCTATCAAAATTGTATATTTTTTTAAAAGCAAGGATTCAACTACAATTCACAGAAGAAGAAGAAGAAGAAGAAGAAGAAGAAGAAGAAGAAGAAGAAGAAGAAGAAGAAGAAAAAAAAACAAAACAAAGTACAGTGACAGCCTTGAGAAACATACGAGAGATTTTACAGCACAAAAAGCTAGGCAAACAGCAGAAAACCTCATATGGTTAAAGGGGACAAAAACAGCCACGATGTCGACAAGGTAGTAGTATCATCAGCACAGCCCTGTGTTTCCCAGAGAAGACGTGGTGACGGTGCAAGGAATGTGAAGTGAAGGCAGCTGAACACACATGGGCCTGGCTGAAAAGGTCATCCCAGAATGAGTTCCCTGGAGCAGCCACACAGCCCCATGTTTCCCAAAGAAAAAATGCACATGCTGGATGATTTACAGCCCTTGTATATTAATAAATTTTGCACAGACACACACAGACACACACAGACACACACACACACACACACACACACACACACACACACACACACACACACACACATACACACACACACAAACACACACACATGCAAGCGCGTGTTTCAAGATTCCAGATTTAATGAGGCTGTGATCCCAATTAGATCTAGGATTTACATTAACACTTGCCCAACACTGTCTGTGTATGCCTGTCTCTTAAAATAATTATCCATCCACATGTAAAATGCTTTTGGCCATGTGCACACTTCTGCACTCTACTGTTTGCAAGTGAGTGTGATGTCCTTAGAATGTGTAATAGTTGGTAGTGTTGGGTTGTTGTTTGTTTGTGGGTAATTTTCTTCGCTCGATAGCTGGATGGATGGAGAATGGGTTGGATAGCTGGTAGCTACCTTTTCCCCTTGTTTTCTTGTGTCTTTCTTGTCACAAACTCAAGACCTCCAATTGTGGGATTTTCCCCCTCAGTATTTTGTTCCGGTCCCTATCTGGACCACAACCCCAGACCTTGATAACTTAAGCTGGAACAATCCTAAATCAGCTGGGGGCTTAACCTTCCAGCCAACCTCGGAGGTCATAAGTGATCACAAGAGTTCAACAAGAGAAGTCCAAAAACCCTTTTTCCCTCAGACCTTCCAGTAGTAACTTACTGCCCCCCCCCCACCCCCCACCTCAACCTCCCCCAAACTCTCCCACACCCCCACCCCTCCCCCCACCCTCCAACACTGGGTGGGTCGGAGGCAAAATCCCCTGGAGAGAGGGTGGAGAGAGGCTTTACCGAGGAGGGCAGGGGGCCCGAGAGGGGATTGGACACAGTTTACCAGCTCTCCACCCCGTCAACAATTGTGATATAGCACGTCCCGGAGCTGACTGACCCTACAGGGGGTCCCACCACACTGGGTCTGAGTGAGAGCCCACCCACCTACCTACCTACCTGCCAGGGGTCGTGGTTCGGATCCCACCCTATATTTTACCATTTGCCCAGTCTAGTCTGGGGCCACTCGATGATTTGTCAAGGGTTTGAGGACGGAGAGGGAGGTGGTGGAGGGGGGGGTGGGGGGGGGGAGGGGGGGAGAGGAGGAGGGGTGGTATGAAATTGTTGGTGTCTGCCGACCTCTTCAAGGAAAGGTTTTTTAATTCCTCTCTCTCCTCACTCTCTCTCTCCCCCCCCTCCATCTCTCTTCTCTCTCCTCTCACCTCCCTCTCTCCCCTCTTCCCCTTTTCTCTCTCTCTCTCTCCCCTCCCACATTCCTCTCTCTCTCTCTCTCTCCTCCCCCCTCCACCAAGTCCTCTAGTGTCGTTATCGCGGAGAAAGGCCGTTAATTAAACTGTAACTCGTTTTTTCAGCTGGGGTTAGGGGTTCGGGAAGAGGTAAGGGGGGGGAAAACCATTAGGCGTTATAATAAATCTTTCTTTTTGATTGCAATTTATTTACCCGGGCGTATAGGCATAGAGAAATAGTAGTAGGGTATAGGGGGGGTGGGAGGAAGAAGGAAAGAAAAAAAGAAATACGGAACAAAACAAGCGGAACGAGAGACATGATACTTTAAGGAGATGAAAACCAAAACCAAGCACTAGCCTAGCCAAGACTGGTCTGGTCTGGGCTGAGTGTTTTTCAGCGAGACAAAAGATTTAAAATGAACACGTAACTACTGGAACTATGTGGTTCGGTTCTCTTTAAAACGTTTTTTTTTTTTTTTTTTTTATTTTTTTTTTTTGCTTCATAACGAACAAATTTTTTTTTTT
>CM060326.1:49368860-49375946 GCA_030674155.1 Stramonita haemastoma | reverse complement strand
AAAGTTGAAAATTATTTAGGGGTTTTTTGTTGTTGTTTTTTGTTTTTTGCCAATGAAGAAAGACGTGTAGAGCACCCACATACAAGAGAACAAAGAAATAAAAGAAGAATAGAAAAGATGGTGCTCCACGATCTGCATGCAACTGAGGCCTTTAAAAAAAAAAAAAAAAAAAATATAATATATATATATATATATATATATATATATATATATATATATATATATATATATATATATATATATATATATATATATATATATAATATATATATTACACACACATATATAAAGTCTGTCCCGAGCCTAAGGCTCATCAAGCACCGGTTTCTGTGGCGTTAAGCGACAGAGTCATAGACTCCCCCCTGGATAGGACGCCAGTCTATCGCAGGGTTAACCCCCAACACAAGGTTGGTACCCCTTTTACACCTGGGTGGGGTGAGAAAATAGCCGTAAAGTGCCTTTTCCAAGGGCACAACGCCATAGCCGAAAGCTGAGATCGAACCCACAACCTTTAGATTACGAGTCCAACGCCCTAACCACTAGACTACAGCGGCTATATATATATATATATGTATAATATATATATATATATATATATTATATATATATTAATATATATATTGTGTGTGTGTATATTATCATTTATTCTTTTTGAAAACTGGATTATCTAAGTGATCTATGGAGAAACTATTTTGGTATTGATGTGATGGCCAGTAATGTTGACAGAAAATTACTTTGTCATTTAGTTTTATTTATTTGTTGTTTTATTTTTATTTTTTTGTGAAATAGGTTTTTCTTCCTTTGTGATTTTTAAAAAAATCTTACAAAGTATGTTAAGAAGTAATCTGGCCCAATGCTACCTACAATTTTGTTTCCCTCTATCTAGATTAATTTTATTATGTGATCATGATTGATCTCAGTAGAATGAAAATATGGTATGGCTTATTTTTAGTTGCACTTATATAATAATAACGGTATTACCTTTCAACATGAGGGCTGTTTTTTGTGTGTTTTTTCTATTATTATTTTTTTATTTTTTACTTTTGTTTGTTTGGTTGGTTGGGTTTTCCCCTAAAGCATAAAAGCGTGCGAATTTTCAAAAATTCTTTTATTACAAGGATAAAGAAATAAACACTCTGGGCATTTTTTTTACATCCAGTTCTCATGTGTATGCAGTTTTGTAAATGTCATCCGTTCCCATGGGCACACAATGGCCTACTCTTCCGAAAGAGGAACGGGTTTCAACAAGTGAGCAACAACCTTTTACGTGCGTTCGCACACAGGACTAAAGTTTATAGTCTCACCCGAAGGAAGCGTGTTTATTAATTCATTTATTTATTCTTTTATATCGAGGATAATGGAATAAACTCGTGTGCTTTTCTTTTTTACATTCCGCCTCCATCGTGTGTATGCAGTTTTTTCAATTTTCTCATCTGTCCCCCCACCCTCCCACCCCCACCCCCCCCCACGCAAAGACCTACTTTTTCGAAAAGCGGAACAGGATTTAAAGTGTGCGCTAGATGCTCTGTGTGCGCTCGCACACGGGGCCTTGGTTTCTAGTCTCATCCGAAGGATTTTTGGAGAGAGTGGAGTCAGCACTGATGTTAACCCCATGGGAAAAATCCCCTCGAACGGGATTCGAACCCGGGTTGAAACATTGCGAGCGCAATGTTCTAACATTTAGGCTATGTGTGTGTGTGTGTGTGTGTGTGTGTGTGTTGTGTGGTGTGTGTGTGTGTGTGTGTGTGTGTGTGTGTGTGTGGTGTGTGTGTGTGTGTGTGTGTGTGTGTGTGTGTGGTGTTGTAAAAGACTGAAAATTATTTAGTTATTAGTTTTTGTTTGTTGGGTTATTGTTGTTGTTTTTTTTGCCAATGAAGAACTAGAAAGACGTGTAGAGCACCCACACAAAAAGAGAAAAAAAAGACATAAACATAATTAACAAAAAGATTGTGCTTCATGATCTGCATGCAACTGAGGCCTTTAAAAATATATATATTAATATATATATAAATACATTAATATATATAAATATATATAAATATACATATAAATATATCTATATATAAATATATATATGTATATTGTGTGTGTGTGTGATAAGCATTTAGCTCTGTCTGGGATGTTGGTTAGCCAGACTGTTAATGTGTGTGAGTAATGATGGCGGTTGTTTCTTTTATTTGTTTAAAGGACAAAGCGCATTTGAGTAAACAAAAGCACTGCATTTGAAAAAGAAATCTGTTGTGATCGCTTTTTTTCTGTTTCTATACATTTCGACTATATGTGTCAAATCAAATCGAATTTTTATTTCCAGATGGTACATTGAATAAGCTTTGATTTGTTTTTTTTCATCAAGCCATCTATCTAAAGAAAGAAAAAAAACAAACAAAAACCCCTAACAAACCAAAGAAAAAAAGAAAAAAAGAGAGCCCCCCAAAACAATTCACCAACATTAACTAACATGATTTCAACAGCCTTAAAAATAAAATATGCCTATAGATAATACAAGCAATAACAATAACAAAAACAACCAAAAAAACCCCACTCAAAAGACGCACACAAGCACAGACACACACACACCGCGCGCGCGTTCGCTCGCTCGTCCACACGGCACGTATGTACGTACGCGCATGCACACATTTAAAGTTTTAAA
Organism: Stramonita haemastoma; assembly: GCA_030674155.1. Lineage (NCBI taxonomy): Eukaryota > Metazoa > Mollusca > Gastropoda > Neogastropoda > Muricidae > Stramonita > Stramonita haemastoma. The sequence continues at coordinate 49,373,296 of CM060326.1, read as the reverse complement.
AAAAAATCATATAGTGTGAAATAAACAGCTTATATCTGTTTACAATGTCACCAATACCATTATTTAAGACATAAAAAAGGAATCTATGGAATAATGTGTTTTGTGTGTTCTTGTGTGTGTTCTTGCGTGCGTGCGCGAGAAAGCGAAAAGTCCAGGTCGGAGTGTGCGGTGGTTTGAATCCCGTTTGTGCCCAAAACTTTTCCCCCATCCATTAGACCATGAGTGGTGGTCTGGATGCTAGACTTTCGGATGAGACGATGAACCGAGGTCCCGTGTATTACACATCATTATTTAGAGCATGTAAAAGAATCCACGACAACAAGAGGGTTGTCCCTGGCAACATTCTGTAAAAAAAAGCCACTCTGATAGGGAAACAAATACAGTTGCAGACTGGAAAAAGGAAAATAATAATGGGTTCCACTGCACTTGTGGCGACGCGCTCTTTCCAGGGAGAGCAGCCTGAATTTTACGCAAATAAATGTGCTTTAACATAAAGTGGTATAAAATAAAAGAAAAAAAGAAAATGATAATAATAAAATTATAACAATAACAATAAAATCAACTCAACGAAAATCACTGACTTCAATTGATCAACACAACTTTCCTCAAACCTCTCTGAGGAGTCGTTTGGAGGCTGCGCTTAAGAAGAAAAAATGCAAAGATTTGTGAAGAAGAACCAGTGAATGCGGAGAAGAACAATTGCGAAGACAAGTTGCGAAGAAGAAATGCGTATCAGAATTGCCAAAAAAGGGAGAAAAAAATCCAAACTCAAGAAGGAAAAGGCTCGCGAAAAACAAAATTTACGAAGAACTGCGAGTAAATGCGAAGAAGAAGAATGGTGAAGATCAAGAATAGTGAAGAAGAAGAAGAATGGTGAAAAAGGAGAGAGAGAGAAGAATTGCGGAGGAAGAATTGTGAAGAAGTGGAAGACGATTTGCAAAAAAGAAGAAGAAAAAAACTGTGAAGAAGAGGAAGAAGACAAAGAATTGCGAAGAGAAAGAATTGCGAATAGAAAGAATTGCATAGAAAAAGAGATGCAAAGAAGAAGATGAATGGCAAAAAAAAATGTAAAGAAGGAGATGATGCAGAATTGTGAAGAATTGCGAAGAAGAAGATTTTCGCAGAAAAAGAAGAATCGCAAAGAAGAATTGCGAAGAAAAAGAAGAATTGCGAAGAGGGAGAATTGCGAAGAATTGCGAAGCAACATTGCAAAAAAGAAGAATTGAAAGAATTGCGAAGAATTGCAAAGACGAATTGTGAAAAAGAATTGCAAAGAAGAATTGAAAAGAAGCATTGCGAAGAATTGAGAAGAATTACGAAGAATTGAGAAGAAGAAGAAGAAGAAGAAGAATTGCGAAGAAGAAGAAGAAGAATTGCAAAGAAGGAGAAGAAGAAGAATTGCGAAGAAGAATTGCGAAGAAGAATTACGAAGAAGAATTGCGAAGAAGAATTGCGAAGAAGAAGAAGAATTGCGAAGAAGAAGAAGAATTGCGAAAGAAGAAGAAGAAGAAGAAGAAGAAGAAGAAGTTGCAAAGAAGGAGAAGAAGAAGAATTGCGAAGAAGAACTGCGAAGAAGAATTACGAAGAATTGCGAAGAACAAGAAGAATTGCTAAGAAGAATTGCGAAGAAGAAGAAGAATTGCGAAGAAGAAGAAGAAGAAGAAGAAGAAGAAGAAGAAGAAGAAGAAGAAAGAAGAAGAAGAAGAAGAGAAGAACAACAACAACAACAACAACAACAACAACAACAACAACAACAACAACAACAAGACGTTTACCTTACCCAACCCTCCCTTCGAGGACAACTTCTACCCCCCACCCCCACCCCACCCCAACCCCCATTTATCCATACAGCAAAATAAAAACCAACTAAAAGTTATAAAAAAAACCCACAACAACCCTACCCCAAACTTATCCCACCTTCACACGTTTCTTCCTTCTCTAAAAAAAACAACAACCCCCCCCCCCTCCATCCCCTCCCCTTAATCAAAATTATTTTTTTCTTAACCCCCACCCCCCTCAAAAATTTTCCTCTTGCAGTCAAAAACCCTGCTGCTGTAAGGACTCTTTTGGACGAGGGAGGGAGCGCCTTTTTCCTCTGACACCTGCGTTACCTGAAGATGCTGATCGGATCGGATGGGATGGTGGTGGGGTGGGGGGGAAGCAGGTTGTAGATGGAGTTGCACTGATAACGGTCGTAGTTCATCGCCTCAGTACAGCGCTAGCCTACCGTCGTTCAGGTGACGGATGGACGGATGCTGCTGCTGCAGCCTTGCGTGAGGTAGGCTAGAGATGTAAGTAAGGGCCTGTGTGTACGTACATCAAGGCCGTCGTAAGGTGGGATGCTGCTTGCTTGCTGCGTAATAGTGCTAAATAAAAAGTGTTTTTACCCTGATCTGGACCACACGCATGGATGGTGTGCATGCAGGGTACGTGTGTGTGTGTGTGTGTGGGGGGGGGGGGGGGGGGGGGGGGGGGTTGGGTGGTGGGATGGGGGGGGGTGTTAGTGTGGGGTGGTGGGGGTGGGGGGGTTTGTGTGGGGTGGGGTGTGTGTGTGTGGGGGGTGGGTGGGGGGGTTGGTGTGTGTGTGTGTGTGTGTGTGTGTGTGTGGTGGAGTGGTGGGTGAGTTAATGAAAGAGAGAGAGAGTGTGTGTAAGAGGGGGATGTTAGCGTGCGTGCACGCGCGCGCGTGTGTGTGCGTACGTTCGTGCGTGCGCGCATGTGTGTGCGCACAGACATATGTACGCCCATGCACGTTAACTTAGTCACATCAAGCAGTAAAACAAGTAAACAGAAACAAATATTAAAAGAAAGAAATAAACCAAAGCAAATCCCCCATCCCCACCCCCCCAAAAAAAAAGAAAACCCAAACAAACCCCTCCATTGTTTACATATTGGAACTAGATATTTCTCGCAGCATACTAATTTTTGTGTACTTACAGAAACCTATGAAGAAAAACAGAATCCACACTTTCAGGGACAAGAATTGGATTGACCTGTGGGCATATAGACAGTCTTCCAAAAGTGTAAAAGTTTTGAAGACAAAGGCTGTTGATCTTAAAAAAAATCTTTCTTATAGTTCTGTTTTCCTTTTTGTTTTATAAGGGGGGGGGGGTCTTTTCTAAATGGCAAAGTTGTCTGTTTTAGTTGTACATTACTGTCTGGATTCTTTATGTTCGTTTGTTGAAAAAGTCTGCTGGCCTCAATTATTCTCCGTCTTTATGCTCCGGGCAATAAGTCAGTTTTGCTTTAGAAATGCGTAAGTAAAGAAAAATTGAATTTTTTGCTAGGAATGTAACGACGTGAAAAAACACAAAAGCTTGAAAACTTTTTTTTAGTGTATCAAAAGTTTTAATTGTACATGGCATTTCTAATATAAACAAAGTCTTTTAATAGAAAATGAATCTGTGTGTTATTTCCATCATATATAACATACATTAAGGACAAGGAAAATATGTCATCATATAATAGCTGCATAAAGGACAAGGAAAATATGTTCATCAAGTATAACAGCATCAAAGACAAGGACAATATTTTCATCATGTATACCGTGCAAAAGAGACAAGAGAAATGTTTCCATCGTGTGTAATATGAATAAAAGACAAGGAAAATGTTTCCATTATGCATAACACGCTTAAAGGACAAGAACAATATTTCCATCATCTGTAACATGCATAAAAGACAAGGAACATGTCCCATCACACCCCAAAAGATCGAAAGTGTCTGTTTTGAATTGCAAGAATAGCAAACAGAGAAATTAAAAGCAAACCCCACAACACAAACAAGTACAACAAATCAAAAACAAATAAACAAAATTGATATAGAAAACCCGAAGATAAAAATAACACTACAAAGTAGCCAGCCAACTGTAAAGCCAACTAACCAACCAACCAACCAACCAAGTAAACATGGAATCAAAGAAGACCACAGACAAAACACACACACACACACACACACACACACACACACACACACACACACACACACACACACACACACACACACACACACACACACACACACATACACACACACACGTTTACACACACACACACACACACACACTCACCCTCCCCCCCACCCACCCACCCACACACATACACCCCCCCACACACACACACACCAAAGGGGTGAGATAACTTGATTCATTTGCCATTTCCGCCGTCCACTAACAGTTCAAAGATGCAGAAAATATCAAGCTATGCTTTGGAGTGAATGGATGTTTGATTTATAAAGCGCATAAACATCTCCATACCCGCAGGTGTGTTTGCAGCAATGGAAGAGTGGGAGGGTGATGAAAAAAAGGGAAAGGGGTAGCTTGCGCGCGCACACACACGCACACACGCACGCACGCGGGCACGCACGCACGCACACACACATGCCACACACACTCACTCCCACTCCCACACGCACACCTAAACACGCTCTCTCTCTCTTTG
>CM060326.1:49363860-49366360 GCA_030674155.1 Stramonita haemastoma | reverse complement strand
AGCTTCTTCAGGGGCCAGCATTAATGATCTCTGATCTCCCTCGCTGCTTTACCTTCCCTGACCCTAAAGAGGGCAGGTATCCATTTACAGCTGGGTGAACTGGTGGGGACCGTGCTGAAGCCAAGGTGCACGAACGGTCACCCATCCACTTGATAGCCACGCTCAGTGCTGCTTTAATCAACTTACTGTAGGTAGTATGAGTGCTCTGACCACCGAGCTGTCCCGTTCCTTTTGCACAAGAGGTAGGCGAAGGTTACGACACTCAATGTTGATACAAAATCTACAGATTTTCACGTGTTGTTGTGCTTAAAATATAAGATAAGATGTTGGTGGAAAAGAAAACTTTATTTTCACTAAAATTTTTCGGAGTCTAGAAGGTTCAAAAGTGTAAACAACAAAACTTTTGATGTTACAAATTCTAAATGTGTAGAATTATTTAAAAGTTAAAGTTGATAGAAACACACACACACAAAAATACATCCTTTAGTTTTTACACTGTCACTGTTGTAACATGCCAATCTTAAGTTTGGGGCTGATGACGTCACACATATGAGACTTTTTTCTGTTCTGCATTCAAATGAAATTTGAGAAACACACACACACACACCACACACACACACACACACACACACACACACACACACACACACACACACACACACACACACACACATATATATATAATATATATATATATAAATATATATAATATATATATTATATATATATAATAATATATAATATATATATACACACACATATATATGACTGTTTATAAATACATATATATATCTGATATAATTACGTATTTGACAGATTATTCATTAAGGAATATTCATTAACTAAAATCAAGTTTTGCACGTAAAATATTTAATACACAATTTGCTGACTTGCTGTTATTTTCCAGCTGTTACAAACCTCTCCCTGGTACAGATGCATCTTCCCTTAACATAGATTTGTTGATTCGTTTAAAATCTTGAAATCACATTTTGAATGCTGCCGCTTTGGGATACAGAAAGCAGAGAAACTTCAGAAGATAAAACAGCATCTTATTAAACCCACTCCCCCTTCTCTCTCTATATCACAGACACAGACACAGACACACACACACACACACACACACATACACACGTACACACGTACACACACGTACACACGTACACACACACACACAGACACACGCCACAACACATACAGACACACACAGACACACATAGACACACACAGACACACACAGACACACAGACACACAGACACACACACACACACACACACACACACACACACACCACACACACACACACGTACATACACACACACGTGTATACACACACACACACACACACACACACACACACACACACACACACACACACACACACACACACACAACAGACACACACACATACACACACACACACAAAACGATAATGATATCTAAAATAGTTTTATTGCAAAGAATGCAGTGTCACCTTATACCTTGTTGTCTCTATTATCTGTTGTTACTGCAGTGAAAAGCAGTGGTCCTTTGATATACTACCCCACACTTCATGACTGTGTCCATAATGATGTTCATGGTAGGATGCAGACCCGAAGGATGGCGAGAACTGGATACATGTACAAAAAGTTCATCCTTGTGTCTCCACAGACCTTGAAAGAAAACAGTGTGTGTAAGCATGCTTGGCTTGGCTTGTATTGGTTTGTATTGGCTTGTATATCTGGCTTGGCCTTGTATTGGCTTGGTTTGGCTTGGCTTGCTTTCTCTTGGCTTATCTTGGCTTGGCTTGTCTTGGCTTGACTTGGCTTATCTTAGCTTTGATTGGCTTGACTGAGTTACCTTCTAATGGCTTGACTTGGGTTGTATATCTGTACGTCTTTGTACGTATCTCTGTCTCTTTCTGGTTGTCTGTCCTTTCTTTTCTCTCTGTCTACGTCTATCTTTCTGTTTGCCTGTCTGTCTGTCTGTCTGTCTGTCTGTCTGCCTGTGTGTCTGCCTGTGTGTCTATCTGTCTGTCTGTCTGTCTCTCAGCTCCAGAAACCCAGAAGCGGCGCAGCACAGCACAGCACGGCGCAGCAGAAAGATAGTAGGAAAATCTACTACACGTGGCCTTATTATTTTATGATGGCTTTCCTTAAAACCCCAAGGACAAATCCAAGCTCTCACCCTCACCACCCAAACCACCACCCCACCCCCATCCTGTTAACCCCCACATTCATCATCACCATCATCATCCTCTTCATATCCACCCCCTCTCCCCTCCTCCTCTCCACACTCTGTTCCCATTTCTATTCCTTATCGGTTTTAGCGGCCACTTGCTTGGTTGTGAATTTTTTTTATTTATTATTATTGGGGTTGGGTTTTTTCCTTTTTCTTCAGGAGTTGCCGTAGTTTTTCTTAGATTCAAGAAGCAAGATACAACCACCCCTCCTCCCTCCTTCTCTGCAAGTTGTTTGTACTTCGCATCGGTGATGATGGGGGAACTTTTTACATCCTGCTTCT
>CM060326.1:49338860-49343860 GCA_030674155.1 Stramonita haemastoma | reverse complement strand
CAAGTGGCAGATGCTGACATGAAATCTTTGCTTATAGAGAAATGGCAACACTGTTTGAATATCAAGATTTAAAAAAAATTATGAACTTTTCTGATTTTTACTTTCTTTACCTTCCTTCCATCAGGGTCAGGGAAGGTAAAGCAGCGAGGGGGAGGAGATGGGCGCCGCCCTCAATATGCTGGCCCCCTAGAGAAGCTGAGGTTTCTGATGCCTTGTTCCCCTAGGACCACATAGCTTATGGGGCACCTTGCTTTGTCAGCAATATGTGACTCATCAGAGATAGCCGCCCCATCTATTTCATTGCTTGATGATCGATGAGAATGAGGATGATGTAATGATGCTGCTATGGAAGTGCATGTGCACTTTGCCTTTTTATTATTACTTTCTTGTAGATTTGAATCATTGGCAGCAGCTGGTTGCATAAAACTGGAACCAACTGAACTATAAAAACTTAACTTTTCCACTGCTCACTTGACTTTTGTTTTGTTTTAATCAAACGACAAAAATATCTGCTCTCTCTCTCTCTCTCTCTCTCTCTCTCTCTCTCTCTCTTCTCTCTCTCTCTCTCTCTCTCTCTCTCTCTCTCTCTCTCTCTCTCTCTCTCTCTCTCTCTCTCTCTCTCTCTCTGTCTGTCTGTCTGTCTGTCTGTCTGTCTGTCTGTCTGTCTGTCTGTCTGTCTGTCTTTCTCTCTCTTTCTCCATCTGTCTCTCTCTCTTTCTCTGTCTCTGTTTCTGTCTCTCTCTCTCTGTCTCTCTCTCTCTTTCTCTGTCTCTCGTTCTCTGTCAGTCTTTCTACCTGTCTGTCTCTCTTTCTCTGTCTGTCTGTCTGTCTGTATCTGTCTGTCGGTCTGTCTGTCTGTCTGTCTGTCTCCCCCCCCCCTCTCTCTCTATCTGTCTGTCTGTCTGATATCAATTCCCCCATTTGTTTTTCTGCTCCATTCGCCAACAACAGACACCGATAGCTGTGTCATTAAACCAAAGTAATGGATGGGGCGTCTATCTCTGATGACTCACATATTGCTGACAAAGCACATGTCATACTTTAAGCCTAATATTTTCTTTTCCTTTGAAGAAAAAAAAAAAAAAACCAGTGCCTTCACAATGAATGCAACGCAATACAAGATTATCGCAGCAACACGCGTAGACTTTAATAATTGTATTGAAAACCCTTTCAAGCCATAGCAGACTTTTACGCGTAGAATTCAGGTTTCTTTCTACCAAGGGAGTAACCTGTCGCCAAGGAAATCAGCACCACCCATTTGTTCTTTTCCTATTTCCCTCTGTGTGTGTGTGTGTGTGTGTGTGTGTGTGTGTGTGTGTGTGTGTGTGTGTGTGTGTGTGTGGTGTGTGTGTGTGGGGTGCGTGCGTGCGTGCGTGCGTGCGTGCGTGCGTGCGTGCGTGTTTGTGCGTGCGTGCGTGTGTGTGTGTGTGTGTGTGTGTGTGTGTGTGTGTGTGTGTGTGTGTGTGTGTGTGTGTGTGTGTGTGTGTGTGTGTGTGTTTCTTTTTTTTCTCGTGCTTGATCAGCAGAATACACGCAGTTTGTTTTTCTCGTTCGTTCCTCGTCAAGTTCTCCAAGGTTCACCAATGGTGATATTTTGTGTATGCGACATTTCTTACCCACCATGAAGGTAGCTGCATTCCGACTTCGGGGATGTAGGCTGGGTAGGTTTGTTGTTTCCATAACCCACCGAACGCTGACATGAATTAAAGGTGTCTTTAACGTACATATTTGATCTTCTGCATGTGTATATAAACACGAAGGGAATTAAGGCACTGGAAGGTGTGCACTTGAAGTTGATGACGTGAAAAGATCGTAAAAATCCCTGTTCTTAATTCACCAGACGCCGCCGAAATTAGAACCCAGGGCTTCATGGACCTATGGGATTAAAGTCAAATGATCTTAACCGCTTGGCTACAGTGTCCTTCACGCACAAGTAATTCATGCAAAGACAGAAAATCACAGACACTTGTCAGCTATAAGGCAAAAAAACAACAACAAAAACAAACAAACAAAGAAACAACAACCAGATTTATGAAGACTAACAGTCAAACTTTGGCGTGGTTGCTGTTCTATGCATAAGTAGCTTTTGTCTTCGTGAGATCAGGCGTTCTAAAAATAATAGTCTTTATCACTTAATTTGTATTTATGTTCCTTTTTGTTTCTTTTCTGTCTGCCTCACCTTCTACGATGTTCCTGTCCTACTGTTCTCATGCTGCTTAATCTGACCATCCCGCCCCACCATTATGCGTGCTGGCCTTGCCGTACGAGGCCTATGGATCAGAAGTCCACATGGAGCTTTAGCCTATCAATGTTAGGCCGCTGTGTGGCCACCAACCAGAAGGGCCCTGCACTGCTGCTGGGTCGATTTCATGGTGTTCACTGGTGCCTGTTCTGAGCCAACATACGCAGGACACTATCTACCAAGCCCATTTCTGACGGCAATAATAGCTTAGTCGCGGCAGGGGTGAAAACCTCTGTAAAAATATGGTTTTTTTGAGAGATGTTAAGAACACTATTAAATGTAACATTTGAACAGGTGCAGATAACATGTATGACATGTAGACTTTTCTTCAACAGGTGTGGATAAAAAATATATGACATGCAGGTTTCTTCAATAGGTGTGTTTAGAATGTATAAGATGTGGACATTTTCTCAACAGATGGGGATATCATTATCTATTAAATGTGGATATTTTGTCGACAAGTGTGAAAAAAAAGCTGAGTCGCGGAGCCAGACACAGAGACAGACAATGACAGGGATGGTGACCACCATAGTGTCCCTTCAACAACTTTCTGTCTTTGTCTTTCTTTCAGCCAAACTCTGACACCCCATCTTGCTGAAAATAGAAAAAAAAAAGAATCAGCAAAAAAAAGCAGAAGGGAAAAGAAATTCGGTACAGTTAAAACACACTCCTGCAAATAATCCAAAGATAAGTTTCTACGCGTGGGCGTATCTCACTTTTTTTTGCCATCATCCTCTTCCTCCTCCTTTCTCTTCCTTCCTCTTCACCCCTCCTCCTCCTTCTCTTTTCCTCCTCTCTCCTCTCCCCCTCCCCCCCTCACCTCTTTCTGTCTTCATTACAGGCATGTGTCTATCGTCAGAGGAGAGCTATCAGGCCTTATCTGCCTGCAGGAAGCAGTGTTGCACCTTAATGAGTGAAAATCAGGATGCAGAATTGGGAGAGTCAGAGAAACGCTATGGCCTCCTTTACTTCTGACAGGCAGTGGAGGTGGGGGTGAGGTTGGATGGATTGGGGGTGGGGGTGGGGGTGAGGTGGGCTGGGGGGTGGGGGGTGGGGGCATTGAGCCGCATCAGCAAAAAATGCATGCATGCGCGTATTCGTGTATACAGTCCGGTGTGTGCATGTGCTTGCTTCACATATTTACTTATATAGACAAATATTGACACGTGTGGGGCACTCGCGCGCGCGCGCAAGCATGCATGGAACCCCTGCAATGTCTGTCTTGTTTCTTCACTCTAATGATAATGAAGATACTACTACTACTACTACTACTACTACTACTACTACTACTACTACTACTACTGCTAATGCTAATGCTGCTGCTGCTGCTACTGATGATCAATCAGAATCCTTCGGATGAGACTGTAAACGGAGGCCCCGTTTGCGAACACAGTCATGCAGAACAACTTAAAAGCGCGCATTGAAAATCCGTTTCATCCGGCTTTGGAAAGAGTAGGATATTTCGTGTCGGTAAGAATGGATGTCTGTTAAGTCTGTCCCGAGCCATAAGGCTCATCAGGCCGGTGCTTATCCCGGTTTCTGTGGCGTTAAGCGACTGAGAGTCATAGACTCCCCCCTGGATAGGACGCCAGTCTATCGCAGGGTTAACCCCCAACACAAGGTTGGTACCCCTTTTACACCTGGGTGGGGTGAGAAAATAGCCGTAAAGTGCCTTTTCCAAGGGCACAACGCCATAGCGGAATAGCTGGGATCGAACCCGCAACCTTTAGATTACGAGTACAACGCCCTAACCACTAGGCCACAGCGGCGGCTAAGAATGGATGAGATACTTACAAAAACGCATGCACGCACGACACAATCACCGAAACCGAAATGTGGCTACTTTAATGGTGGGGAAAAACTGTCACATACAGGATTAAGATGACCAGGGGTAAACCTTGAAGTTGTAGTCGAGAAACGAAAAGTAAATCAGGTTTAAGTGTTTATTTCTTGTTCTTTAAGTGTTCGCTTTATTCCCCCAAATGCCAGCAGGTAGTCTTTATCACATCAGTCAAATATCCTAATGTCCACCGTGAGCTTACATCCTCACAAAACTGTTGGTGTATTGCTGGTTTGATGACGTTCAAGGCATTATACAACAAAAAAAAGCAAGAATAAAAATGATTCTTTGCCATTCTTGGAGGGGGATCGGTACCACCAGGTTCTACTTGTTCGCTGCTAAAAAACTTCTGTGCCATGTCCCAGCTCCTCAAGAAGTTAAGAGAGAAGTCAAGACGAGAAAATATTTTAAAGAAGGAGAAAGCGCCACCCTTACTTTCTTAAGAATAGTCACAAAAAATGTGTTAAATCCTGGCTTTTATGCTATCTTCTGTCTGGCTGACGATGTTTCAAAAGGTAGATGACCTGCCTGACACTTCCCTGGAAACTTGTTCTTCAAGGTAAGTGGTAAGAGTAAAGGAGTCCCATAACCTGTGTGGTCGTAGGGGAGCGAGGCATCAGAGACCTCGGCTTCTATAGGGGCCAGCATATTGAGAGCAGCACCCATCTCCTCTCCCTCGTTGCTTTACCTTCCACGCAGATAAATCTGCTGTGACAATGTGGTATAAATATAGAATAAAAATTCCGTGCCCCTTAGGCCATCCTGTCTATCTAATCATGCTGTGGCGATTCTCGCTATTTTGGTCTTGTTGGAGGGGGGGGGGGGGGGGGAAGGAGGAGGGGGGATATCTGTCCGGAGTTATGTGCAGAGATCGATGATAATATGATATAGTCTGTGGTTGTCTTCCCTGACACGGGC
>CM060326.1:49326360-49331360 GCA_030674155.1 Stramonita haemastoma | reverse complement strand
TGCTGTTGTTGGTGCGTGCGGCGAGCGCGCGCGCGCGCGTGTGTGTGTATTGTTATTGTTGTTGTTGTTGTGTGTGTTGTTGTTGTTGTTAGTTGTTGTTTTGTAGGAGGATCTTTTCTGCTATTACTGGGCTTTCCAAGCGTATATCACAGTTTAACTATGCTTTTTTCTGTCTATTTTGTGAGGTTTATTTTATTGATTCTTCTAAATTTGAAACACTAATTTAAGAGGGATAGAGAGAGTAGCAATGGCTAACTGGGAATTATATTTTTATTTTCCCAGTTTTGTGTTGATCAAAAACAAACAGCTATTTTAAGAGAAAAGTGGAACAACAACTAAGAAGCATTAGGATACAATAGTGACAAATAAAGCAAAGCAAAAACAGGCAGAACAGAAGGATGTGTACAATAGAAAAAAACAGTAGCACATTGTGTGGAAGATGGAAATTGTGATCTGTGAAACTGAGGTCATGAATTGCACCACCCACGGCATGTGGACAATAAATATATCGCAGTGGTTAAAAAAAATAGCTGTCTAACAGACTTTCATTTAAGTGTATATTTACCATAAATGAATCAGTATGGGATTTGAATAGATTCGCATCAGAAGTAGTTCATCGTGCCTTGTAAACGGAGTCTTTTTTTGTTTTGCTCATTGTCTAAGTCGTTACCATTCCTTGTCTATTTCTTATTAGTATTATAAAATAGATAGTGTTGATGCTATCGAAACTGTTTCATAAATAACCCACGTTAATGCCTTTACATACGTAAGCTAAAGTCTAAAAGAAATGATATTCTATAGAACAAGAAAAAATACTTTACATACTACTATATCTCAAAGTAAGTCCAGAGCACATTTCTGTTTACCAAAATGAATTTCTGTTTTACCAGTTTTAAGTCAACAAAAGCAACAAAAAAATTGATTAAAAAAACCAACACTACTTAATAAAATTGTGCAAAAGTACTTTCTTCCAGCCATTGCAAGTTGTGTAAGAAAAGCTGATCCACAGCATTGCAGACTGCTTTGAAAATCAAGGTTGTTCTTCAGCAATCATCTCTTTCCTTCTGCCTGATAATAATTACGTAAATGATGTGATAAAAGCGTGATGACTACTTCCTAACAAAACCCCAGCGGCCATCTGGCGCTGTGTCTGCTCTGACACCTTCCCGTGCCATTATCTGGAACTGTTCACGGTCATCCATTCTGATAATGGCTTAATTAACGACGCATGATGAAGACATCATTTCTGCAGTTTCCAAACGCAAGTGCCACGATTAAAAAACTTCGCCTCACAACTGATACCAAGGTAATTCCCCCCCCCCCCACCTCCCCGATTTGTTCAATATTTTAAGTGGGGAACTGGTGTGGAATAAGAGTGATCATGAACCTCCTTATTCATATGTTTCTTGGAGATAATAGCCGGTGCAGATGTTGTTTAGTTTTTTTTTCTTTCTATCAGCCTGAAAATTGAGATTGTAAGCAGAACCCGTTAGGATATCAAGAGTCCTCATGAAGACATCTGTGAAATGGGGCCTCCTGACGTCAGCTTGTCAGATCTCAGCATGTGAGGGGGCTGGCTGGAAGCGGAATCTCGTGGAAGTGAGGTGAGGTGAGGTGAGGTGAGGAGAGGTGAGACCTCTGCATGCTGTGGAACTAGCTAGCGCCAGTTCTTGAAGAGTGGAGAAGAGGTGAGAAGAGGAGAGGAGAGAAGGGGAGAGGAGAGGAGATAAGGGAGGGAGTCAGATAAGGGCAAATTGTTCACCTGCTTCTCTGTCATCGGCCGCCAGGTCCTGATAGGGTTTAATTCCCCCATAAAACTCCAGATCAAACCCCTACCAACCAGGGTCTTTCAGAAATGTATCTCCCCGCGCCATCTCACCACGTCTTTTGAAATCCGACACTTTTCATTGCCTTCCCTCCCTCCCTGGCCCTGCCTAACTTCTGTCTGTTTCTGTCTGCTTGTCTGTCTGTGCTTTTCTTTCTCTGTTTATCTGTCTGTCTGTCTGTCTGTCTGTCTGTCTCATGTTATTCTTTATTCAATTTTCTTTTTCTGAAGTGTATAGGGTGTGTATACTGGAACTTATCAGGAAACCAGCTCATTTCTTTTTAAAAGAGATAAGAGTAAATCAGAAAAACGCCAAATTGTTCAGCAGTTCCATTACCATCAACCTGAAGGCTGGGATACTGTTAGTAGGTCCAATTTACGTAATTGATAGTGTTATTAGGTCCAATTTACGTAATTGATAGTGTTATTAGGTCCAATTTACGTAATTGATAGTGTTATTAGGTCCAATTTGCGTAATTGATAGTGTTATTAGGTCCAATTTACGTAATTGATAGTGTTATTAGGTCCAATTTACGTAATTGGTAGTGTTATTAGGTCCATTTTACGTAATTGATAGTGTTGTTAGGTCGATTTTACGTAATTAATAGTGTTAATACGTCCAAATTACGTAATTTATAGTGTTTTAGGGTCCATTTCACGTAATTGATAGTGTTAATAGGTCCAATTTACGTAACTGATATTGTTAACAAGTCCAATTTACGTAATTTATAGTTTTGATAGGTTCATTTTACGTAATTGATAATATAAATATGTCAATCTTACGTAATTTGTAGTATTAATAGGTCCATTTTACGTAATTGATAGTGTTCCTATGTCAATCTTACGTAATTGATAGTTTTAATAGGTCCAAATCACATAATTGATAGTGTTATTAGGTCCCATTTACGTAATTTATAGTTTTCATAGGTTCATTTTACGTAATTGACGGTGTTAATAGGTCCATTTTACCTAATTGATAGTGTTAATAGGTTCATTTTACTTAATTCGTATTGCTGTTAGGTCCATTTTACGTAATTCTTAGTGCTATTAGGTCCATTTTACGTAATTGATAGTGTTAATAGGTCCATTTCACGTATAATTGATAGTGTTATTATGTCCATTTTATGTATAATTGATAGAGTTATTGTGTCCATTTTACGTATAATTGATAGTGTTATTATGTCCATTTTACATGTGGTTGATAATGTTATGTCCATTTTACGTGTGATTGATCAGGCTATTATGTCCACTTTTTGTCTGTTGTTGGAAGCAGTAGTGCGTATTTCTTCTTCTTCATTGAACGCTCAGACAGCAACCGTTGTTGTCTGTCATATGAGCGAAAATGCGTTTGCACTGCTGTTATGCGCCTGACAAGTCAGGCCCAGCTCATTATCCTCTAAATCACACACATGGGCATTTGCATGCAAGAGGACATGCATTATGAAGACGAAAGTAAAAAAAAAAAAACCCAAGAATTAACATAAACAAAGGAATCTGGTGAATTACTCTTCAATGTGCCACGCAAATGATTCCACAAGGAGTACAGGGCAGAAGATGAAGAATTGCGAAGAAGAAGAATTGCGAAGGAGAAGAAGAAGAATTGTGAAGGAGAAGAAGAAGAATTGCGAAGAAGAAGAATTGCGAAGAAGAAGAAGGAGAAGGAGAAGGAGAAGAAGAAGAAGAAGAAGAAGAAGAAGAAGAAGAAGAAGAGAAGAAGAAGAAGAAGAAGAAGAAGAAGAGAGAAGAAGAAGAAGATGATGATGATCATGAATTGCGAAGAAGAAGAGGAAGAAGAAGAAGAAGAAGAAGAAGAAGAAGAAGAAGAAGAAGAAGAAGAAGAAGAAAGTGGAGCTCAACAAGAGTGAAGGCAGGTACTTTAGGGAAGGGGAGGGAGAGCAGAGACGAGACAAAAGAGATCAGACATACATGCACACAGACAGACACAGATTGAACATTTTTCCTGAAGCCGATCAACCAGCAATCGATCTCCAGTCTGCGCCGATCACCCCCCACCCCCAGCCCCCTACTTCTGCCCCGGATGATTAACCCTCCAGCCAGCCAACCGACAAATGCAACGATCAGCGAGCGCCTGTCCGTGACAGGCCGTCCACCCACCCATGAAACCTCCAGCAACAACACGGCCGATTGACATCAAGCCGACTGTCCACACAACCCTCTGGAGACAACAGGGTGCCAGAGAAAAACGAGGAGAGAAAACACATCAACAGATTATCCCAGAACCATCACGTCATACCCTGCACGCGGAATAGGCCCCGTTCCCGAGAGAGAGAAGTAGCCAGGCGCGGTGCCTTTCATCTCCTTTTGTACTGTGTGACAATATCTAACAGGCATGATCCTAGGAGGGTGGGCGGGAAGGGGAAATGGGAGATTTCCGGTCTGTTTGCGCATGTCTATTTCGGACTTCCTGAGCCTAGACTAAGCAGGTGATGAGATATTGGCGGCTAAGCCTTCCGGGCCGAAGAGCTTGACACGTGTGGACAGAAAACATGGAGGGGTAAAAGGAATGTTCACAATGCAGAAAGTAGTGTTTGTCTTCGCTCTGAAAATAACCCCGATCGGATTGGGGGGACAAGTGTGCTTTATTTTTAGGCTTATGCAGTATAATACTGCAAAACCTGTATGCCAATCAAAATAGTGCAATTTAAACCCGTGTGTGCACCCAGGAGACTCTGGGAGAAAAGTAGACAGAAACAGAGACAAGTGATTGCATTTTGTTTATTGTGCTGTTTATTAATAGTTTTTGCCTGAAGGCTTATCCTTTCAATTGGTTTCTAATTGCTTTGGAGCAGGAAAGGGGTTTTCGGAAAGGGGACACATTTTGTAATCAGTGTCACCACCAGAGCTAACAGGCTGAGTAAAGGCGGGCCAGGGTAATGGTTTAAAAACACTGTAGCATGATACGGTGAGGAATTAATATGTACATTTAGATCTGATTACCAGTTTTCAAAACAGTCGAGGAAAATAATCAAATATTGTACTGCTAAAACTAGAGCGACAAACTTAGACTTTGCATTGCACAAAGATACATATATTTTTTACATTTATGGATGGGTAGTGGTCAGAGCACTCGCTTTCCTCCAGCCAAGGTTAAGCAGCATCGAGCATGATTGCCAATTCGATGGGTGACCGTTTGCGCGCCTTGGTTTTCAGTACA
>CM060326.1:49306360-49321360 GCA_030674155.1 Stramonita haemastoma | reverse complement strand
CGATAGGTTCAAACAAACAGGGTGGCCAGGGGCCTGACAGTATAAATATTATTCCCACTTTCTTGAAATTCTGTGCAGAGTTCCCTCTTTTCTGTACCTCTCTTTCTGCCTCCTTCCTTTTCTTTCTGTCGCCTCCTTTTTGTCTTCTTTTTTCTTGGTCCATTTTCCTGCCTATTTTTTCTCCAGAAAGACTGAAAAGATAACAATTCTCTCCCACGCCGAAGTCGGATGTGCTGGCTCTGACTTGCCAGGCGCTTAACGGCACAACGCGTTTTCGCTGATATGACAGACAACGATAGTTGCTGTCTGAGCTTTCGATGACGAAGATGAAGAAACGAACAGGCTCAAACAGTCCTTCTAAGTCGTAAAGTCGAACAGAATCATGTATCCCTAGCTTTATAGTTGAAGAGAACGTGGGAATACTTGCCACAAGACTCTTCTTTTTGAAGTGTTTTCCACAAGAGATTTGAATGTAGATGTGTAAGTAGATTGTGTGTTAAAACGATGTTTGATTGATGCTGAACGTTTCAAGTCTTCTGACAGACTTAGGATTTCTTCTCTCGGCAGAAAATGATTCTGCAAGTACTCTTTACTTCAAACAGTTTTTGATGGTTCATTAGTCTACTTTTGGTTGATCTTGCTATTATTTTTTTAATATTTAGTGTTGCTGCTGTTGTTGTTCTCCACCTGTTTTGTCTACTTCTTCCTTTTCCTTCTTTTTCGTTTTCTTCCAGTTCTTGCTCTTCTTCTTAATTTTTCTTCTTCAACGTCATTGCAATTCTTTGTCTTTGCAATTGTTTTCTTCTTCGTCTTTTTCTTCGCAATTCTTCTTCTTCTTCTTCTTCTTCTTTCTTCTTCTTCTTCTTCTTCTTCTTTCTTCTTCTTCTTCTTCTTCTTCTCTTTTTCACCCTTTATTTCACCTTATCACCACCATTATCTTGCTGTTGCTGTATTTCTACGTTTCTAAGGTGAAATGCATAACATACATTTGTATAAACAAGACAAAGATTCAAGTCTCTCTCTCTCTCTCTCTCTCTCTCTCTCCTCTCTCTCTCTCTCTCTCTCTCTCTCTCTCTCTCTCTCTCTCTCCTCTCTCTCTCTCTCTCTCTCTCTCTCTCTCTCTCTCTCTCTCTCCCTCTCTCTCTCCCCCCTGAGCTTCCTGATGTCTCTTCTTTGATTTGCTCTCTCCAGTTTATGTACCCATAATCAATTATATGTGTTAATATTAATGTCTTGAGTCAGTTCAGGAGTATGTTTCTGTGTTAACGTTTATGTTTTTAGTCAGCTAAGGAGTATGTTTCTTGCTGAATAAGTATACTGTGTGTATTGTTGATTTGATATTATTTGGCAGTATGCTGAAAAATAGTTTGAAATAATAATTATGGTGCACGTATACTGACTTAGGTAATTTTGGTCGTATCCTTCTTATTTTTTTTTCTTTAGATCATAATTTTGTTACCGTAGTTTCTGATCAGGACAAGAACTAGATGAAGGGAATGTAAAGCATATCTCTTTCTGTAACCTTGATAAAAGGAGTCACTCCTCTCCCTCTCCCCTACACAAGACCCACCCCACACTCTTATAGCATTTAAGCCTACACACCTTAAGCAGCATCAAGTGTGGTCACCAGCTGGATGGGTGACCGTTTGCGCGTCTTGGCGTTCAGTACAGTCCCCCAAGTTCACCCACCTGTAAATGGATACCTGTCCCTCTTTAGGGTCAGGGAAGGTAATCAGCGAGGGAGAGAAGATGGGCGCCGCCCTCAATAATGCTGGCCCCTGGAGAAGCCGAGGTCTCTGATGCCTTGCTCTCCGACGGCCACATAGGTTATGGGACACCTTTACCTTTTACTCCTTATGCAGTCTTTAACAGGCAGCCAGCGCCTTTCGCTCTTCCCTATTTCGCGAAGCTATTTTAACACAAAATATTTGTGCTGACGTGTCAAATTTTGGATCACAGTTTCTTTTCTGCTTTACGTACATTTTCAAACAAATGGCATGTCTCAATGACTCACAAGACACTATCATGTATGGCTGGTAGAGATTTAACAGCTTGGTTTTGTTCATTGTTCTGACTTTGCCGAAGAACTACAGTCATCAATCATAGTTTGCAATACCAGTGTTATGTTGCAGCTGTTGAACCATGACGTATAATCCATGTCATGATGATTATCTGGGCTGTTGTGAATGGTTTTCTTGTCTTAGAAAACTTCGTGTTTGTGCCCAGTCCTCATCCCTCTGTTCCCTTGTGAATGGGCTTGAAAGATTACCGCAATAAACCATTGTCCTTGACATCTCTCTCTCTCTCTCTCTCTCTCTCTCTCTCTCTCTCTCTCTCTCTCTCTCTCCTCTCTCTCTCTCTCTCTCTCTCTCCTTCTTCTCTTCTCTTCTCTCTGTTTGTAAATGGGTTAACACAATAAAATATTGTCATTGTCCATTATCATTGTCTTGTCTCTCTCTCACTCTCTGTCTCTGTCTCTGTCTCTCTCTCTCTCTGTCTGTCTGTCTCGTCTCGTCTCTCTGTCTGTGTCTGTATCTGTGTGTGTGTCTGTTTTGTCTGTCTGTCTGTTTTCTCTTCTCTTTTCTTTCTGTCTGTCTCGCTCTCTGTCTTCTCTGTCTCCGTCAATTGTTTGTCTGTCTCTCTCTCTCTCTCTCTGTGTCTCTGTCTTTTTCTGTTTCTCTATCTATTGTCTGTCTGTCTCTGTCTGTCTGTTCTGTCTGTCTGTCTTCTGTCCTCGTCTGTCTCTGTCTGTCTCTTCTCTCTCTCTCTCTCTCTCTCTCTCTCTCTCTCTCTCTCTCTCTGTCCTCTCTCTCTGTCTGCTGACTGAGGGGAGATAGCGAGGCCAGCTCCTCTTTCAGACAAAAATATGTGTTGGCGTTATCGACAGACAAGACTTCACATGTAGGACAGTCTCAGTCCATCTCTTGTTATTATAAAACACCCCTCCCTCTCCTTTCCTCTGTGTGTGTGTGTGTGTGTGTGTGTGTGTGTGTGTGTGTGTGTGTGTGTGTGTGTGTGTGTGTGTGTGTGTGTGTATGTGTGTGTGTGTGTGTGTGTAGTGTGTGTGTGTGTGTGTGTGATATATTTGTCTATATATATACTGTGTGTGTGTGTGTGCGTGCGTGTGTGCATGTGTGTGTGTGTCTGTGTGTGTGTGTGTGTGTGCATGTGTGTGTGTGTGTGTCTGTGTGTGTGTGTGAGCGTGAACCTTTTGATTTAAAGAGAGAAGTAATCTTGCATCATGGCTTATCTTTTTTTTTTTTTTTTTTTTTTTTACATCCAACCTTCATTCAAAAGAAAATGATTAATACAACCAAAACAAACAGATAAAGATCTGAAAAAGATCAATCATGCAGCAATATAAAGAAAAAAACCCCTAATCACCAAATAATATCATAATGACAATATTTTATTGTGTTAAGCTTTTTAACCCATTCACAAGGGGACAGAGAGAGAGAGAGAGAGAGAGAGAGAGAGAGAGAGAGAGAGAGAGAGAGAGAGAGAGAGAGAGAGAGAGAGAGAGAGAGAGAGAGAGAATGGTTTATTGCGCGCGCGCATGCAAACACACACACATATTATACATATCTAAGAATCTACATCTTTTAAGAATGTTAAATACGTTTACGTTTGGTGTCATATGAGTCTCGTTCTGACTTAATGGCAATAAAGTTTTCTGATTCTGATTCACACCACGACCATGTCAATATAAGTGATCAGTGAAAAAAGGCCCGAAAAAATGAATAAAAAAGACAGACAGAAAAGGTACGATGTAATGCTAAAGAATCAATTGATCTATTCAGGAAGTAGAAAATGATACTGATTTTTGTTTTTACTAAAGATATTGTCGAAACGGGATAGCTCAGTGGTCAGAACACTCGCTTTCCCCAAGTTAAGGTTAAGCAGCATCGAACGTGGTTACCAAGTGGATAGGTGACCGTTTGCGCACCTTGGCTTCAGTACAGTCCCCCAGTCCACCCAGCTGTAAATGGTACCTGCCCTCTCTAGGGTCAGGGAAGGTAAAGCAGCGAGGGAGAGGAGATGGGCGCCGCACTCAAATACTGGCCTCTAGAGAAACTAAGATCTCTGACGCCTTGCTCCCCTATGACCATATAGGTAATGGAACACCTTTATTCTCTTTACAGTGGAAAAGGTTTCATTATTGGTTAAAATAAGGAAATAACATCATGGCACATCCACTTGCAGGATCTGCATCACACTGCTGCCATTACTACAGAGACTGAGCTGTCTATCTGAGAAATGCTAAAAGAAAGAAAAATTTCTTTTAATCTGGTGCTCGGGCAAAATGTTGGCAAAATGTTTACATTGTCTGTAGGTGTATGACATTACTTGAAACTTTAATGATGGTTTTAGATATGCTCATCACTCACATAAATTTTTCGTGTGTGTGTGTGTGTGTGTGTGTGTGTGTGTGTGTGTGTGTGTGTGTGTGTGTGTGTGTGTGTGTGTGTGTGTGTGTGTGTGTGTGTGTGTGTGTGTGTGTGTGTGTGTGTGTTACATAATAAAGTATTGCTGATTAATTCAATGAGCCGCATTGTAGTGTATAGTATTGCAATGCATTGCATTGGTGCATTGCATGTTGTTGTATAGTATAAGCATTGCATTGCATGAAATGTGTCTGTTGCATAGGGTTTTATTATCACAATAAAACTTTGCAATGCATTGCAAGTATATTGTTGCATCCCATAATGGCTTCCTTTCCGCAAAAGATGGATACCTTCATATACGTAATCAAAATCATACAGGTGCACCCGCACACGCGACTACAGTTTAAAGTACTCTATCCCTCTATCCCATAGTCTGGCGACCGTGGGGGAACCCCCGAAGACTTGACCAGTTCCTTCCATTCCTCTCCCTGTTCTGCCTTTCTCAAAATTTTGTTGAGTTCTATGCCTGTCTATTCGCTGATGTTGTCCTCCCATGCCTTCATATAAGTAAGCAACATCATACACGTGCATCCATACACAAGACTACAGTTTAAAGTCTCATCAAACAAAGAAGAACAAAATCTCGACAGTAAACAGGGTCACAACAAACCTGATCAACTCTGCAGAGCAATCTCCTTAATTAACCGAGCAGCTTGGCCCAGGTCAAAAACTGTGTCAGTTATTGATGTAAGCTGAGTGCCAAGGCTACAGTGAAATGTTGTTACGTTGTAAAATGTAATTCTGAGATTAGCCTCAGCCATGACAAGCTTTTAACGTAACAACCTGCATCTCCTTTCCAGGAGAAAAAAAAAATCCTCCAAAGTCGGAGTAGAGCTTCCTATATGGCAAGTTATCTTTTTTAAAACTCAGTCATACACGCATACTTCTCATCCTGTGCGAAATTTCAATCTCACACAGATTCCCAGGTGGAATGAGTAAGTCAAGAGTACACATTCTGGGTGACACCTAGGGTGTTAAACTGGAGAACGCCCAACAACAACACCCGGACAGCTCACCAAGAAGATCAAGAACCCCCTAACCCTTCAACATTCATCCAAGAATTCAGTTAGTGCTCTGACCACTGAGCCAACATTAGTTACATAAACCCCTGTGTATCGCCAAGTTTAAAGTAGTATAGGGCAGAGCAATAAAATGAATACTTCAGGAAACTAGACACCCCTCACCACACGCCAGAGTGAGTGTCCCACTGTCCCCACCCTATCAACATCGCTGGCCCCGTGCCAGTCTCCCTAGCCCTTCCCTGTGGTTACAAGGTAACCCGAGCCGATCGGATTGAGCTCAGTGGGAAGAAGAAGAAGAAGAAGAAGAGAAGAAGAAGGAAGAAGAAGAAGAAGAAGAAGAAGAAGCATACCCCATCAACCAGTGTTGTGTGGCTTCGGGATCAGGTGCTGATGTGATGGTATTGAAAGACAAGATGGCAGGGGTGGGTGGGGTAGGGGTGGGGTGGGGTGGGGTAGGGTGGGTGGTGGGTGGGGTAGGGTGGAGCTGGGTGGTGGTTGATACTTTGAACAGGATCACAATTTGATGAGATAGTGTGATTGGGATTAATCGGATATTTTTTTTTTTTTTTTTTTTTGGGGGGGGGGGGGGGGGGGGGGGGTTGTGAAACTTGAGATATGGGAGGTGGTGGTTTGGGGTTGTTTGGGTTGGGGTTGGGGGTGGGGGTGGGGTGGGGATTGACAGTTAAGTGTTGTTGAAGTGGTTTATGGGGATGATGGGGATGAAGAACTAAAGAATTGTTTGTTTTCCTGTTTTAGTTTGACGGGTGTTTTTTTTTTTTGGGTTCGTTTGGTTATTTTTGTCACTGTGGGTGGTTATTATGGTTTTGTTTTTAGTTCGGGGAAGCAGTTTGCAATACACAGTCGCATACAGAGACACAGACAGATAGACACACACACACACGCGCGGGCGTACACACACACGCACACATACACATATTCACACACACATACACACTACCACACACCACCACCACCATCACACCACCACCACCATCACCATCACTAGTCTTTCGGATGAGATGATAAACTGAGGTCCTGTGTGTTACACATAATTATTTAGCGCACGTAAAAGAAACCACGGCAACAAGAGAGCTGTCCCTGGCAAAATTCTGCAGAAAAAAAGCCACTCTGATAACGGAACAAATACAGTTTCAGACAGGAAAAGAAAAAAAAATAATGGGTGGCGCTGCTCTTGTGCCGACGCGCTCTTCCCGGGAGAGCAGCCCGAAATTCACGTAGAGAAATCTGCCTTGACTTAAAGTGGTGTAAAATCTAAAATCTAAAAATTAAAGTGGGGTGTTATCCTAGTGTTTTCTTCCTACTCAGCATTTGGTAAACCCAAAGCTAAAAAATGCTGAAAGAACAAAGCAACCTATTCTGGGAATGGAACCCTCAGAAAAAGACACTAACGTGTATATATGCCAAGTTGTCTAACATAAAACATCTTTTTTTTGTATACTTGTTGCCACCGATACATAAAAGCCATCGAGGATACAACACACATACACACATACACGCACGCACGCACGCGCGCGCGCGCAGCGCACACACAACACACACACACACACACACACACACACACACACACACACACACACACACACACACACACACACACACACACACACACAAGGTATCGTTTGATATCACTATAAGTGAAGAGACGTTAAATTTAAGAAAGAACACACACTAATACTAACGCACACAACAACTACAACACACAGATACAGACAGACAGCTACACACTACACAACACTACAACAACACACAACACACACACACACACACACACACCACAACACTCACACACACACACACACACACACACACACAAACCACCACACACACACACACACACACACACACAACACAACACACACACACACACACCACACACACACACACTCACTCACCACTCACCACTCACTCACATCGCACAAACATACACACACACTAACACACACACACACACACACTACCCCTCCCTCCCCCCCACACACACAACACCCCCCACACACACACTAACACTCCCCTCCACACACACACTAACACACCCTCCCCCACACACACTAACCTCCTCACCCCCACCCCACCCCACCCCCTCACACACACACACCACACACACACACACTAACACTCCCCCTCCTCCCCACACACACTAAAACCCCTCCCCCACACCAACACACCCTCACCCCTCCCAACCCCTCCACACACACACACACTCACACACACACACACACACACACACACACACACCCCCACCACACCCCACACACACACACACACCACATTCACGCGGAGAAGCAGCAGCTTTGTAACCTAAGATGGTGTTGAAGAAGACCTAACAAAGGTCTCTGCCAGCCTTTGATCTTCCCGGCCCAGTGTGCTGCCTCTTTTCTTCTCTCCTCCATACCACCCTCTGTCTGTCCCCCCTCATGTTCCGGCTGATTTCCTCCACACTGTGGCATCCTCAACAGTCAGACAGGTCTGTACTATACTGTGTCTCTCTGTTTTTCTGTCTCCCTCCCTCCCTCTCTCTCTCCCTCTCTCTCTCTGTCTGTGTCTCTCTGTCTCTGTCTGTGTCTCTCTGTCTCTGTTGGCTGTGTCTCTCTGTCTTCTGTGTCTGTCCCTGTGTGTGTCTCTGTCTCTCTGTTTCTGTCTGTCTGTCTGTCTGTCTGTCTGTCTGTCTGTCTCTCTCTCTGTATGTGTGTGTGTGTGTGTTTGTCTTGTGTGTGTGTGTGTGTGTGTGTGTGTGTGTGTGTGTGTGTGTGTGTGTATAGTGTGGTGTGTGTGTGTGTGTGTGTGTGTGTAGTGTGTGTATGTGTGTCTGTGTGTGTGTGTGTCTGTGTGTATCGGTGATCTTTCTTCAATTTAACATCTTTTCATTCAAAGTGATAGACCTTTTTAGACGATACCAGCGTTGTGTGTGCGTGCATGTGTGCGTGCGTGTGTGTGCGTGCATGTGTGCGTGCGTGTGTGTTGTGTGGTGCGTGCGTGCGTGCGTGCATGCGCGCGTGTGTGTGTGAGAGAGAGAGGGGGGAAGGGAAAAGGGGGATGGGGAGGGGGACAGCATGTGGGGTAGGGTATAGGGTAAAGCATATTATTGTCAGACAGGGAATGATGGCCTTATCAAGGCATTGGGAGGATGTTGTTACAATGTCCAGCCTACAGGGACAGGGACTAGGTAGGGTAGGCAGGGCCTCAAGTTTGAAAGCCCCATAGACTACTTACCCTTTGTCACCTTCACTCTTTGTTGTTTGTTGTGATTGTTGTTGTTACACGCGCGGTGCCTTTGCTACTTTTTAGTTATATTTTCTTTGTTCACCGCCCGTCTCCCCCTCTTCTCTGTGTCTCTGTCTCTGTCTGTATCATGTCTATGTCTGTCTGTCTGTCTGTATCTGTCTCTGTCTGTCGTCTGTCCTCCGTCCGTCGTCCGTCCGTCCGTCCGTCCGTCCGTCCGTCCGTCCGTCCGTCCGTCCGTCCGTCTCCGTCCGTCCGTCCTCCGTCTGTCTGTCTCTCTCTCTCTCTCTCTCTCTCTCTCTCTCTCTCTCTCTCTCTCTCTCTCTCTCTCTCTCTCTCTCTCTCTCTCTCTCTCTCTCTCTCTCTCTCTCTCTCTCTCGTTCGTTCGTTCGTTCGTTTGGATTTTGTTGTTTACATCTCTGATGCATAATATGATCCTTTGTTTTATTGATGAGATCTCTATGTTGACATTTAGAAAGAAACCAAGAATTGTTTTTCAAGGTGATTTTAGCTTCAACGATAATCATCATTAGCAGAAATTGTTTTAACGTGTTCCTTGTTTTCGATCAAAGTTGCTGTTTGAATTTACAGTTGAAGAACCAAGTTGTTGCATTTGTTGGTACAATAGGATTTCTTTAGTATAACCGGACCTCAGAAGATAATAGAAGTTTTGATCCTGTTTTCAGTTCTGTTCTTTCCCGACGAAGACAAAAACCTGTGATAGCTTTTATCCTCACACATGAACTATAACTGAATAAGGCAATGAACGAGATAGTGAACAAGACGATGGTAAAATTTATTGGTAAAAGTGTTCCCACAACCTATGGGGTTGTTGGGGAGCGAGATGTCAGGACCTCAACTTCTTAGGGCCAGCATATTGAGGGCGGCGCCCGTCTCCTCTCCCTCTCTGTTTTCCCTTCCTTGACCCTAAGAAGCGCAGGTACCCATTTTTACATTGGGTGAACTGGGGGGACTGTCCTGAAGCCAAGGCGTGCAAACGGTCACCCACGCACTTGGTAACCACGCTCGATGCTACATAACCTTGGCTCGGGGAAAGCGAGTGCTCTGACCACTGAGCCATCTCAATGACCAAGGCCAAAAGGCTCCAAAAGAAGTACTCACTCCACTCCTTCAGATGAGACTATAAACGACAGCCTCGTATTCAAACACACGCAGAACATCTTGCGCCCACGGCCTACTCTTCTGAAAAGCAGAACAGGTTCTGAATGTGTGAGCAAGATGTTATGCGTGTGTTTGCACACGTGATTTCGGTATAGTCTTACCCGAAGAACTTTCAGGGGAGTGGAGCTATACTGATTTTTGCTCCAGGGGAGAAAATCCCCTCGAACGGTAGTGGCTCGAACCTGGACCGTCAGATCACGAGCTATACGCTCTAACCACCAGACTATCCTGCCTCCATTACAATTGATGGAAATAAACTCCTTCCTTCTGTTTATAGCTGTAGTGGTAAGGGCAGAAACAGTAGTGGAAAATTGCTACTGTTACAATAGCAACAGCAGCAGTAGCAGTAGCGTAATACGATAGCAAGAGTAGCAGCAGCTAGAGCAACATATTAAGTAACGATACTAATAGCATATAGTGGATGTAGTAGCAGCAGCAGCAAGAACAATTTTTTAAGAAAAAGCATCTCGTCTAATATCACTGAGAGTGAACAGACGTAAAATCGAAGGCAAACACAATAGAGAAGCAACAGTAGTAGTAGTAGTAGTAGTAGAGCAGCAGCAGAGAGCAGCTAGCACAGCAGCAGCAGCAGCAGTAGCAGTAGTAGTAAGTAGATAGTAGTAGTAGTAGTAGTAGTAGTAGTAGCAGCAGCAGCAGCAGCTAGCAGCAGCAGCAGTAGTAGTAGTAGTAGTAGTAGTAGTAGTAGTAGCTAAGTAGCAGCAGCAGCAGCAGCAGCAGCTAGCAGCAGCAGTAGTAGTAGTAGTAGTAGTAGTAGTAGCAGCAGCAGCAGCAGCAGCAGCACAGCAGCAGCAGCAGCAGTAGTAGTAGTAGTAGTAGTAGCAGTAGAGTAAGTAGTAGTGTAGTAGTAGTAGTAGTTAGCAGTAGTAGTAGTAGTAGTAGTAGTAGTAGTAGTAGTAGTAGTGTAGTAGTAGTAGTATAGTAGTAGTAGTAGTAGTAGTAGTGGTAGTGGTGATGGTAGAAGTTGAAGTAGTAGTACTACTAGTTTTAGCAGCTGCTGTAGTATGAAGTATTAATCAGAGCAGAAGTAGCAGAAGTAGCAACAGCAGTAGCAGCAGTAGTAATAGCAGGAGCCCTTGAAGTCAAAGTAGCAGTGAAATCAGCAGCAGCAGCAGCAGCAATAGAAACAGCTCTAAAAGCAGTGGCATTCATATCAGAAGAAGCAAAAACATCCAGACAGTAAAGGAGAGACCGTAACATTGCCCCTTCACCAACACGTGTTACTTCCCATAGTACCAATGAGCTAGAGTGGATCCACGCGTTGTCGTCTTCATAATACGATTTACGGAAAGGTAGTCTACGGTGGTTCATTCTTTTAATAATGCTCCTTGCTTTGAAGAAAATCAGTAGTGGCCCACTATCACCATAACCGTCTCAGCCATCGCACATAAGACAAATACAACAACAAACAACAATGAGAACGACAAACAGTAATAAAATGAAACGTAATAAGGAACAAACAGAAGTATGGGCAGCAATAACAACAGAGATCTTTATTGATGGGTATCATAATTATATTCCAGGAGGCTGGCATTGATTTAAATTGACATCACTTCTCCCAGAACTCCTTGACAAGTCTTTGGAGCACAACATTGATTTCGTAGTGGGCAGAGTGAACATGGCGAAGTTGCGTTTTCTTTTTTTTATAATTCATTTTATTTGTGTTATTTTGTACCACTTTATGTCACAGCAGATTTCTCTGTGTAAAATTCGGGCTGCTCTCCTAGGGGAGAGCGCGTTACCACAAGAGCAGCGCCACCCATTATTTTTTTTCTTTTCCTGTCTGCAACTATATTTGTTTCCCTATCACAGTGGCTTTTTTCTACAGAATTTGCCTGGGACAACTCTCTTGTTGCCATGGGTTCTTTTACGTGCGCTAATTAATGATGTGTAACACACTGGACCTCGGTTTATCGTCTCAACCGAAAGACTATCCAACCACTCACCCAGACCACCACTTCATGGTCTAATGGATGTGGGGAAAAGTTTTAGGTCCAAACGGGATTCAAACCACCGCACACTTTCGACCCGGACTTTTCGTTTTCTAGACAGGCGCGCTACCCCTAGACCACCGATCCACCATTTTTCTTTACCTTTTTAATCATCTTTCCACTTGAAGTGATTTATTCTTCCTCGAACGCTCAACAGCAACTATTGTTATCTGTCATATAACGAAAACGCGTTGCACTGACAAGTCAGACCCACGCATGGCCTTTTTTATTTTTTTATTTATTCTTTTATATCGAGATAATGGATTAAGCACTCATGTACTTTTTTTTTACATCCAGTCCCGTGTGTATGTGGCTTTGTTAATTTTGTCACATGTTCCCACCGGCACACAATGGCCACGCTTCGAAAAGCCGAACAGGATTAAACTGTGTGCGCAAGATGTTCTCGTGCATTCCACACGGCCCCGGTTATAGTTTTATCAAGGACTTCTGGGGAGGGTGGAGTCTGCATGAGTTAACTCAGGGAAAAAGATCCCTTGGCGAATCGACCTGGTCGTTATTTTATTTTTATTCATCTTTTATCGAGTATGAATAAAACTCGTGTGTTTTACATCAGTCCCGTGTGTATGCAGTTTGTAATCTTGTCATTGTTCCACGGCATACAATGCCTACTCTTAGAAAGCGGACAGGACTTACGAGCCGCAGATGTTCTGTCTCAGATTGCGAGCGCAATGTTCTAACCACTAGGCTATCCCATCCCCCATTTCGGCATGGGAGAAAACTTTAAGTCTTTCAGGTAAAAAGAAAAAAGGCAGGAGAATAGACCATGAAGGCAGAAAATAGACATGGAGGAGTTAAGTGCCTGACAAGGCAGATTCAGACGATAAGGAAAAGAGGGAAGAATGTGAATGAATGAGCATGTGTTTGTTTGAGTGTTGGATCACACAGAGAGGAGAGAGAGAGAGAGAGAGAGGAGAGAGAGAGAGAGAGGAGGGGGGGGAGGAGGAGAGGGAGAGAGAGGAGAGAGAGAGGGGGGGGGGGGGGAGAGAGACAGACAGACAGACAGACAGACAGACAGACAGACAGACAGAGATAGACAGAGAGAGACAGAGAGACAGAGATAGAGAGATATATATATATATATATAAAGTAGATAAGAAGTATAATAATAAGAGAGAGAGAGAGATAGAGATAGAGAGAGACAGAGGAGAGAGAGAGAGACAGAGAGAGACAGAAGACAGACTAGTAAGACAGACAGTAGATAAAGATAGATGATAGACAGAAGACAGCAGATAGATAGAGAGATAGAAGACAGACAGACAGACAGAGACAGAGAGAAGAAGAAGAAGACAGACAGACAGAGAGAGAGAGAGAGAGAGAGAGAGAGAGAGAGAGAGAGAGAGAGAGAGAGAGAGAGGAGAGAGAGAGAGAGAGAGAGAGAGAGAGAGAGAGAGAGAGAGAGAGAGGAGAGAGAGAGGAGAGAGAGAGAGGACAAAATCCCTCCCTCCCCAGACAGATTTTAGGTTGGATGGCTTTAACAAAACAAAAGTCTCACCGATGTTTGTTGATTCAAATTCTTAATACTAAATAATATTAAGTATTTCAATAAACAGAACACGTAAAATGAATGGCAGTTTGATTCCTCATTGTCATCCATCAGAACAGGCTGCCACAGACTACTCAAATCAAGTAACTAGCTAAACAAATACACATGCAGACAGGAAAAGTAAAAAAAAGGGTGGCGCTGCTCTTGTGGTGACGTGCTGTCCCTGGGGGGAGCAGACCAGGTTTCATGCAGAGAAATCTACCGTAGTGGTAGATCTGGATCTTTTCCCTTAAGAAGAATCTCACTTAAAGATCTCTCTAACTCGTAGGCATCCGTCAGTCTCGAAAGACTTGAAGTTGTGCTCTTGGCTCTTAGAGCGCAAAGCTGGGTAAGTAAGTATGGAGGGCAAGCTGTTACCATGCAGCAAACCCTCCCCCCCTCCACGTCACTGGAATGGTCCATTGGAAAGGAATCGCCAATACCATATGTTCCAGTGCCGTCCAAGAGCCCCAGAACGTTTGCCATAATATACAGCCCCTATTTCCCCAGGGACTCAAACCTCCCGATTTTTCCTCAGGGATGGTGTCTAAACACGACCCTGTGAGCATGCTGGTTTTGTTTTATTTTGTTGTCATCGGATCGGCGGAACGGGATTTTTGACCTGTGCGAAAGATGTTCTGCGTGCGTTTGCACACGGGGCCAGGGTTTAATGTCTCCTCCCAATGACTCGCTAACTAAGCCATGTAAAATGTCCCTGGAGATCTCAGCAGGCCAGGCTGTGTTGTTCCTACAGTGGATCAGAACAGGCAGCGTTGAACATCAAGTAACACGCCACAGCAGCAGTGCAGGGCTTTCTACAGTGAGTGGCTTTTTAGGCAGCCTAAAAATGGATGTTCCCAGGCAGACATTTTGGCTCTTGGAGTCTGGGTTTTTCATCTCTCAGTTTTCAAGTCAAGTCAAGTGAAGTCAAAAACACTTTAATCATCCCTGAAGGGCAATTACAGTCTGCACTAATTCAAAAGCTCAATTGCTCAGCTTTTTTGTTGTTTCTCGGCTAAGCTCCGAGGTTCACCAATGGTGAGATTTTGCGTTATGGCGTTTATCTTATAAAATATAGAAGTACAGATTTAAAGTCGATACATTACATTGAAATTAGAAAAAGATGTCCAATAATCTTTTTAATTTAAGCCTAAAGAATCATGATAGAATTTCACTGGCTTACTTTTTTGAAAATATAATATATATTATATCTAGTTTCCCCTTGATCCGTGCGCAAATTTAAAAAAAAAGAAAAATTTCAGAACTGCATGCAGACATTCCACCAGAATACATAAAACAGATTGCTGTTAGGTTGTTTTTTTTGTTTTATTTTAACTGGCTCATGGAAAAGTAAAGCCTCCTGATTGTCCTCTTGATAATTGTGAAGTGCTGGCTTTTCCTTGATATGTTTGAAGTGTACAATCACAAGCTTTGACTTCACTTTAAAAAAAGCAAACAATTCAAAACGTACAGCGTATACCCACTTGTCAACATGGACTTTCCTATGTTTTTATATGACATATAATAATGTAGTAATTTGTCATTGCTCACCCCTATCG
>CM060326.1:49288860-49298860 GCA_030674155.1 Stramonita haemastoma | reverse complement strand
CAACAATATTTACCCTGTGCAATGAGATAAAGATGATAATAATAATAAACAACAATAGCATAACAATAAACAATGATGATAAAAGTGTCCAACAAAGCTGTTTAGAATAATAAATTCCGGTTAGCATTTTTGGGGTGTTCTTTTGGCTTTGGTTGTTTTGTTTTTTTCATCCTCAACTGGAGGTCCAAGGTCAACTAAAGGTGAGATTTTTGTGCATGTGACCATTTTCGCACACCATCACCTTCCGTCTTTGGGATGATGTCTAAAGACGACACAAGTGTGCCGTGTCTATAGCGAAATTCGTCTTAAACATGAGGTCCTGCATTGCTACTGGGTCCTTTCGCTGGAGGTTTACAGACAAAGAGTCTTAACAGAACAAAGCCTTATGTTCAAAAATAGCAATAACAATAAACAATGATGAGAAAATAGTGTCCAACAAAGCTGATGCAAACTATCAATACTGACTTTCAAATGCCCAACCTGAGAGACAAGTTTATCTGCCCTAAAGTGGTATATCACATATATCATATATATGTGATATTATATATATTATGTGTATTTATATATATATATATATATATATATATATATATATATATATATATATATATATATATATATATATATATAATGGAAGGTACTCGCCACTAACAGTAAAAAAAAAAAAATCCAATATGATAAACGTCTCCAAATTCAGAACATGCTTCTGCGCATGTCCAACCAAATTCATGGACATGCGCAGAGGGGCATATCAACCTCGGAAACAAACTTACAGATCTGAAAAAATGGCGGTGTCTGACGAGCGTTTATGAAGCGCCATAATAACTGCACTAAGTTGTTCAATTCAAAGCAGATCCACACTTGGTGATATTCGACTACTTTTTATGGAAGACTGATTAAAACTGAGCAGAGTGCATTAATACTGGATCGTTGTTAGCAATTGTAGGATTGTTGTTCGTTGTGAACAAGCTTAAACTGGGGCGATGTATACTTCTATACACATGGCAGATCGTGTCGATAACCGTGAGCACAGCAGATATATTTAATCACAAACATGAGTACGCAAAAAAAGACTCACTCTTTCCCCCGTTCATAATATACTGCACACACTGTCACTGGTAGAGTAGCCCTCTTACTCTGCGAGTCACGGTTTAGCTGATTATTTAGATCCCCACAATTCTTTTTTTCTTTCAGAGTTCCTTCATAATATTGTCATCACATAAAAATAAATCATTCACACCGAAACCTTCAAAACCACACCACATTCAACCAAAAACCAGAAACACACACAAAAAACCCCACACCCAACCAAAAACGGCACTGAAAGCAGTGACGTTACCATTACGGATTTTGTTTTGTTTTTTTACGATAGAAAAAACAACCAACCCAAAACCAAAACAAAAAGCCCAACCCTCACAAACCTTCACTTGGACATCCACTCCCCTAAGGGCCCGGTGAAGAAGAGCTTGAAGGTCATGCCCCGGTACAGGGACTTGTGCACCTCCTGCACGATGTCCACTCCTCGAAGCCCGCTCCATCCCCCGCTGCACCAGGTCCGCCAGCCTCAAGGTCATGGAGGACACGTCCTTCATCTGACCCCGCAGCTCCTCCAGGGTCATCCACCGGCAGCGGCGGATCTCCTCGCTGCAGGGGTTCAGGTCAAAGGTCAGAGGTCGCAGCCGGCACAGGATGTAGAGGTCAGAGCGGCCGAAGGCTCCGGGCAACTTGTGCTGCTGTCGGAAGGCTAGCACTGACCGGAACTCTGCACAGGACAGGGGAAAGAGTAGTGGATAAGCATTGATGTGATGATGATGATAGTGATGATGATGATGATGATGATGATGATGATGATAGTGTTGGTGATGATATTAATGGTAGGACAGAGGCACGAATAGTGGATAATTGATATAATGATGATAAAAGTGGTGGTGGTGGTGGTGGTGGTGGTGGTGGTGGTGGTGGTGGTGGTGGTGGTGATGATGTGATGATGATGATGATGATGATGATGATGATGATGATGATGATGATGACGACGACAATGACGATGACGATGATGATGGCAAAGGCAGGACAGGGATCAGAGTAGTGTCATTAATATGATGGTTATAATAGTAATGATGATGATGATGATGATGATAATGGCAGGACAGGAATAAAAAAAAGTGATGATTGATATGATAATTATAATGGTAATAATAATAATGATGATGATGATGATGATGATGATGATGATGATGATGATGATGGCAGGACAGGGGTCAGAATAGCGATAATTGATATGATGATGACATTTTGCCGTGGACATTGACGGCCTAGCTGGAAAAAAAAACCCAAGAGTTAGTCAGCCTGGTAAATCACCTTGACGAAGCCTCTTTGGCATATGGCATGCAGATCAGTGCAGAGAAAACCCAGTTGATGACAAATAGTGCCAATGGCATCAGCAATGACGTGATTATAGATGAGAAGAAAATCGAGACCGTCTATAGCTTCAAATATCTGGAAGCTATAGCATCGGATGAAAGATCGAAACCTGAAATTCTCTCCAGGATAGCCCAGACCACACAGCTGCAATGACCAAACTGAAAGTACTTTGGAACGACTGGAACATCGCCATCAGCTTCAGGATCAGACTGATGCGTTCCTGATCATGTCCATATTTTTGTACGCATGTGAAACATGGACCATAACAGCAGACATTGAAAGAAGGGTACAGGCAAAGAGATGCTTTCGCAAACTCCTTCGTATCTCATACAGGGATCACATCACCGATGAGGAAGTGAAAACCAGAATCAAAAACGCCATCGGTCCATATGAAGAGCTCCTGACTTCAGTGACAAACACAAACTAAAGTGGTACGGGCACGTCACACGAACATCTGGACTGGCGAAAACTGTCCTACAGGGAACAGTACAAGGAAGGAGACGAAGAGGCAGACAGAGGAAACGATGGGAAGACAACATCAGAGAGTGGACTGGCCTTGGGTGGAACGACTTGCTACGGAAAGCAGAGGACCACGGGGAGTAGAGGAAGCTGGTTGCAAAATCTTCATTGGTGCCCAAACAGTCCGAGGGGCTACGGAATAGGTGAATAATGATGGTGATTGTGACGATGATGATGATGATAGTGGTGATGTTGTTGTTGATGATGGTGTCGATACTAATGATAGTGATGATGATAATAATATGATGATATGATGATGATGATGATGATGATGATGATGGCAAAGACAGAGATGGTGATGAAAATAATGATAATTGTGATACAGCTACATTTTACTTAATTATTTAATTCTATTCTTTTATTCCGAGGATAATGGAATAAGCACTAATGTACTTAAAAAAAAATCTAGTACCATGTGTACGCAGTTTTGTAAATATTGTCATCCGTTCCCACCGGCACACAATGGCCTACTCTTCCGTTTTAGCCTGTGCGCAAGATGTTCTGCGTGCGTTCGCACACGGGACCTTGGTTTTACGGCCTCATCCGAAGGACTTTCGGGGGGAGTGGAGTCGCCACTCCAGAGAAATTAACAACTGCTGCTGCTGCCATCGACACTGCTGCTACCACCACCACCACCACCACACCACCACCACCACACCACCACCACCACCCACCACCACCACCACTTCTACTCCTGCTGCTGCTGGTGGTGCTTTTGCTGCTGCTGCTATTTTTCTTGCTTTTTTACTCCTAAAATTGACATATTGAATGTCGAATGACACTGACAGTGTTTTGGCACATATCGCTTTAACATGCCCAAAATGTGTCTGGATGCTCATATCCACGCCCATGCCAGTGTGTGCGTGCACAGACAGACAGACAGACAGACAGACAGACAGACAGACAGACAGACACACACACACACACACACACATATACACACACACACACACACACAGAGCACAGAGGACACAAGACATTCCCTACGATAGTATAGGGCGAATCGAATCACACGACAAAAGATACTTCTACACTGTATGTCAGCTTACAAAGACATCAGCGCCAAGAGCCTTGCTTTGTCAACCACTTACAGCACTAAGTTGACCGGCTTAGCGACTGTAAGCCAAGGACACTCTACCCCCCCACCTCTCTCTGTCTCTCTGTCTGTCTGTCTGTCTGTCTGTCTGTCTGTCTGTCTCTGTCTCTCTCTCTCTGAGGATAAGCATCTTTCGGGTGCTGGCAGAAAACTCGATCTGGCTAAAGGAACGTAACCCATGTCAAGAATGTGACCTCCCTTCCCCTTGCATCTTTTACCCCCGAACAATCGCCTGATCTGACTCACTGAATAGTAGTAAAATGTGGGTTGCGCATACTTAAAGGTAGACATTTATTAAAAATATTTTGGGTAGTGAGATCAGGTAGTAGCGCCATTCAGCCTTCATCCCTCTATTATCACCCATCTACTATCAATCCCGCCATACTCAACTTCATTATCGTATGGTTAGTTTGTGCTTCGGTTCTTGAGGAATAGACAGGAGGGTAGGGTAAGGTTATGGTAGGGTAGTGTTAGGGTAGGGTTAGGTTATGGCAGAGAAGGGTAGAGGTGGGTAGGGTAGGAGAGTGTACGGTAGGGTAGGTTGGGTAGGTTGGGTTAGGGTAAGGGAAAGCAGGGTAGGATGAGACTATAAACCGAGGCCCCGTGTGCAAATGCACGCAGAGCATCTTGCCCACACGTAAAAATCCACTTCTGTCTTTCAAAAGAGAAGGCCATTTCGAGCCGGTGGGAACAAATGACAAAATCTTAGAAAAACGCATGCAAACATGTATCTTGTTTAGACACCACCGCTGAAGTCGAAACGCACTATCAAGATGGTAAGGGGGTGGGGGGAGAGTCAGTTGCAGATGCAAAAATTTCACCACTGATGAACCTTGGAGCTGTACCTGAGGAATAAACCCCTCTCCCACGACCCCATCCCCCCCAAAAAAAGACCCCATAAAAAACAAAATACCCCCCCCCCCAATCTATACCATCGTTGTTGCGTGTTCCCCAGCGCAGCATAAGCAGCTCGGAGGTCATCCAGAATAATACATCTGTGCACTCTGTCTGTCTCCTCGCACCTGGGAGTGGCGGCTCTTTGACAATTAGCACACACTGCATGGGAAGTTTGGAGTATGACAGTTATTGGTTACCTCGTCATATAGGCAGCTATTCTCTGACTTTTTCTTCCCTCCCTTAATGACAAATAAGATTTATTAAGCAAGGAGATTGTCCTAGATGAAGACAATAATGAAACGTAACATGTCAAGGAATGAATGAGTGAAAAACAAAATCATTCATCCATTCATTCTGTCGTACGCAATGAAACAGGCAACAGAGGCAGAAAGCGAAAAAAAAAAACAAAAACTGACCACCTTTCTTTATTTTCTAATGAATTAGCACAGCGGTGCCAATAACCAAGCAAGACTGATTTACTTCTGCAGCCCAACTAACAATTTCTAGCCATCTCACAAGTTTGCTCCTGTATATATAAATATTTGTATTTTACTTTATTTTTAAAAAAATGTATTCATTATATATATATATATATATATATATATATATATATATATATATATATATATATATATATATATATATATATATATATAACACATTGATATGTTAGACAGACTGACAGACTAACAGAGAGACAGACAGACAGATAGACAGAAGGACAGAGAGAAACAGGCAAAGAATCCCCCAATACATTAAAACGCATCATTCATGTCCAGCCCTTGACAATAGCTGCATTAGTAGTGACTGTCTGCCCTCAAGGCCTCCGAAGAATCCACAGCACACGGAGACGGACTGAGAAGTATGTGTGTATGGGAAGGGGGGGGGAGGGGGGCCAGAGGGAAGGGAGGTCCCCCTGTGATTCAAGTGCTGTTGGCTGACCCTTGTTGACACGCCC
This sequence comes from Stramonita haemastoma, assembly GCA_030674155.1. Classification (NCBI taxonomy): domain Eukaryota; kingdom Metazoa; phylum Mollusca; class Gastropoda; order Neogastropoda; family Muricidae; genus Stramonita; species Stramonita haemastoma. Next base: position 49,292,969 of record CM060326.1, on the reverse strand, counting down.
CCCATACAGACAACCCCACAGTGTCGTCTGCTTCAGGCGTGTTCAAACGCCTCTCCCCCCCCCCCCCCGCCCCCAAAGGACAGAACCAGACAGCCAGCCAGACACATAGACAGACAGACAGACACCCCGAGTTTAGCGCCACAGACGCCAGGCCACAAAGACACTACCAAAGTACTACTACTACTACTAGTACTAGCCAGCATCTCTCCACTACTAGTAGGCCTAACCCCTGAATGCCCTCCGCTACTAGTCCAAGAAAATTTTATTTTTGGTAGAGAATAAGTGCTTCAAAATTTTTGACTACACAAACTAGTATATTGATCTTTCCCGATTACGTTACACTGGTGTTAACAAAAGTTTTGTGAGGGGATTTTAATTAAAAACACTTTTTATGTCGAACTACTTTCTGTCGATTTCGCGAGCGGGCCGGAGTTTTAGTCGCGCGCGCAGCCTTGTTTTCGCGTCACTCGCTGTTTCTGTCAGACCCTCCACGAATTAATCAGGAGATAAGCTTTCTTTGCTGACCATTATATAGCTGTAAATGGATGATCCAAAGTCCATATTGTTTGTGAATCTTGCTAAAGTCACAGAAAGATTGAAAGTAATGAATAAAACATGTATGAGAAATCCGCGGAGGAAGACAAAACGAAAGGCATAGCAGACGCCACAGCACAGGTGTAAGCAGACACATCCGCGCGCAGTAGTAAAGTTACTATACAGTTTGTTTTGTAAAATCGGAAGAAATTGTGTTTAAAATAATAATTTTGATAAGCAGGTTGTGTGTGTGTGTGTGTGTGTGTGGTTGTGTGTGTGTGTGTGTGTGTGTGTGTGTGTGTGTGTGTGTGTGTGTGTGTAGGCCTAGTCAAAAACATCTTTACTGAAAGTAAAACCTAAGTTTTCACAATGGTTTTCATTTTGCCCTCACAAAAATATATTTTTAAATGGATATAAAAACACCTTAATAAAGGATAGGAAAACAAAACAGTCTTAATCTAGATACAAATTATACAGTATAAAAAGGAAAGGAAACAGAGAAAATGTACTGTTCACATATATAACCGAAAGAAGACAGCATGATATGCTTGATTCAGACAGAAAAATAGTGAAGAAAAACAAAATAACAAGGCTAGACATAACAGTTTTATAAAACAAGCTACAGCCACAGAATAATCTAAAGAATAAAAGAAGTGGTCTTATGATCTATTCCTGTGTGTGTGTGTGTGTGTGTGTGTGTGTGTGTGTGTGTGTGTGTGTGTGTGTGTGTGTGTGTGTGTGTGTGTGTGTGTGTGTTGTGTGTGTGAGTGTGTTGTTTGTGTGTGTGTTGTTTGTGTGTGTGTGTGTGTGTGTTGTTTGTTTGCTTGTGTGTGTGTGTGTGTGTGTGTGTGTGTGTGTGTGTGTGTGTGTGTGTGTGTGTGTGTGTGTGTGTGTGTGTGTGTGTGTGAATATAAGTGACACCTACATACTAACATGTTGGTCTGTTGCAAGAAATCATTGAACACATTTGTATCAACTGCAAGACCCCAGCACCACAAAAGCCACCTTGTACAGTGACCCAGAAAGGCGCAATACGATCAACCATTGCAGTTGTCAGTTAAAAGACAACAAAGTTGCCTGTGTGAGGAACTCTGTACATAAGGAATGCCGTGCCATGTACGCCAATAAAACAGTTATTGATGCTAGAGTTAAGGAGCCCTAAGGACAAATCTTTCCTCAGAAAAGCAGAAATTTGCAGTCAAGCATATAAAATAGAAAATGTTTGTTAGAATGATGCATACTGTGCACAACAGATGAAAGTTGAACTCTTAAAACACTATGGTGATGAAATTGCGATTGCTCGTTCCAATAACATATTTGATATCATATCACTCAGAACAACTCCAGACTGTATTTTTTAGAAGTTCTACCAAGAGAAAAGATAATCCAGTGCTAAAGATGAACAGATGTGTCTTACCAAAGCAGCAGTAACAATCATTCACAATGACATCAAGTCACTGGTTTCTGCAAGACAGCTGTCCTGATGCAGACAGCATTGCCAGTTACAGTTTCTGAAATCTTGATGCAAGTCACCAACAAATCTAAAGGGAATTAGAAAGTATCAGCAATTAGGCAAGGCATCATCCAGTGCACCAGGCCCAACACTATCATCACACCTGTACAGATTGGGCTTGCTGCGCAAGTGCATCAACTGTTTAGTTCCTGGTTTATAGTTAATGTAAGTATTAATTACTCAGGCAAGCAAACAAAGCAGTACTTGCCAGTCATATCTGGTCAGCCACAAAACAGCTGGGTGTTCAACTTGCAGATCATACTGCTTTGGTCATTAGTGGTGGTCCCCTTTTGCATCGACTTGTCTGGCCTTGTGGAACAATATGCAACCAGCTGGTGCAGATGTATAGCAACTTCATGAACTGCATCTACAACAGGGATATTGTTGTATTTGATGGCGATTGATTGCAGTGGACTGCTAACCAAAGATGCTGCTCATCTGAGAAGAAATGGTGGGATCACAGGACCTGTCATTATTTTGCTGGTAGCATGGTGCTGACTGAGTCCAGAAAGTGCTTTATAGCAAATCCAGCCAACAGACTGCACTTCATTCAACTGCTGGGTGAAGGATTGCCAAAGTCTGGATTCAACACTGTATAATTGTGGTGATGCTAACTGCCTCATTGTAGGTACAGCATTAGAGAAAGCCAGAGAAGTATGTTTTCAGACCAAAAGATCCTGCCTGTGGAAAAAAGTTAGAATGTGCATTTTATCGAGAGCATGCATGCGTGTTCATGACACCCAACATCAGCAAAGAGCAAGTGATAGCTGCAGGAGAAAAGACCACTGCAATGATGCATGGTGGCAAGAACAAAGATTCCTTGGACAAGCTCCGATATGTGTGATACATGCAGAAACCAGCTACTTCTGGTTATCATTACACCCAAACAAACTGCCCCCAACATCCTCAGCTGCAAAGTTCCATTCTATGAGGACCTATTTCCAGGTCCATGAATGGTTGCATTTAAATTCACATAGTTTCCAGTTAGATCCCCAGGACTGGGGATGGGAAATAAAACATGGAGTGATGTTTCCAACTATAAAGATTTTGACGTAACCACTGAAGCTCCTCTGTATATTGTAAGATGTTTAAAAAAAAAAAATATTGTAAGATGTCATTGTCTGACTGAATGCCGAACAGCAAGGTGTACATGCTGTAAGCATGGCCTCGTGTCTTCAGTTGCATGTGGGCAATGTAGAGGGCAAAGCTGCACACATTCAGAGTTGCTGGAGGTCCTGGACTATCCAATTAGGAAGACACACTGCACAGTTCATGCTAAGATGTTGGATATTTACATTTTGTTGAACTGCCATCTTCATGACATTGGAACTGAATCTATGAACATCTGTAAGAGATGTTACAAGTGATTTTGTGAACCAATCATTGGCAAAATGGTAAAATTAATTTACAAGCACCTCTTAAATGTCGTCAAATTGAGAAAAAGAGTAGTTTTGTTAATGAATACGAAGCTGATAATATGTATTCAACAACAAAAAAAACATAACCAAGGTGATTGCCTGTTGCCAGTAGTTTTGTTTTGACTGAAAATTGTACTTCGTTTGAACGCTTGGGTTACTAATTTTAGGGGGTGGGGTAAGCAAATAAGTTTATAGCGACAACAGCATGTATCAAATATCATGTTCTTTGCATCATATGAATGCGTTTCTGAGTGTTTAACATTATTACACTTAAAATGATTGCACAATGTTTAAATTTTGCTGCCTACGGTAACGTTATCTGTAAACTTTTCTCAAATTTGAAAACCGGAAGTGCAATTACATTAGTTTTCCCCCAGTAAAAAGACATTGGGTCATCAGAGTGTAAAAGTTTTAGTTTAGAAATGAAATTTATACAAGCCTGCTTCAATTTAGTGTAAAAATTCCTGACTGGACAGCAAGAACAGCTTGCAAAGCAGCCCAAATGGGAAATACCGTTTCAGCTCAGCTGCACTGCACCTACTCTTTTCAAACACGAATTACAACTTATCCCGCAACTAAATTTTTGTTAACAACATTTGGGGTGGTCAAGTACACCCACCAAAACATAAAACAAGTGAAAAAAA
>CM060326.1:49278860-49281360 GCA_030674155.1 Stramonita haemastoma | reverse complement strand
CGATAGACAGAAGAAAGAAGAGACGAGAGAGAGAGACAGACAGAGACACAGACAGAGACACAGAGAAGAGGATCAGAGCAGAAGGACAGAGAGAAGAAGAGAAGTCAGAGAGAAGGACAGGAGACAGAGACGGACGACAGACAGCAGGAGACAGAGACTGAGAAGGAAAGACCAGGGGTTTGCCACGGCTATTGGCTACCTATTTATCAATCTCTAGTCATCACTTGTATTGATTCACTCAGCAAGAAACACCGTGCAAGCCAGCAGCTTCCAAACTTTGGCAGTAAAAATGCATCTGTCATCACAATACCTGACTGATATCTGACTGACTGACTGGCTGACTGGCTGACGGACTGAGGGTCTGACATCATTGAAAAAGATGTCTATCATGTCTTATTATTATTATTATTATTATTATTTATATATTATTTATTATTATTATTATTATTATATTATTTATTATTATTATTATTATTGTTATTTATTTATTATTTTATATATTATACATGCATCATCATCATCATCATCATCATCATCATCATCCTATCATCATCATCCATCATATTTATCATCATGATGATGATGATGATTATTATTGACTATATTATCATTATTATTATTATTATTAGACAACTCATCCCATTACTCATCCCCAATCCTCTTCTCAGCAAAAAAAAAAGAAAAAAAAAAAAAAAGAAGGGGCTGCGGCGCCATTCATGACATGGCTGACTTGACAAGTAAAGCAGCTAGCTGGGGCCCTACTCTCCATCTTCCCCTTCTCTCTGTCTCTCCACTGCTATTATTTTTAGCTAGCTGGGAGTTAAACACCCCTGAAGAGTAGTGAGCGGCTGATGTTGGAAGAAGCAGATGTAATCGTTTAGGTGGAAGCAGAAAGACACGCCAACAGATGTAATCACTTTAAAGACGTCTGCTCCCCCGCCCGCCCCGCCACCCCACCCCGCCATTGCCAAAGGCATGGTCGAAAGTGAACACAAACAGCCTTGCTGAAAGTTCAGAATGGAGCGATATTTCTGTACCTTCGCCAGTTAGACTTGCTTTCTACAGGTTGTTCACCTGCTTGAGTTTTTTTTTATTTTGCAGCAACCCCCCCCCCCCCCCCTAAAAAATTTAAAACAAAAAAAACACATCAAAAATCCAAACAAAAACAAGCAACAACCCCAAACAAAACAACAACAAAAACAATGAAACAAACCCAATGAACAACAAAACCAACCAACACACCAAAACAAAAACAAGACACACTCCTCCCCTCTTCAAGTAATAGAATGAATAAATCCAGAGAATAGAAATGAAACGATTTAATAGACATCAAAGTTAAGCAGTTCAGCAAACTTGAACAACGACAAAAAATGGAAACAAAAATTCAACATAACAAATAACGCAGAAACAGAAACGACAAATTCGAAAACAATAACACATCCTTGAGACTACCCGTGATTAAAATTAAAAAACACGAACATCAAACAAGAACAGCAGTAAAACAACAATAACATTAAAAAAAAACAAACAAAACAAAAAAACCACACCCCGATACCAGAAAAAAGGCAAGAGAAATCTCTCTCTCTCTCTCTCTCTCTCTCTCTCTCTCTCTCTCTCTCTCTCTCTCTCTCTCTCTCTCTCTCTCAACGTTTCACACTCTTCCCTCACTACCCCCCTCCTCTTGCTCTCTTGTCTCCCCCCCACCTCCCTGCCCCCCCACCTCCCTCCCCGCCCCCCACCCCTCCCATCGTCAGTGTAGACCGACACAAACAAAAGTATTGCGATAACAAACAAGGTCAGGATTAACTACAAAAACAGCAGCAACAGCAGCAGAAGCAGCAGCAGCCCGCGGCAGAGAAGGTGGTAAACAACATACAAAACTATAAAGCTATAAGAAAAGATTTATGATATCTCTCTAAATCTCTGTCTGTCTCTCTAAATCTCTGTCTGTGTGTCTGTGTGTCTGTCTGTCCGTGTGTGTGTGTGTGTGTGTGTGTGTGTGTGTGTGTGTGTGTGTGTGTGTGTGTGTGTGTGTGTGTGTGTGTGGTGTGTGCGCGCGTGTGTGTGGTGCGTGCGTGCGCATTTATGCGAGCGTGCGCACTTATGTGTGTTTGTGTGCACGTTTACGCGTGTGTGAATACGCACGGTAGTGTTAGTGCTAGTGTTTTGTGTGTGGTGTGCGCGCGCGCGCGCCGTGTGTGTGTGTTCAAGCGTGGGTGTGTGTGTACGTGCGCGCGGGAGAGATATAAAAAGAATGTATATTTGCTTATCTATCACACTTGACATAAACTCATTTTATATTAGTTTAACACGGTCTCTGCTGTCTGTCTGTCTGTCTGTCTGTCTGTCTGTCTGTCTGTCCGTCCGTCCTCCGTCCGTCCGTCCCCTCCCTCCCTCTCTCTCTCTCTCTCTCTCTCTCTCTCTCTCTCTCTCTCCTCTCTCTCTCTCTCTCTCTGTGAGGGCCTTGATTTGAAAAGAGGTAATATTTGCTTGCCCATTT
>CM060326.1:49256360-49273860 GCA_030674155.1 Stramonita haemastoma | reverse complement strand
GGGGTGGAGGGTGGTTTTTTAAAGGGGGGGGGGGGGGTTAGTTTATCGATCTTTTGATATTTTCCCTGTGTTTAGGGACTTCTTCAGTTAATTTTTCCTTCGCTAAATTCTAGAGGTTCATCAATGGTGACATTTTTGTGTATGCAACTGGTTTTTTTTTTTTTGTTTGCCTACCCGGTAACTGCATTCCGACTTCGGGATGATGTCTAAACACAATACTAGAGTGCATGTGTTTTTTTTTTTAATATATTTTGTCATCCATTCTTATCTGCATGGATGGGCGTACTCTTTTGAAAGGCAGAGCGGGTTTTAACGTATACACTAGCTGTTCTGCATTTGTTCGCACAGGGGTCGCATTCCGAGGGATTTCGGGGCAGTGAAGTCAGTACTGATGTTAACTGCATGGGGAAAAAATCCCCTTGAGCAGGACTCGGGCTGTCAAGTCGCGAGCACAACACTCTTATCCACTAGGCTTTCCCGCCCAGCCCCTATTCAGTGTTAAGTGTGTTACTTTGGCTAACCCACAGGGTAACCTAAGCTGGGAGAACACCCAACAACTCAACGCTATTGCATAAGGGATATCACCACAAAAAAAGATATGCCATAGTTCCTTTAGCCCTGACAAACATGCCATACTTCCTTTAGCCCTGACAAATAGGCCATAGTTCCTTTAGCCCGACATTGCCATCGTTCCTTATGCCTGACAAATGGTTATATGCCATAGTTCCTTTAGCCCTGACAAATGGTTATGCATATGCCATATGAATTCCTTTAGCCCTGACAAATGGTTAAGTGCCATAGTTCCTTTAGCCCTGACAAATATGCCATACTTCCTTTAGCCCTGACAATATGCCATACTTCCTTTAGCCCTGACATATATGCCATAGTTCCTTTATCCTGACAAATATATCATAGTTCCTTCAGACCTGACAAATATGCCATAGTTCCTTTAGTCCTGACAAATATGCCATACTTCCTTTAGCACTGACATTGCCATACTTCCTTTAGCCCTGACAAATATATCATAGTTCCTTCAGACCTGACAAATATGCCATAATTCCTTCAAACCTGACAAATATGCCATAGTTCCTTTTTCCCTAACAAATATGCCATACTTCCATTTAGCCCTGACAAATATGCCATAATTCCTTCAGACCTGACAAATAGGCCATACTTCCTTTAGCCCTGACAAATAGCCATACTTCCTTTAGCCCTGACAAATATGCCAAACTTCCTTTAGCCCTGACAAATAGGCCATATTTCCTTCAGACCTGACAAATATGCCATAGTCTTTAGCCCTGACAAATATGCCATACTTCCTTTTGCCCTGACAAATATGCCATAGTTCCTTTATGCCCTGACAAATATGCCATACTTTCCTTTAGCCCTGACAAACATGCCATAGTTCCTTTAGCCCTGACATATGCCATACTTCCCTTAGCTCTGACAAATGTATATGCCATAATTCCTTCAGACCTGACAAATATGCCATATTCCCTTTAGCCCTGACAAATGTATATTCCATAATTCCTTCAGCACTGACAAATATGCCATACTTCCTTTAGCCTGATAAATATTCCAAACTTTCTTTAGCCCTGACAAATATGCCATAGTTCCTTTAGCCCTCACAATATGCCATACTTCCTTTAGCCCTGACAAATAAGCCATAGTTCTTTTTGCCTTACAAATATGCCATAGTTCCTTTAGCCCTGACAAATAGGCCATAGTTCCTTTAGTCCTGACAAATGGTTATATGCCATAGTTCCTTTAGCCCTGACAAATAGCCATAGTTCCTTTAGCCTTGACAAATATGCCATACTTCCTTTATCCCTGACAAATAGCCATAGTTCCTTTAGTCCTGACAAATGGTTATATGCTATAGTTCCTTTAGCCCTGACAAATATGCCATACTTCCTTTAGCCCTGACAAATATGCCATACTTCCTTTAGCCCTGACAAATGGTTATATGCCATAGTTCCCCAACCCCTTAAAATAGGCCATAGTTCTTTCGGCCCTAACAAAATTAATGGTTACATGGCATAGTTTTTTTTAGCCCTGACAAATAAGCAATAGTTCCTTTGCCTGACAAATATGCCATACTTCCTTTAACCCTGATAAATATGCCATACTTCCTTTAACCCTGACAAATATGCCATACTTCCTTTAGCCCTGACAAATATGCCATCGTTCCTTAAAAGCCCTGGACAAATATGCCATACTTCCTTAAACCCTGAAAATATGCCATAGTTCCTTCAGACCTGACAAATATGCCATACTTCCTTTAGCCCTGACAAATATGCCATACTTCCTTTAGCCCCGACAAATATACAATACTTCCTTTAGTCCTGACAAATATGCCATACATCCTTTAGCCTGACAAATATGCCATAGTTCCTTTAGCCTTGACAAATATGCCATACTTCCTTTAGCCCCGACAAATATGCCATACTTCCTTTAGTCCTGACAAATGGTTATATGCCATACTTCCTTTAGCCCTGACAAATATGCCATACTTCCTTTAGTCCTGACAAATATGCCATACTTCCTTTAGCCCTGACAAATATGCCAAGTTCCTTTAGCCCTGACAAATATGCCATACTTCCTTTAGCCCTGACAAATATGCCAGAGTTCCTTTAGCCCTGACAAATATGCCATACTTCCTTTAGCCCTGACCCTTTAAAGACCTACATACAAAAACACACACACCAGACTTTAACGCCTTGGTGACGAATACCACACAAGCGTCACCGCACACCGCCAACAATTCTCTCTCTCATCTCTCTGAGAGTTCCAGACGTCACTATCATCCCCATTCCTCTCTGTGAGGGTTGGCACCTTTCCTTGGAATCGTCTCGCAGACAATGCCAGTGCCGAGAGGCACGCTCTCTCTCTCTCTCTCTCTCTCTCTCTCTCTCTCTCTCTCTCTCTCTCTCTCTCTCTCTCTCTCTCTCTCTCTCTCTCTCTCCAGACAATAAGAAATGTGTGAGGGAGGGGGGGGGGGGGTAGAAGGGGTCCTGACCTCACTCGCGTGCTTGCCCTCTGCAGTCACGTCTGCCTCAGGGCACCCTCTCCTCTCTTTCCCTCTCCTCCCCTCTCCTCCTTCTACACCACACTACTAGGCCAGTGTAACCCTGCCACAACTTACTTACATTCGTTTCATTTCCCTCGTGTCCTTAAATGAGGTCTCCACTCCCGTGGGGATGATGCTGGGTGGGTTGGGGGGCATTCAGTGTATGTTTTTTATTTGTTCCTCGGCTAGAGCCCAGTTCACCAATTGAGAGTTTGCGTAACGACGTTACCATGTAAGGTAGCCATAGTCTTACTTCGAGATCTACTGTCTATAAAAGCTCCTACTTCTCAAGTCTCTGATGTAGGATTCAGACGTCTATTCATCCTCTCTTTTGTTTTCTGCACTTGAGTCCTTCTTCTTCCCTCTTGTCACCCTTTCTGGTCGTTCTTCATCTTTCTTGTTCATCAGACAGATAAGAGAAGAGAGAGAGGAGGGAGGGGGAGGGATGAGTAACGAAGGGGCTGACCTACACTCAGCAGGCTTGACACGACAGCAGTCACGTACGCTCAGGACAACCCCTACGAATACTCACTCATCCTAGCCAAGCTGTACTACATCAGCTACTAGGCAGTGTAACGCACACTACTTACAGGTTCTGTAGCTACCTCGGTCTTACAAGCAGGTCACCACATCCCAGACAGGGACAGAGTAGGAACATGCAGCTATATACGGCTGTAGCTACTACAGTTCTAAGGGCTTATTAGCACATACCTACAGTAACAGCAGGAAATGCACGACTACTATGCTTACCTACAGGTCTACAGTCATAAGTAGCTTCACATAGCCAGCAGTACCCAGTAATGACAGAGCAGAACATGCACGACTACTATACACTTCCTACTAAGGTCTCAGTAGGTAGCTTCACTTTTAAGTCATCAGTACCCAGTAATGACAGAACAGGAACACTGCACGACTACTATACAGGGCTGTAGCCTACCTACAGGTCTACAGTAAGGTAGCTTACATTAAGTCAGCAGTACCAGAAGTGAAACAGCAGGAACACTGCCGAACTACTAGTATAGGGCTGTAGATACCTACAGGTCTACAGTTAAGGTAGCTTCACATAGCCATAGTACCCAGTAGTGACAGAGCAGGAACACGCACGACTACTATACTGCTACACCTACAGGTAAGCTACAGTCAAGTCATCATACCCAGTTGCAACAACAGGAAACATGGACTACTATACTGCTAAATAGGTAGCTTCACTAAGTCATCAGTACCCAGTAATGACAAACAGGAACACTGCACGACTACTATACAAGGGCTGTGCCTACCTACAGGTCTACAAGTCACAGGTAGCTTCACATAGCCAGCGGTACCCAGCAGCAGTGACAGAGCGAACATGCACGACTGTAGGCTGTATGTAGCCTACCTGCAAGTCAAGAGGTAGCTTCACTTCGCCAAGCTGTCTCCAGGAGCCAGACGATTGGCCATGACGTAAGCACGCCGCCACAGACTGGAATGAGGGCTCGCTCCCAGATGGCTTCTGACACGGCATGCTATGTCTGCTTCTGCCCGTGAAGACACTGTCTGATCTAACCACCTCAACACCCCCACCACCCCACCACACACAACACACACACACCTTGGGTTTATTCAGCCCTCCTTACTTCCTCACCTCCCTCCCACGTGTACACAAACCTCATCATCATCATCATCATCATCATCATCATCATCATCATTCATCATCATCATCATCATCATCATCTCATCAACATTGTCATCATCATCATCGTCGTTCGTCGTCGTCATCAATCATCACCCACACCCCCACCACCACCACCCTATCATCATTTTCTCTCTCTCTCTCTCTCTCTCTCTCTCTCTCTCTCTCTCTCTCTCTCTCTCTCTCTCTCTCTCTCTCTCTCTCTCTCTCTCTCTCTCTGTGTCTGAAGCTTTCTTCCCTTTATTAGTTCTTAGCTGTGTTATCTTTTGCCTATTGGTTTTATTATGTATATAATTCATAATATAATATATATATATATATATATATATATATATATATATATAATTAGAACATTATAGAACAGTGTGTGTGCGTGTGTGTGTATGTGTGTGTGTGAAGGGGGGTCTGTCTTTCTGTCTGTCTGCTTGTCTTCTGTTTATAAAGATGTAGCCCTCCTAGAAATTTTAAAAAAAAAACATATACGATAACTGACGTACATACCACCACCACCACCACCACCACCACCACCACCACCACCACCACCATCATCATCATCATCGTCGTCGTCGTCATCGTCGTCTTTAGCAGCAGCTGTTACAGTAGCAATAGCAGTAGCAGCAGCAGAGGCAGTTGTAGTAGTAAAAGTAGTAGTAGTAGTAATAGCACCAGCAGCAGCAGCAGCAGCGCAGTAGTAGTAGTAGTAGTAGTAGTAGTAGTAGTAGTAGTAGTGTAGTAGTAGTAGTAGTAAGTAGTAGTAGTAGTAGTAGTAGTAGTAGTAGTAGTAGAAGTAGTAGTAGTAGTGTAGAAGTAGTAGTAGTAGTAATAGCACCAGCAGCAGCAGCAGAGTAGTAGTAGTAGTAGTAGTAGTAGTAGTAGTAGTAGTAGTAGTAGTGTAGTAGTAGTAGTAGTAGTAGAAGTAGTAGTAGTAGTGTAGAAGTAGTAGTAGTAGTAGTAGTAAGTAGTAGTAGTAGTAGTAGTAGTAGTAGTAGTAGTAGTAGTAGTAGTTAGCAGCAGCAGTGGCAGCAGCAGCAGCAGCAGCAGGAGGAGGAGGAGGAGGAGGAGGAGGAGGAGGAGGAGGAGGAGGAGTAGTAGTAGTAGTAGTAGTAGTAGTAGTAGTTAGTAGTAGTAGTAGTAGTAGTAGTAGTAGTAGTGTGAAGCAGTGCATTCATTTCGAAGGACTCTGTCATAGACACTACCTGACTTCCACGCACAGGTGAGTTAAGGCCTTGACAGCCAGTCTGCACTCTTCCCCATAGAATTTTAAAGTCATTCACATATCTCTTTTTACCCTCGGCCTCCGAAAAGAAAAGTATGGAAAGAAAGAAAGAAAAAAAAACAGAAAAAAAGAGAGGGAGGGAGGGAGGGAGGGAGGGAGAGAGAGAGAGAGAGAGAGAGAGAGAGAGAGAGAGAGAGAGAGAGAGAGAGAGAGAGAGAGAGAGAGACAGAGACAGAGACAGAGACAGAGACAGAGAGAAAGAAAGAGACAAAGATCGAGACAGAGAGACCGAGAGACAGACAGACAGAGAGACAGAGACAGAGAGAAAGAAAGAAAGAGAGAGACAAAGAGCGAGACAGAGAGACAGAGAGAAAGAAAGAAAGAGAGAGACAGAGAGCCAGACAGAGAGACAGAGAGAGAGAAAGACAGACAGACAGAGAAAGACACACAGACAGACAGACATACAGCTACACAAAGACATACACCGAGCAAAAGTGTCTTTAAAAAAACAACCCCTCTCTCAATCTTCATCCCGTTCTCTCTCTACCCCCTCCCTCTTTGCTCCTCCTACCACCCATACTGTCTACCCCTCCTTCCCCCTCCCCCCCCCTTTCTCTCTTTCTCTCTCTCACCTCATGCTCACTTCCATCAACTCCCCACCCCCCAATTCTCCACCCCCTTCCCTACAGCTGATCCCCTTTTGAACCCTCTTGACAGAAAATTAAAGAGAATATAATATTGATCTTTGTAGGGGAGATGAAGCGAGGCAGAAAGAAACGATAAGTCATAGGCGCTCTGTGTGTGTGTGTGTGTGTGTGTGTGTGTGTGTGTGTGTGTGGTGTGTGTGTGTGTGTGTGTGTGTGTGTGTGTGTGTGTGTGTGTAAGTGTGTGTGAGTTTGAGTCTCTGTGTGTGAGAGAGAGAGAGAGAGAGAGAGAGAGAGAGAGGAGAGAGAGAGAGAGAGAGAGAGAGAGAGAGAGAGAGAGAGAGAGAGAGAGGAAGGGAGAGAGAGAGAGAGAGAGAGGAGGAGAGAGAGAGAGAGAGAGAGAGAGAGAGAGAGAGAGAGAGAGAGAGGAGAGAGAGAGAGAGAGAGAGAGAGAGGAGAGAGGTAGTGTGTGAGTGATGAAAGAGTGGAGTGTGTATGTGTTGTGTGTGTGTGTACGTGTGAGTACCTGCGTGTGTGCGTGTGCATGAGTGCATATGTGTGTGTGTTTACGTGTGAGTACCTGCATTTGTGCGAGTGCATGTGCATGTGTATTACGTGTGAGTACCTACATGTGCGCGTGTGTGTGTGTGCATGTGTGTGTGTGCGTGCATGCGTGTGAATAAGTGCGTGCACGCACGTTCGAACGTGTGTATCTGTGAGGTGAGAAACAGATGAGGGGGAATGGGGAGCAAGGAAGAGGAGGAGAGGGGTGGTAGTGGTGGTGGTAGTGGGGGGGGGGGGGGTGATCTGTGAAAAGGTAAATTGGTGGGAGGTTGTGATTGTGGCTGGTTTTCCTTTTTTTTGGGGGGGGGAGAAGGGGGAGGAGGGGGAACTTCTTCTGGGTCAACGCACATGAAATCCTGAACGGCTGGTGTTATATATATATATATATATATATATATATATATATATATAATATATATATATATATATATATATATATATATATATATATATATACATATATATTATTTACATATATATATAATATGTAATAAAATATATGTGTGTATGTATTATTATCGTCATGATCATGATCATTATCATCATCATCATTATTATCATGGTTACCATAATCATTATTATCATTATTATTATTATTATTTATTATCATCATCATCATCATCATCATCATCATCATCATCATCATCATCATCATCATCATCATCATCATCATCATCATCATCATCATTATGTATCAAGGACAATGGAATAAGCACTCATATGCCTTTTTTCTTTTCTATCGAGGACAATGGAATAAACACTCACGTGCCTTTTTTGCATCCAGTCCCTGTGTGTATGCAGTTGTAGAATTCTTTTTGTCAGCTGTTCCCACTGGCTGATAATGGCCTACTCTTCCGAAAAGTAGAACAGGTTTTAAACTATGCGCAAAAAAATGTGCGTGTATGCGTTCGCACACGGGACCTCTGTTTATAGTCTCATCCGAAGCGTGCGTGCGTGCGTGCGTGCTGAGTGTGTGTGTGAATATGCATGTTTGATGTTTTTCTATTGACAAACGTATAACAGACATTTCAGTAGGGTAACCCAGGTTCGAATCTCGTTCAAGAGGATTTTTCACTCAGGAGTTAACATCAGTGCTGACTCCACTCGCACCAAAAGTCCTTCGGATGAGACTATAAACCGAGGTCCCGTGTGCGAACACAAGCAGAAGATCTGACGCACACGTTAAAATCCATTCCGCTTTTTAGGAAGAGTAGGCCATTGTGTGCTGGTGGGAACGGATGACAAAATTACAAAACTGCTCACAAACAGGGACTGGGTGTAAAAAAAAAAAAAGCACACGAGCGCTTATTCCATTATCCACGAAATAAAAGAATAAGGAAAAGAACATTATATGAGTCAAAATGCTTTAGGCTGCCATTAAGCGGCTGACAAGTCATGCCCAGTGCATCTGACTTCGGTGATAGGAGAGAATTATCATTATTTTATTTAAGTCTTTCTGGAAAGATGGCATGAGAATGGACCAAGAACGCAGAAAAACAGACAAGAAAGAGGGGACAGGGAGAAACGAAAACTAAGGCAGAAACAAAGAGAGGGATGGAAAAGAGGGAATTCCTAATACAGAATTTCCAGGTGGGGATGCTTTCTATACTAACAGGCCCCCCAGCATTCTCACTGGGGTGTACAATCCTTGTGGAAAAAAATGTCTTGAGGTTTATGCAGTTTACACGATCTCTCACCGTACAGAAATATTTCGATATAGGATTGTAGTCACATAGTGGTGGTTTTTCCATGCTTGAAAG
Organism: Stramonita haemastoma; assembly: GCA_030674155.1. Classification (NCBI taxonomy): domain Eukaryota; kingdom Metazoa; phylum Mollusca; class Gastropoda; order Neogastropoda; family Muricidae; genus Stramonita; species Stramonita haemastoma. The sequence goes on along the minus strand of CM060326.1, from coordinate 49,264,937 downwards.
AAAATTATGATGATGTTGCCAATTTTATATAAAGTGGCATCTACACGTGGGGCGTTGGTATTTTCTACATCAATGATCATGTTCTTTTAAAATACATTTTCTGTGCACAGTGCCCACACACACAACAGAGTCCCCATATAAACGATAAGTTTAGAAAACCCAACAACTCTCAACCATGTGAATACTGTGTGTGTGTGTGTGTGTGTGTGTGTGTGTGTGTGTGTGTGTGTGTGTGTGTGTGTGTGTGTGTGTGTGTCTGTGTCTGTGTGTGTCTGTCTGTCTCTCTGTATGTCTGTCTAACTGTCAGAATCAATCTCTGTCTGTCTGTCTGTCTCTGTCTGTCTGTCATCTCTCTCTCTCTCTCTCTCTCTCTCTCTCTCTCTCTCTCTCTCTCTCTCTCTCTCTCTCTCTCTCTCTCTCTCTCTCTCTCTCATGGGCTAGAGGGAGAGAGAGGATACCAAACCAAAAGACACAGGTAATTGAGAAACATTTGGGGTAAAAAAAGAAGAAGAAAAAATAAAGGAGGAAGAAGGTAGGGAAATAAATGGAAAGGGGAAGGACATGAAGGAAACAAGACGACTGGGATGGCAATGGTGTAGGTAGAAAGGACATTCGTGAAGAAGAAGAGAAGGGGGGAGGGGGGGGGGAAGGAGAGGAAGGAGGGGTGGGGGGCAGAGAAGAGAAAGAGCAATGTTGTCAGTGAGCAAGTCGCAGCCTAGCCTGGTTGGGGGCCGTTGACTTTCTGTCTGTCTCTGTCTCTCTGTCTCTGTCTCTGTCTTTTGTCTGTCTCTCTGTCTCTGTCTCTCTTTGTTTCTGTCTGTCTCTGTGTTTCTGTCTGTCTCTGTGTTTCTGTCTGTCTCTGTCTCTGTCTGTCTGTCCGTCTTTCTATCTGTCCCTCTGTCTGTCTGTCTGTCTGTCTGTCTGTACTCAGACACAAGGCCCTGTTCCACTTCAAAGACCTGGTGGCTGGGCTAGGTTAGCCTAGGTGCTGCTTGCCACTCTTCTTTGCTGAAGAAAGACGGAGCTGAGGGGCCAACAAAGACAGTCCAACAAGCTAGTCAGGTCAAGGACCTCACAGTTCCTCCTCCCCCTCCCCCCCTGCCGCCCCCCCTCGCCCCCCCCCCTCCCCCACACACCTCTACTGTCCCCTTCTCTCCTTAGCTCCAGAGCGACCCTGGTTCTTCCCTACAGGAAGGAATCGAAGCCTCCTCCTCCATAATAGTACAGAGTTTCCATAATGGTAGAGAGTACAGTCTTCATTCAGTGATTCACTCGATCAACTACCCCCGGTTCGTTCGTTCGTTCGCAGTACCGATACAGGTAACCTTCAATTCTCAACCTTCAATCCATGCACAACCTTCAAAATATGCAAAGCTTACGGACATGACAGTGAGATGAATAGTTCTTCTTTTTTCTGTCTCTCTTCTCTCTCTCTCTAAAGACAGTGACAGCGACACTGAATTAGCTTCTTCTCTCTCTCTCTCTCTCTCTCTCTCTCCTCTACTCTCTCTCTCTCTCTCTCTCTCTCTCTCTCTCTCTCTCTCTCTCTCTCTCTTTCTATACTTTTAAGAAAAAAGTGGGCCCTGCCCTCTTGGCTTTTTGAAAAAAAATCTTTGTCCTTCGATCTTTTAGTGCGACAACCCCTAAGTGAAAATGGGTTGCGTACAACTGTGTGTGTGTGTGTGTGTGTGTGTGTGTGTGTGTGTGTGTGTGTGTGTGTGTGTGTGTGTGTGTGTGTGTATGTGTGTGTGTGTGTGTGTGTGTGTGTGTGTGTGTGTGTGTGTGTGTACGTGTGTGTGTGTACGTGTGTGTATGTGTTTACATGTGTGTGTGTGTGTGTGTGTGTGTGTGTGTGTGTGTGTGTGTGTGTGTGTGTGTGTGTGTGTGTGTGTGTGTGTACGTGTGTGTGTGTGTGTGTGTGTGTGTTGTGTGTAAGTGTGTGTGTGGCAGGGTCGTTCACCTTCCGTTTACCAGAGTTGAACTGGGTGTCCTTCGGTTCATTAACCTCTGTCTTCCTATAAGCTCTAGTTCCTTTTTTCATCTTTGTCCCATCTACTTCTGTTTTGTCACCCTTGTGTCTCCTACGTCTTTTGATCTCACAAGTTTTTTTGTTTTTTTTGTGTGTGTTTTTTTTTGCAAAATGAACTTTTTTCAGGCGGTCAGTGTTTATCTTCTGCAGTACATGAGTGCTTAATTCATCACCCTTCATATCGTTAGTTTTAATGCGGGCATTTATTGTTCATTTTATGCCATCACTTCATGAATTTTGATCATATTATTTTTCATCCTAACAAAACTTTATTTCCGTGGCTTTTATGCTATTATATTTCATTTTCTAAACCTTTATCTCATTTACATCAGAACATCTTGCGCACATCCATCTTTGGCAAGAGCAGGCCATTGTGTGCCGGTAGGAGCAGATGACAAAATTAAAAAAAAAACCAGCATGGACACAGGTGTCGTGTTTAGACACCATCCCTGAGGAAAAATCGGGGAGTAGGAGTCCCAGGGCGGCTCGGGGCTGTAGGTATATGGCAACGTTCTGGTGGCTCCTGCGACGGCACTGGAACCACTCGTATAAGCGATTGCCTTTCTAATGGACCATTCCAGCAATGTGGAGAGACAGGGGGGGGGGGGGGGGGGGGTGTTGCTGCATGGGTACCAGCTTTCCCTCCATACTTTCTTATCCAGGCTTTGTGCTCTAGAGCCTAGAGCGTAACTCCATAGTTTTCCGAGAATGACGGATGTATACCTCAATACATCTCATTTACTTACACTACATCATTATAAAATCTTTTTAACTTCATCTCATTAACTTTTACATAACACCATCTTTCATTTTATCAGCTTTCATTTCATTCACTTAAAAAAAACCTGATTCATTTGATCAGCTTTCATCTTAAACTGCTTTAATCTTTCCAATTTTCCCCTCGTTAACTTTCATGGCATTACATTACATTTGATCCTTTGGAACTTTTAATCTCATTGATTTTTATATGATTGTTGTTCGTTTTATCAACCTTCTTATCATTATCTTTCATCTTATAGAAGACGCACTCACACATACTGTCACATCATCACTTTGTTCAACCAAGCTTTGCCTCGTCACCTTGGCTAAGCAAGCTGCCTGTTCAAACTGTTCCCTTACCAGAGTTTACCCTTTCCATTTGAATTAGATCAGCCATAATCTTTTCCACTCTCTTGACGAAAGTCTTCATTTCATCACATTCCATCTCATCAGCTGTCATCTCATCAGCTGTCATCACATCAGCTGTCATCACATCAGCTGTCATCACATCAGCTGTCATCACATCAGCTGTCATCTCATCCACTGTCATCTCATCCACTGTCATCTCATCCACTGTCATCTCATCCACTGTCATCTCATCCACTGTCATCTCATCCACTGTCATCTCATCAGCTGTCATCTCATCCGCTGTCATCTCATCAGCTGTCATCTCATCCACTGTCATCACATCAGCTGTCATCACATCAGCTGTCATCACATCAGCTGTCATCACATCAGCTGTCATCTCATCAGCTGTCATCTCATCCACTGTCATCTCATCCACTGTCATCTCATCCACTGTCATCTCATCCACTGTCATCTCATCAGCTGTCATCTCATCCGCTGTCATCTCATCAGCTGTCATCTCATCCACTGTCATCTCATCCACTGTCATCTCATCCACTGTCATCTCATCCACTGTCACCTAATCAGCTGTCATCTCATCCGCTGTCACCTAATCAGCTGTCATCTCATCAGCTGTCATCTCATCAGCTGTCATCTCATCAGCTGTCATCTCATCCGCTGTCATCTCATCAGCTGTCATCTCATCCGCTGTCATCTCATCAGCTGTCATCTCATCAGCTGTCATCTCATCCACTGTCACCTCATCAGCTGTCATCTCATCCACTGTCACCTCATCAGCTGTCATCTCATCCGCTGTCATCTCATCCAGTTCCAGTTCATCAGCCTTCAAGACATCAACTGACTTGTCCTTTTTCAGTGCCTTCTTCCAGAACAAACTAACATATGTAGGCCATGCGCTACGAAACCAAGATACAAACCTCATGAAAACTGTCTTTCAAGGCAAGACCACAGGAAAAAAGAAACACAAAAGGCAGACCACCAGTTTACTCTCATTAGCAGACACCAGGGAAACAAATACAGCCGCAAACAGAAAAAAGAAAAAAATAATAATGGGTGGCGCTGCACTTGTGGCGACGCGTTCTCACCGGGTAAAGCAGCCCGAAATTCATGTAGAGAAATATGCTGTGACTTAAAGTGGTATGAAGTGAAATAAATAAAATAGTATGTAACTGCTCAGTTAAATGAACCTGATGTGATCCTTAACTGCTCCCTCAGTTTTGAAGTGAATCTTAAACGGTGAATTCTGAAGGGACTGGGGTTGCAGAGAGAAAAAAAATCTCTCTAAACCCTCAATGAGGTAGATTCCAAGTAGCCAGGCATGTTGACTAATCCTTCATTTTTTCCCCTCTCTATGAAATCCAAAGAAAATTGCACAGTATTCTTTGGCTCTGTATTCATCATCATATAACTGAGAGACAATGAAAGATAGATAGATAGATAGATAGATAGATAGATAGATAGATAGATAGATAGATAGATAGATAGATAGACAGACAGACAGACAGACAGATAGATAGATAGATAGATAGATAGATAGATAGATAGATAGATAGATAGATAGATACAGGCAGACAGACAGGCAGACAGACAGGCAGACAGACAGAGACAGGGACAGGGACAGGGACAGACAGATAGAAAGGCAGACAGACAGGAAGGAAGAGACAGAGACAGACACTGACACAGAGAGACGAACAAAAATCAGATACTCATAAAAGGCCTAGAACTCCAATTTAACCACACACACACACACACACACACACACACACACACACACACACACACACACACACACACACGCTCACACACACACGCACACACACACACGCTCACACACACACGCACACACACGTACACACACACACACACACAAAACCAACAAAAACAGTTGTGTCCCACCCCACTCTTCCCCATTTCTTCCATCCAGGGCTAGGCCCTATCCCCCGAGTCACCGAATTCACAATCCACCCCGGGTTGCGAACAGATTCTGATGAAGAAAGAAAGAAAGAGGGGCAAAGGGCGCCGTGGTGATGTGTGTTGTGTGTGTGTTGTGTGTGTGTGTGTGTGTGTGTGTGTGTGTGTGTGTGTGTGTGTGTTGTGTGTGTGTGTGCATGTGTGTGTGTTTTGTGCGTGTTTTGTGTGTGTGTGTGTGCGCGTGCATGCGTGCGTGCGTGCGTGTGTGTGTGTGTGTGTATCTGTCTGTCTGTCTGTGTGTCTGTGTGTGTGTCTTCATTTTTAATGTCTATCCATTAGAAAGTGTGTGTGTGTGTGTGTGTTGTTGTTGTGTTGTTGTTGTTGTTGTGTGTGTGTGTGTGCGCGCGCGTACGTGCGTGCGTGTGTGTCTGTGTGTGTGTATGTGTCTGTCTGTCTGTCTCTGTGTGTTGGGGGGAGGAGGGTGTGAGGGGGGGGGGGGGGAGGGGGACGGAATGCGACGAGACATATCAAGGCTTTCTTCAAGGCGACTATTGAACCCCTAGCCCGCCACTCTATAGTACACTCTGTGGCCTTCTTCTTTTTCTTCTTCTCCTTCTTTTTCTTCTTTTTTTCACTTCGTGTCGTGTCGGGGGAATTCCTGGTATGCGTCTTCAAGTGTGACACTTTTTCCTTTTTTTTCTTTCTTTTTTCTTTTTTTCTTTTTTTTTGTTTCGTTCAGGCCGTCTAAACTTGTCTCTGTTACTTTATTTCGGCAGTTAATTTTTTTTTTTACTTCTCTCTCTCGTTCCAATTACCTCCCTTTCTTGATCTCTGCTGCTTCTCGAGTTTTGTGTGTCTTTGTGTGTGTGTGTGTGTGTGTGTGTGTGTGTGTGTGTGTGTGTGTGTGTGTGTGTGTGTGTGTGTGTGTGTGTGTGTGTGTGTCTGTGTCTGTGTGTCTGTGTGTGTGTGTGTCTATGTGTCTGTGTGTCTGTGTCTGTGTCTGTCTGTCTGTCTGTCTGTCTCTCTTTCTCAAGTGCGTGTGAGAACATGCATGCTCAAAACAGGATTGTATGCACAAATTCAAGAGCGCAAGTACATGCTCACACATGCATGCTCGCACATGCATGCGCCCCCCTCCCCAAAACACTAGTATACATGCACACACACACACACACACACACCTACCTGATTTTTTCTCTCAAGGTTCAGATTCTTTTGTTTATCTCATAATTATACGCTCAAGGAATGGGAATGGCCTGTTAAAGATTTTTAAGCTAAGTAGGCCAACATGAATGGGTGTTTTATGTACCCTGTATCCTTAAATGGGGACGGGATAGCACTGTGGCCATAACACTCGCTTTCCCCAAGCTAAGGTTAAGCAGCATCCATCGTGGTCACCAAGTGGATGGGCGACCGTTTGCACGCCTTGGCTTCAGTACAGTGCCCCGGTTCACCCAGCTGTAAATGGGTACCTGCCCTCTTCAGGGACAAAAGCAGTGAGGGAGAGGAGATGGGCGCCACCCTCAACATGCTGGCCTCTGGAGAGGCTGAGGTCTTCGATGCCTTTCTCTCTTACGACCACATAGGTTCTCGGACACCTTTACCTTTACCTTTGTGTCATTAAAGTACTCTGAGCAAGTTTCGTGTTAGATGCTTTGGCGTAGAGGTGCTACATTGCTCTGGATCAGATTCTGAGCCGGCATGAACTTAAGAGAGGCCCCAATGCTTTAAGAAGACACCATTGAAGGCCTTCTTTAATAAAAGAAATCAATACACAGTCACGATTTCTGTTGTGCCGAAGGTTTTTGCTCTTGAGATAAAGAAGATTTGTATACCATTGTACTTGATTGAACTAGGCTGAACTGAAGTGGACTGATTTTTTATAGTTTTTTTTAAACCTTTTTTAAACAGAAAAAATCAAACTGCATAATCATACATATATGCATAGGTTACACATAATACATACGCGTGCCATGGAGGTGAACACTGCTACCTCAAAACCACTCTCTTTTTTCTTATTTATTCTTTTATATCAAAGATAATGGAATAAGCACTTGTGTGGGTTTTGTTTTTTTTACATCCTGTCCCGGTATGTAGGCAGTTTTGTAAATCTTGTCATCTGTTCCTACCGGCACACAATGGCCTACTCTTTCGAAAAGTGAAACAGGGTTTTGCATGTGCGCAAGATGTTCTGCATGCGTTCGCACATAGGGCCTCGGTTTATAGTCTCATCCGAAGGACATTTGGGGAGAGTGGAGTCAGCACTGATGTTAACTCCTGGGGAAAATATCCTCGAACGGGAATCGAATCATTCTCTGAGTAATGATGAATATAATACAGCTAGACACTGACAGAGAAGGAAAGGGCCAGAGGATGGTCATATCACTTCTGTCCTATTCCTGACCCGCCGTGGCCTGTGAATGGCAGTAATGGACCAGTTGGTAACGGTGGTCATTTTGCCATCCATTGGTATCACAAGTCAGGGATACCAAGAGGACAGTCCGTCATTCCATGGTTTGGGGAAGTGCAATTCCGCAATGGTAGGGACTGCATTAGTTGTGCTGACATCCTCTGACCAAGGGGTGGGATAGGGGATAGGGGTGGGGGGGGGGACATAGCCTGCTGGCGCGAGCGCTGTCCTCATGACCTGACTGAGAGCACGGGTTCCATTCTCCACTGAACTGGCCGTTAGAAGGGATTTAGTCCACTGAGTTTGCATTGGTACCGACTCACCTTCCCTGAAAGTCATTCAGATGAGAATGAAAACTGAGATCCCGAGTGCCAACACAAACAGAATACCTTGCACGTATGAAAAAAAACCCTGCCCGTAGCGTCTTTCGTAGGGCCAGTGGGAAGAATGTGTACAGCATGCTGCCAGGAAAAAGGTGTATGTGTGTGTGTGTGGGGGGGGGGGGGGGGGAGTTCTGCCTGAAGGACTCAGAGGCTCAGCAGTGCTTCACTGGCTACTTAGTGCCTTCAGAGAAAACTCAAACAAAGCCAGATTCATGTTCATAGCAAGTTAACAGGTGGACCCTACAGCCGAGTGGTTAAAACCTTTCGACCTCAGTACAGTGGATCTTTGGTGTTCAAAGACCATTCTCTGAGTAATAATGCAGACACTGCCAGAGAGGGAGAGGGCCAGAGGACAGTCGTATCACTTCTATCCTATCCCTGACCTCCTGAGGCTTGTGAATGACAGTAATGCACCATGTGGTGAACTAAGTGTAGAGTTTTATGATCTCCCAGGTCAACTTAACAAGCAAACCTGCCAGTGCCTTATTTCCCTTCCATTACATAACAGTATCAAATTTGCACGGACCCTGTAGTTCATATCAGCGTTCAGTGGGTGAAATATACACGTACACACCCAAGCATGCATCCTCTAAAAATAAACAAAAGCCCTAGCTGCTTTGAACTCGGAATGTGTCAGCTGAGGCCAGCAGATGAATATCCTGCGGAGTTTCGAGCACAAGAGAGGACCAGGCACTACACACCCATCCAGAAAGAGAAAA
>CM060326.1:49241360-49243860 GCA_030674155.1 Stramonita haemastoma | reverse complement strand
TTCACAAGCTTAAATGTCTTAAAAGCTTAGTGGAATAAAACTGTATCTCCGGGGGGAAGGTGCGGGGGAGGGATGGAGAGGACAGAAGGGGAAGGGAGGGGAAGGTGAAAGAGCAAGGGTGTGGGGGGGGGATAGAGAAGGAAGGGTTGATGTCCTGATCCGCAGCGACATGTCATTAATCTCTCCGCCTAATCCCCGTGTGAACTTTGCCCTGACCTTATGCAACGCCCCTGACCCCAGAGGTCTTCAATCTTTCTTGATATAATTTCTGTCCCTAAAAATGTAAAGTGAATTATTGCTAGATGTAGCCTCTACCGCATTTTTTACTTTTTGTTTGTTGGTTTGTTTTATTTTTCATCTTGTTTGTTTTGGGTGTAGGTTTATTTTGTTTTGTTTGTTTTTTTTTGGTTAAGGTTTACTTTGGTTTAGGCTTGTTGTCGTTTTGTTTTGTTCAAGGCAGTGTATAGATGTGTGGGTGTGTGACCTCCCCCCCTCTCTCTCTCTCACTTATCAGCATGATTTTTCAAATCATTCTCGCTTTTTTTTGTCAAGAAAATCTAAAAAAAAAATATTTTTTTAAACAATCCCAAACTCAAATCATTCTTCTTCTAACACTTTGTATGACATTTTTCTTGTACCGTTTTGTTCTGACGACAAGGTAGTGAACTTTTAAGATTTTAACACCGAAATAAGCACATAAAGTCCTTTCCATATTACATTTTGCCCGTATGCCATTTCATATTATATCATGTATTTTTTGTAGCTTTGAAATGTACGTGATCTTTTATTTTATGCTTTTGGGGGGTACTACAAGAGTGATAAAATAAGCGGAATGGCTGGCGCCTGTCCTCTGTACAGCCTGGTTTTCTTTGCCTTAAGGAGTGAAATGATTGAAGCACTGTGTCACCTTTACATGTCCTTTTTTTAAGGAATACAGAATTAACTACTTCAGGGGGATTAGCGCTTTAATTTAGCGTTTGAAGTGAAGGTTAACATGAGTTATTGGACTTAGACAAGGTGACAACCTTGATAATCATGGCCCTCGTGGTCGGTGGAGCTATAAACATGAAATGGAACGGCAAATTTTTTTTGCGTAAAAGTCGGGCTGCCTCTCCTGCGGGAGCATGTTGCTACAAGAGCAGCGCCACCTATTATTTCATTTTTTCCTGACTGCATGACTGTGTAGGCCTACTTGTTTCCCTGTGGCATTTTATACAGTGTTTTGCCAGCGACAACTCCCTTGTTTCTGTGGGTTCTTTCAAGTGCGCCGAATGCGTGTTGAACACGGGGCCTCGGTTTTATCGACCCATCCGAAGGACTAGTACCCAAACCACAACTCACGATCTAGTATATGGGAGAAAAGTTTTGGGTAAAAACCGGGATCGAATCTTCTCGCTTCCTAGGCAGATGAGTTATCTCTGAGACCACCGATCCATGTCCCCAACTTGCTAGGCTGTTTCAATACCTCCTCTTAAGTAATTTTATGCAGAAAAAAAATGCCAAGTAACCATATATGTAATCCCCCCCTTCCCCCGTTCTGCCAATCGTCCACCCCTCTTCTCTCCACCCAAAGCGGACAGAGGGATCAAGATATATATATATATATATATATATATAATATATAATATATATATATAAATATATATATAATATATATATATGGGTAGGCGCTGCACTTGTGGCGACACGGTTCTCCCCGGGGAGAGCAGCCCGAATTTCACGCAGAGAAATCTGTTGTGACATAAAGAGGTACAAAATACAAAATACAAAAATATGTATGTAGTGCGGCACAGTAGGCAATTTCTGTCTTGGGAAACAATGACTGCCCTTCTTTGCCCAAAAAAGTCTTGTATCGAGCAATGTCTGGAGTGGCACAGCAGACCAACCTGTGCATGGCAGTCTCTGCCACACTTATTGCAGGCAAATCTGGGGGCAGAATTGATGGCCTGGTTTTTGCTGTCTCTCCTTCCTGCAGCTTCTTCTGTCTGTCAATATCTGGAGTCTTTTCACTTCTCCCCTACAGGTTCTTTCACGTACTACTCTCCTTCACACACAGCGATTTTCTGCAAGCACTTCCCAGCTGTCAGAGCTGATCAATGTCCGTGGCTTTCATGTCATGTCACGCTTGCATACATCCTTGAAGTGTGGTTCTGGACACCCTGAAGGACATAGCCCTGCAGGCAGTTCTCCATACAGTCCTTGGCAATACGGCCATTTTTTATACGGTGCAGGTGACCGATCCAGCGGAGACGGCGTTGACACAGCAAAAAGTGCACGTTCATTAAGTGAGTATGCCTGTTCAACAACAGATGCGTTGGTGACTTTGTCCTCCAAAGTAATACCCAGGAATCTATGCATGCAGACAGCAGAGATGGAAACTCTTCAGGCGGTTCTCCTGTCTGGTGTATGTGGTCCAGGTTTGACTGCTATACAGCAGAGTGCTGAGAATACAGGCTTGGTACACCCTCAGTTTGGCGTTGAGGGAAGGGGGGGGGGGGGG
>CM060326.1:49226340-49241260 GCA_030674155.1 Stramonita haemastoma | reverse complement strand
TCTCTTTCTCTCCTCTCTCTCTCTCTCTCTCTTCTCTCTCTCAGACAATAAGAAATGTGTGAGGGAGGGGGGGGGGGGGGGTAGAAGGGGTCCTGACCTCACTCGCGTGCTTGCCCTCTGCAGTCACGTCTGCTCAGGGCACCTCTCCTCTCTTTCCTCTCCTCCCCTCTCCTCCTCTCTACACCACACTACTAGGCCAGTGTAAACCTGCCACAACTTACTTACATTCGTTTCATTTCCCTCGTGTCCTTAAATGAGGTCTCCACTCCCGTGGGGATGGATGCTGGGTGGGGTTGGGGGGCATATCAAGTGTATGTTTTTATTTTGTTCCTCGGCTAGAGCCCCGAGGTTCACCAATGTTGAGAGTTTGCGTATACGACCGTTTTAACCCAATGTGAAGGTAGCCATATTCTTACTTCGGAGATGCCTGTCAGTATAAAAAGCATCCCTACCTTCTAGAAGTTCTGTGCTAGGAATTCCCTCTTTTCTATCTCTCTCTTTTTGTTTTTGCCTTGTTATGTTCCTTTTCTTCCCCTGCTTGTCACCTCTTTCTGGTCTGTTTTCTGCTATCTTGTTGAAGAGAGAGAGAGAGAGAGAGAGAGAGGAGATGAGAGAGAGAGAGAGAGAGAGAGAGGAGTGAGAGAGAGAAGAGGAGAGAGAGAGAGAGGAGAGAGAGAGAGAGAGAGACAGACAGACAGACAGACAGACAGACAGACAGACAGACAGACAGACAGAGACAGAGACAGACAGAACAAAAAACCCCGACAGAAAAAACACGGGAAAGGCATGAGCATCCTAGCCAGCAGTACCCAGTCATAGCCTAACAGAGCAGGAACAGTGCACGACTACTATACTAGGGTTGTAGCCTACCTACAGGTTTACAAGTCTACAGGTAGCTTCACACACATAGCCACAGAACCCGAGAGTGACAGAGCAGGAACACTGCACGGCTACTATACAAGGGCTGCAGCCTACCTACAGGTCTACAGATAGCTTACTTAGCCAGCATTACCCAGCAGTAACACAGCAGGAAAAGTGGAACTACTAGTATAGGGCTGTAGAATACCTACAGGTCTACAGGTAGCTAGCTTCACATAGCCAGCAGTACCCAGTAATGACAGAGTAGGAACAGTGCACGACTACTATACAAGGGCTGTTGCCTACCTACAGGTCTTCAAGTCTACAGGTAGCTTCATTTAAGTCATCAGTACCCAGTAATGACAGAACAGGAACACTGCACGACTACTATACAAGGGCTGTAGCCTACCTACAGGTTTACAAGTCTACAGGTAGCTTCATTTAAGTCATCAGTACCCAGTAATGACAGAACAGGAACACTGCACGACTACTATACAAGGGCTGTAGCCTACCTACAGGTTTACAAGTCTACAGGTAGCTTCACACAGCCGAAAGTACCCAGTAGTGACAGAGCAGGAACACCGCACGACTACTATACTCCTACAAGACTAGAGGTAGCTTCACGTAAGTCATCAATACCCAGTAGTAACACAGCAGGAAAAGTGGAACTACTAGTATAGGGCTGTAGAATAGGTAGCTTCACGTAAGTCATCAGTACCCAGTAATGACAGAACAGGAAACACTGCACGACTACTATACAAGGGCTGTGGCCTACCTACAGGTCTACAAGTCTACAGGTAGCTTCACATAGCCAGCGGTACCCAGCAGCAGTGACAGAGCAGGAATACAGTGCACGACTGTAGGCTGTATGTAGCCTACCTGCAAGTCTAAGAGGTTTAGCTTCACTTCGCCAAGCTGTCTCCAGGAGCCGACGATTGGCCATGACGTAAGCACGCCGCCACAGACTGGAATGAGGGCTCGCTCCCAGATGGCTTCTGACACGGCATGCTATGTTGCTCTCTGCCCGTGAAGACACTTTTGATCTAACCACCTCAATCCCCCCCCCACCACCCCACCACACACGCACACACACACACCTTGGGTTTATTCAGCCTCCTTACTTCCTCACCTCCCTCCACGTGTACACAAACCTATCATCATCATCATCATCATCATCTCATCATCATCATCATCATCATCATCATCATCATTCATCAACATTGTCATCATCATCATCGTCGTCATCGTCGTCGTCATCATCATCACCCCCACCACCCTATCATCATTTCTCTCTCTCTCTCTCTCTCTCTCTCTCTCTATCTCTCTTCTCTCTCTCTTTTCTCTCTCTCTCTCTCTCTCTCTCTCTCTCTCTCTCTCTCGTGTCTGAAGCTTTCTTCCCTTTATTAGTTCTTAGCTGTGTTATCTTTTGCCTATTGGTTTTATTATGTATATAATTCTTTATTATACATATATATTTATATTATATATATATATATATATATAATTAGAAATTATAGAACAGTGTGTGTGCGTGTGTGTGTATGTGTGTGTGTGAAGGGGGGTCTGTCTTTCTGTCTGTCTGCTTGTCTTCTGTTTATAAAGATGTAGCCCTCCTAGAAATTAAAAAAAAACAACATATACGATAACTGAGTACATACCACCACCACCACACCACCCCACCACCACACCACCACCACCACCACCACCATCATCATCATCATCGTCGTCGTCGTCATCGTCGTCTTTTCAGCAGCAGCTGTTACAGTAGCAATAGCAGTAGCAGCAGCAGAGGCAGTTGTAGTAGTAAAAGTAGTAGTAGTAGTAATAGCACCAGCAGCAGCAGCAGCAGCAGTAGTAGTTGTAGTAGTAGTAGTAGTAGTAGTAGTAGTAGAAGTAGTAGTAGTAGTAGTAGTAGAAGTAGTAGTAGTAGTGTAGTAGTAGTAGTAGTAGTAGTAGTAGAAGTAGTAGTAGTAGTGTAGAAGTTGTAGTAGTAGTAATAGCACCAGACAGCAGCAGCACAGCACAGTAGTAGTAGTAGTAAGTATAGTAGTAGTAGTAGTAGTAGTAGTAGTAGTAGTAGTGGGTAGTATTTATAGTAGTAGAAGTAGTATTTAGTAGTGTAGAAGTAGTAGTAGTAGTAGTAGTAGTAGTAGTAGTAGTAGTAGTAGTAGTAGTAGTAGTAGTAGTAGTAGTAGTAGTAGTAGTAGGTTAGCAGCAGCAGTGGCAGCAGCAGCAGCAGCAGCAGCAGGGGAGGAGGAGGAGGAGGAGGAGGAGGAGGAGGAGGAGGAGGAGGAGGAGTAGGAGTAGTAGTAGTAGTAGTAGTAGTAGTAGTAGTAGTAGTAGTAGTAGTAGTAGTAGTTGTAGTAGTAGTAGTATAGTAGTGTGAAGCAGTGCATTCATTTCGAAGGACTCTGTCATAGACACTACCTGACTTCCACGCACAGGTGAGTTAAGGCCTTGACAGCCAGTCTGCACTCTTCCCCATAGAATTTTAAAGTCATTCACATATCTCTTTTTACCCTCGGCCTCGAAAAGAAAAGTATGGAAAGAAAGAAAGAAAAAAAAACAGAAAAAAAGAGAGGGAGGGAGGGAGGGAGGGAGGGAGAGAGAGAGAGAGAGAGAGAGTGGGAGAGAGGGAGAGAGAGAGAGGAGATGACGAGAGAGAGGAGAGAGACAGAGACAGAGACAGAGACAGAGACAGAGACAGAGAGAAAGAAAGAGACAAAGATCGAGGACAGAGAGACCGAGAGACAGACAGACAGAGAGACAGAGACAGAGGAAAGAAAGAAAGAGAGAGACAAAGAGCGAGACAGAGAGACAGAGAGAAAGAAAGAAAGAGAGAGACAGAGAGCGAGACAGAGAGACAGAGAGAGAGAAAGACAGACAGACAGAGAAAGACACACAGACAGACAGACATACAGCTACACAAAGACATACACCGAGCAAAAGTGTCTTTAAAAAAACAAACCCCTCTCTCAATCTTCATCCCGTTCTCTCTCTACCCCTCCCTCTTTGCTCCTCCTACCACCCATACTGTCTACCCTCCTTCCCCCTCACCCCCCCCCCCTTTCTCTCTTTCTCTCTCTCACCTCATGCTCACTTCCATCAACTCCCCACCCCCCCAATTCTCCACCCCCTTCCCTACAGCTGATCCCCTTTTGAACCCTCTTGACAGAAAATTAAAGAGAATATAATATTGATCTTTGTAGAGGAGATGAAGCGAGGCAGAAAGAAACGATAAGTCATAGGCGCTGTGTGTGTGTGTGTGTGTTGTGTGTGTGTGTGTGTGTGTGTGTGTGTGTGTTTGTGTGTGTGTGTGTGTTCAGTGTGTGTGTGTGTGTGGGTGGGTGGGTGCGCGCGCGCGCCGCGCGCGCGCGCGCGCGCGCGCGCGCGCGTGTGTGTGTGTGTGTGTGTGTGTGTGTGTGTGTGTGTGTGTGTTGTGTGTGTGTGTGTGTGTGAGTGAGAGAGAGTGTGTATGTGTATGTGTATGTGTACGTGTGAGTACCTGCGTGTTGTGCGTGTGCATGAGTGCATGTGTGTGTGTTTACGTGTGAGTACCTGTGCGTGTGCATGTGTGCGAGTGCATGTGTGTGTGTACGTGTGAGTACCTACATTTGTGCGCGTGTGTGTATGTGTGCATGTGTGTATTGTGCGTGCGTGTGTGTGTGAATAAGTGCGTGCACGCACGTTCGAACGTGTGTATCTGTGAGGTGAGAAACAGATGAGGGGGAATGAGGAGCAAGGAAGAGGAGGAGAGTAGGGTGATGTGGTGGTGGTAGTGGGGGGGGGTGGGGGGGCGATCTGTGAAAAGGTAAATTGGTGGGAGGTTGTGATTGTGGCTGGTTTTCTTTTATTTTTTTTTTTTGGGGGGGAGAAGGGGGGAGGAGGGGGAACTTCTTCTGGGTCAACGCACATGAAATCCTGAACGGCTGGGTTATATATATATATATTTATTATATATATATATATATATATATATATATATATATATAATATTATATATATATACATACATACATACATACATACATTCATAATACATACATACTACATACTTACATACATACATACATACATACATACATACTTAGACATACATACATACATTACATACATATATATATGTGTGTGTGTGTGTGGTATTTATGTATCATATCATCATCATCATCATCATCATCATCATCATCATCATCATCATCATCATCATCATCATCAGTAGTAGTAGTAGTAGTAGTAGTAGTAGTAGTAGTAGTAGTAGTAGTAGTAGTAGTAGTAGTATCATTATTATTATCATCATCATCATCATCATCATCATCATCATCATCATCATCAATCATCATCATCATCATCATATCATCATCATTATTTTGTATCAAGGACAATGGAGTAAGCACTCATCTGCATTTTTTCTTTTTTTATCGAGGACAATGGAATAAAACACTCACGAGCCTTTTTTGCATCCAGTCCCTGTGTGTATGCAGTTGTATAATTCTTTTGTCAGCTGTTCCCACTGGCTGATAATGGCATACTCTTCCGAAAGGTGGAACGGGTTTTAAACTGTGCGCAAAAAAATGTGCTTGTGTGCGTTTGCACACGGGACTCTGTTTATAGTCTCATCCGAAGTGTGTAAGTGTGTGTGTATATGTGTGTGTGCGTGCCGTGCGCGTGCGTGCGTGACGGTGTGTGTGTTTGTGTGACTTTGTAAGTTTGATGTTATCTATTGACGAACGTATAACAGACATTTGAGAAGGGTAACCCAGGTTCAAATCTCGTTTCAAGAGGATTTTTCACTCAGGAGTTAACATCAGAGCCGACTCCACTCCCCCCAAAAGTCCTTCGGATGAGAGTCTATAAACCGAGGTCCCGTGTGCGAACACAAGCAGAACATCTTGCGCACACGTTAAAATCCATTCCGCTTTTTCGGAAGAGTAGGCTATTTGTGTACTGGTGGGAACGGATGACAAAATTACAAAACTGCTTACACACAGGGGACTGGGTGTAAAAAAAAAAGCACACGAGCGCTTATTCCATTATCCTCGAAATAAAAGAATAAGGAAAAAAATCATATGAGCCAAAATGCGTTGGGCAGCCATTAAGAGCCTGACAAGTCAGGCCCAGTGGGGTCTGACTTCGGTGATAGGAGAGAATTATCATCATTCTATTTAAGTATCTCCTGGGAAAGAATGCTTTTATGAGATTTTTGACCAAGACGGCAGAAAAAAAAGACAAGAAAGTGGTGACAGGAAAAAAAGAAAAACTTAAAACAGAAACAAAGAGAGGGATGGAAAAGAGGGAATTCCTAGCACAGAATTTCCAGAAGGTGAGGATGCTATCTATACTGACAGGCCCTCCAGCATTCTCACTGGGGTGTACAATCCTTGTGGAAAAAATTGTCTTGAGTTTGGGCAGTTTACACGATCTCTCACGTAAAGAAATATTTCGATATAGGATTGTAGTCACATTGTGGTGGTTTTTCCATGCTTGAAAGAAAATTATGATGATGTTGCCAATTTTATATAAAGTGGCATCTACACGTGGGGCGTTGGTATTTTCTACATCAATGATCATGTTCTTTTAAAAAACATTTTCTGTGCACAGTGCCCACACACACACAACAGAGTCCCCATATAAACGATAAGTTTAGAAAACCCAACAACTCTCAACCATGTGAATACTGTCTTTCTGTGTGTGTTATGTCTCTGTCTGTATGTCTGTCTGTCTGTCTGTTTTCTCTGTCTGTCTGTCTGTCAGAATCAATCTCTCTCTGTCCGTCTCTGTCTCTGTCTGTCTGTCCGTCTGTGTCTGTCTGTCCGTCTGTGTCTGTCTGTCTATCTGTCTGTCTGTCTGTCTCTCTCACTCACTCACTCTCATGGGCTAGAGGGAGAGAGAGGATACCAACCCAAAAGACACAGGTAATTGAGAAACATTTGGGGGGTAAAAAAGATGAAGAAATAAATAATGGAGGAAGAAGGTAGGGGGATAAATGGAAAGGGAAGGACATGAAGGAAACAAGACGACTGGGATGGCAATGGTATAAGTAGAAAGGACATTCGTTGAAAAAAGAAGAGAAGAAGGGGGGGTGGGGGGGGGGGGGAGAGGAAAGGGGGGAGGGTAGAGAAGAGAAAGAGCAATGTTGTCAGTAAGCAAGTCGCAGCTAGCCTGGTTGGGGGCCGTTGGGCTTTGTGTCTGTCTCTGTCTCTCTCTCTTTTGTCTGTCTCTCTGTCTCTCTCTCTCTTTGTTTCTGTCTGTCTCTTTGTTTCTGTCTCTCTCTGTCTCTGCCCGTCTGCCTGTCTCTGTCTGTCTATCCGTCTGTCTGTCCGTCTGTCTATCTTTCCGTCTGTCTGTCTGTCTGTACCTCAGACACAAGGCCCTGTTTCCACTTCAAAGACCTGGTGGCTGGGCTAGGTTAGCCTAGGTGCTGCTCGCCACTCTTCTTTGCTGAAGAAAGACGGAGCTGAGGGGCCAAACAAAGACAGTCCAACAAGCTAGTCAGGTCAAGGACCTCACAGTTCCTCCTCCTCCCCCTGCCCCCCCCCCCCCCCCCCACACACACCTCTACTGTCCCCTTCTATCTTTAGCTCCAGAGCGACCCTGGTTCTTCCTACAGGAAGGAATCGTAGTCTCCTCCTCCATAATAGTACAGAGTTTCCATAATGGTAGAGAGTACAGTCTTCATTCAGTGATTCCCTCGATCAACTACCCCCGGTTCGTTCGTTCGTTCGCAGTACTGTATATACAGATAACCTTCATATTCTCAACCTTCAATCCATGCACAACCTTCAAAAAATTGGCAAAAGCTTACAGACAGTGACAGCGACACTGAATTAGTTCTCTCTCTCTTCTCTCTCTCTCTCTCTCTCTCTCTCTCTCTCTCTCTCTCTCTCTCTCTCTCTCTCTCTCTCTCTCTTTTTAATATATAGAAAAAAGTGGGCCCTGCCTCTTGGCTTTTTGAAAAAAAAAAATCTTTGTCCTTCGATCTTTTAGTGCGACAACCCTCAGTGAAAATGGGTTGCTACAACTCTGGTGTGTGTGTGTGTGTGTGTGTGTGTGTGTGTGTGTGTGTGTACATGTGTGTGTGTGTGTATGTGTGTGTGTGTGTGTGTGTGTGTACATGTGTGTGTGTGTGTGTAAGTGTGGTGTGTGTGTGTGTGTGTGTGTGTGGCAGGGTCGTTCACCTTCCGTTTATCAGAGTTGAACTGGGTGTCCTTCGGTTCATTAACCTCTGTCTTCCTATAAGCTCTAGTTCCTTTTTTCATCTTTGTCCCATCTACTTCTGTTTTGTCACCCTTGTGTCTCGTAGTCTTTTGATCTCGCCAGTTTTTGAGGGTTTTTTTTCTTCTGCGAAATCAATTTTTTTCAGGCGGTCAGTGTTTATCTTCTGCAGTACATGAGTGCTTAATTCATCACCCTTCATATCGCTAGTTTTAATGCGGGCATTTATTGTTCATTTTATGTCATCACTTCATGAATTTTGATCATATTATTTTTCATCCGAACAAAACTTTATTTCCGTGGCTTTTATGCTATTATATTTCATTTTCTAAACCTTTATCTCATTTACATCAGAACATCTTGCGCACATCCATCTTTGGCAAGAGCAGGCCATTGTGTGCCGGTAGGAGCAGATGACAAAATTAAAAAAAACCAGCATGGACACAGGTGTCGTGTTTAGACACCATCCCTGAGGAAAAATCGGGGAGTAGGAGTCCCAGGGCGGCTTGGGGCTGTATATGGCAACGTTCTGGTGGCTCTGCGACGGCACTGGAACCATTCGTATCAGCGATTGCCTTTCTAATGGACCATTCCAGTAATGTGGAGAGACAGGGGGGGGGGGGGGGGAGGGGGTGTTGCTGCATGGGTACCAGCTTTCCTCCATACTTTCTTATCCAGGCTTTGAGCTCTAGAGCCTAGAGCGTAACTCCATAGTTTTCCGAGAATGACGGATGCCTACCTCAATACATCTCATTTACTTACACTACATCATTATAAAATCTTTTTAACTTCATCTCATTAACTTTTACATAACACCATCTTTCATTTTATCAGCTTTCATTTCATTCACTTAAAAAACCCCTGATTCATTTGATCAGCTTTCATCTTAAACTGCTTTAATCTTTCCAATTTTCCCCTCGTTAACTTTCATGGCATTACATTATATTTGATCCTTTGGAACTTTTAATCTCATTGATTTTTATATGATTGTTGTTCGTTTTATCAACCTTCTTATCATTATCTTTCATCTTATAGAAGACGCACTCACACAAACTGTCACATCACACTTTGTTCAACCAAGCTTTGCCTCGTCACCTTGGCTAAGCAAGCTGCCTGTTCAAACTGTTCCCTTACCAGAGTTTACCCTTTCCATTTGAATTAGATCAGCCATTATCTTTTCCACTCTCTTGACGAAAGTCTTCATTTCATCACATTCCATCTGACCAACTGTCATCTCGTCAGCTGTCATCTCATCCACTGTCATCTCATCCACTGTCATTGATCTACTGTCATCTCATCCACTGTTACTGATCCACTGTCATCTCATCCACTGTCACCTCATCAGCTGTCATCTCATCCACTGTCACCTCATCAGCTGTCATCTCATCCACTGTCATCTCATCCACTGTCATCTGATCTACTGTCATCTCATCCACTGTTACCTGATCCACTGTCATCTCATCCACTGTCACCTCATCAGCTGTCATCTCATCCACTGTCACCTCATCAGCTGTCATCTCATCCACTGTCACCTCATCAGCTGTCATCTCATCCACTGTCACCTCATCAGCTGTCATCTCATCCACTGTCACCTCATCAGCTGTCATCTCATCCACTGTCACCTCATCAGCTGTCATCTCATCCACTGTCACCTCATCAGCTGTCATCTCATCAGCTGTCATCTCATCCACTGTCATCTCATCCACTGTCACCTCATCAGCTGTCACCTAATCAGCTGTCATCTCATCAGCGTTCATCTCATCAGCTGTCATCTCATCCGCTGTCATCTCATCAGCTGTCATCTCATAGCTGTCATCTCATCCAGTTCCAGTTGATCAGCCTTCAAGACATCAACTGACTTGTCCTTTTTCAGTGCCTTCTTCCAGAACAAACTAAGATATGTAGGCCATGCGATACGAAACCAAGATACGAACCTCATGAAAACTGTTTTTCAAGGCAAGAACACAGGAGAAAAAATCCATTAAAGGTACACCACCAGTTAACTCTCATTGGCAGACAACATCACCAAATCCTGTGGCATAAGAATCCATGAAGTCAGCAGAGCCAGCAAAAAACCGGAGCAAATGGAGAAGGAGGATCATGTTATAATTATTGGATGCGTAGACTAACACTGAATCAGTGATGCCGACAGGTGAGACAAAACAAGTGCGATTTCCAGAACATGTAGACAGTCCTATGCTCCTGGCATAGTGTCGAATTCATTCCATGGTGGGGAAATTTCATCCCATTCCTTGTAGTATTCCGTGATGGATCGGTAGTCTAGAGGTAACACGCCTGTCTAGAAAGCGAAAAGTCCGGGTCGAAAGTGTGCGGTGGTTCAAATCC
The DNA here is from genome assembly GCA_030674155.1 of Stramonita haemastoma. Taxonomy (NCBI): domain Eukaryota; kingdom Metazoa; phylum Mollusca; class Gastropoda; order Neogastropoda; family Muricidae; genus Stramonita; species Stramonita haemastoma. The sequence goes on along the minus strand of CM060326.1, from coordinate 49,230,844 downwards.
CGTTTGGGCCCAAAAATTTCCCCCCCATCCATTAGACCATGAGTGGTGGTCTGGGTGCTAGTCTTTCGGATGAGACGATAAACCGAGGTCCTGTGTCCTAGCGCACATAAAAGAAACCACGGCAACAAGAAAGTTGTCCCTGGCAAAATTCTGTAGAAAAAAGCCACTCTGATTGGGAAACAAATACATCTGCAAACAGGAAAAAAGAAAAAAAAACAATGGGTGGCGCTAAACATGTGGCTTCGCGCTCTCCCCGGGGAGAGCAACCCGTATTTCATGTAGAGAAATCTGCTGTGACGTAAAGTGGTATGAAGTGAAATAAATAAAATAGTGTGTAACTGCTCAGTTAAATGAACGTGATGTGATCCTTAACTGCTCCCTCAGTTTTGAAGTGAATCTTAAACGGTGAATTCTGAAGAGACCGGGGTTGCAGAGAGAAAAGAAATCTCTCTAAACCCTCAATGAGGTAGATTCCAAGTAGCCAGGCATGTTGACTAATCTTCGTTTTTTCCCTCTCTGTGAAATCCAAAGAAAGTTGCACAGTATTCTTTGGCTCTGTATTCATCATCATATAACTGAGAGACAATGAAAGATAGATAGATAGATAGATAGATAGATAGATAGATAGATAGACAGACAGACAGACAGACAGACAGACAGATAGATAGATAGATAGATAGATAGATAGATAGATAGATAGATAGATAGATAGATAGATAGAGGCAGACAGGCAGACGGACAGGCAGACAGACAGGCAGACAGACAGAGACAGGGACAGGGACAGGGACAGGGACAGACAGATAGAAAGGCAGACAGAGACAGGAAGGAAGAGACAGAGACAGACACTGACACAGAGAGACGAACAAAAAATCAGATACTCATAAAAGGCCTACAACTCCAATTTAACACACACACACACACACACACACACACACACACACACACAACACACACACACACACACACACAACACACACACACACACGCTCACACACACACGCACACACACACGTACACACACACACAAAACCAACAAAAACAGTTGTGTCCCACCCCACTCTTCCCACTTCTTCCATCCAGGGCTAGGCCCTATCCCCCGAGTCACCGAATTCACAATCCACCCCGGGTTGCGAACAGATTCTGATGAAGAAAGAAAGAAAGAGGGGCAAAGGGCGCCGTGGTGATGTATGTGTGTATGTGTGTGTGTGTGTGTGTGTGTGTGTGTGCATGTGTGTGTGTGCATGTGTGTGTGTGTTTTGTGCGTGTTTTGTGTGTGTGTGTGCATGTGTGTGTGTTTTGTGCGTGTTTTTGTGTGTGTGTGCGCGTGCGTGCGTGTGTGTGTGTGTGTGTGTGTGTGTGTGTGTGTGTGTGTGTGTATCTGTCTGTCTGTCTGTCTGTGTGTCTTCATTTTTAATGTTTATCCATTAGGAAGTGTGTGTGTGTTGTTGTTGTTGTTGTTGTTTGTGTGTGTGCGCGCGCGTACGTGCGTGCGTGTGTGTCTGTGTGTGTGTATGTGTCTGTCTGTCTGTCTCTGTGTGTTGGGGGGAGGAGGGTGTGAGGGGGGGGGGGAGGGGGACGGAATGCGACGAGACATATCAAGGCTTTCTTCAAGGCGACTATTGAACCCTAGCCCGCCACTCTATAGTACACTCTGTGGCCTTCTCCTTCTTTTTCTTCTTCTCCTTCTTTTTCTTCTTTTTTTCACTTCGTGTCGTGTCGGGGGAATTCCTGGTATGCGTCTTCAAGTGTGACACTTTTTCCTTTTTTTTTTCTTTCTTTTTTTTTGTTTCGTTCAGGCCGTTAAACTTGTCTCTGTTACTTTATTTCGGCAGTTAATTTTTTTTTTACTTCTCTCTCTCGTTCCAATTACCTCCCTTTCTTGATCTCTGCTGCTTCTCGAGTTTTGTGTGTCTTTGTGTGTGGTGTGTTGTGTGTGTGTGTGTGTGTGTGTGTGTGTGTGTGTGTGTGTGTGTGTGTGTGTGTGTGTGTGTGTGTGTGTGTGTGTGTCTGTCTGTCTGTCTGTCTGTCTCTCTCTTCTCTTTCTCAAGTGCGTGTGAGAACATGCATGCTCAAAACATGATTGTAGGCACAAATTCAAGAGCGCAAGTACATGCTCACACATGCATGCTCGCACATGCATGCGCCCCCCTCCCAAAAACACTAGTATGCATGCATGCACACACACACACACACACACACACACACACACACACACACACACACACACACACCTGATTTTTTCTCTCAAGGTTCCGATTCTTTTGTTTAGTTCATAATTATACGCTCAAGAAATGGGAATGGCCTGTTAAAGATTTTTAAGCTAAGTAGGCCAACATGAATGGGTGTTTTATGAACCCTGTATCCTTAAATGGGGACGGGATAGCACTGTGGTCCCAACACTAGCTTTCCCCAAGCTAAGGTTAAGCAGCATCCATCGTGGTCACCAAGTGGATGGGCGACCGTTTGCACGCCTTGGCTTCAGTACAGTGCCCGGTTCACCCAGCTGTAAATGGGTACCTGCCGTCTTCAGGGACAAAAGCAGTGAGGGAGAGGAGATGGGCGCCACCCTCAACATGCTGGCCTCTGGAGAGGCTGAGGTCTTCGATGCCTCTCTCTCTTACGACCACATAGGTTCTGGGACACCTTTACCTTTACCTTTGTGTCATTAAAGTACTCTGAGCAAGTTTCGTGTTAGATGCTTTGGCGTAGAGGTGCTACATTGCTCTGGATCGGATTCTGAGCCGGCATGAACTTCAGAGAGGCCCCAATGCTTTAAGAAGACACCATTGAAGGCCTTCTTTAATAAAAGAATCAATACACAGTCACGATTTCTGTTGTGCCGAAGGTTTTTGTTCTTGAGATAAAGATTTGTATACCATTGTACTTGATTGAACTAGGCTGAACTGAAGTGGACTGATTTTTTATAGTTTTTTTAAACCTTTTTTAAACAGAAAAAATCAAACTGCATAATCATACACATATGCATAGGTTACACATAATACATACGCGTGCATGGAGGTGAACACTGCTACCTCAAAACCACTCTCTTTTTTCTTATTTATTCTTTTATATCAAAGATAATGGAATAAGCACTTGTGTGGGTTTTTTTTTTTTTTTACATCCTGTCCCGGTATGTAGGCAGTTTTGTAAATCTTGTCATCTGTTCCCACCGGCACACAATGGCCTACTCTTTCGAAAAGCGAAACAGGGTTTTGCATGTGCGCAAGATGTTCTGCATGCGTTCGCACATAGGGCCTCGGTTTATAGTCTCATCCGAAGGACATTTGGGGAGAGTGGAGTCAGCACTGATGTTAACTCCTGGGGAAAATATCCTCGAACGGGAATCGAATCATTCTCTGAGTAATGATGAATATAATACAGCTAGACACTGACAGAGAAGGAAAGGGCCAGAGGATGGTCATATCACTTCTGTCCTATTCCTGACCCGCCGTGGCCTGTGAATGGCAGTAATGGACCAGTTGGTAACGGTGGTCATTTTGCCATCCATTGGTATCACAAGTCAGGGATACCAAGAGGACAGTCCGTCATTCCATGGTTTGGGGAAGTGCAATTCCGCAATGGTAGGGACTGCATTAGTTGTGCTGACATCCTCTGACCAAGGGGTGGGATAGGGGATAGGGGTGGGGGGGGGGGACATAGCCTGCTGGCGCGAGCGCTGTCCTCATGACCTGACTGAGAGCACGGGTTCCATTCTCCACTGAACTGGCCGTTAGAAGGGATTTAGTCCACTGAGTTTGCATTGGTACCGACTCACCTTCCCTGAAAGTCATTCAGATGAGAATGAAAACTGAGCCCCCGAGTGCCAACACAAACAGAATATCTTGCACGTATGAAAAAAAAACCCTGCCCGTAGCGTCTTTCGTAGGGCCAGTGGGAAGAATGTGTACAGCATGCTGCCAGGAAAAAGGTGTATGTGTGTGTGTGTGGGGGGGGGGGAGGGAGTTCTGCCTGAAGGACTCAGAGGCTCAGCAGTGCTTCACTGGCTACTTAGTGCCTTCAGAGAAAACTCAAACAAAGCCAGATTCATGTTCATAGCAAGTTAACAGGTGGACCCTACAGCCGAGTGGTTAAAACCTTTCGACCTCAGTACAGTGGATCTTTGGTGTTCAAAGACCATTCTCTGAGTAATAATGCAGACACTGCCAGAGAGGGAGAGGGCCAGAGGACAGTCGTATCACTTCTATCCTATCCCTGACCTCCTGAGGCTTGTGAATGACAGTAATGCACCATGTGGTGAACTAAGTGTAGAGTTTTATGATCTCCCAGGTCAACTTAACAAGCAAACCTGCCAGTGCCTTATTTCCCTTCCATTACATAACAGTATCAAATTTACACAGACCCTGTAGTTCATATCAGCGTTCAGTGGGTGAAATATACACGTACACACCCAAGCATGCATCTCTAAAAATAAACAAAAGCCCTAGCTGCTTTGAACTCGGAATGTGTCAGCTGAGGCCAGCAGATGAATATCCTGCGGAGTTTC
>CM060326.1:49206340-49216340 GCA_030674155.1 Stramonita haemastoma | reverse complement strand
TTTGTTGTATTTTTCGTTTTGTTTGTTTTGGGTGTAGGTTTATTTTGTTTTGTTTGTTTTTTTTGGTTAAGGTTTACTTTGGTTTAGGCTTGTTGTCGTTTTGTTTTGTTCAAGGCAATGTATAGATGTGTGGGTGTGTGACCTCACCTTCTCTCTCTCTCACTTATCAGCATGATTTTTCAAATCATTCTCGCTTTTTTTGTCAAGAAAATCTTAAATTTTTTTTTTTAAAAACAACAACCCCAAACTCAAATCATTCTTCTTCTAACACTTTATATGACATTTTTCTTGTACCGTTTTCTTCTGACGACAAGGTAGTGAACTTTTAAGATTTTAACACCGAAATAAGCACATAAAGTCCTTTCCATATTACATTTTGCCCGTATGCCATTTCATATTATATCATGTATTTTTTGTTGCTTTGAAATGTACGTGATCTTTTATTTTATGCTTTTGGGGGTACTACAAGGGTGATAAAATAAGCGGAAAGGCTGGCGCCTGTCCTCTGTACAGCCTGGTTTTCTTTGCCTTAAGGAGTGAAATGATTGAAGCACTGTGTCACCTTTACATGTCCTTTTTTTAAGGAACACAGAATTAACTACTTCAGGGGGATTAGCGCTTTAATTTAGCGTTTGAAGTGAAGGTTAACATGAGTTATTGGACTTAGACAAGGTGACAACCTTGATAATCATGGCCCTCGTGGTCGGCGGAGCTAGAGACACGAAATGGAACGAAAGAAATGAACTGTAGAGAAAAATCTTCAGAGGGTATGTATGTATTTGTATTTATACATTACTTTAAGTCACGGCAGATTTTTTTTTTTTGGCGTGAAAGTCGGGCTGCTCTCACCGGCGGGAGCATGTCGCTACAAAGGCAGCGCCACCCATTATTTCATTTTTTCCTGGCTGCATGTGTACTTGTTTCCCTATGACATTTATACGGAGTTTTGCCAGCGACAACTCCCTTGTTGCCGTGGGTTCTTTCAAGTACGCCGAATGCGTGTTGAACACGGGGCCTCGGTTTATCGACCCATCCGAAGGACTAGTACCCAAACCACAACTCACGATTTAGTATATGGGAGAAAAGTTTGGGGTAAAAACCGGGATCGAATCTTAGACTTCTTGCTTTCTAGGCATGTGCGTTATCTCTAGACTACCGATCCATTTCACCAACTTGCTAGGCTGTTTCACTACCACCTCTTAAGTAATTCTATGCAGAAATAAAAATGCCAAGTAACCATATATGTAACACCCTCCTTCCCCTGTTTTAACAATCGTCCACCCTTCTTCTCTCCACCAAAAACGGACAGAAGGATCAAGATAGATATATAGGGCAGCACAGTAGGCATTTTCTGCTTTGGGAGACAATGACTACCCTTCTTTGGCCAAAACAGTCTTGAATGGAGCAATGTTTGGAGTGGCTCAGCAGACCAAGCCGTGCATGGCAGTCCCTGCCACAGTTGTTGCAAGCAAAGTTAGACACCGGGTTGATGGCCTGGTTTTGCAGCAGTCTCTCCTTCCTGTGGCTTTTTCGGCATCTCAATGTCTGCAGTCTTTTCACTTCTCCCCTAGAGGCTCCTTCACCTACAGCTCTCCTCCACCCACAGCGATTTTCTGCAAGTGAATCTCAGCTGTCGGAGTTGATGTCAGTGGCTTCCATGTCACGCTTGCATACATCTTTGAAGCGTAGTGCTGGACGCCTTTAAGGAGGGTATTCTGCAGCCAGTTCACTACACATAATATCCCTGAGAAAGCAGCCATCCTGTATACGGTGCACATGACCGATCCAGCGGAGACAGTGTTGACATAGCAAAAAGTGCACACTAAGCTAGTCTACCTGTTCAGTAACAGATGCAGACAGCAGAGATGAAAACTTTCCAAGAGGTTCCCCTGTCTGGCGTTTGTGGTCCAGGTTTGACTGCTATAAAGCAGAGTGCTCAGAACACAGGCTTGGTACACCCTGTTTGGCGTTCAGGGGGAGGCTGTTGTTGTTACCCCATACTTTTTTGCTCGGTGTGGACATCGGTGCAGCAGCTCTGGCAACGCGTGTATCGGTTTCCTTGTCCAGAGACAGGTGAGTGGTGATGGTGGAGCCCAAATAGGTAAAATGGTCAGTGTTTTCAAGCACCTCCTCTCTGATACAGATTGAAGTGTATTTACAGCCTTTTCACACTCCTGATTTGCACATATAAAGGATGGATGTTGTAGTGCTGAGGAGAAAAGCCTTCAATTTGTTTCTTCAATAACACCATAGACAGATAACCATCCTCTATAGCTTGTAACTCAGAGGAAGAGAGACAGACAGACAGACAGACAGACAGACAGAAAGAAGACAGACAAGAAGGAAAGAAGAGAGAGAGACAGAGACAGAGACAGAGAGAGAGAAACAGAGAGAGAAACACAGAGAGAGAAACACAGACACAGACAGACAAAACAGACAGACAGACAGACAGACAGACAGACAGACACACACAAACACACACAACACACACACACACACACACACACACACACACACACACACACACACACACACACACAACACACACACACACACACACAGGGAGATGGGAATGGGAAGAAGAAGCAGGAGAAAGAAACAAAAAAGGGGACTGGAGAGAGAGAGAGAGAGAGAGAGAGAGGAGAGAGAGAGAGAGAGAGAGAGAGAGAGAGAGAGAGAGAGAGAGAGAGAGAGAGAGACAGACAGACAGACAGACAGACAGACAGAGACAGACAGACAGACAGAGACAGACAGAGAGAGAGAAAGAGAGAGACAGAGACAGACAGACAGAAAGACAGACAGAGACAGACAGACACAAACACAGAAAACACAGACAGAAACACAGAAACACAGAGAAGAGAGAGAGAGAGAGGGAGGTTTAATTGGGCTGATCACCTCGACATGACCATTAATCTCACACTGATCCCGGCGTGAACTTGACGCAGCCTGATTCTGATCTTGATCCTGATCTTGATCTTGTGCAGGCAGGGCCAGTGTGGCTGTGTATAGTAGTAGCCAGCCTGCCAGCCTGCCTGCCTGCTGCCCATCTGTCTTGCTTAAAGAAGGAGCTGTCAGGAAAGGCTACAGTGAAGGATCGGGGAATTAAACCCCCAACCCCCCCCCCCCTCACACACACACACACATACACACACTCACACACACACACACACACGTACACGCACGCACGCACGCACGCACACACACACACACATACACACATACACACACACACACACACACACACACACACACAGAGTCCCTTCTGCGTAGAGCACTGTTGTTGCTTTTTAAAGCCGAATTTTAACTTTAAACTTTTAACACACGATCGTGGAAAGGAATAGAGGTCGTGGTCTAAAGTAAAGTTAGGGAAGTTCGTGGGGCTGCTCTACCGCTTTGTGATAACATGCTTGCTTGCATGAATGAATGAATAAATGAATGAATGAATGAATGAATAAGATAAATCAATGAAAATGAATGCACAAGTACATAAAAAATGCAGGTGATCAAGGAGACAAAAAGTCAGAAAAGAAAGACAGACAGACAGACAGAAAAAAGAGAGAAAGAAAAGCAAACAAAAGAAAGAGAGAGAGAGAGAGAGAGAGAGAGAGAGAGAGAGAGAGAGAGAGAGAGAGAGAGAGAGAGAGAGAGAGACAGACAGACAGACAGACAGACAGACAGACAGACAGACAGACAGACAGACAAAGAGACAGACACAAACAGACAGACAGAGAGAGACAGAGAGAGAAAGATAGAGACATAGCACAGCACAGGGAAATGACTGTAGTCAATAGGAAAAGTCTGGCCACACTGCTCTTTGTATCAACAAACTTGCTGACTTGGACATGCATGTGTTCTCTCTCTCTCTCTCTCTCTCTCTCTCTCTCTCTCTCTCTCTCTCTCTCTCTCTCTCTCTCTCTCTCTCTCTGTATGTGTGTGTGTGTGTGCGTGCGTGCGCGTGTGCGTGTGTGTATGTGTAGTGTGTGTGTGCTTGTGTATGTGTATGTGTGTGTGTTTTCAACAATGTTATTCCCAGAGTCTGTGTGGCCATCTCCTGTGTGCCAGGTGTGCACTCATCACATCCCTGGATAATGGTATGACAGAGTTACAAGCAACTCCAAAACCAATTTTGCATGAAGATGTCCCGCAAGCATCGCAGTGGACGGAGATAGTGAGTTACACAACCCACCATCACGTAATGTGGTTCTAGAGATTTTTTCATTCTGTCTATAAATTATGCAAACCTTTATTTCAGATGTAAGTTTCTAAAGGCCAACATCGCTCGAGTTCGGTGACTGTCTCTCTTCCCTTGTTATATCACCTAAGGAAAAATTAACATTATGCCCTTTCAATGACAGGTGGAAGAACTGGGAAATGATACTTACACCAAATCAGTAAGAACTATTACACGTTAAGAAAAATTAGGTATTCCCAAATGTGTGAAAGTTTACGCTTGGGGAGAAAGCACAACAACTACCCCGTGTGGTCTTCTCAGCCAGAAATGTCACTACGTTTTGAAGGTACTATACTCTGCAGGATTGCACGTGAATCTATATTGCTTTTTTCAGATACACCGAGTGCCCATTCTAAAACCAAGATTCCCTCAGTGCTACGTATCAAAACAACGCCAGAGTACTAACAAAGACGAAAGCAATGCAAACATCCTTTCCCCACCATGAGTCCTCAGATACTGGCAGGGCAAGAGACGGAGTGTATGATTCCAATCTGGAGCAGTCAAAATCTTTCCTCTACATCCCACCTTCAGAAGTGGGCTGTGGGTGCTTGCCTTGAGGAAGAGGTGATAATGCAAGATGTGGAATGTACCACTCTAAGCACACTGACAACAGCACCCCACGGCAACAAAAGAACTACCCGGAAATTTAAAAAAAAAAATAGCGGAAAAAACCCAATTTAATAAAAAAAAACATGTTTATCAACGACAACAAAATTCCAAACAATGAGGACGGTACTGATGGGGCGATTTGATCACCTTCCTACCCCCCCCCCCTTGTCCCAGCCACTCTCAACGCTTCCCCTTCCCACACAACCCCATCCTCCTGCCCGCTCGAACTTAAATTCATTCAAGGAAATCTGCCCTGACAACAACAACAAAAAGAGATGATCATCATACTGACACCAACCCTCACCCTGTCAGGTAGTTTGGTACGCTACACCAGACCAGAACCCCCTGACAGACCCAGGACACACAAAACACATCACAGCTTGAAATCTAGTAAGTATGTGCACCTCTTTTCCCCTTGGTTTGATTAAAGAAATAGGAAGTTCGCCAAACACAAACACCACACGCGCGCGCGCGCGCGCGCACATACACACACACACACACACACCTCTCTCTCTCTCTCTCTCTCTCTCTCTCTCTCTCTCTCTCTCTCTCTCCTCTCTCTCTCTCCCTCACACACCACACACACACACACACACACACACACACACACAACACACACACACACACACACACACACACACACACACACACATTCCATTATCCTCGATACAAAAGAGTGAATAAATATAAAAGAATAAATAAATAAAATATAAATAAACACACACAAACACACAAAACATGCTCTCTCTCTCTCTCTCTCTCCTCTCTCTCTCTCTCTCTCTCTCTCTCTCTCTCCTCTCTCTCTCTCTCTCTCCTCTCTCCTCTCCTCTCCTCTCTCTCTTTCTCTCTCACACACACACAACACTAACACTAACACTAACACCGATGAAAGCACCAAGTGCAAAAAGGTGTGTAAATAGAGTGTGCGTGTGGTGTGAAGGAGAAGAGATAAATCCTGTGAATGACTGAGCGAAGGAGTGTCGGCATGAATGAAACTACCAAACCTTTTTTTCTTTCTTTTTTTCTTTCTTTCTCTCTTTTTCTTCGTTGAAACCCCAAGCTTAAATTTCCAAGGCCGGAGTCGCAATCCTTCTCCGCCTTATTAAAACCAACATGGCTGCTAACAGGGGAGGTAAGGCGAGGCAGAAATAGAGCGGAGGGGAAAACCGCTGTCTAAAGTAAATGTAAATTTAAAAGAGAAAAAAAGAGAAGATAGCAAAGAGACACAGAAATGGGGGATGGGGACAGGAGGAAGAGAGAGAGAGGGGGGGGACAGAGAGAGAGAGAGAGAAGAGAGAGAGAGAGAGAGAGAGAGAGAGACAGACAGACAGACAGACAGACAGACAGAAAGAGAGAGAGAGGGAACAAAGAGAAAGAGAGACAGAAGAGAGAGAGAGAGAGAGAGAGAGAGAAGAGAGAGAGAGAGAGAGAGAGAGAGAGAGAGAGAGAGAGAGAGAGTGAGAGAGAGAGAGAGAGAATGAGAGAGAGAGAAAGAGAATGACAGAGACAGAGACAGAGAGACAGAGAGAGCACTTGGGAGGGAGAGGAGGAGGAGGAGGAGGAGGAAAGAGCTAAACGTGTGGTCCGAATCTCTTTCGTGCAAGCTATTAAGCAAAGCAAATACCTGTCTCCGGTAGGCACCCTCCTTTTCCTACCTCTCATTCAATCAGCTCTTCCACGGTGTTGGTTTGCAGCGGCCACCATCGTCGACATAACGATAAACAAGCTAGCTAAAGGAGAATAGGTTAGCCTACAGCGTCGTTTTTATACAGGTCTACCTTCCCCCGTCTGTAACCCAGTTACCATACAGTCATGAAGTTAATGGAAAATTACTTGAATTAACTTAACTTCTCATTAATGTTTTTGCAACTCCTTGATGAGGGGTTAGAGGTATTGTACGAATTACCTTGTGACAGGCAGAGTGCTGAGGGCAAGTTGAAGCTGGGAGAAGTGTATCCTTCTTCGAGGGAAAAGGAAAGTGTTCGATCTATCTATCTATCTGTCTGTCTGTCTATCTATCTATCTATCTATCTATCTATCTATCTATCTATCTATCTATTCTATCTATCTATCTATCTATCTATCTATCTATCTATCTATCTATCTATCTATCAATCAATCTATCATCTATCTATCTATCAATCTATCTACCTATCTATCTATCTATCTATCCATCCATCCATCCATCCATCCATCCATCCATCCATCCATCCATCCATACTATCTATCTACCGACCTATCTATCTATCTATCTATCTATCTATCTATCTATCTATCTATCTATCTATCTATCTATCTGTCTGTCTGTCTGTCTGTCTGTCTGTCTGTCTGTCTGTCTGTCTGTCTGTCTATCCTGTAGTCTGGAGACCGTGGGGGCACCCCTGAAGACACTTGACAACCAGCTCATATACACTACACTCCCATAAAAAAAATCCTGATCAAAAGAAGATGTTGCTACCTAAACGAAAACAAAATCCGAAACAAACAAAAAAACTCCACACTAACAAAAACCCAAACAAACAAACACGCTTCCTCCACAACCAGTAAAAAAAAAAACAGACAAAAACACTTTTTTTTTCTTTTTTTTTTAAGATTTGCAAATAAAACCATTCAGAGCTCTTTTCTTTTTCTTTCGAAAATGCCCAGTGGAGAAGTGCGGTCTAATGTAGGGAATATCGTCAGCTATAACTACCAGTCTTCTCCCTACATTCCGGCGCTGTGTTTGATCCGTCTGGCTGTTGGGAATTCCTGTCCTGCATAATTATATGGCTACTGTTTGCATTGAGAAACACACACACGCGCGCTCTGGCACACACACTCACACACCGCGCGTGCGCACACACACGCACTCACCACACACACACACAACACAGATAGAGAGATATAATTATAGATAGATAGATAGATAGATAGATAGACAACAGACAGACAGACAGACAGACAGACAGACAGACAGACAGACAGGTAGGTAGGTAGGTAGGTAGGTAGTAGTAAGTAGGTATAGATAAATAGATAAATAGATAGATGGTGTGTGTGTGTGTGTGAGAGAGAGAGAGAGAGAGAGAGAGAGAGAGAGAGAGAAGAGAGAGAGAGAGAGAGAGAGAGAGAGAGAGAGAGAGAGAGAGAGAGAGAGAGAGAGAGAGGGGGGAGTCTTTCAGAAGAGGACATAAACCGAGTACCGTGTGCGAAAGCACGCAGAACATCCTGCTCGCACGTTAAAACCTGTTCCACCTTTGGGAAGAGTAGGTGATTTGTGCTACTGGGAACAGATGACGGAATTTACAAAACTACATGCAAGTGGCGACTGGATGTAAAACAAAAAGCACATGAATGCTTATCCCATTATCCTCTAAAGAAAAAAAACACTAAAAAAAACCCTGATAATATTTATCATTATAAAAGCAAATACAGAATAGATATTATTAATCCCACTTTTTCTTCTATTTTTTCCTTTCTGTTTCTATTTCAGGGATAATAAAATAAGCACTCATGTGCTTTTTCACATCCAGTCCCTTGGTTTTGCTGCTGCTTTTAAGAACTCCTCTGTGTAATTGGTTCAATGGGACCCCCATATTATTATTGTCATTATGTATTTAATGATACATTTACGGGGTTTTCTGACAGCCCCGATATGGCCTGTGTGGTCGGCGGGGTTATAAACAACATGATTGGATTGGATTGAATTGGATTGGATTGGATTGGATTGGATTGGACAGGGTTTTCTTTTTTAAACCAGTCGTCAGGTGATCACTGAGTTGCAAGTGTACAATCCCATCAAATTTTCCCCTTAGGTGGTCCTTGCTACCATCCATCCTCTCTCTCTCTCTCTCTCTCCTCTCTCCTCTCTCTCTCTCTCTCTCTCTCTCTCTCTCTCTCTCTCTCTCTCTCTCTCTCTCTCTATCTCTCTCTCGTCTCTGTCTGGTCTGTCTGTCTGTCTGTCTGTCTCCTCTCTTTCTTTTCTGTCTGCCTCTCTGTCTGTCTGTCTGACTCTCTCTCTCTCTCTCTCTCCTCTCTCTCTCTCTCTCTCTCTCTCTTCTCTCTCTCTCTCTCAAAAAAAAAAAAAAAAAACCCTTCTCTTCTCTCTATACACTGGCTATAAAAAGCGGCAGTCTAAGGCGCCCTATGCCGTGATCAATGCAACTCCCATCTTCTAAAAGCAGGGGCAGTGTCGTGTCCATTTCCTGGCTAACTGTATTGGAGGGAAAAGAGATAGCCTGACAAAGAGCGAAAGGGAAGGCTGTCTTGGGGGGATCGAAAAGTGATGTTGTCACGAGAAGAAATCCAAAAAAATGAAGAAAAAGAAAGGGGAGGTAATACCAGGAACTATATAAAGTCTGCCGAAAATGAGACAAGGGAAGAGGATGATGGGTTGTGTCTGTCTGTTTGTTTGTCTGTCTGTAGGTCGGTGGATGGGTCTGTCTGCTGTCTGTTACCTGTCGTTCTGTCTGTCTGTAGGTCGGTGGATGGGTCTGTCTGCTTGTCTGTCTACCTGTCTGTCTCTGTCTGTCTGTAATCGGTGGATGGGTCTGTCTGCTTGTCTGTCTACCTGTCGTCTCTGTCGTCTGTAGGTTGGTGGATGGGTCTGTCTGTTTGTCTGTCTGTAGGTCGTGGATGGTCTGTCTGTGTCTGTTTGTATGTAGGTCGTGATGGGTCTGTCTGCTTCTGTCTCGTCTCTCGTCTCGTCTTTCTCGTCTGTCCTGTCTCGTCTTCTCTCTCTCTCTCCTCTCTCTCTCTCTCTCTCTCTCTCTCTCTCTCTCTCTCCTCATCCTCTCTCTCTCTCTCTCTCATCTCCGTCTCTCTCTCTCTCATGACATCCTCTGCTTCCCAGCCAGTGCGCCTTCCTGACTAAAGACATTGCATGACATGGAAACCTTGTCACAGATGCAATTACGTCAATGTATGATGTGAATTCGAATATGCTGATACCCTTTCAAACAGGGCAGTTGCCTTTTCTTGAATAAATACCGTTATCGTTCTCTCTCTCTCTCTCTCTCTCTCTCCTCTCTCTCTCTCTCTCTCTCTCTCTCTCTCTCTCTCTCTCTCTCTCTCTCTCTCTCTCTCTCTCTCTCTCTCTTTCTCTGTGAAATGGTTCATATGCTAAAGTCTTACAAAAGCTTGGATAAGTTATATTTCATTTTCTACATCTTCCATTTTTGCCCC
>CM060326.1:49186688-49206240 GCA_030674155.1 Stramonita haemastoma | reverse complement strand
TTCTCTCTCTCTCTCTCTCTCTCTCTCTCTCTCTCTCTCTCTTCTCTCTCTCTCTCTCTCTCTCTCTCTCTCTGTGAAATGGTTCATATGCTAAAGTCTTACAAAAGCTTGTGATAAGTTATATTTCATTTTCTACATCTTCCATTTTTGCCCCTTGAAGTATATATCGTGGCCAAAGGCCGATGTACATTAAACCATTTCAGATTTCAGAGTCAGAGTTCTCTGTCTGTCCGTGTCTGTCTGTCTGTCTGCTCTCTCTCTCTCTTCTCTCTCTCTTCTCTCTCTCTCTCTCCTCTCTCTCTTCTCTTCCTCTCTCTCTCTCTCGCGTGCACACACACACAATGAGAGAGAAAGACTAAGATCAATGAGCAACAAAGAGATAGAGATACAAAGTGAACGAAACAGACTGAGACAGATAGAAAGACAGACCAGAGGCAGATAGAGACACGAAGAGAAACACCAAGAGAGACAGACAGACAGACAGATAGAGGGAGACAGACAGACAGACACAGAGAGAGAGAGGCGGGGGGGGGGGGGGGGGGGGGGGGGGGGGGGTCCAACAAGAAAAAAAAAACCTAATGCGTGACAACCAAAGAGAACGGGGCAAAGGTCACTGGCCATCACTTGGTTGGGATATGGTAGGCTTAGTGGTGGGTAGTGGTGACAGTAGGCAGGAAGGAGGACGGAGAGGAGGGGAGGGGAGGGTAGAAAGGCGCCTGCTGCAGTGACCCCGTGGTCATCATATGCAGGTGACCAACTGCCCTCAGATCATGTTTCTGCAGATGGTCACGCTCTATCTCCTCCCCCCCCACTCCTCTCCTCCCCCCCCCCCCACCCCAACCTTCTCCCCTATGCATGTCCAGGTCTGTGTGACCCCACAGCCCAGAGGCTGTAGCCTAGTCCAGTCCTTCCATTAGGCCTAGAGGAGGGTTGGCTTCATGACCGTTCACAGAGGTGGTTGGTACCTGGCCTGTCTCCGGCCCCTAACATTAGCGCTGACTATCACACTGCATCCCGCTGCTATGCTTCATCTGGCTGGCCTGACCAGTCTCCGTCCTGTTGCTCCTGAGCCGTGTTTTCTGCCACACCACCTGTCTGTCGGTTTCTGTCTGTCTGTCTGTCTGTTTGTTTCTTTGTCTGTCTGTCTGTCTGTCTGTCTGTCTGTCTGTCTGTCTGTCTGTCTGTCTGTCTGTCTCTCTCTCTCTCTCTTCTCTCTCTCTCTCTCTCTCTCTTCTCTCTCTCTCCATCCCCCCCCTCTCTCTCTCTCTCTCTCTCTCTCTCTCTCTCTCTCTCTCTCTCTCTCTCTCTCTCTCCCATCCTCAATCTATCCCATCCCTCCTCTCCTCATTCCCACCCCCCTCCCCCTCCTTCCCTACTCTAACACCATCCCTCCCCCTCCACAGCAAAAAAAAACCCTCACTATTGAAAAGCATAGATAGGGAGTTCAATCAGAATCGACTCTGCTCCCTCTCTATTCAACAGTAGCCCAAAAACACGAAGCGGGGTATAGGCCTACACGAAGAGGAGGCTGTACATCAGATCAGGAGAATGCCAAGGGTTTCTTATCGCCAGCCAGTAGCGGTTGTGCTTTTCAGTGGATGTCTGCAGCTGTCTCTATACCATTCATACCCGCCAAAAGGATCAGAAAGAGTCGCTGTCCGCCTCTTCAAGCTGTTTGCAGGAGGAAAAACAATGGGACAAGCAAGGGCAGCAGGGATGGTTAGTAGTGTCGGCAAGAGAGGCGTTTTGTGTTTTGACATACTACACCTCTTATCTATCTATCTGACCCCGTTCATGGGGACTGGGGCAGGGTCCGGGCAGAGGCAGACTGTATGGAAATGTCCCATTCAGGGGCACGGTAGGCCTGACATGCACAATGGGTATGTATTATGCTGGGAACAACTATGGTCAAGAGATGGGTTAAGAATGGCGGGGAGGTCAGGTTTTGTTCCATGTTCTCTGCCTCTGCCGCACACAGCTGCTCTGTTGCCAGAATTTCTGTCCTTTTGCGGTACAGTAAGTCAACAAAGAGGGGGGGGGGGGGGGGGGGGGGGGGTTTGGACGAAGGGAGAGAAAAAAACCAAAGGGTTGTTTTTTTTTTGGACGAAGGGAGAAAAAAAAAACAAAGGATTTTTTTGGACGAAGGGGGAAAAAGAAATGTGATCTTTCACAACAACAACAAATATAAAACTGTTGATATATCACGTGCAGCGAGCGGTAGGTAATTAGACTAAAGAATTTTCAACAAATACCCTCCCTCCCCATCTTGGGCGACACAAGGGTTAAAAAGGAGACGGCAAAAAAAAAAAACCCTTAACAAACCCTGCACTAACAGGAGAGAATTAATGAGATTCCATCCATTTCTCAGCGCGTGCCTGAAACATTCACCCAGCATTCACACAGGTCAACCAACGATCAGTCTTCCCCACGATGACGGTGCTAATACCACAGGAGTCCACACCGTTAAAAACAACACCCCCCTACACTCTTTTTCATTCTCCCCCTGTAAAAAACCTTCTCCCCACCCCTCTTCAATCCAATCCTTCCTCCCTGCTTTCTTCCCCACCCTTCCTCCTCGCTCGCTAATCTTCAAAAAGAGCAAGCACAGCACGGATCGGACACTCTGTCTTGAAGACAGTGGTCACGGGGTCTATCAGGCTGACTCTGACCACACCTCATCCATCACCCCAGATGAAGAGAGGCAGACGACACGGGCAATCTAGGCCTACCCGGATATCTGACCTCCCCTGATTAGTCCTGGGGGGAGAGCTTCCAGCTCCCTAGAAAAAGTAGCACGGGGTACTTACTGTATACACCCCTAATTAACAGCCTCACACCCTCGCAAAGCCCACTACAAAGACAAGCCAGCTTAGCTTCAGGGGCTCGGGGTTTATTTATGGGGCAGGAGGGAGTGGAGACATGCTTATTAACAAGGGCCGCTAACCGTGTCTCCCACCCCCTCCCCCTCCACGCACACACACACATCCAAACGGCGCCGGCCACAGTCTGGCTCTTGGGCTAATGATCGTCATTATCGATTCTTTCCAAGACAGCACAAGCCATTCATCACCTTTTTTTTTCTACAACACCAAGGGCACAGATACCCACCCCCACCCCACCCCACCCCACCCTCCTCTCCGACCTAGTCGTACGTTCGTTGCGGAAATAAACACACAAGTGAGCAGTTTTGAGAATTAAGCTGTTTTTTTTGGTGACAGCAGTGCTGTTTAAAAACTGGTATTCAGGTGGGAAGGAAATGCTTCACATAGACGTTAGGTGGGTCATAAACCATCCACTTATAGTGTAGCTCTAGCTGAGCAGTATGTAATCTGGCAACTATGAAAAGACTTTTATTTAGGATAGTGAAGTAAGATGTTATTTAGATTTATCTCAGAGAGAGAGAGAGGAGAGAGAGAAGAGACAGAGACAGAGGACAGAGAGAGACAGAGTAGATACAGAGACAGAGACAGAGAAGAGAGACAGAGACAGAGAGAGAGCACAGTAACTCATTTTATCACTCCCCAAAACATCCCTGTCACAACTGTTACGATTGTCTCCAATGTCTTTTCTCACAATAGACCATACGACTAGTAAACGGTGGTAATGGTAAAGGTGTTCCCATGACTTATGTAGTCGTTGGGGAGCGAGATGTCAGAGACCTCAGCTTCTCCAAGGGCCAGCATATTGAGGGTGGCGCCCATCTCCTCTCCTTCGCTGCTTTACCTTCCCTGACCCCAAAGAGGGCAGGTAATTATACGCTGGGTGAACTGGGGGACTGTACTGAAGCCAAGGTGCGCAAATGGTCACACATCCATTTGGTAACCATGCTCAATGCTGTTTATTTAACCTTTTATTAAAATATTTTGTAAATTTTTCAAATAGAGTACAGAAAACATAATTCAGAAACATACTCCCCATGGCCACAAACTATTACCACCAATTACAGCAAGGAAAACAGCAAAACATCCTAGAAGGTCATGAGAACAAAACAAGGCTACTATTATCGTTAACCTTAGCTTGGGAAAAGCGAGTGCTCTGACCACTGAGCTATCCCCTCCCCATACACTAGCAGATGGACAAAAACGTATACAGAATGGTAGCCATGGTATAGCTTTTAAGAGCTCCTGGCAGACCATCAACCAGATGGCTTGATGACATCAAGGCACACATAGGTGTGACATGACACAGAGAGAGGAGAGAGAGAGAGAGAGAGAGAGAGAGAGAGGGGGGGGGGGGCACAAGCCTGGAACCGATGGAGAGGGAGGGCTGCTACAGAGGGCTATACATCCTTCAGTGAATGGACAATGTCTGTAGTTGAGAGTTGCGATTGGTGTACTTAACCGTATACTTTAAGCCTCTCTCTCTCTCTCTCTCTCTCTCTCTCTCTCTCTCTCTCTCTCTCTCTCTCTCTCTCTCTCTCTCTCTCTCTCTCTCTCTCTGTGTCTGACTGTCTGTCTGTCTGTTTGTCTGTGTATTTGAAGTTGGGGTAGTTGGTGTGTGCGCTTTTTTGTGATTTATATTCTTTTGAGATCCTACAATTGTGCTCTTGTTTATGTAACTGTTTTGGCTTTAGAGTCCAATGAACTTGGGCTTTCTATAAAAAAGAAAGAACGAAAGATTAATGATCTACAATAGTTTATACGATGGGAAGGAGGAAAGGGATGGGTAATCTCTCTCTCTCTCTCTCTCTCTCTCTCTCTCTCTCTCTCTCTCTCTCTCTCTCTCTCTCTCTCTCTCTCTCTCTCTCTCTCTCTCTCTGTATTTGACAATTGATATGGATTTGCACTTGAAATATATTTTGACCAGATTCAGGTTAGGTGTGTCTGATTTAGCCACGCACTACTTCAGATACAGAGACTTCAGTGAAAATGATTTGATTTGTCCATTGTGTAGAACAGATAAAGAAGATGAAGTACACTTTGTGCTATGTTGTCCAGCCTATCAAGACATTAGAGAAAGATATATACTGCCAAAATATTATCAAGAGCCTTGTCTTTTCAAACTAAGCTTACTAATGGCATCTGTTAGACATAAAGAGTTACGGAATTTGTCTCTTTTTTTGTTTAAATCGTTTAGATTAAGAGAAATTGCTATGTCATAGTCATGCTGTTCTATTACTTAATATAAAGGCAAAATTTGCTTGTTTATTTCATTTGTTTTACAGTTTTCATGATATATGTTTTGTTCACTATCCCCTTCATGAGGGGCCATGGCCTAATGAATAAACTATCCGAATCCGAATCCGAATCTCTCTCTCTCTCTCTCTCTCTCTCTCTCTCTCTCTCTCTCTCTCTCTCTCTCTCTCTCTCTCTCTCTCTCTCTCTCTGTGGAGCATTTCTTGTTTTTATTTTTATCTCCCCCCTCTCTCTCTCCTCCCCCCCCCTCTCTCTCTCTCTCACAGGAGTTTTTTTTTAATTTTTATCCCCCCTCTCTCTCTCCTTCCCCCTCTCCCCCTCTCTGTCTGTCTGTCTGTCTGTCTGTCTGTCTCTGTCTCTCTCTCTCACTCTGTCTCTCTCTCTTCTTTATCTATCTATCCATCACTCTTGACCGGATGCCCGTATTTTTGTAAGCAGAGTCAACAGCCCAGAATAGACAGAGGCTTTCAGCATCGATCTCCTGCTGCTGCTGCTGCTGCTGCAGCTGCTGCTGCTGCTGCTGCTGCTGCTGCCCTGACTGCTCCGCTATACAGCCTGTTAACGGCTTTGCCCAGGGAGATGGGCACGCGTAAGTATACTAAGGGGGAAAGAGTCACTCTTGAGAGGATCAACAGAAGCCAGGGCTTGTTTTTTATATACATTCTGCCTGTTGTTTTCACATGGATGTAATTTTCTTTTCTTTTTTTTCTTCTGTTTTGTGGGGTTTCTTGGTTGGTTTTTTTTGGTGTTTTTTGTTTTTTTTTTATCTCCCTTGTGTCCACAGAGGGAAGAAGACGAAGCTATCTGTGTGTGTGTGTGTGGGGGGGGGGGGGGAGTGTGTGTGTGTTTGTGTGTGTGTGGTGTTTGGGGATGTTGTGTGTGTGTGGTGTGTGTGTGTGTGTGTGTGTGTGTGTGTGTGTGTGTGTGTGTGTGTGTGTGTGTGTGTGTGTGTGTGTGTTGTGTTGTGTGTGTGTGTGTCTGTCTGTCTGTCTGTCAGTCTGTGTGTCTGTATGTGTTTGTGTGTGTCTGTCTGTCTGTCTGCCCCCCCCCCCTCTCTCTCTCTCTCTCTCTCTCTCTCTCTTCTCTCTCTGTCTCTGTCTCTCTCTCTTTATCTATCTATCATCACTCTTGACCCGGATGCCCGTATTTTTGTAAGCAGAGTCAACAGCCCAGAATAGACAGAGGCTTTCAGCATCGATCTCCTGCTGCTGCTGCTGCTGCTGCTGCTGCTGCTGCTGCTGCTGCTGCTGCCCTGACTGCTCCGCTATACAGCCTGTTAACAGCTTTGCCCAGGGAGATGGGCAGTGTAAGTATACTAAGGGGGAAAGAGTCACTCTTGAGAGGAGCGACAGAAGCCAGGGCTTGTTTTTATATACATTCTGCCTGTTGTTTTCACATGGATGTAATTTTATTTTCTTTTTTTTCTTCTGTTTTGTGGGGTTTCTTGGTTGTTTTTTTGTGGGTTTTTTTTATATCTCCCTTGTGTCCAGAGAGGGAAGAAGACAAAGCTATCTGTGTTGTGTGTGTGGGGGGGGGGGGGGGATGTGTGTGTGTTTGTGTGTGTGTTGGTGTGTGTGGTGTTTGGGGATGTTGGTGTGTTGTGTTGTGTGTGTGTGTGTGTGTGTGTGTGTCTGTCAGTCTGTCTGTGTGTCTGTATGTGTTTGTGTGTGTGTGTCTGTCTGTCTGCCCCCCCCCCCTCTCTCTCTCTCTCTCTTCTCTCTCTCTCTCTCTCTCTCTCTCTCTCTCTCTCTCTCTCTCTCTCTCTCTCTCTCTCTCTCTTTATCTATCTATCACTCTTGACCCGGATCCCCGTATTTTTGTAAGCAGAGTCAACAGCCCAGAATAGACAGAGGCTTTCAGCATCGATCTCCTGCTGCTGCTGCTGCTGCTGCCCTGACTGCTCCGCTATACAGCCTGTTAACAGCTTTGCCCAGGGAGATGGGCAGTGTAATTATACTAAGGGGGAAGAGTCACTCTTGAGAGGAGCGACAGAAGCCGAGGCTTGGGTTTTTTTTGTTTATATACACTCTGCCTGTTGTTTTCACATGGATGTGATTTTGTTTTCTTCTCTTTTTTTCTGTTTTGTGTGGTGTGTGTGTGTGTGTGGTGGGGGGGGGGGGGGGGGTTTAAAATCTCCCTTGTGTCCTGAGAGGGAAGAAGACGAAACTATCTGTGTGTGTGTGTGTGTGCGTACGTGGGGGGGGGGATGCATGTTTGAGTGTGTGTGTGTTGTTGTTGTTGTTGTTGTTGTGTGTGTGTCTGTGTGTGTGAGTGCGTGCGTGCATGCATGCGTGAGTGTGTGTATGTGTGTGTGTCTGTGTGTGGTGTGTCTGTGCGTGTCTGTTTATGTGTCTGTCTTTCTATCTGTCTGCCTTTCTGTTTCTCTGTCTGTCTATCTGTCTGTGTGTGTGTCTCTCTCTCTCTATTGTAATTAAGGGCTTACATTTTCTCTATCTTTTGACAAAGAGCACTATCTCCACAACTAAAATCTACAAAAAAAAGGTCCACTTAAAAGTGATAATATAAAGCCAATGAAAACATCCCTTTCTATCACTATCCAGGATAAAAAAACCACAGACCACTGACTGACCACAGGGTTTTTTATTTTTTATTTGTTTCATTCCTAAGCTAGAGCTGCAAGGTTCACTGATAGCGGTATTTTTGCGTATCCGACCTTCAAGGTTCACTGATAGCGGTATTTTTGCGTATCGCCCTTCAAGGTTCACTGATAGCGGTATTTTTGCGTATCCGACCTTCAAGGTTCATGATAGCGGTATTTTTGCGTATCCGACCTTCAAGGTTCACTGATAGCGGTATTTTTGCGTATCCGACCTTCAAGGTTCACTGATAGCGGTATTTTTGCGTATCCGACCTTCAAGGTTCACTGATAGCGGTATTTTTGCGTATCCGACCTTCAAGGTTCACTGATAGCGGTATTTTTGCGTATCGACCTTCAAGGTTCACTGATAGCGGTATTTTTGCGTATCGACCTTCAAGGTTCACTGATAGCGGTATTTTTGCGTATCCGACCTTTTTTCCCTCCCACACACTATTTCGGTAGCCGCATTCCGACTTTGGGGATGAGTGTGTATAAAAATGACACGTGTGTGCATGCGGTTTTTTTTTTTTGTTTTTTTTTTTTTATTAAAGAATTCTGTCATCTGTTCTCACTGGCACGAAATGGCCTACTCTTCCAAAAGGCGGAACGGGTTTTTTAACGTGCACACGAGATGTGTTCTGTGTGCATTTGCACCAGGAGCCTCGGTTCACAGTCTCATCCAAAATACTTGACTTTCAGTTCGATTTTTTCGTCAAACTAGAAAAAAAGAGTATGGTTTTGAATCAAACCCAGAACCTCACAACCACAGATTCAAAAAACTATGGGAAGAGTTAAACTGTCAACCTCCCCCCCCCCCTGACATCCCCTCCATCCCCACCTTTCCAATAAACAAAAAAAATAGTATAGAACTACTAGCTTCTAACTAAAAAGACAGGCTGGCATTGGGTATGAAAGGGCACTGTCAAGCAAAAACACTGGCTGCACTGCACAGTTTAGAAGCAATCTACAAACAAGGGAACGCTACTCTCCTGTCAAATCAGAGCATGACCGCCGACACGCGCTTTAAGCACGTCACGTGATCTGCACACGCGCCATCTGTCGGGATAACACTACAGCGCCAAAATCCGTGTTGAAAAGGGGGAGAATAACGGTGATGGGGGCAGAGAGGAGAGAGAGAAGAGAGAGAGAGAGAGAGAGAAGAGAGAGAGAGAGAGAGAGATATGAGCAGGTGACATTCACCCCCCACCCCCACCCCCCCCCCCCCCCCCCCCCCCCCCGCCTCCTTCATCCCCCATCTCCCCGCCTTTCCGTTTTCCAAACTCTTTTTTCATGTTGTCTGGTGATTGACCTTTTTTAACAAAGGGGCAAACCACCTGGGGTAAAGAAAAAACCCCCACCAAACACACACTTAAAAAAAAGTCCATATAAATAACGTTTTTCCTTGCGCCCTAGTACCCGTTTTCCCCCACCCCAGCCTGACACCATGCATCCCAAAGTGTTTCCATTGTGAGCACAATGAGACTCTGCCCCGTTACCCCCCCCCCCCCCCCCCCCCCCCCCCCCCCCCACATCCTGTTGCTTGTGACTCCTTGTGTACACAGACTTGCATGCAGGGCTTACCACTACAACTACAAAAGCGCGGATGGTGGATGGTTTAAGCTGAAGATAATCCGGTGACTGAATGACTAAAGCGTTAAACTGATCGTCTATTGAGTTCTGATAGAATCGGTTCCAATCTCAGCGGCGCCTAGGGAGATTATGTAGGGATTTTTACGATTCTCAATATTAAGTTATATGTGGTGTGCGCAATTTACCGGCGCATTAAGCCCTTTTGAGAGAGAAAAAGCGCATTGAAAGATGAAACTTGCAAGTTAAAAGGTTTTATAAATCATAATCAGTGCTGGTTGGCACTGCAAAATGATGATGATGATGATGATGATGATGATGATGATGATGATGATGATGATGATGATGATGATGATGGTGGTGGTGGTGGTGATGGTGGTGGTGGTGAAGATGATATATGGAATTTATATAGCGCTATATCTTGTAAAAAAAAAAATTAATCAAACGCTTGCATTCAGCCTATTTTTTACACATACAACAATCAATCATGAAATCAAATACACACAGCAGGCATCCGAAGTGTTAACATAACACAGGATTTAACACTGGTCAGACTTCTGCTACGCAAGATTCCTTTGCAGATAATTGTTACATACCCGTTCCCCCAGTTTACCCAGCTTTACATGGCCACCTGCCCTCTTTAGGGGCAGGGAAGGTAAAGCAACGAGGGAGAGGAGATGGGCGCCGCCCTCGATATACTGGCCCCTAGAGAAGCTGAGGTCTCTGATGCCTCGCTCCCCTACGACCACATAGGTTATGGGACACCTTATCCTTGTTTTTCTTTTAACCTTAAGTGTTTTGAAGAGCATATCTGACAGAAACACTGAACGTTGAGTAAAAGAATGATGATAGTATTAGTGTGTTGGGTTGAACTGAGGTCACTTTTTTCCGAGGTACGAGGTGGGGGTGGAAGGGGGAGATGGGGTTTAAGATTCTTAAAAAACTATGTAAGAGTAATCATACCTTTTTCAGAACCGAATGCATAATTTTCAATTAGAACTACAACAACATGAATGCCACTAAAAATTTTAAAAGGTAAAGGTGTACCATAACCTATGTGGTCACTGGGGAGCGAGATGTCTGAGACCTCAGCTTCTCCTGGGGCCAGCATATTGAGGGCCAGGGCAGCACCCATCTCCTCTTCCTCGATGCTTTACCTTCCCTGACTCAAATACATCTGGGTGAACTGAGGGACTGTACTGAAGCCAAGCAAGGCGACTAAACGCTCACCCATCCACTTGGTGACCACGCTCAATACTGGTTCATTAACCTTAGCTTGGGGAAGGCGAATGCTCTGACCACTGAGCTATCCTGTCCCCAAACGCCACTACCAACAACGAAACGGATGAGACTATAAACCAAGGTCCTGTGTGCAAGTGTATGCAGAAAATCTTATGCACACATTAAAACCCAGCCCACCGTTTGGAAGATTAGGCCATTTCGTGCCGGTAGGAACTGATAACAAAAGTTTCATAAAAGCGCATGTCTCCTTTTCGGATACCATTCCCGAAGTCTGAATGCGGCTACCTAAATGATGAAGGGGGGAAAACGGTCGCATATGCATAAATCTCACCATTGGTGAACCTCGGAGATTTAACTGAGGAACGCAAAAATAAATCACCGCGTAATATGGACTGTCACCCTCCCCCCCCCCCCCCCCTTCCCAGTGACTTGCCGCAAGAACCAAGCCCTTGATACAATGCATGCAGATTAAGTCCCATGATCAGAGAAAATGCTCATAAAACACCCTGCTGTCTTGTAAACCTCCTTTGGAGAAAATCTGAAATCAAAGCCACTTCATATTCGGATTTTCAGTAGGCAATTAGCTTACTGACAATTTTTCTATCATCTTTATCAAAAATATATTGACAGAGGGAAAAACTTATAGAATCAGAAACTTGCATATATAGACAAAAAATAATAAACAAACAACACAACAACAAACCGTGAGAAAACAACTTTGCATACTGGGCCAACAGTGAATACGAAATCAAAATACATTTTTTTCAGAATAGAAGTACTGCTTTCAATCAAAATAACAAAGGAATTTGTTTTTCTCAATAAAATACATCGCCTATAATCAAAACAACAACAAAACGGATGTTTTTTTTAACACACCAACATCGACAAAACCAGTGTTAACAAAGAGGTAACCCCCACCCCACCCAACCCCCCTAACCACCCCCCACCCCCACCCCCTGAACATCATCAAACAGGATCATACGCGCTCGATAAACTCTGACCAATATTGCTTTTCCCTCCCCATGCGAGGTGATTTATATCACCCTATGATATTATGAACTGTCTCCTCCCCCACCTACCCTCCCTCCCTCCTCCCCCCCCCCCCCCTCTCTCCTCTCTCTCTCTCTCTCTCTCTCTCTCTCTCTCTCTCTCTCTCTCTCTCTCTCTCTCTCTCTCTCTCCTTCCCACACACAGTGTGTGCCACAAGATCTTGCCAAGCCGTTTTGAGGCACAGCACGCGGATGAAGTACCCAGATCAAAGAGGCCGCCCGGGCGGGCAAGTCTGGGCCCTATAGACTCCAACTTAAGCCCATCATCCCCTGTCATCTACAAGACAACTAGCCGTTAACCTTTTGGCCCTGTTTTCACTGCCGGGGGAGGAGGGGGGCAGAGGACAGATGGGGACAGTTCTTTGGAGGTAGGGGCAGCCCCCAACTCAACTACCTACCTCACCTACCTACCTACCTACCTTCCTACCTACCTACCTACCTTCCTTCCTACCCTACCTACCTACCTCCTACCTACCTTCCTACCTACCTTCCTGACCTACTCCTACTACCTGCCCTGTGAATGAATTGCCTGGCATAAATACTGCTGGCCAGGTCGACAGTGTTAAAATAATATATGATATCCTTGTTCAAGTACTGTGTAAAGTGGTAAGGGAAACGTGCTGCTATACCTGAGAAATTGTTCCCACGTAAGAATTTGCCTGGGCGGTTTTAGTGGTGTATATAAATTTGCTTCCTACGTAGTCTTGCTTACTGTTGAATAGTAGTCTGTGTATAAGGTGGTGGTTGTGTGTGTGTGTGTGTGTGGGGGGGGGGGGGTGTTTGTTTGCTTTGTTTTTGCCTTTGTTTTGTTGGTGTTGATTGGGTTTTTTGTAGGCTGTAGTTGGCTTTGTTTTTGTTTTTATTGGGTGGTGGGGGTATTTTTCCCTGTGTGTGTATGTGTGTGTGTGTGTATGCGTGTGTATGTGCGTGCGTGCGTGCGTGTGTGTGTGCGCACACATTTTGTTGGCAAGTTAAAAAATCGGGATCTTTTATGCAACATACACGTGTCTTGAGCAGGTTAAAATCAAAACAAATCAAAGCAACAGACAGCATCCAGACAAAAGTTTTCGGACTTGGAAAATTGTACAACGAAAGTCATTTTCTTTTTTTTTCTCAGCGAAACCACTGAAGTTCACCGATAGTCAGATTTTTCTATTTTTCTCCACCATGAAGAAATTCAAATCTCGTAAGCACAACAAACGCGCCAGCACAAGCAAAAAAGATGTAGCAAATAGCCTGATAAAGACGCACTCTCCAAAGTGGCCAATGTTTATAAAATAATCCGCAAAAATCGAAATAGAAATGGTTTCACGCTCAGAATGAGTTATCACGATTGGGGAATTCAACCCTTTCTGTTGTCTTTATCACACATAATTATGCAGGCAGAAAAACCCACAACAGGAACAGAAACTTGCTTAAGGTGATAAAAGCAAGCACACTTCAATACAGTTTTGAACAGAACACACACACACACACGCACACGCACGCACGACACGCACCACGCACGCACGCCCGCACGCACACACACACACACACACACACACACACACACACCACACACACACACCACACACACACACACAACACACACACATCCAACAACAACACACATTTCTTTAACACATCTACACACATACACATTTACACACATTCTCACACACACACACACACACACACACACACACAACACACACACACACACACACACACACACACACAACACCGATCATACAGTGATAAAATAACCCGGGATGAAAGAAGACGTATAAAGGCATGAACAGTTCTAACTACTGCTAGGACAGTCATGTACTTGCATGCCTTATGTACTCGCATAACACCTGTCACTTCTGTCCACTGTCTTGCACAGCTCTTATAGATGACCCTCACCCCACCCCCACCCCCCCTCCATCACACACACACAACACACACACAACACACACACACACACACACACACACACCTCATGGCGCAACGGCGAGTAAGAGAAGAGAAAGAGGGAGGGAGGGGAGAGGGGGATGATAAGAAGATGACAGAAGCAGACGAGTGCCAAGTTTCACACCAGACTGTTGACTTACTCTCTCACTGAGTGACTGCTGACTGTGACCCTAACTTTGTCCAATACACAAGGAAAAGTGGCAGAGGTTTGGGCGGTCAATCATGATAAAGACACTGTCCCGTCTACTTGCTGTTTGGCCTTTTTTTCCTTAATTTTTTTTTTTTTTTTTTTTTACTAAGTTGACTTAGCATGTGAGAATTTCTTTGCGTCTCTCTGTTTCCGTATCTCTGTATTTGTGTTGTGTTTTTTTTATTTTTATTTTTTTTTAATTATTCTTTCATCTAATATTTTATTTCGAGAATAATATGATATTTATGTATATATCTATTTATTTATTCTTTTATATCGAGGATAATGGAATAAGCACTCGTGTGCATTTTTTACATCCAGCCCCCGTGTGTATACAATTTTGTAAATTGTGTGTGTGTGTATGTGTATGTGGGCATGTACTCCGGAGAGACACACAATCTGTCGCAAGAACAGCACTGCACTGGACCCCAGACGGCAAGAGAAAGAGAGGAAGACCAAGAACAACATGGAGGAGGACAGTGGAATGTGAGATGGAAGCCATGCAGCACTCTTGGAGTTCATTGACCAGGCTGGCCCAGGATAGGCAGGGGTGGAAAGTCTTTGTTGCTGCCCTACACACCACTGGTGTAAAGGATGATGATGATGATGTGTATGTGAGCGTGTGTGTGTCACAATACAAACACAGACAGAAGACCACTTACCTGTGCGTACCCCCGTCTCTTCAAACACCTCCCGCACAGCCGTGGCATCTGCAACGACACAGACAACAAGATTGATATATAACAACCTTTGGATTGAACACAATTTTTCCTCGTGGGGATGCCGGGGTCCTGTCAGTATTAATAGCATCTCCCACCTTCTGGAAATTCTGTGCTAGGAATTCCTTCTATTATATCCCTCTCTTTTGTTTCTGTCTTGTTCCTTTTCTTCTTGTCATCTCCTTGTCTGTTTTCTATGCTTTCTTGGTCCATTTTCACCCCCAAAGACTTAAAAGATAACAACTCTCTCCCATGCCGAAGTTGGATGCGCTGAGCCTGACTTAACAGCAGTGCAACGCAATTTCGTTCATATGACAGACAACAGCAGTTGCTGTCGGAGCATTCGACGACGACGACGACGAAGACGAAGACGAAGAAGAAGAAGAAGATTACGTTCAGTTACGGAAGATTTCTCCGCATGAAATTTGGGTTGCTCTCCCTGGGAAGAGGGTGTCGCCATAAGAGTAGCCCCACCCATAAAAAAAATTCTGTATGCATGTATCTTTCTTTATGCCTAAATTAATAAGCATGTGTGTGTACTGAAGTCACGCTATACTTTTTCCCCCAAAATCATATACTTCAAGCGAGTATGTCGCTTGCGTGCTGTTAAACCCTGGATAAAATCTCTATCAAACTGTTAAGGTTGGCGGAAATAAACATATCTTTGTGTGATTCACAAGATTCTTCTCCTCTGCGTTTGTTAGATGGATAGACGGTTCAGTCCCTGCAATGGAGGTGGTAGAATGCTGAAGGTCCTCTATGTCCTTGTAGAGCTTCTGGGCCTCTGCAATGTGATTGGGCTGTGTGGCCTCTGGAATGGGACTGTGTGGTCTCTGGAATGGGACTGTGTGGCCTCTGGAATGGGACTGTGTGGCCTCTGGAATGGGACTGTGTGGCCTCTGGAATGGGACTGTGTGGCCTCTGGAATGGGACTGTGTGGCCTCTGGAATGGGACTGTGTGGCCTCTGGAATGGGACTGTGTGGCCTCTGGAATGGGACTGTGTGGTCTCTGGAATGGGACTGTGTGGCCTCTGGAATGGGACTGTGTGGTCTCTGGAATGGGACTGTGTGACCTCTGGAATGGGACTGTGTGGTCTCTGGAATGGGACTGTGTGGCCTCTGGAATGGGACTGTGTGGCCTCTGGAATGGGACTGTGTGGTCTCTGGAATGGGATTGGGCTGTGTTTGGCCTCTGGGATGGTATTGGGCTGTGTGGCCTCTGGGATGGTATTGGGCTGTGTGGCCTCTGGGATGGTATTGGGCTGTGTGGCCTCTGGGATGGTATTGGGCTGTGTGGCCTCTGGGATGGTATTGGGCTGTGTTTGGCCTCTGGAATGGGACAGGACTGTGTGGCCTCTGGAATGGGACCAAGACTGAGGGCATATATCCAGACGATGAGTCCAGCTAGGACATGTAAGATATTTGCCAACATGAAATCTAGACACGTATGAAGGCAAGGCACGAACGAGTGTGGCAAAGCCACCGAACGTACCCTGGGCTGCTTGAATAAAGAGACGGAGAAGATGAATGGTCAAAATGGACCAACAAGATGAATGGTCAAAACACCCAATGTATGTATGTATTATATCTATAGACACATATTCTGAAGTGTACAACAGCTTTACATACATGTACAGATCCCTCCAGCGGTCTGTGAACTCGTGCCGGCTTATGACTCAAAAGAATTCTGCTGTGTGTGTGAGTGAGTGTGTGTGTGTGTGTGTGTGTGTGTGTGTGTGTGTGTGTGTTGTGTGTGTGTGTGTGTGTGTGTGTGTGTGTTGTGTGTGTTTACTATTGTAGTGTCGGGAGTTGACTCGCCAATATCAACGGCGCCAGTACAATGGCTGGGCACGTTCTTATACGCGTGCCCACACACGACGATACACATACACGTATGCACGCACGCACACGCTAACACACACACACATACACACACACACACACGAACACGCACGCACACACACACGGCTATATATCTCTATATATATAAAAACAAAATCCCACAGATCGATTCAGATTCAGGGTGACCGATCCAGCCAAAACGTTGGCAGTTTCCTTTGAAGAGGTATGAATTGCAGACAGTGTTTGCGCTCACAAAATCCACCTGCACTGTCTGGGTGTCTGGCAAGGCAAGTCCAGTGACCACGGCAGACGGCCAGGGCCCAGACTACTATGCTGAGCAAGCAAGCAAGCTAGCTAGCCCCCCCATACCCTAATGGCCTGTGAGGTCGGCCACAGCTATAAACATGCTGAATGGATCGATGAAAACTGTTAAGCACGTTCTCCTACACTGGCTATCTATACAGCATGCGAGGATTTGTTTTGTTTAAATAAAAAATAAAAAGAAAGAAAGAAAGAAAGAAGGAAAGAAAGAAAGAAAGAATACGAACAAAGACAAAAACAAAACAGAACAACCACCCAAAAAAAAGACAGAAAAGCTTTAAAGTCTTTATACTAACGTATGTTGTTAGCTTACACCTAGCTATACTTTAGGTTCCCTGATAGGTAAAATATGAGAGAGAGAGAGAGAGAGAGAGAGAGAGAGAGAGAGAGAGAGAGAGAGAGAGAGAGAGAGAGAGAGAGACGAAGACGAGACGACAGACAGACAGACAGACAGACAGAGAGACAACAGACAGACAGACAGACAGACAGACAATCAGACAGAGAGAGAGAGAGAGAGAGAGAGAGAGAGAGAGAGAGAGAGAGAGAGAGAGAGGAGAGAGAGAGAGAGAGAGAGAGTAGGAGAGAGAGAGAGAGAGAGAGAGAGAGATCTGGCGTGTATGTTATGAAAAGTTAACGCATGTTATATTGACAGTGCAACATCAGATCTAGCTATACTAACATTTAAAAACCCCACTATGATCTGTTACAGACAGATAAGACTAACAGGTCCAGTGTGTATTCTTTATATAATCATGTGGGTTTCTTTTCAAATTTTTTGACTTATAGTTTTTTTTTTGGGGGGACTTGAAGCCCTGAACATGGACCAGAACACTGGAAAGCAACAGCCCTCGAACAGTCAGCCTGGAGACAGACTGTGCAGAAAAGTCTCTTCAAGTTCATGGAGACACTTGCTCAACAGCACGAGGCAAAGAGAAGAAAGGCTGCAGACCTGGCAGACAGACCAGCGTCAGACTTCATCTGTGCCCTCTGCCATAGGGACTGTCATTCCCCTGTCGGACTGGCCAGCCACAAACGAAGCTGTACCAGAATAAAATATATCTAGAGCACAACTCCATAGTCTTCCGAGACTGAAGGATGCCTACTGTAGTTTTTATTATACTTGTGTTAGGTCTCGCAGTCATTGTTTTTCTTACTTTTCTTCTTTTCAATTTTCCAAGTTTGAATTTCTGAAAATACTCAGTAGTTCAGTTCATAGTGACACAACAATTTCTTTTCACTCTCAGCACCTACCTCTCTTTCCCTGATCTCTGTCTTCTCTTTTCATAGCGCTCATTTCTTAATTCTCTAAACTTTTGCTTTAAATTTTCTAGTTCTTTTAAGCAAAAGAGTATGACAACTTTAAGAGAAAGCTTTATTCCAGAGACGCTCTTGCTTCCTCTGCTTGCGAACGCACGCAGAACATCTTGCGCACATGTTAAAACCTGTTCCGCTTTTCGGAAGAGTGATTGTGTGCCGGTGGGAACGGATGACAAAACTGCACACACACGGGGACTAGATGTGAAAAAGGACATGATTACTTATTCCATTATCCTCGAAATAAAAGAATATATAAAATAAAACAAAATATCATCAACAAATAATAATGTTGTCAGGAACCAAGTATGAATTATACTTGACATTCAAAATAGGAGACAGAATACCTTTAGAACATAAATGTTAATGTTCTTGTATTTTTGACGATGATTTGGATGGAAAAAGTCTTTGTTACATTTCATGTCCATTTGGAACTATGGTCCGTACAAATACAATGAATAACCGAACTCTCTCTCTCTCTCTCTCTCTCTCTCTCTCTCTCTCTCTCTCCTCTCTCTCTCTCTCTCTCTCTCTCTCTCTCTCTCTCTCTCCTCCTCCTCCTCCTCTTTCCTCCTCCCCCCTTCCCCAATATTTGGTTCAATCTTCTTCCTTCAATATCCCCATTATTAGGCTTCAGTGGGACTGGATTAGAGAAGAAAAGAGACGCCGAGAAATAAACGCCAGACCTGATGGCACTAGCCTGCTTCCACAGATAATTTAAAGGAGGGACGTACACCAGGAAGGGATTTTCTTACTGTCGATTTCCCGAACTGCCATCCACTTTGCGATGTTTCTTATATGATGCTCTGTGCCTTTTATGATACCCTGTGCCTTCTCTTTCTTTGGTGAAAATGCATCGTTATAAAAAGAAGAAAACAATAGCGTAAGTGCGTTGTTTTATTTTGTATAGGATCAAGGCCAGTCTTGGTTCATTCTCACAAAATTTGCCTGTCGTCTCTCTCCATCGCCGCTGTCAACAGTAGGAGCTCCATATGATGCACCAGAATTCACCATTTTTCTTTGTCTCTGCTGAGTTCTACGATCTCCCGTAGTCTTCCCAGACTGCTGGTCTATGTGATACTGATCATGTAGGATATAGGTGGTCTGCCTCTTTTCCTTCTACTCTTAACATTGCCTTGGAGAATTGTCATCATCAGATTTGTTAGTGTGTTTCTGTTTGCATGACCAACATATCTCAGTCTGTGCTTACCAATTTTAGCCGACATTAATTTTGTCTTTGAACTGAAAATTCATCAAAAATGCTTTAACTTGTTCTCTCACCATTTGAATCTTAGAATTCGCCTGTAGAACCACATCTCAGTTGTGCTGATTTTGTCTCTTTTCAATTTCCAAAGTGTCAAGGCTTATGACATATTGAGCAATACAAGTCAGAGTAGTGCTTTGACAATTTTGATTTTGAGATTTGTATGTATGCCTCTGTCTTTCCAAATAATGTTGAACACAATCCTCTTCTTCTCGGCCATGCCGGTTATGTCCTTGACATTTTGTAGACATGGACTATCATGCTCCTTGCAGAGCCTAGGTATTTAGAAAATTGAATATCTTCCAAATTTATTTCACTGACGTTGATATTTTGAGGAGTGTCTTTACCAACGACT
>CM060326.1:49171688-49176688 GCA_030674155.1 Stramonita haemastoma | reverse complement strand
TGAATGAATGACTCTGAAGATAGATACCCCACAATGAGAACAAGGGGGAAAAAGTGAAATAAAAAAATATGAATGAGTGAATTAATTAATTAATTACTGAATTACAGAATGAATCATTGAATGACTCTAAAGACAGGTACCACACAATGAGAACCAAAAAAAAAGTTGAAAGTAAACACACACACACACACACACACACACACACACACACACACCCCACACACACACACACACACACACACTCACACTTACACTCACACACACACACACACACACACACACACACACACACAGAGTCACACTCACACACACACTCACTCACCCCCCTTTTCACCCTTCCCCCCCTCCTCACACACACAAACACACACACACACACACACCACACACACACACACACACACACACACACACACACACTCATCCACCCTCCCCCCCCCCCCCCACACACACAGAGCAGTAAAAACACACCACTCACCTTTCAATAATCCAGCAAACTTCTCCTGATCTATCTTAGCAGACAGCTGAGTCAGATCCACCGTGATTCCACTATGCCGATCAACTTCACCCACCAAAGGTGACGATGATGTTCGCTTAGTCTTCAAGGCTGACAAGGAAATCTGCGGAGAAGACTGTAGCACTGATCCTGCTGAAGGTGGGGCAGAGGACGATGATGACGATGAAGATGAAGATGAAGAAGAATCGGAAGACACTGTTCTGACTATACAAAAGTGTGGGGTAAGGATGTTAGTTATGAATGTGGCAGTAGGGGTGCTGGACACAAGTTTGTGAAGATGTAGCTGACTCGCATATCGACACAGGTGACGTTGGAGTGAAGACATTGTGGGTCTGCTTTAGTTACTAGTCTAGGCATTGACGAGAGCTGTCTGTAGGTCTGGAACCAAACAGCATATTAATCAGCAAAAAAATATATAATAAATATATATACAAAGTGATGAATACACATAAAATATATATACATACACCAAAAATTCAAGGTTGTATCAATGGACAAAAACCAGAAATGAATGAAGCTACACATGTGTAAGGTGTCTAAACTCATATTACACACACACAACAACACACACACACACACAACACACACACACACACACACACACACACACACACACACACATTATAATCAAAGACATGCACTGTTGGGTTTCTTTTTCTTCTCCTGAATACTCAGAATAGTACACTTGCCAAAGATTATGGCACTGTGGGTTGTGAAAAAAGAGAAAGAGACTGACTGATACCTCATACCTGTCTAAAACACACACACACACACACACACACACACACACACACACACACACACACACACACACATGTACACACACACACACACACACACACACATGTACACACACACACACACACACACACACACACACACACACACACACACACACACACACACACACACCACAGAAAACAAACCCCAAAACAAACTTGTTGAATAACCAATCAATGTGAGGGTTGATAAACAACCAACACCTGCACATTCACATCACCATCTGGAATCATCCAAAGGGACAATATACCATCCAACCACCCATTGCCACCAAGTATGACAGTTATCCTTTCCAGTAAAAAAAACACCCCCCAAACAAACAAAAACAAGAAAAAACACAACATTTAACCAATTTTGGTCTTTGGTCTTCTTAAGAGGGAAACCATTGTACAACCAAGCACTCTATCAAACATCATTCACACTATTACAAGCATACAGACTGCATTCTGGCCATGTTCATGTCATCCATACCATCAGCCTAATAACACAATTATCGGTGGTAAACCTGTGCACAAGATGCACATGATTTTCATTTATTATAGTCCTGTTTGAAGGTACTGTGTGAGATTGGAATCAGAATCAGTGTCAGTTGACTTGAAGGCAGAAACATCTCTTCACCCAGGCAGCACGGTAAAGTTTGTCACACAGCATCCACAGCTAGATTGATTCACATCGTGAGCCCCATGCTTTCTTTCCCATGCTACCGTGATGAAGAGTGTTGGACACAACTTTCGATTTCTAGGGTTGTAATACAAACCTGTGGAAAGCTTCGGGCTAAATATATCGCTCTGCCCCACGATCGCTAACAGTTGGCTGAATCATATTATAATATATAAATATATATAATATTATAATATCATGAAAAGCCAATTGTATTTAGTGTGAAAACCACTTACCAAATGACTGACTTGATTTTATATTTTACGTTATTCAACCGGTCATTATTTAGGTCGTGTAGCACAAGGGAAGCCACTCTATTGTCGTTGCTGTTTACCTGTGGTGACTTATTTACCTTTAGTGGACTTTGGTAATGTAGACTAATATAGTATAAGACCAATTGATACTTTTCTTGTGAAGTAAAAAAAAAAAATCGACACAAATGACAAGTTAACCGAAAAACTGAAGAAAAAATATAAAAAATATAATGTAATAAATGAAAGATTAATCAAAAAATCTATAAATGAATAGGTAGATAAACGAACGAATGAATATAAAAAATGGATAAATTATAGAAAGATTTTTTTTAAAAGATAAATAAACAGTTTGTAATAGAAAGCCACATACATCTCTAAAATAAAACTGACCGACTGAATTTTTGGTAACATGATTCACAGAGCACCAATGCATTGATCATTCATTTAAAAAGTTTTTATTGAAAGGACTTGTTATTCTACCTCAGCTCAAGATCATAGATTTAAATAAAAAAATCTATTTGGAAAAACGAAAACAAATTCTCAACTGAGTATATGAAGAAACACTCAGCCAGAACTGATCTTTTCAACTAGTTTGCTGATAACAGAAAAACAACCAACTCAAGATTGTTTGTGTGTGTAGAGAATCATCTGATCTTTACCAGTTTTTGTTTACATTAAAAGCTTGGTTCTATGGTTTGTTAATTTTTATTACTTTAAAAAAAATCTGATTATAATCTTATTCTTTTTTTTTTGATTGTCGTTTGTTTCTTTTGGAGGGTGTGGTTTGGGGTTGGTTTTGTTTTTGTTTGTTGTTGTTTTGATCTTTGTTTTGGTGGGTTGGGACTTTTGGGTGGATTGTTTTTAGTGACATACCTGTCTTGCTGTTCCATGGCCTTATTCAGTCTCACAGCCCCAGACATATCCAAGCTCGTAATCTTGTATTCTCAGGGCCCAGAAATCTAGTAGCATAACAATAAAATGTATTAAGCTGCCATGAGGGCACTAACAAAATGTGCCAGCACTGATCAATGTCACTAATTCAATGGTGTTCAGTGGTTCTTGTTCGGAGCCAACATAGTAAATACACCTTGTACTAGTAGGTCTAACCCCCCCCCCCCCCCCCCCCCCCCCCCACACTGACAACAATAATTCACTTGGGTCTAAGTCACAGAGCCAGACTGCCTGAGACACAAGTCTGGGGTGGTGACAGACACATTCCTCCCATGAATCATCAGAACATGAAGGCTTGGACTCAAACTCACAAGCAGCACAGGAAGACTGTTAGTACCTGTCAATGTGTCCATTTCTTCTTCGGCACCGTCGTCGCACACTCAGACAGCAACTATTCTTGTCTGTTCCCTGATAAGGGCGAGGACTGGATGTAAAACAGCACAGTTGTGTAATATTGTATTGTTTTGTATTGTGCCCAGGACATCCGACTTAGGCGTGGGGTAGAATTGCTATATTTCAAGTCTTTCTTGGGGGGAGGGGGGGGGGGAGGCAAGAGAAGGCATCAAGAATGCAAAAAAAAAAAGACAAGAAGGAGGTGACGGGAAGAAGAAGAAGAAAAAAGTCAGAAATAAAAAGAGGGATAGAAAAGAGGAATCGCTAGCACAGAATTTTCAGAAGGTGAGGATGCTATTTTATACTGACAGGACACCAGCATCCCCACTGGCTGTGAAGACATGGGTTATTCCAGCTGGGCTTCAGGCCAGGAAAGTATAGCCTAAGGATGAATTGTGATGTCGTCTGGGCATGACCAGTTCTGTGTGAAGACTGTGCGTAGATTAAAGAGGCCTGACGTCTCTTGATCATCTATCTTTAGCCCTATTTTCTTGTCAGAGCTTTGCATTTTGTTTAAAGGAAAATTGATGACTACAAAAGCTCATGAAAATCTTTCAGCTAGAAAACTGGTTTTAAAAAAATATTTTCTTCACTTTCTTGTTGCTTGCAGCCCCACCAGCCACAAAGGTCAGGTCAAGGTCGTGACCTCGTTTACTTCGAAAAATCACGTCAACATCCATTGTACCTCTGCTCAAGTTATAAGTTGCAAATCCAATCAAACATTATGCCATCATCCTACAAAACGATTTATAGGCATTAGACGGACCCTATACCCGAGTGGTTAAGACCGTTCGATTCCAACCCCATGGGTCCATGAAGTCGTGGTTTGAATCTCGGCGACTTTGGTAATCCCGGGTAGGGTTGTTTTTTTTACGATCTTCTTTGTCAGCTTTAAGAGCAGGCCTGCCAGTGCCTTACTTCCAATCGCGTACATACACATGCAGAAGATCAAATTAATATGCACTTCAAAGATCCCGTAATTCATATCAGGGTTAGGTGGGTTACAGAAACACACACATAGGCCCTACCCAGCATACATCCTTGAAGTCGGAATACGGCTATCTTCATCGTGGATAAATGGTCACACGCGCAAAATTTCGGTATTGGTAAACCTCGAAGCTCTAGCCGAGGAATGGGGAAAAAACGAAGGAAAAACAGACATTTTTGTGGCTGCTGTGTAACTTCCAAATGTCCTTTCTTAATCCACTGTGCACCAGTAAACATGCTGAAGTTGGGAATGGTGACCCCATTGATGATTTGGAAAAAGGTTTTTGAAGCTGCAAGTGTATATATATTTAAGTCTGTGTGCTGTGTGCTGTGTTCTGTGTTGTGCTGTGTTGTGTTGTGTTGTGTTGTGTTGTGTTGTGTTGTGTTGTGTTGTGTGTGTACTTTCTTCAGTTTAACGTCTGTTCACTCAAAGTGATATTAGACACAAAAAAAGAAGATGA
>CM060326.1:49161688-49166688 GCA_030674155.1 Stramonita haemastoma | reverse complement strand
ACCCCCTCTCCCAGACTACCCTGCTACAATGGCTGCAGTTGAAGTACCTGAGAGAAGAAGAAAAAAAAAGGGCTGAAGCTGCAGGCCACTGAACGTGAATACTTACGCGTGGGAAACTTGCTGATGTTGTTGGCCACACGGATCAGCATCCGAGCACCCTTCAAGTGATCCCCCTTCTTCACATGGATCTGAGATGACATTTGCAGATGCAGATTATTGTTTGTGGTTTTCTATGATTATGTGTGGTTCCATCAAAAAAAAAGAAAACCCTGCACAAGCGTATGTATTAGTTTACTTATTTATTCATTCATATCAAGAGATACTTTTAATGAAAGCGTATGTTGAAGTGTTAGGTTGTTTTGTTTTTTTACAAGCAGCAGTATAGCTAAATTGAAAGCGCGTTTAAAATGAATGTTAAATTTTTTCTGACATGCAGCAGTAAAGCTAAATTAAAAGCGTAAATATCAGCATTTTTTTTCTGAAAAGCAGCAGTATAGCTAAATTGGAAGCACGCGTTGAAATGTTAGTGTTTTTCTTTTACATGTATCAATAAAGCTCTAGCCGAGTAATAAGGGGAGGGGGAGTATGGGGAGAAGAGACAGGGAGGGAGGGGGTGGGGAGAAGAGACAGGGAGGGAGGGGTGGGGAGAAGAGACAGGGAGGGAGGGAGGGGGGAGGGGGAGAAGAGACAGGGAGGGAGGGGGAGTATGGAGAGAAAGACAGGGAGGGAGGGGGTGGGGAGAAGAGACAGGAAGGGAGGGGGGAGGGGAAGAAGAGATGTACCTTGACGAGGATGTAGCTGTGCAGCAGAAGAAGGTTGGCGGCCATTTCGCTGGGCACCTTGATCCTGTTGGCCTTCAGCTCCTGGTACATGCTGAACAGCACGTCATGGGCACTGCGGTAATTGCCTGACCACACACACACAACAGCACGGGGACGGGATAGTCTAGTGGTCAGAACATTGCGCTCGCAATTTGACGACCCGGGTTCAATTCCCGTTCGAGGGGTATTTAAAGTACATCTAAACACTTCATACTGTTAGGCATACTTTTCAAAATGTTACATCTGAAACATCTGTGTTAACACACACAACTACACACACACAAATACACACACAACACACACACACACACACACACACACACACACACACACACACACACACACACACACACACACACACACACAAATACACACACAACACACACACACAAGCACACACACACACACGCACACACACCACACACACACACACACACACACACACACACACACACACACACACACACACACACACACACACAAATACACAAATACACACACAACACAACACACACACAAGCACACACACACACACATACACACACACCACACCACACCACACCACACAACACACTACACCACACCACACACACGTTAACACAAAGCCTAACAGCACCACCAGGCAAACCCTATGCCCAACACACAGCCCTATATAATATACCAGCGCTCTGTTCCTCCTTGGCAATGACAATGGCGGTTCGAGCGGCATCAGGGAATCTCTTCAGCGCCATGTACAGACGGAACAGGTATTTGGCCTCCTGCAAACACAGGTAAGAGGTGAAGGTAAAGGTGGCCCATAGCCTTTGTGGTCTTAGGGGAGCGAGGCATCAGAGACCTCAGCCTCTCTATTGGGCCAGCATGTTGAGGGCGGCACCCACTAAAGAAAAAAAGATTTGGGCTGAGATGGAAAATGCTTGTGAACTTGGTCCGTGCTGAAACACAACCCAGTGCAGTTGTTCAAAGTATTTTCTTGGGTTTTTTCTTTTTATTTTTTCATTCCTCGGCTAGAGCTCCGAGCTTCACTAATGGTGATTTTTTTTTTGCGTATGTGCCCGTCCCACCCATCCCCCATCCCCCACCCCACCATACACCATTACCACCATTTAGGTAGCCGCATTCTGACATCAGGGATGGTGTCTAAACACGACACCTGTGTGCATGCCCTTTTTTTCTTTTTGTCATCCGTTCCTACCGGCACACAATGGCCCATTCTTCCGAAAGCCGGAACGGGTTTTTAATGTGTGCAAAATATATCTGCGTGCGTTTGCACACGGGGCCTCGCTTTTTAGACTCATCAGAAGAACTTTGACTTTCAGTTCGATATTTTTCTCGTCAAACTAGGAAGAAAGGGTGAGGCTGGGAATCGAACCCAGAACCTCACAGTTTACTTGTTGGCTGGAGAACGTCTTAACCATACTTCCATCCTCCTTCTTGAAATTACCGAATCAGGCTTTGCTGTTGTTATTGTTTTTTTCCAGCAGTTTATCTTTGGTGGGGGCGAGATAGCTCAATGGTCAGAGCACTCGCTTTCCAGAAGTCAAAGTTAAGCAGCCCCGAGTGTGGTTACCAGTTAGATGGGTGACCGTTTGCGCGCCTTGGCTTCAGTACAGTCCCCCCCCCCCCCCCCCCCAAGTTCATCCAGCTGTAAATGGGTACATGTTCTCTTTAGGGTCAGGGAAGGTAAAGCAGCAAGGAAGAGGAGATGGGCACAGCCCTCAATATGCTGGCCCCTAGAGAAGCTGAGGTCTCTGACGCCTCGCTCTTCAAATACCATATGGGGACACCCTTTGCCTTTTTTGTTTTTAACTTTTAGCTTACCTTAGGACTGCCATCTGTATCGCCCAGGAGGAATTCAATGAGCTGGGCTGTGAGGGAGTCGTCATTGGCTCGTCCCACTGTCTCGATGGCCAGCTCAATGGCCTGACTGTCTCCGGGGTTGCACCGCAGCAGATGCTTCATGGCCTGAAACCAGTCACACCAAGCCAGCATCACCAGTTAAGTGCAGTACACAGCTTAATCCACCAGAAAGCTATATAAATCTACACAGCTGATTCCGCCTGGAAGATATAGAAATCTAACACACCTTTTCCTTAAGAACAGAAAAGCGCAGTACTGGTATAGATCTCCTAAAAAGACATCTTAAAAAATTGACAGACTCTTCCCTTGAAAAATAACAGAAAACAATATTTTTTGTTTTAATTTTTTTAATTCAATCTTTGATATATCATTTTAAAAATGCTTGAGAAAAAAAAACATACTAATACTTCATCTGTAACCCTTGAGGATAAAGATTTTAAATCAATCAATCAATCAATAAATCAATCCTACAACAGTTGTGTCAAAAATGAATTGAGCGAGGCCCCTTGGCATTGTTTGGTAGCCATACCACACATTGGTCTGTCATCTAATAGTGACATTTTCTTCTTTCACTACAGCACCCTGAATTTCTATGCAGACGAATCACGAATGACTCTGTGGAG
The DNA here is from genome assembly GCA_030674155.1 of Stramonita haemastoma. Classification (NCBI taxonomy): domain Eukaryota; kingdom Metazoa; phylum Mollusca; class Gastropoda; order Neogastropoda; family Muricidae; genus Stramonita; species Stramonita haemastoma. The sequence goes on along the minus strand of CM060326.1, from coordinate 49,163,387 downwards.
GTTGTAACAACATACATTCACATGATGAGACCAACTCTGTCACTCAGGTCCCCAATGCACGCGTATATACACAGGGACTGGATGTAAAAAAAAAAAAAAAAAAATTAAAAAAAAACTCCACATGAGTGCTTGTTCTATTATCATTTAAATAAAAATTTAGATAAATGAATGAAAGATGAAATGAACACACACACACACACACACACACACACACACACACACACACACACACACACACACACACACACACACACACACACAGGGAAATAGATAGATAGATAGATAGATAGATAGATAGATAGATAGATAGATAGATAGATAGATAGATAGATAGATAGATAGATAGATAGATAGATAGATAGATAGATAGATAGATAGATAGATAGATAGATAGATAGACCAACAAATAAAGAAATACAGAAATAAATAGATAAATACATAAGCATCTCAACGGTACACAGACAAATCCAAATTAACTCACCCTGGGATACTGCCCGCTCAGAAAGAAGAATTTTCCAGCCAGCAGGTGGCGCTTTTCGTTCTCAAAGTGAACAGCAATGCTCTGGTAATCCTCAGATGTGGCGTCAGAACCTGCCACCACCATTGTCAACACGTTCATTTTCACACAGGACATTCAGGAGTTGGCGGGGTGTCGATGCTCTATTGCTGCTTATAATGATATAAGAATAGTGTAAACTCAGCTGGTTGGATATGGCATGCTGCTATAATCAAGCATGTTTGAATTATGTGTAAATCTTACATTGAGAATACTTTTCAAACTGAATAATTAAAACTCTTTGAGTGCCAACTTTTGGGGTTAGTTCTGTCGAATTATTCAAAACTGATGTCCACACAAAATACTTTCCAAAATTTGAGCAATTATAGAAAGCCTGTTTTATGATCAAATGATGGCTTTGACAAGAAACTGTTGTATTTTTCTTCATTCTCCTTTCAAATATGGAGGGTTTTTAAGATATGGAATGATGCAGTGACAAGAAATTGTTGTTGTTTTTTCTCACATCATAAAACAATTAAACTAGTGGAGAATTTAATTTAGTGTATAATACATCCTATCTGATTAGTCAATCGCTCTGTTCAAATTTTCATAAATTGTTTTTATTCAGAGGAGAAATTTAGCGAAGATTTTTCTGTCAATAAGCCTGTATCAAGACCCGATTTCAACAGAAAACAAGAAAACTGACTGTGCTGATATGTATTGATGAGATTGAAAACTTGTCATACTTATCAGACATTCTGATTTTTTTTTTAATGACTCACAATGAATAACAAAACATTTTTCTACACGGTCACACTCAAGCAAGCAATACTGCATTCCACTCTTTTTGTTTCCATTACTGATTCAGCTAGGCTACAAAAGCTCCGGGCTACAACTGACAGCTGATTTGGCTTCTGATTTGGGTTATTCTTGTGGTTGTTTATTGGTTAAAGCTCTACGGTTCACCAATCATGAGATTTTTTGCGTATGCAACTGGATTTTTTTTTCGCCCAATATTAAAGTAGCCGCATTCGAACCTCGGGGATGACAGCTGGTGTAAAAGACCACAAGACAGAGGGAAGTGGGTTTTTTTTAAGTGCCCTTTAGTTGAAAAAAGTGTCCTTTAGTGAGTGATTGACCAACACCACTATAGCCAGCTACTGACCCACAATGTCGGCATAGACCTCCATCTGTCCATGACTC
>CM060326.1:49146688-49156688 GCA_030674155.1 Stramonita haemastoma | reverse complement strand
GGAAACAAGAACACACCAGGCATATATCCCCGAAATTGGAATGTGGCTAACTTCATGGTGGGCAAAAAACGGTTGCATACACAAGAAATGTGCTTTTTGATGAACTTCAGAATTCTAGCCGAGGAGAAAAAAAACCCAACTAGTGGTGTGCAAAGAAGTATGATTAAACAGAAAGGAGTAGATACAAAGGAGTAAATACAAATGTATAAAGACAAAGGTGTGTCAACACCAAGGCGTGTCAACACCAAGGTGTTTAGTGTGTCAACACATAGATGTGTCTACACAACGGTGTGACAACACAAAGATGTGTCAAAACAAAGGTGTGACAGCACAAAGAAAACATCACAAAGATTATGTCAACACAAAAAGATATCCACCAAAATTGTGTCAACACAAAGGTGTGTCGACACAAAGATGTGTCAACACACAAAGGTGTGTCAACCCAAAGAAACCAACACAAGGGTGTGCCAACACAAAGATGCGTCAGCACAAATATGCGTCAACAAAAAGGTGTGTCAAAACAAAAACATCAACACAAAGATATGTCAACACAAAGAAATCTACACAAAGGTGTGTCAACACAAAGGTGTCAACACAAAGGTGACCTTACCTCCAGGGCGGCAGTGGGGGTGCCAGAAGCCAGGAAGAAGTCCTGGGCCTGGTTGAACTCTCCCAGGAACATGGCCAGGTAGCCCATCAGTAGGCTCCTGTCCTCCACTGCCTGTGCACACACACAAGCACTCCACACACACACACACACAACACACACACACACACACACACACACACACACACACCGCACACACACACTCACGCACACACACACACAGACACACACACACACACACACACACACACACACACACACACACACACACACACACACACACACACACACACACACACACACACACACACACACACACACACACACAATAAAACACCCGAAACGCTCACATCACTTCTTATCTTGTTTTCAAATATTACTGAGAGTTTTAAAGTACAGTAAAAAAAAAAAATTTACCAAAATTAATTATCAGTATGTTGAAAACATCAACAACAACAAAAACGTTGACAGTTTCTTACTGGTTTGTATTAAACGAAAAAAATGAGAGGGACAGTGCAGAAAGCTTCTTACCATGATTTTCACCAGGGAAGACACCATTCCCACATCACCCAGTTCCCTGTACGCACGAATCGCTGAAACAGTGCCACGAGTACAGTTGGCGGTTAAGATGTCAATGCAAAATATCACACACGCGCACACACACACGCGCACGCACGCGCGCGCACGCGCACGGACGCACACACAACGCACACACACACTGTAGAGTAATATCGCTAAAAGTGAAAAGACCTCAAATCAAAGAACAAATGCACACACACACACACACACACACACACACACACACACACACACACACACACACACACACACACACACACACACACACACACACACACACACACACACACACACGATTGCAGGAAACAGATGTACTTCCTTTATCCCAGAAAGGCGCGTGGGCATTGAAATCTCCTGCTACCAGCCACTTCTGATTATCTTGTAGAGAGTGCAGCCATTCTGTATTAAAGTCATTAACTCCCTTTGGTAAATACAGGGATACAATATTCATGACTAAATCATTTGTAAACTTTACACGTGCTGCGCAAGAATATGAATCTGGAATGTTATTAGGCATTGGTGAACAACATACATTATAGTCTACCCCTTCTTGAATGTATATTGCTGTATTGATTTTACTCACAGCATCCACATGTTCATGTACAGGTGGATAGTAGTAGCCTTGAAGTTTAGGCAGCTTACATTTCTTTACATTGAGAGACTGTAATACAAGAGCTTGATAATTATTATTAGAAAGATGTTGAACTAAATATGGCAGATTAGTGGATATGGACCTGGCATTCCACTGCATGATTTTCAGCATTTGTGAATTTTTTTGAGGCACTTAAAAGCAGTAAATACAGAAAAGCTGAAGAGAACAAAATAGAATATGAAGACCCAGTTTCTAATAATACTGAATATATTAATGCCCCAATAGCAATCAATGAAGTAAAAGATGTATTATTTTCTCTTCCTAGAAAGAAAACTTCTGTTGGTTTAGATGCCATATCCAATGATATGCTTAAACAGCTACCGGAAAAATTCATTATTCTGTTACATAAACTTTTTCAAAGGTGTTGGACGGAAGGTATTATGCCAATAAACTGGAAGCAGTCTATCATTGTTCCCATTCATAAGCAAGGAAAGCCTAAAACTGATAAAAGTAGTTACAGACCCATAGCCCTGACTTCTAACACAGGTAAGCTTATGGAGAGAATAATTCTAAAGAGGCTTGTATATTATTGTCAAAAAAATAAAGTAGTTCCTGTAAATCAAGCTGGCTTTCAAAAAGGCAGATCTGCTATTGACAATCTAGTTAAGCTAACAACACAAATCAAGCAACAGTTTGCCAGAAGAAAAAATGTACTTGCAACATTTTTTGATGTCAGGAAAGCCTACGATCAAGTTTGGCACGCTAAATTGCTGCATAAATTAAAGACTATTGGCTTTTCCGGGCATCTCTATCATTATATCAAAAGTTTTTTACGTAACAGAAGTATGCAAGTAAGAGTAGGGAATACGTATTCACACACTAGGTCACTGCACATGGGTTTACCACAGGGTTCTGTTATAGCCCCTTTTCTATTTAATATACTGTTACATGACTTACCAACAAAACTATCTAAAGATGTAATCTTAGTACAATATGCTGATGATATATGTATATGGATGAATGTTACTATGAAGCGCAGTACAACAAAGAGGATGATTAATTATACTAGAAAGATATATCAAAAAGAGCTAGATCATTTATATAAATATATTTTTGAAAATGGTCTGACATTATCCACAGAAAAAACACACATTATGCTTTTTAACAATGGCAGTGATCCAGATACACTACCACAGTTTATGATTGGAGGGGAAACAATTCAGTACACAAATACTGTAAAATTTTTAGGTATTTTACTAACATCAAAGTTAACCTGGAATGCTCATATTGGATACATTTTAACAAAAGCAAGAAAATGTATCAATTTCCTTAAAATGGTTAGTAGACAGTCATGGGGACAAGATATCTTCACTCTAAAATGCTTATCTACGTCACTTGTACGTTCCAAACTGTCTTATGGACAAGAAGTCTTTTTTAGCGCTCCCAATTATTTACTTAAAAAACTCCAAAGTATAGACAGTAAGGCATACAAACTTGCACTTGGTGTGCCATTCCATGCATCTACCATAGGAACTTATAACGAAATTGGGGAACTTCCCTTAGCTGAATACCGACAACTTTCATGTGCCAAATATGTGTTACGGAGCACAGCAAATGAAAATTTTGTTTCTAGTGAGTTACAAGTTCAAGCTGAAACGAATTTTCCGAAAAGAGCCAGACATATTTCGTGTTTAACGCCTATTGGCACTTACGTATCAGACCTTTTTAAAAAATCTGAACTTAATCATTACGACTTAGAAACACAAAAAGAAGCTGTACCATGTCCTTCATGGGAAATAAATAAAGCAAGTTTTGATATAGAATGTACAAATGGAAAAAAGAAAGAAAATCAAAATATCATGGTTGCAGATGTCCGATCACATATCGAAAATAACTATGCTAACTTTTTAAAAGTATATACAGATGGATCTGTCTTAGAAAACCATGAAACTGGTTCAGCATTCGTCATACCAGCATTTAAAACAGAGAAATCATACTATCTTGGTAAACATCATTCAAAATTTACAGCTGAATTAATTGCTATTCTTATGGCTCTTAACCACATTCTTGATTTTCCATTTTTCATTATTCCTATTTTGCTCTGTGTAGACTCTAAGTCGGTACTGTATGCTATAAAATCCCCAAATTTCAAGAAAGTATCCAGAATCATTTTTGAAATTAAATACGTCATACACCTTCTAAGTTTAAGAGGTATTCCGGTTCATTTTTGTTGGGTACCTTCACATGTTGGAATATTTCCAAACGAGTGGGCTGACAGAGCTGCAAAAAAGGGGGCAAGACATGATTTGGAATCAATAGAACTACATGTTCCCTTATCTCTACAGGAGGGATACCACATATTAGAACAAACGTCATGGAGTAAGTTGAAAGAATCTGTTCAATTCAAGGAACAATGTCTAAAGAGTTGTCTGACTAGTTCCCTTACTTCATGTTACTTATCTCCCTCTAAAATAAAGTTAAGTGTCATAACCGCAAGAAGAGTAAATGCATTGTATTTTAGAATAAAGTTAAATGCATTCATCACAAAATTTTGCAAAAATGTCAAATGTCTATGTGGAGATCACATTACAAATACCCATATCATATTTGAGTGCCCAATTGTAAAGCCCCTCTTACCTGTATTTTCCGAGCAGTCTATGAAAAATGTATTTGAAAATTCAAAGTTAGCCTTTGCTATTGCTCGATGTTTATTGCACAGTCCACTTGAACATTTGTTGTAGTTATATTATTGATGTTTAATGTTCACACTTTGTTGAATTTAAACTTTTCTCATGTCTAAGTTGGGGTTTTTTTTTTGTTTTTTTTTTTTTTTTAAATTTATATATATGTATAAAGTATTATTACCTTTTCATGTACAAAAACATCCACCCACATGTTAACTCTTCAGTCTTTTCTTCTCCCACTCCTTCCACTCCCTTCTTCAACTTCCTTACTTTCCACTTTCCTCGTCTAATATCACTGAGTGTGAACAGACGTTAAATTGAAGACAACAACAACACGCGCACACACACACACACACACACACACACACACACACACACACACACACACACACACACACACACACACACACACACACACATACACACGCACCCACCCATCCACACACACCTACATACACCCAACCACCCACACCCACCCACTCACAGAGAGAGAGAGGAGAGAAGAGAGAGCGAGGAGAGAGAGCGAGAGAGAGAGCGAGAGAGAGAGCGAAGAGAGAGAGAGAGAGAGAGAGAGAGAGAGGAGAGAGAGAGAGAGGAGAGAGAGGAGAGAGAGAGGGGAGAGAGAGAGAGAGAGAGAGAGAGAGAGAGAGAGAGAGAGGAGAGAGAGCGCGAGAGAGAGACAGAGACAGAGACAGAGACAGAGACAGAGACAGAACAACACGACACAAGACAACACAACACACACACACACACACAAACACACACACACATACACACACACACACAAACACACAAACACAAGCACAAACACACACAGAGAGAGATAACACAACACAATACAACACACACCACAATACAACACACACACACACACACACACACACACACACACACACACACACACACACACACACACACACACACACACACACACACACACACACACACACACACACACACACACGCACCACACCCCCAAACACACAAACGCACACACACACACATCCTGAACGCCACCCCCACCCCCACCCCCGCACACACACCCAGAGCGACAAACACTAACCCATGTTGAGGTCCATGTTGTACAGAGCCACCTTGCCCAGCATTCGCCAGGTCTTGGGGTTGTTCAGCTCACTGCAGAACAGCCAGGCATCCTCAAACCTGCCACAAAGATCATGATTATGGGAGATAGGGGGACGTACGGGATAGCCTGGTGGTCAGAGAGTGATCCCATTACAAATGGAGGCAGGAGGACACAACAACCATAAACATCTCATAAGCAACAAGTCTGACAGGGCTTCCATATCGCTACATTCTGTCACAGACAGACAGAGACAGAGACAGAGACAGAGAGACAGAGACAGAGAACAGTACAAAACTCACCTTCTTAGGCGGATACACTGCTCCAACGCCGTTTGCAACTGGAAAGGGAAGAATGAAAAGACAGGGTCAGTGAGGAGAATCACAGGCACAGGGGGTATATTATGATTAGAGAAAACAACCAACCAACCCAGCAAGCAAACACGCTGGACTCAACAGTCACACGGATGATATTATGTATGCACTGCACTGCTATGCACTACACTGCCAACTGAAGTGCTACGGCTGCTACTAGTGCTGCAGAGAGAACGTGAACACATGTAATGTAATGTAATGTAATGTAATGTAATGTAATGTAATGTAATGTAATGTAATGTAATGGATTGGGGTGGGGTGGGGTGGGGTGGGGTGTCGTGTCGTGTCGTGTCGTGTCTTGCAGTGCAGTGCAGTGCAGTGCAGTGCAGTGCAGTGCAGTGTAGTGTAGTGTAGTGTAGTGTAGTGTAGTGTAGTGTAGTGTAGTGTAGTGTAGTGTAGTGCAGTGCAGTGCAGTGCAGTGTAGTGTAGTGTAGTGCAGTGTAGTGTAGTGTAGTGTAGTGTAGTGTAGTGTAGTGTAGTGCAGTGCAGTGCAGTGCAGTGCAGTGCAGTGCAGTGCAGTGCAGTGTAGTGTAGTGCAGTGTAGTGTAGTGTAGTGTAGTGTAGTGTAGTGTAGTGTAGTGTAGTGTAGTGTAGTGTAGTGTAGTGTAGTGTAGTGTAGTGTAAGTCACGGCAGATTTCTCTGTGTGAAATTCGGGCTGCTCTTCCCAGGGAGAGCGCCTTCGCAATAACAACAGCACCAACCATATTTTTTCTTTTCCTATCTGCATGTATATTTGTTTCCCTATCAGACTGGCTTCTTTTACAGAATTTTGCCAGGGACAAATCTCTTATTTCTGTGGTAGGTTCTTCTGCGTGCACTAAATGCACGTTGAACACATAACCTCCATTTATCATCTTATCCAAAAGACTAGCACCCAGACCACGACTCACAGTCTAGTGGGAACGGCAAGGGGAAGCTTGGGGATCAAACCACCACACACTTCGAACTCGGACTTTTCGCTTTCTAGGCAGCTCACAGCAAGCACATCCAACATCACTTAGTCAAGAGTCCAGGGCCTGTGTTAAATTTAGCGCACCCTTTCCTTTTACCAGTCCAATGCGGTCAGTTTCTGCTATAATTAGCACCAGCGGGGATGGAATGGATAGCAGCTGAGAGGAACTGAAAGTGGGGGAAACTGACAGCTGTAGCGCAGATGCGTTACCTCTAGACGGGGGGACGGATAGCCTAGTGGTCAGAACATTGCGCTGGCAATTTGACGACCCGGGTTCGAGTACGGTCGAGGAGATTTTTCTCCTGGAGTTAACATCAGTGCTGACTCCACTCTCCCCAAAAGTCCTTCGGATGAGACTTTAAACCGAGGCCCCGTGTGCGAACGCACGCAGAACATCTTGCACACACGTTAAATCCTGTTCCGGTTTTCGTAAGAGTGGGCCATCGTGTGCCGGTGAGAACAGATGACATTTACAAAACTGCATACACACGGGGACTGGATGAGTAAAAGCACAAGCGTGCTTATTCCATTATCCTCGATATAAAAGAATAATAAATAAATAAATGAATAGACCACCGATCCAGATGACCTCACCTGGTTGGGAGCCATGGCCTGCAGATTGTCCTGGAAGATGTGACCATGGGTGTCCAAGAGAGAGGTGGACAGCTGCCCACTCTGGGTCTGCAGGGTCACCTCTCCGTTGAAGAGCAGGATGGGCACCTGTCCGTAAGGTCGGCGAGACAGTCCGGCAAACACTACCTTGGAACCTTTTTAACCACAAAACTTCTTAATTCTTTTGTGAATGGTTGCATGCGTGCGACTGATTTGAATGCAAGCGCTTTGATTTGTTTGCATTACAAGATTTAGCGCTATATAAATTCCATGTATTATTATTATCATTAGTAGTAGTAGTAGTAGTAGTAGTAGTAGTAGTAGTAGTAGTAGTGGTAGTAGTAGTAGTAGTAGTAGTAGTAGTAGTAGTAGTAGTAGTAGTAGTAGTAGTAGTAGTAGTAGTAGTAGTAGTAGTAGTAGTAGTAGTAGTATCATTATTATTATTATTAGCCTGTCTCGTTGGAAACAGTCAAGCAAAACACCACCTTAGAACCTGTCTCGTTGGATACAGTTATTTTTTTATTATTATTATGATTTTATTCTTTTATATCGAGGATAATGGAATAAGCACTCATGTACTTTTTTTTACATCCAGTCCTCGTGTCTATGCAGTTTTTGTAAATCGTGTCATCTGTTCCCACCGGCACACGATGGCCTACTCTTACGAAAAGTGGAACAGGATTTAACGTGTGCGCAAGATGTTCTGCGTGCGTTCACACACGGGGCCTCGTGCTTATATGCAAATTCGTGCATATATTCAAATTCAAAATCAAATTGAAAACACTTTATTATCTCATAGACAGAGAAATTCAAGCTGGGTATAAGCCATACTTAAAACAGTTAACATGTTAATCACAGTAGCCGAATATCAGAACGCACCCATCACAATATGAAAAAAGCACCCACAAATCAGCAATACTTCAGCCAGTCATAGACTCACCCTAGCAAAATCACATATTTATATTAATTTATTCACATTATTATTGATATCTTCACATTAATGAGCACTATAGTTTTGTAGATGTTTAAGGTACCAAAATTTCATGTTTTCAGCATACTGGCAATCATACACGCACAGCCCAGTAGTTGGAATGCAGCTACCGAAATGTTAGGAAGTAAAAAAAATCAGTCGCAGTATGCTTTTATGGTCTAACAGTGAATTCCAGGTGAGATGAGTGAGTCAGAGTGAATATTCTGGATGATCCCTAGGGTTTAAGTTAAGCTGAGAAACGCCCAACAACAGCAAACACAGATACCGTTCATCGTGTTCCATCAATTACACAAAGTGGGGGGAGGGAGGATAGTCTTGAGGTCAGAGCATTGCACTTGTGATCTGAAATCCAGCCACCACATAGGCACCTGTTTTACGGAATTTTACCCTGATGTTAGCATCAGTGCCGACTCCACTCTCCCTTAAGTCCATCGGATACGATTATAAACCGAGGCTCCATATGCAAACGCATGCAAAACATCTTGCACACACGTTAAAACCTGTTCCACCTTTCGCAACTGTGGGCTATTTCGTACCGATAGTGACAGATGAGAATTTTTTTTAAAGAAACACATACACACAGGTGTCGTGTTTAGACAACATCCCCGAAGTTGGAATGCAGTTACCTGAATCTTCGGTACAAACAGTCGCAAACGATAAAATCTCACCTTCGGTGAACCTCGGAGCCTTAGCCGAGGAAGGAACAAAAAAAAACCCCAAAGCAATCCAAAGCAAAAAAGAAAACCCAACCCCAAATCATACATACTGACACCGTCCACCACCTACCCCCAACCCCTGTCCTCATTCATCAGCCTGTCCTTGGACCCTTCAAGCAGCACAGCACAGCGCAGCACAGCACAGCACAGCACAGCGCAGCACAGCACAGCACAGCACAGTACAGTGCAGCGCAGTGCAGCGCAGCGCAGCACAGCACAGCACAGCACAGCACAGCACAATACAGTACAGCACAGCACAGCACAGCACAGCGCAGCACAGCACAGCGCAGCGCAGCACAGCACAGCACAGCACAGCACAGCACAGCACAGCACAGCACAGCACAGCATCCGGGTAGGCATGCAGGCAAGACTCGAACCACCAACTCACTCACAGTTGTTGGAATCTCCACTGGCAGCATCTGTATACGCCGTGTTGGCGCTTCGGGTAGAGTCCACAGTCTTTGAAGGGGTGATAGCTTCCCGGCTGTACACGTAAGTGTACATCTTGTCCATGTCGTAGGCTAAGAACACCCCCTGGGGATTGAGAGCATAGCACCATCCAGCATGCGTGTAAATAAAATCCCATTTTTTTTCATAACTTCGTTAGAACTCCGAGGCTCACCAATGGTAATATTTTGCAGCTATTTAACCACCATGAAGGTAGCTGCATTTCAACATCAGGGATAATGCCTAAACAAGACATCAGTGTGCATGTGTGTTACTCTGAGTTTCCCTGTGAAAATGGTAAAGGAGACTTGAGTTTGGATAATGTATGTGACTGTACTGGGTCATTGCTTTGGGTTCCCGCTCA
>CM060326.1:49134188-49144188 GCA_030674155.1 Stramonita haemastoma | reverse complement strand
AGAAGCCAAGGCGCGCAAACGGTACCCCATGTACTTGGTAACCACGCTCAAATGCTACTTAATTAACCTCAGCTTGGGCAAAGTGAGTGCTCTGACCACTGAGCAAGTCCGAATGATAAACAAAACAAAACAAACCCAACCCAAAACAAAAGAGAGACAATGATGGTGATGATTGTAGAGCATTTACACAGTATTAGCTAATTATTGCCATGTATAAAACTCCAAATACTAGGAAGACCTGTCGCCTTAATTCTAAGAAGGCCCATGCTTTTTTTTTCTTTCGGGATGCAGGGGTTTCTCTTTCTTTTTCTCTTAGTAAAGAGTAAGGTTTCCTTCAGAATTTTGAAAAGGTTAATTCTTTTCTGGCCATGGGTTCTTTCACACGCGCCAAATACACACTGTATGTGGGTTCTCGCTGTTATGATTTCATCTGAAAGACAAGTGTTCAGGAAACTGGCCTGCTCTTTTTCCATGGGTTTATTTGTTACTGTGCCTGCAGAAGTACATATCATACATATGCATATGTGCTTTTTCCTGTCCTCCAATAACATCCTATCTTTCTTTCTCTCTTTCTCTGTCTCTCTCTGTCTCTGTCTCTGTCTCTGTCGCTCTCTCTCATACATTCATACATTAAAACTGGCTATGCTTTTTGGAATGGTATTCCATTGCTTGAATGAAAAAGAGCAAATGCATTGCTTATTCAACATACCACCTGGATATAACAATTTAACTGTGCCTTTGACATGATTTTGACTTTGATGCACACACACGCTCACGCACGCACCACACACACACTACACACACACAACACCACACAGACACACACACACACACACACACACACACACACACACACACACACACAACACACACCACAATCACACACACACAACACACACCACACACCCACACACACACACACACACACACACACCACACACACACACACACACACACACACACACAAACACACACAAACACACACACACACACACACACACACACAACACACAACACACACACAACACACACACACACACAAACAACAACCACACACACACACACCACCACCACCACCACCACCACACCACCCCCCCCCCCCCCCCCCCACACACACACACACCTGTGTGGAAAAGACGAGAAACTCCGGGGTAAGAACGTGACAGGTGATTTGAGTGTCGCTGTGTTCGGGGCCAGGGAACAGTCGTGACTCCCGATCCTCACTCACTTTGTCGTTACTCTCGATCTGTCAGAACAGGCAGACTCACATGATGCATAACATTTACGTAACGTGTATAATTACTGTCATTATACTTGACCGTTTTTGTTTGACTTTCTATAAACATGCATGTATGCATACACACAGGCATTGTCTAATATTACTTTTTGTGAAGAGACTCAAAATTGAAGACCATCCCACACACAGGCATGCACTCATATATTATTATATGCACGCATGTATATGGCTACACAAACAAATACAACACACACACACAATGATCCATTACTGAGGTATACATTTTTCAAATCATTACTGCACTGTCCTATTGGTTCTTTATTATGATTATTACGGACTTAAAAGACATTTCCCATTGCTGTTTAGATTTTTCTCTTGTTGGTTATGGTTGTAAATAGTTTTATTGTTCATGCGTTAGATTCTGTTTAGAATTTGGAATTTTTACTATTTTGTATTCAAGAATTATATACATTTGTGTTTATTTATTATTTATTTTTTTCTTAACTGTTCTGTGTAGATTTTGTGAATTAACCCACTTCCCCACTTCCAAAACTCCCCCCTACCCCCACCCCCCTCCCCACATACACACTCACACACACACATTTTTTTTTTTTTTTTTTTTTTTAAATGTCTAATATCACATTTTGTGAAAAGACGTAAAATGAATCGAACACACACACACACACACACACACACACATACACACACACACACACACACACACACGCACGCACGCACACACACACATCAGTAATAATTTGAGATTCCTTCACAAATACACTACCAACCTTCCGCCCCTCCCCCTTCCTCGCCCCACCTTTAATAATATCACAACATATGAAGAGACGTTAAATAACTTTGAAAAAAGACACGCACACACACGCACACACACACGCGCGCGCGCACACAACACACACACACACACACACACACACACACACACACACACACACACACCACACACACACACACACACACACAACACACACACCAAAATTTCTTTCAAAAAAAGTATCTACTCAAACATGAAAACGGACCATCAAAAAATAAACCAGAAAAGATTCTAACACTAAAATAAAATAAAATAAAAATACAGAAAATATAGCTAGCGATACACAACATATACACACACTAATAGAAAACATGAAAACGGACCCCAAAAAAACCTGCCAGAAAAGATTCTGACACTGAAATCAAAAACAAAAAAGAACAGAAACAAATAACCCACAATTCTAGCCCCTATCTTTCTTCACATCTATTTATCTGAAGAACCCACAAATCTAGCCCCTATCTTTCTTCACATCTATTTATCTGAAGAACCCACAAATCTAGCCCCTATCTTTCTTCACATCTATTTATCTGAAGAACCCACAATTCTAGCCCCTATCTTTCTTCACATCTATTTATCTGAAGAACCCACAATTCTAGCCCCTATCTTTCCTCACATCTATTTATCTGAAGAACCCACAAATCTAGCCCCCATCTTTCCTCACATCTATTTATCTGAAGAACCCACAAATCTAGCCCCCACCTTTCCTCACATCTATTTATCTGAAGAACCCGGAAATCTAGCCCCCGACTCTCCGCATATCTATCTCCATCCAAAGCTTCAACAGTGCCAAATAACGATACAAAACCCCAAGGCAAATGATAAATGATGGTTATTACCAGGTGCAGGAGGACTTTCTTGTCAAAGCTGACAGCTGCGTACAGTTTGTTCATGTGCATGGTCTGCACTGTTCCCAGGTATTCCCGGGACTCCTTCATCTCCGGACCTGTACATACACACACACACGTACGCACACACATATACACACACGCACGTAGGCACGCACACACACACAGACTCTGTCTCTCTCACGCACACACACACACACACGCGCGCGCGCACACACACACACGCACGCATACGCGCACACACACACATACAGACACACACAGATACACATACACATACACATGCGCACACAGACACACAGACACACACACACACACGCAGAGCAACTTACACACAGACACAAAGAGACACACAAACACACACAGACACACACATACACACTGTTTTTTTTCACCGATCTTTCAACTGAAGGCCCTTGATCAAACTGAAAAACCCACAAGTCTACCCCCCGCCCCCTTACCTTTCCACACATCTGTCTCCATCAAAAGCTTCACCATTGCCATTTCAACGACACGCCTACTTCGAAGATGAATGCCAGCAAGTGTTGGGGTATTTTGCCGATGCTCTGTCAGTCCTACAAGCCCTGTCCGCAGTCAGAACAGCAAAACTCCAGCAGGAACTACAGCTCCTGACACAAAACAACTGCAAAACGCTGCAATGGATCCCTGCTCACGGTGGCATACCTGGCAACGAACAGGATGATGAACTTGCAAAATATATGGCACTGAAAGACGAGTGCGAAAGCAACACTCACCCTCTACGAAGAGAAAATAAGTCAACAAATCAATGGCTCGACCTGGAGTAGAGAAGGACGACTACCATCATCTCAAAAGAGAAGAACCAGTCATAATTCTAAGACTTTGCACTGGGCACAACAGAATAAATCACCACATGTCCACAAATCTGACACCTTCTCCGTGTGTGCCTGTGGTAAAAAAAAAAAAAAGCCAGACTTGCGAGGACATCCTTCAAAGATGCACGCTATATAGCGATATGAGGAAGATTTTGTGGCCGACAGAGATAACCCTTGCAAACCAAGCTGTGCGGCCCCCGATAGGATCTGGAAAGGTGAGACCATTATTTTTATTCCCCAGAAACATCTTATGGTCTTATGCGATCAAGAGAAGAAGAAGAAGAAGAAGAAGAAGAAGAAGAAGAAGAAGAAGAAGAAGAAGAAGAAGAAGAAGAAGAAGAAGAAGAAGAAGAAGAAGACAACAACAACAACAACACAACAAGAACGAAAAGAACAAGAGCAAGAACAAAAACAAGAACAACAACAACAACAACAAGCGGCCCATCTTACCGTTGTCTGTGAGGTTGTAGAACCAGGCTCTGTTGTTCATTCCCAGGGCCACGTGGGAAGGTCCCACTCCTACAAAGGACGGCTCCACCTCGGTGGCGATGCTCACAGGCTTCTCCTGATTGGCAAATACAGAGGACATGTCAACCCCCACACTCTGGACCTCTGCATTTCTTTTTAAAGATAAATGATGACCTAGGAGGGCAGAGGGGTGGTGGGGGTAGCCTAGTTTTTAGAGACTTCCACTCAGGGTTTGATGGCCTAGTATTGAGCTAACTTGGACACGCCGATTTTAGGGAATTGTGCCCTGGAATTAACATCAGAACTGACCCAACTCCCCCTGAAAGTCCTTTGTGTGAGATTATTAACCGAAGTCCTGTGTGCGAATGCATGCAGTACATCTTACGTACGTTAAAAAACCTGTTCCGCGTTTTGGAAGAATAGGCCATTTCGTGCCAGTAAGAATGGATTACTTTTATTTAAAAAATGCATGGATACAGGTGTTGTGTTTAGACACCATCCCCTGAATTGGAATGCAGTCACCTTACTGATAGATAAAAATGGTTGCATATGCAAAATCTGATCATTGGAGAACTTCAAAACTCTAGGCCAGGAACAACAACAAAAATGTAGACTCGATTTTTCTTCTTCTTTGGGGAGTTGTGGGACGTTGCTCTGATGATTTTTTTTTACCTGAAAGTGTAAAATTAACAAAACCACCACACTTCCATCTCCATTGGTGGAAGACCCCTTTGCAACCTCAGATTTGCAGATGACATTGACCTCATGGGCAGCAGCAAACAAGAACTGCAAATCCTCACAGACAGTCTAACAGATCGAGCGAGCGCATACGGCATGGAGGTCAGTACAGAGAAATCGAAGATCATGGTCAACAGCGCGAGTAATGACAGCACGGAAATAAAGATGAATGGAGAAATATTGGAAGAGGTGAGCCAATTCAAATACTTAGGCTCCATCCTAACAAAAGATGGCACATCAAACAATGAAGTGAAAGCTCGCATTGCAACAGCAACATCTGCTCTAGTCAGACTCGAGAGGATCATCAGAAGCAACAACATCAGCTTCTGCACCAAATACCACCTCTACAAATCCCTCGTGATATCTATCCTCCTATATGGCTGTGAATCATGGACTCTGACAGCAGAGTTAGAGAGGAGAATCCAAGCATTCGAGAACAAGTGCCACAGAAGACTCCTCAAAATATCATACAAAGAACACAAGACCAATAACTATGTGAAAGAAGAAATCAAAAAGCGTGTGGGCCCCCAAGAGCCTTTGCTCTCCACCATAAAGAGGAGAAAGCTGATGTGGTTTGGTCACACCACAAGACACAACACCCTAGCAAAAACCATCTTGCAAGGAACAGTCGAGGGCAAGAGAAGAAGAGGCCGCCAAAAGAAATCATGGGTTGACAACATCAAAGACTGGACCGCCCAACCCCTGCAACACCTCCTACTAGCCACACAGGATCGTGAAGCATGGAAAAAGATCTCTGTTGCGTCTTCTCTCATGTCCCCCCTACGTCCTTTGGGACATGGGACTGAGTGAGTGAGTGAGTGAGTAAAATTAAGAATTAAAAAAAAGTATTCCCATGACCTATCCTTCCTAAGTGGTAGGCGGAAACGGTCGGATACGCAAAATTTCCCCACTGGTAAGGTAAACCTCAGAGCTTTAGCCAAGGAACAAAAAAAAATTCAGGTAAAAAAAAAAAGAAACAAAAGTGCATATTCTCAGTGACTCCTTAAAGCCCCGTTGCGGCTGCAGCCGGCCGTAACAGCACCTGCTACTAGATTCCGTTGCGGCCGCAGCCGGCCATTGGTCCTGACCATGTGGGCAGTACTTTTCCATCACACACAAACCTCGTGGTTCTCACACAATGTGTCTGAAATTTGGTGGGGCGATGCAGGAAAGGTTTCAGATGGTGCCAGTGATAAATTTAGAACCACTAACAGTGTGTACTTGGGAGGGAAGGAAGAAAGCAAGGCTGGCGATAGAAACGCCTTTCACTCATAGCGCGTGGCGAAAAAAAATGGCGCCTTCGTTGGTAGCAGACGATTCATCTAACTAACTAGACAATAAAATGAACGTGTTTGCATTGGAAGTAGAAAAAATTCAATGATAAATATTAAGTGAGTCAGAAATAAAAAGCTGACGGGGGAGAAGAGAAAGGAAATAACGCAGTTAGAGAGAAGAATGAACCGACTACAGGGCACATTCCTGCAAGCGTGGCGACCTGTGCTACCCACAGGCTGGGGAGAAATTTGACCGGGGGGGGGGGGGGGGGGGGGGGGGGGGGGGGGGGGGGGGGGGGGGGGGGAGGGGGGAAGTCCGCAGCATAAACGCCAGAAAATGTGACGCTTTTTGTCTATTTTCTAGTTAATACCACACTTTTTATTTAAAAACTCGATGGACAGATTTGCTGATGACGAAAATAGCGAGAAGGAAAAGAAAATAGATCTCCAGTCTGCCAAGGTGCCACAGGTGACAGCGATAGGTACACCCCCCCCCCACACACACACACACATCCACATTTTGTGCTTTCTGTGATGTGATGTGTCCCTGTGCCATCACTATGACTACTTTAAAGGCTATCACGATTAAAATTTTGTAGAATTACAGAAGTTCTGTGTTGTTTCATGTTTGTCACACCTGTGTGGTGACACTGGTGACAATGTGACACTTATGTACAATACTACACTTCTGTGCACTTAACAAACATGTGGTAAGACATAGACATCTGAAATGCAGTATATAGGTAAGATATTGATTGAATGTTCCTTGTTTTTAAAAGACAAAAAACCAGTTAAACAAAAAGTATGCCTCATCAAGACATATAAAACAACAGGTGTTATGAGGACATTGTGTGACACATCCTTGAAGTACAATTGCACACAAACATTAATAAACACGTTAGCTAGGCATCAGTTCTTTATTCAACACTTACATGTATGAATTTGTGTCTATTCCATATATATTTTGCTGGTTTATTGTATACAACATACTTTTACCTGTGATTGGTGACAAATAAGGTGACAACGACACGACATTTTGTGACCAGACATGTAAACTTGCCTTAAAATGGAAGTACAAAGATATATCTAGCTTGTGACAAAATTTCAGCTTGATAGCTTGTCATGCACACAGACAATTGTCTCAGGAGTAGACTATGTCAGTTTGGGGTAGAAAACTTTAAAAGAATTCAAAATCTACAGGCAGTTTTAGCTCTGTAGAATTCAACAACAAGAGGGTTTTAAGGTGTTAATAAATAATAATAATAATAATAATAATAATAATAATAATAATAATAATAATAGTAGTAATAATAGTAATAGTAATAATAATAATAATAATAATAATAATAATCATCATCATCATCCATCATCATCATCATCATCATCATCATCATCATCATCATGATCATGATCATGATCATGATCGTGATGATGATGATGATGATGATGATGATGATGATGATGATGATGATGATGATGATGATGATAATATAATAATAATAATGATAATAATAATAATAATAATAATAATAATAATAACAATAATAATAGCAGTAGCAGTAGCAGTAATAATAATAAATAATAATAATAATAATAATAATAATAATAATAATAATAATATAATAATGATGATGATGATGATGATGATGATGATGATGATGATGATGATGATGATGATGATGATAATACATGGAATTTATATAGCGCTATATCTTGTAAAAACAAATAAAAGCGCTTGCATTCGACCTATACAACACGCAAACAATCAATAACAATTTATAGTTTTAGCAAATTCGAATGTACACACACGCATGCACACACACGCTAAATCTAGGTAAACACCCAACAACTGACCCCCAGGACACTGTCCACCACGGTCACTTCAAGCAGAGAGGTCAGGTGGGCGACACGTGTTTGGTACACGAGTGCAGCATGGGCAGTTTGGCCAGGTAGACGTGAACAGAGCCTCGCGGGGTGCTGACCCGCTAGCAGCTGACCGTCGTCCGACCACGCCATCTTGTCCAGGGTGCGTTCGTCATCCAACGTGATGATGGCGTACATGTCCTTGAACTCTGTGAGGTCATGGATCTTGATGCTGAAACAGAGGTCACGAACCTTGATGACAAAGGTCATGAGTCTTGATACTGAAACGGAGGTCATGGATCTTGATGCTGAAACACAGGTCATGAGTCTTGATGCTGAAACAGAGGGCATGCGTCTTGATGCTGAAACAGAGGTCACGAGTCTTGGTGCTGAAACGGAGGTCATGGATCTTGATGACAAAGGTCACAGATCTTGATGACAAACGTCATGGATCTTGATGCTGAAACGGAGGTCACGAATCTTGATGCTGAAACCGAGGTCATGAATCTTGATGCTGAAACAGAGGTCATGAACCTTGATGACAAAGGTCATGGATCTTGATGCTGAAACAGAGGCCACGGATCTTGATGCTGAAACAGAATGGCTGGCCAAAAAATAGACAGTTAAATGATGGCATCGAGCATGGTTACCAATTGAATGGGTGACTGCGTGCCTTGGTTTCAGGACAGCCCCCCCCCCCCCCCCCTAGTTCACCCAGCTGTAAATAGGATTCCTGCCCTTTTTAGGGTCAGGGAAGGTAAAGCAGCGAGCTAGAGGAGATGACCTCTAAGAGAAGCTGAGGTCTCTGATGCCTCGCTCCCCTACGACCACATAAGTTATGGGACACCTTTAGCTTTTTTTGGTAACAATCACCAAGGTGGACCAGGGTTTACTAGGTGTACACACACATACACACACACACACACACACACACACACACACACACACACACACACACACACACACACACACACACACACACACACACACACACCACAACACAAGACAGGATGGGATAGCCTAGTGGTCAGAACATTGCGCTGACAATTTGACGACCTGAGTTTCGATTCCCGTTGAAGGGGATTTTTCCCCTGGAGTTAACATCAGTGCTGACTCCACTCTCCCCAAAAGTCTTTCGGATGAGACTATAAACCGAGGCCCCGTGTGCGAACGCACGCAGAACATCTCATGCACACGTTAAATCCTGTTCCGCTTTTCGTAAGAGTAGGCCATTGTGTGCTGGTGGAAACAGATGACAATATTTTCACAAATGCAAACACACGGAGACTGGATGAAAAAAAGCACAAGTGTGCTTATTCCATTATCCTCGATATAAAAGAATAAAATAATAATAATAATAAATAAATAAATAAATAAATAACAAGCAGGCAGGCATACACACCAGTTGTCTCCAGCGGAGGCCGCTTTGCCCAGAGCTGTGGAGATGGCGATGTCATTCAGACGGTTCTTGTGGTTCCGGGCTTGAAAACAGCTCCTGGTCATACAGACACACTCATAATTAGAGCAACCTGATCGGCCCCAGAATCCACACGTATTGGAGTGAGTATGTAGAGATGCTTGCATGCATTATGAACACACACACATATATCCACGCATGCACGCTCACACGCATGCACGCACACACACATACACACACACACACACACACACACACACACACACACACACACACACACACACACACAAGAGAAACGCGCTCACACACATACACACAACGCACACACACACACACGCACACACACGCACGCACACACACGCACGCACCACACACACGCACGCACGCACGCACGCACACACAGACACACACAGACTCTCTCTCTCTCTCTCTGTCTGTCTGTCTGTCTGTCTGTCTGTTGTGTGTGTGTGTG
>CM060326.1:49119831-49126588 GCA_030674155.1 Stramonita haemastoma | reverse complement strand
ATTTTCAGAAGGTGGGAATGCTATTTTATACTGACAGGACACCGGCAGCATTCCCACTGGCTGTGAAGACATGGGTTATTCCTGCTGGGTTTCAGGCCAGGAAAGTATAGCCTAAGGATGAATTGTGATGTCGTCTGGGCATGACCAGTTCTGTATGAAGACTGTGCTCAGATCAAAGAGGCCAGACGTCTCTTGATCGATCACCTATCGTTAGTCCAACTTTCTTTTCAGAGCATGCATTTTCTTTTTCATGAGAATCTTCCGACTAGAACACTGGTTTTTAGAAATATTTTTCACTTTCTTGTTGCTTGCAGTCCCACCAGCCACAAAAGTCAGGTCAAGGTCGTTACCTCGCTTACTTCGAAAATTCACGTCAACATCCATTGTACCTCTGCTAAAGTTATAGCCTAAGCTGCAAATCCATTCAAACATTATGCCATCAGTCTACAAAAAGATTTATAGGTATTTTGACGGACGCAATACCCGAGTGGTTAAGAACGTTCGTTTCCAACCCCATAGGTCCATGAAATCGTGGGTGGTTTTACGATCTTCCATGTTAACTTTAAGTGCAGACCCGCCAGTGCCTTAAATCCAATCGTGTTCATATATTTTATATCGAGGATAATGGAATAAACACCCATGTAAAGGTAAAAGGTCATGATTATGTGTTTTGTGGCCGCTATGTAATTCCAAATGTCCTTTCCCTATCCACTTTGCGCCAGTGAACATGCTGAAGTTGGGAATGGTGGCTCCATTGCTGATTTGGAAAGAGGTTTTTGAAGCTGTGAGTGCATATATATTATAATATATGTCTATGTGCTGGTGTTCTGTGTTGTGGCGTGTGTGTGTGTGTGTGTGTGTGTGTTGTGTGTGTGTGTGTGTGGTGCGTGCGTGCGTGCGTGCGTGCGTGCGTGCGTGGCGCGGCGGCGCGTGTGGGGGGGGGGGGAGGGGGGGGGAGAAAGAGGTTGGAGAGAGACAGAGAGAGAGAGGGAGAGGGAGAAAGACAGACACAGAGACATAGACATAGAGAGAGAGATAATGAATCCAAAATACACAGCATAAAAAACAAACTCTTTTATTTGTAGTACCATACTCTCAGTTGGTGATTGAAATAATATAACAAAAGAGTTGCAACAGAACAAGAGCATTTCAATAATGAACGAAAGAAACAAAATAAGCAAACAATATCACAGTTGGCCAGAACAAAAAAAAAATTAATAATACGCCATGGACTTTTTTTTTTTACCTGCAGTTACATCCCACATCAAATAATGCTGAGGCAAGAAAAATGGTGGTTTGCTTAAGGCACAAGACAGCATACACATTCTGTAGATAAATAATTTTAAAAAATAATAATAAAAAAACCAACCGACTATCATGGGGTAAAAAAAAAAAAAGACACAGGCACAGTCAGGGGGAAAACAGGGTGTCATTGCTCTTGTGGTGACATGCTCTCCCAGGGAAGTGCAGCCTGAATTTTGTGCAGAGAAATCTGCCGTGGCTGAAAGTTGTACACAATACACTACAATACAGTATGACACAACAGTTTAACCATGGTCACTCAATCCATCAATTAAAAAAGTCCAGCCACAACCGACACTGTACCAAAATTCAGACGCCATAGTCTTACAAGACCGAAGGCTGCCACCTATACATCACAGCCAATTCCAACTTCCAAGTATTTTGATAAAAGTTAACGATTGGTCAGCAGTTTCCCAGCACCATCATTATGTAGATCAAAAGAAAATCATAATAAAAAAGAAAGACATTTTTTTTCCATTTCATTTACCACATACTGACAAAAACCTGTTTTTCCTTATCCACACATACAAACAAACGAAACAGTCCATGCTGAACAGTTATGAGGGAAAAAGTCATCAATAGAACACATACATTTTAGCTGTAATAATCTTGGGTAAATTGATTTTCTTCTTCTGTTTTATCATTCATTTATACTGACAATCCCTTAAACACCCTATCAAAAGGAATAGTTCACACTGAACATTGTTTCAAAGAAAAAAAAGGTGGGAGCGAAGGAGGGGGGGCGGGGGGGAGGGGGTAAGTGATCTGTCACACAAATTCATTTGATCAACATTGATATTTTGCTATTCATTAAATTGAGTCAAAAATTCTTAGTGTTGTCATGTGTGGAAGACTTTGATGTGTTTTTAGTTCGGTATTGCTTTTTTTTCAGATGTCTACATCACCAATTAGGAAGCCCTTTAACTGGAGAAGAAAAGCTCAGTATCTGATGGCATTTAGTTTGATGCGATCTTTTCCATGTTTAGTCTGACGGCATTTAGTCTGTTGCCATTTGGTCACTGTTTTGTCTAATGCCATCAAGTCTGCTGCCGTTTTGCTTTTGTGTTTAATCTGTTGGCATCAATTTTAACCTCATGCCATTTAGTCTGTGTTTAGTCTGATGCTGTTTAGTCTGCTGGTATCTTTGTGTTTGAATCTGATGCCTTTTTTTTTGGTCAGATAGGATGGCATTTTCTCTGATGCTACTTAGTCTGTGTAAAGTCTCCTGCCATTTTGTCATTGTGTTTAAATCTGATGGCACTGTTTAGTCTGATACCATTGCCACTGTTTAGTCTTATGCTACTGTTAAGTCTGATGCCATTTAGTCTAATGCCATTTAGTCTGATGCCATTTAGTCTGATAGCATTTAGTCTGATAGCCTTTAGTCTGATAGCAATTAGTCTTATGCCATTTAGTCTGATGGCATTTAGTCTGATAGCATTTAGTCTGATAGCAATTAGTCTAATGCCATTTAGTCTGATGGCATTTAGTCTGATAGCATTTAGTCTGATAGCAATTAGTCTAATGCCATTTAGTCTGTTAGCATTTTGTCTGATGCTATTAATTACTCTGATGGGGTTTCTTTGGTGTCCAGAGCCACGCCCTCTGGCGGACGGATGTATTTTTCCGGGTCAGTGACCATCTTCAGCTTGTCCTTGGCTATCTTCTCATTGCACATCGGACAGGCCTCCTCTGTCTCCGCCAGTCTGCAATCACGATGATCAGAATGATGGTGATAATGATAATGATAATGATAATAATAATAATAATAATAATAATAATAATAATAATAATAATAATAATAATAATAATAATAATAATAATAATAATAAATGATAACGATGATGATGATGGGGATGATGATAATGATGATCATAATCATGACACCGACGACAGTGATGATGATGATGATGATGATGATGATGATGATGATGATGATGATGATGATGATGATGATGATGTTGGTTGTGATGAAAATAAGAAGAAATGTAGTAGTGATGATGATGATGATGATGATGATGATGATGATGATGATGATGATGATGATGATGATGACGAATTCTTGTTGTTATCATTCTTATCATATAAATATGATAAGAATGATAACAACAAGAAATCGTCATCACCATCAACTGGAAATGTAAAAAAAAAAGAGAAAAAAATACCCCCCCCCCCCCCCCAAAAAAAAAAAAAGAAGAAAAAGAAGTGGAAATGTATTTTCTGAAACATGCAGTACCAACCTGACAAACTCTGACAGGATGGCGGGAAAGTCACAGCCAGGACAGGCTGTCAGGTCCTCACGAACAATGTGTCTGCCCTGCAACACGCATTACATTGTTTTCATTACTGTTTCATTCTGACAGAAGTAAAACCTCTGTTCTCGTAAATGTTCCTATGTTTTTAAATCGATTCCTGTTTGTACCCGCAACTTTTCCCCCATCCACTAAACCTTGAGAGGTGGTCTGGGTGCTTGTCTTTCGGGTGAGACGATAAACAGAAGTCCTGCGTGCAACACACATTCAGCGCACAGAAAATAACCCACAGCAACAAGACAGTTGTTCCTGGAAAAATTCTTAAGAAAATACTACTCTGATTGGAAAATTATAAAACAGACAGACAGGAAAATACTAACATAATGATGGCACTGCTCTTGTGACAACGTGCTCTTCCCAGAGGGGGAGAGCAGCCCGAATTTCATGCAAAGAAATATGCTGTGACATAAAGTGATAAAGTGGTATACAACTGTTATGTCGAGTTTTTTTCCACAAATGGTAACGCTAAAAAGGTAAAAGGTAAAGGTGTCCCGTAACCTATGTAGTGTAGGGGAGCAAGGTGTCAGAGACCTCAGCTTCTCTAGGGGCCAGCATATTGGGGGCGGCGCCCATCTCCTCTCCCTCGCTGCTTTACCTTCCCTGACCCTAAAGAGGCGGCAGGTACCCATTGACAGCTGAGTGAACCGGGGGACTGTTGTCAATGAAGCCAAGACGCGCAAACCGTCACCCATCCACTCGGTAACCACGCTCAATGCTGCTTAGCCTTAGCGTGGGGAAAGCGAGTGCTCTGACCACTGAGCTATCCTGTCCCTTCAAGTGATAAAGTGGTATACAAATGTTGTGTTGAGGGGTTTTTCCCCACAAATGGGAAGAGAAAGAAAGAAAGCAAGAAAGCAAGAAAGAAAGAAAGAAAGAAAGAAAAAGAAAAAAAAAAGAGAGGAAGGAAGAAAGAAAGAAAAAAAAGAAAGAAAAAGACCCCTCACCGTCACAAGACAGTAAGGCAACTGATTCTTGCAGCCAGGACATAGCAGCTCTGTCTCCGCCAACTGAAACTTGCAAACAGGACAAGGGGTAAGGGGCTCCTCTTCCTCCGTTTTGTCCGGCTTGCGCACGATCATCTCGATCTTCTTCTTGTACTTGTCGTCGATGGTGTTGCGGTACTCTGGCCTCATCAGCATGGCTGCGAAGCTGAAGGAGGAGTTCTTGAGGTTGGCTCGGTGACATTCGATCACTGTGGAGGTCAGGATGGGAACGATGTCTGCAAAACAACACAGTAGAGAGCAGTGGTCTTAGAGGGGAATGCACTCGCTTTGAAAGCGGTAAGTTCGGATTTGATCCGTGTCTTGGTTTGATTCTCCTTTGTGCCCGAAACTCCCTCCTCCCCTTTTTGAAGACGTGCCATAGCTATATATACGGCTGTCTTGACTTAACAGAATAAGATTTTGTATGCATACCCACAGCCTGTCTCAATAAACGACGTTCAACGTCTATTTTCCATACATAGCCATTATCCTTAACATCGAGCTATTTCCATTTTACTGGAGAGCGATTAGTAATGGATTAAGAATGTGTATAAATATATCTGCTTCTGGATTATGACTTTTTTCTTTTTCAAAAAGGGTGCCAGCACAAAAGAAGTCCATTGATTTTTCAGGCACTATAGAAACTTCTGACTTAAAAAAAAAAAGATTCATGAGACTGAGGAAACTCAAATGGGTGTAAAATCAATCTAACAACAACTAATGATCTATATGCTAATAATGATGATAATAATGATAATAATTATGATAATAATTATGATAATGAGAAGAAGGAGGAGGAGAAGAAGAAGAAGAAGAAGAAGAAGAAGAAGAAGAAGAAGAAGAAGAAGAAGAAGAAGAAAAAAGAAGAAGAAGAAGAAGAAGATGAAAGATGATGATGATGATGATGATGATGATGATGATGATGATGATGATGACGATGATGATGACGACGACGACGACAAAGCTGGTCTACAAAAAAAAGAATCAGACTTTTTTTCTCTCGATAATGCACCCCCTCTCCCAGACTACAATTGCTGCAGTTAAAATTAATTGCCTGAGAGGGAAAAAAAAAAAGGCTGAAACTGCAGGCCACTGAACGTAAATACTTACGCGTGGGAAACTTGCTGATGTTGTTGGCGACACGGATCAGCATCCGGGCACCTTTCAAGTGATCTCCCTTCTTCACATGGATCTGAGATGAGATTTGCAGACGCTGATTATTGTTTGTGGTTTTCTATGGTTATGTGTGGTTCCATCAAAAAAAAAAGAAGAAAACCCTGCACAAGCGTATCTATTGGTTTACTTATTTATTCATTCATATCAGGAGATAGCCTACTTTTAATGAAAGTGTGTGTTTAAGTGTTAGCTTTTTTTTTTTACATGCAGCAGTATAGCTAAATTGAGAGCGTGTTTAAAATTAATGTTAAATTTTTCTGACAAGCAGCAGTAAAGCTAAATTGAAAGCGTAAATATCAGCATTTTTTTTCTGAAAAGCAGCAGTATAGCTAAATTGGAAGCATGCGTTTAAATGTTAGTGTTTTTCTTACATGCATCAATAAAGCTCTAGCCGAGTAATAAGGTGAGGGGGAGTATGAAGAGAAGAGACAGGGAGGGAGGGGGAGAGGAAGAAGAAACGTACCTTGACGAGGATGTAGCTGTGCAGCAGAAGAAGGTTGGCGGCCATTTCACTGGGCACCTTGATCCTGTTGGCCTTCAGCTCCTGGTACATGCTGAACAGCACGTCATGGGCACTGCGGTAATTGCCTGACCACACACACACAACATCACGGGGACGGATAGTCTAGTGGTCAGAACATTGCGCTCGTAATTTGACGACCCGGGTTCAATTCCCATTCGAGGGGTATTTAAAGTACATCTAAACACTTTATACTGTTAGACTTACTTTTCAAAATGTTACATCTGAAACATTTGTGTTAACACACACAACCACACACAAATACACACGCACAAATACACAAATACACACACAACACAACACAAACACACCACACACACACACACACACACACACACACACACACACACACACACACACACACACACACACACACACACACACACACACACACACACACACGATAACACAAAACCAAACACCACCACCAGGCAAACCCTATGCACAACACACAGCCCTATCTG
>CM060326.1:49112331-49114831 GCA_030674155.1 Stramonita haemastoma | reverse complement strand
ACAGAAAGTTTTTGAGTTTGACTTGGGTTTTTTTTTCTTCAGGGAGGTGATTTTGGGTAGCGATTCTCCTACTTGTCCCTGGGGAACGAAACAAGTCTGACTTTTTTGTGAAAAAGTTTTTGACTTTGACTTGGCTTTTTTTGTTTTTATTCAGGGAGGTGATCTTGGGCAGCAAGTCTCCAACTTTGTCCCTGAAAAACAAACAAGTTTTTGACTTTTTTTCTTTTTAAAGTCCTTGACTTTGACTTGGCTTTTTTTTTTCTTCAGGGAGGTGATTTTGGGCATCAACTCTCCAACGTTGCCCCTGTGGAACGAAAAAAAGTCTTTGAACTTGACTTGTTTGGGTTTTTTTTTCTTCAGGGAGGTGATTTTGGGCAGTACGTCTCCTACTTTGCCCCTGAGGAACGAAAAAAGTTTTTGAGTTTGGCTTGGCTTCTTTTTTTCTTGAGGACTCGTTTTCATTTTCTTTCTTTCTTTCTTTCTTTATTATTTTTTTTATTTTATTATTATTATTTTTTTTTTTTTTTTTTTGGGGGGGGGGTTATTGCGCTAGATTTTCTAGTTCGTGTGTTATGGGGCAAGTTGTTGAACGGGACAGAAAATCCCTCCTGCTACTGCTGCTGCTGCTGCTGCTATTGATGCTGCTAATACTACTGCTTCTAAACTCTGCTATACAGAAGTAAAATTTTCACTATTTATTTTTCTTCTTGAAAGCCTCACCAGTTCTTTCCCTTGATGTAGACGAGAGCTGCCTTGTCGTAGAACTGCCCTGTTCAAACAACGAGGCGGCCTCTGTCCATTGCTGCAACAGGATACAGAAAGTACATGCGACATGATACAGACACTATACGTGACATGATACACTACATGTGACATAGAAATAGCCACCTCTGTCTATTGCTGAAACGTGATACAGAAAGTACATGTGACATTGTACACTACATGTGACATGAGAACAGCTGCCTCTGTCCTTTGCTGAAACATGACACAGACACTGCATGTGACATAGAAACAGACACTACATGTGACATGATACAGTACATGTGACAAGATACAGACAGTACATGTGACATGATACAGACACTACATGTGACATGATACAGACACTACATGTGACATAAAACACACACTACGTGTGACTACATGTGATATTGGACACTATATACACTGTAGTATTATCAACAAAAAGAATGATATGTATAAAGGCTGTAGTAAAGTAGCTTAAGAATATAAGCACAACACCTGCAATGTAAAATGGCAATTGACTTGTCAACAATAACTCCCTCCCCCCCTCGAAAAAAAAATCAAATCTGAAACAAATTTTCAATGGAGAAAGTTTTCACTACAAAAGATTTATTAACAACAGCAAAAAAAGCAATCTTGTATCATGAAAGAAAATCTTCATCCAAAGATTGAATGTACTACCTTCATGCTTTCCAAGATGACAGCACAGTCCTTTTTCAGGGTCTTGTTGGGCATCTTCATCGCCATGCTGATGCCTCTGAAATCATAGCGCTTTTGAGATCAATTTGTTCGTTTGCTGACAGGTGAGTGCAAAACAGTTTTCAGCCAAAATGAAAAAGAAAAAGAACAGAAAAGAAAAAAATTGACAACGTTTATATCATGTCAGCAGACAGCCATAATTTCTGAATTAAAAAAAAAAAGAACTTTCTCAACCAAAGAGAAAGATAAAGAGAGAGGGGCGAAGGTGGGAGGGTGAATGAGGGAGAGAGGAAGACAGGGAGAGAGAGGAGGAGAGAGGGGGGGGGAGAGGGAAGGGAGGAGAGAGAGGGGAGAGAGGGAGGAAAGAGAGACAGAGACATAGACAGATAGAGAGACAGACAGAGAGAGAGACAGAGAGAGAGACAGAGAGAGAGACAGAGAGAGAGAGACAGACAGACAGACAGATAGATGGACAGATGAACAGACAAACAGATGGGCAAACACAAACACACAGACACAGAGAGACAGGCAGAAAGACAGGCAGGCAGACACAGACAGACAGAGTGACAGACAAGCAGACATAGACACGCAGATAGACAATCACATAGACACACAGAGAGACAAACAGACAGACAGACAATCAGACAGTCACAAAACCACCAAATCTGATGACTTCTCAGAACAATGTTTAAACAATGAGGAACAACAACAACAACAAAAAAACCCATGTGATTCTCACTTGCGAAGATCGCCCATTCGGATGGACATGCGAGCAATACCACCAGCACAGGTTTCGTCATGCTCCCGTTCCTTGGGGTCCTTAGTCACACCGTTCTCGAAGTGTTTCAGCGCCGCCACGTAGTCCCCGGTAAACTCTAGCTGCTGCCCATACTCCTTGGAGATGAAGGGAATCTGGTCCGGAGCCAGGGCCTTGGCCAGCTGCAGGGCACTGTCCCACTGGAGCAGGTCACGCCGCATCTGATGGCCAGTAGCAGCAGCAGGACCACATAGGCACATGATTAAAATAGTTTTGGGGTTGGTTTTTGTTTTAATTATG
>CM060326.1:49097331-49107331 GCA_030674155.1 Stramonita haemastoma | reverse complement strand
TTAATTACTATTATCATCATTATTATTATGTTATTGTTATTGTTATTGTTATTGTTATTGTTATTGTTACTACTACTACTACTACTACTACTACTACTACTACTACTACTACTACTACTACTACTACTACTACTACTACTACTACTACTCTGCTGCTGCTGCTGCTGCTGCTGCTGCTGCTGCTTGCTGCTGCTGCTGCTGCTGCTGCTACTACTACTACTACTACTACTATTTATTATTATTATTATTATTATTATTATTATTATTATTATTATTATTATTACTGTCATCATCATCATTAACCCGTCTCGTTGGACACAGTCATGTAAACACCACCTTGGAACCTGTCTCATTGGAAACATACATAATTATATTCAAATATTATATCCAAGACACTTTATTATCTCATAGACAGAGAAATTCAAGCGGGGGGTGTGAGGTCTGGTGCCTCAATGTCCCGCTTTGTTTGCCTATCCTTTCCAGGTGTAGTGATCGCCGCAGGGCCAAGCGAGTATAAACCATACATTAAAACAGTAAACGTGTTATTAATTCTTTTCTTTTATCTCGAGGATGATGGATTAAGCACTCATGTGCTTTTTTACATTCAGTCTCCTTGTGTATGCATTTTGTAAATGTCATCTGTTTCCACCGGCACACAATGGCCTACTCTTACGAAAAGCGGAACAGGATTTAACGTGTGCGCAAGATGTTGTGCATGCGTTCGCACACGGGGCCTCAGTTTATTGTCTCATCCGAAGGACTTTGGGGGAGAGTGGAGTCAGCACTGATGTTAACTCAAGGAGAAAAATTTCCTCGAACGGGAATCGAACATGGATCATCAAATTGCGAGCGCAATGTTCTGACCACTAGGCTATCCCGTCCCCCCATGTTGTTCACAGAAGCCAAATATCAAAACGCACCCATCACAATATGAAAAAAGCACCCACAAATCAGCAATACCTCAGCCAGTCATAGACTCACCCTAGTAAAATCACATAAGCCTATCAATTTATTCAACTTAATATTCGTATCTTCACATTAATGAGCACTATAGTTTTGTAGGTGTGTAACGTACCAAACTATCATGCTTTAGGTATACTTGCAAACATACATGCACATCCCAGAAGTTGGAATGCAGCTACCGAAATGTTAGTAAGTAATAAAAAATAAAAAAAAGTCGCAGTGTGCTTTTATGGTCTAACAGTGAATTCCAGGTGAGATGAGTGAGTCAGAGTGAATATTCTGGATGATCCCTAGGGTTTAAGTTTAGCTGAGAAACGCCCAACAACAACAAACACAAATACCGTTCAATGTGTTCCATCAATTACACAAAGTGGGGGGGAGGGGGGATAGCCTTGAGGTCATAGCATTGCACTTGTGATCTGAAATCCAGCCACCACATAGGCACCTGTTTTACGGAATTTTACCCTGATGTTAGCATCAGTGCCGACTCCACTCTCCCTTAAGTAAATAGGATAAGATTATAAACTGAGGCTCCATATGCAAACGCATGCAAAACATCTTGCACACACGTTAAAACCTGTTCCGCCTTTCGCAACGGTGGGCTATTTCGTGTCGGTAGTGACAGATGAGAATTTTCTTTAAAGAAACACATGCACACAGGTGTCGTGTTTAGACAACATCCCCGAAGTTGGAATGCAGTTACCTGAATCTTCGGTACAAACAGTCGCATACGATAAAATCTCACCTTCGGTGAACCTCGGAGCCTTAGCCGAGGAACAAACAAAAAAACCCCAAAGCAATCCAAAGCAAAAAACAAAATCCAACCCCAAATCATATATACTGACACCGTCCACCACCTACCCCCAAACCCTGTCCTCATTCATCAGCCTGTCCTTGGACCCTTCAAGCAGCACAACACAGCACAGCACAGCACAGCACAGCACATGCACAGCACAGCACAGCGCAGCACAGCACAGCACAGCACAGCACCCGGGTAGGCATGCATGCAGGCAGGACTCGAACCCCCAACTCACTCACAGTTGTTGGAATCTCCACTTGCAGCATCTGTATACGCCGTGTTGGCGCTTCGGGTAGAGTCCACAGTCTTTGAAGGGGTGATAGCTTCCCGGCTGTACACGTAAGTGTACATCTTGTCCATGTCGTAGGCTAAGAACACCCCCTGGGGATTGAGAGCATAGCACCATCCAGCATGCGTGTAAAAAAAATCCCCTTTTTTTTTTTTCATAACTTCGTTAGAACTCCGAGGCTCACCAATGGTAATATTTTGCAACTATTTACCCACCATGAAGGTAGCTGCATTTCAACATCAGGGATAATGTCTAAAAACAAGACATCAGTGTGCATGTGTGTTACTCTGAGTTTCCCTGTGAAAATGGTACAGGAGACTTGAGTTTGGAGAATGTATGTGACTGTACTGGGTCATTGCTTTGGGTTCCCGCTCATTCCAATCTACGTGGTGTTGAAATGAGCAATGAATTCGTCTGTTGAGGATGCATCACCAAACCCATCATTTACTGCCGTCTGTAATGTTCTCATCTGGGTGTTTGAAGCCGCTTCTAGTCTTTCTACACACACGCACGCACGCAGGCACGCACGCACACACATATACACACACACTTACAGACGGACCAGACATGCATGTGAGCACACACACACACACACACACACACACACACACGGCGCGCGCGCGCGCGCGCGCGCGCGCGCAAACAAACAAACAAACAAACAAACAAACAAACAAACAAACAGAGACATACTGACACACAGACAGACAGACAACACACATGCAGGTACACACACACATATACACACACGCGCGCGCACACACACACACACACACACACACACACACACACATACACACACAAACACACACACATAACAAACAACAACAACAACAACAACTGCTTTCTAAATACCAAACAGTCAAAGAACCAAGCGTCCTGTCCACACACACACACAAACAAACGAAACAAACACACAAGCCTAACCCTACACTCAAAAACAATCTACGATAATCTGAACTCGTCAAAGATGCTGGCCAAACACTCTACCTATGACATCTTTCCCAGCCACTCACCTTGTCGTCTGCCCATCGTTCCCACACCACACCCTGGGTGGTTGGGGAGAAACTGGGGATGGCGACCACCGTATCCGACACCTGGTTCAATCAGAGTGCATCACAGACAACAGAGAAAACGCTCAGAAAAAACAACAACATAGGATTCACATTTCTATGAGAAGACAAAATCATGGTACATCACAGACAACAGTCAAAATGCTTAGAAAAACAACAACGTAGGATTCACATTTCTATGAGCAGACAAAATCATGGTACATCACAGACAACAGTCAAAATGCTTAGAAAAACAACAACGTAGGATTCAAATTTCTATGAGCAGACAAAATCATGGTACATCACAGACAACAGTCAAAATGCTTAGAAAAAAACACCAAAGCAACGTAGGATTCAAATTTCTATGAGCAGACAAAATCATGGTACATCACAGACAACAGTCAAAGCGCTTAGAAAAAGGCAATATAGGATTCAATTTACTATGTAAGGTGAAGGTGTTCCATAACCTAGGCGGTCGCAGGGGAGCGAGGCGTCAGAGACCTCAGCTTCTCTAGGGGGGGACAGCATATTGAGGGCGGCGCCCATCTCCTCTCCTTCGCTGTTTTACCTTCCCTGGCCCTAAAGAGGGCAGGTGCCCATTAACAACTGGGTGGACTGGGGGGACTGTACTGAAGCCAAGGCACGCAACTGGTCACCCATCCAACTGGTAACCACGCTCGACGCTGCTTAACTTGACTGGGGAAAGCGAGTGCTCAATTTCCTATGAGCAAGCAAAAACAGGGTGCATCATAGACAACAATTAAAACGCTCAGAACCCCCTCTCCCACCCCCAAATATTCAAATTATAAGCAGACCAAAAATAGGGGGCATCACAGACAACAGTAAAAATGCTTGGAAAAACAAAAACTTAGTGTTTAAATCTTTACCATCAGCCAAAATTCATTGAAGCAGTTCTTCACGCTTCACATTAAAAACCAAACCATGGAGAAGAGCACAAAACTTTCACCGTAAACAATACAATGAACAGAAACAACATCACACATTCCAAGCAAAGAAAAGCAACTTCAAACCAGTGTACCTTTGTTATACAAGACAAACGTTTTTATTGATCATTTAACTACTTTTTTTTTTACCTTGCCTCACCTCTCATCGATATCATAACATTTTTAATCTTTTACATCCAGTCCCCGTGTGTATGCAGTTTTGTAAAATGTTGTCATCCATTCCCACCGGCACGCATTTCATGACAACACAAACTGCATTCTAAACATCAAAGCAACAGAGACCAAATCTAAAGATGAACAAACACACGATTCAGAACATAGGCATCGCTCCTTTCATCCTCGAAAATGCAAGTGCCAGTGGAACGAACATAAACGACTTTCTAAACATCAAAGCAACAGTGACCAAATCTGAAGAGGAACACTCACAGGATTCAGAACATAGCCATCGCTCTTTTCATCTATGAAGAGAACACGGGTGCCGGTGGAGTCAGGGAAAATCTTGCGGATGCCCATCATGTGTCTGTGCTCAGCCACAAAACTGCCAGTCCTCCATGTAGAAGAAATGGATGCTGCCACTCTGAAACCACAGGCACAACACAAATAATCATGTCTGAGACTACGAATAGTAAGGTACAGGCAAAGGTATTCCCATAACCTATGCGGTCTTTGGGGAGTGAGGTGTCAGAGACCTCAGCTTCTCTAGAGGCCAGCATATTGAGGGCGGCGCCCATCTCCTCTCCATCGCTGCTTTAACTTCCCTATCCCTAAATAATAAATAATAATAATACATGGAATTTATATAGCGCTATTTACAGCTGGGTGAACTAGGGAACTGCACTGAAGCTATGGCGGCCAAACGGTACCCCATGTACTTGGTAACAACGCTCAATGCTGCTTAACCTTAGTTTAGGCAAAGTGAGTGCTCTGACCACTGAGCCAGTCCGAATGTTAAACAAAACAAAACACAACAAAAAAACGATGGACAACGATGGTGATGATTTTAGAGCATTTACACAGTATCAGCTAATTGCCATACATAAAACTTCGATCACTAGGAAGACCCGTTGCCTTAAGAAGACCCATGCTTTTTTTTTTCTTCTGGATGCAAGAGTTTCTCTTTCTTTTTCTCTCAGTAAAGAGTAAGGTTTCCTTCAGAATTTTGCAAAGGTTGATTCTTTTCTGGCCATGGATTCTTTCACACGCGCCAAATACACACTGTATGTGGGTTCTCGCTGTTATGATTTCATCTGAAAGACAAGTGTTCAGGAAACTGGCCTGCTCTTTTTCCATGGGTTTATTTGTTACTGTGCCTGCAGAAGTACATATCATACATATGCATATGTGCGTTTTCCTGTTCTCCAATAACATCCTATCTTTCTTTCTCTCTTTCTCTGTCTCTCTCTGTCTCTCTGTCTCTGTCTCTGTCTCTGTCGCTCTCTCTCATACATTCATACATTAAAACTGGCTATGATTTTTGGAAGGGTATTCCATTGCTTGAATGAAAAAGAGCAAATGCATTGCTTATTCAATATACCACCTGGATATAACAATTTAACTGTGCCTTTGACATGATTTTGACTTTGATGCACACACACGCACACACACACACACACACACACACACACACACACACACACACACACACACACTCACACACAACCCCCCCCCCCCCCCCCCCCCCCCCACAAAACACAACACACACACACACACCACCACCACCACCACCACCGCCACACCACCACCACTACCACCACCACACCGACCCCCCCCCCCACACACACACACACACACACCTGCGTGGAAAAGACGAGAAACTCCGGAGTAAGAACGTGACAGGTGATTTGAGTGTCGCTGTGTTCGGGGCCAGGGAACAGTCGTGACTCCCGATCCTCACTCACTTTGTCGTTACTCTCGATCTGTCACAACAGACAGACTCATATGATGCATAACATTAACATAGCGTGTACAATTACTGTCATTATACTTGACAGGGGCCGGGATAGCCTAGTGGTCAGAACATTGCGCTCGCAATTTGACGACCCGGGTTCGATTCCCGTTCGAGGGGATTTTTTCCCCAAGAGTCAACATCTGTGCTGACTCCACTCTCCCCAGAAGTCCTTCAGATAAGATTATAAACCGACGCCCCGTGTGCGAACGCACGCAGAGCATCTTGCGCACACGTTAAATCCTGTTCCGCTTTTCGTAAGAGAAGGCCATTGTGTGCCGGTGGGAACAGATGCCAAGTTTTACAAAACTGCATACACACGAGGACTGGCTGTAAAAAAAGCATATGAGTGCTTATTTCATCATCCTCGATTATAAAAGAATAAATGAATGAATAAATAAATAAATAAACAGTTTTTGTTTGACTTTCTATAAACATGCATGTATGCATACACACAGGCATTGTCTAATATTTCTTTTAGTGAAGAGACGTAAAATTGAAAACCATCCCACACACAGGCATGAACTCATATATTATCATATGCACGCGTGTAAATAGCTATATAAAACAAATACAAACACACACACATTATTAATCACTTAAGATTCTTCTACTACCCACCTACCCCACCCCCCCCCCCCCCCCCCCCCCACTCCTCGCCCCTATTTTCATGATATCACAATATGTGAAGAGATGTAAAATAACTTTCAAAAAGACCCCCCCACGCGCGCACACACACAACACACACACAAACACACAACACACACACACACACACACACACACACACACACACATACACACACGCACGCACACACACACACATAAACACACACACATAAACACACAAACACACAACACACACAACACACACACACACACACACACACACACACACACACACACACACACACACACACACACACACACACACACACACACACACACACACACACACACAAAATACACACACCAAAATTTCTTTTTAAAAAAATATCCTCTCAAACATGAAAAGGGACCATCAAAAAATATACCAGAAAAGATTCTAACACTAAAATCAAAAAAAAAAAAAAAAAAAACAGAAACAAATAGCTAGCGATATTTTTTAAAAAAGACCCCCCCCACCACACACACACACACAACACACAACACACACACAACACACACACACACACACACACACACACACACACACACACACACAAATAGAAAACATGAAAACAGACCCCAAAAACCGCCAGAAAAGATTCTGACACTGAAATCAAAAACAAACAAAAAACCAGAAACAAATAGCTAGCGATACAAAACCCCAAGGCAAAGGATAAATGAAGATTATTACCAGGTGCAGGAGGACTTTCTTATCAAAGCTGACAGCTGCGTACAGTTTGTTCATGTGCATGGTCTGCACTGTGCCCAGATATTCCCTGGACTCCGTCATCTCTGGACCTGTACATACACACACACACGTACGCACGTACGCACGTACGCACGTGCACACAAACATACACAGACACAGACACACACAAATACATACAGACACAGATACATACATACATACATACATACATACATACATACATACATACATACATACATACATACATACATACATACATACATACATACATACATACATACATACATGCATGCATGCATGCAGGCAGACAGACAGACAGACAGACAGATACACACACACACACACACACACACACACACACACACATACATACATACCTACATACATACATACATACATACATACATACATACATACATACATACATACATACATACATACATACATACATACATACATGCACATACATACACATACACACACATACACACACACACACACACACACACACACACACACACACACACACACACACACACACACACACACACACACACACACACACACACCACACACACACACACACACATTGTTTCTTTTCACCGATCTAGCAAGTAAAGGCTGTTAGTCAAACTGAAGAACCTACAAATCTTTCCCCCACTTTTCCATCCATTCTTCACATCTATCTGAAAAACCCACAAATCTAACCCCCCCCCCCCCCCCCCCCCCCCTTTCCATTCATCTATATCCACCCTAAGCTTCATAAGTGCCGTTTTAGCGGTACGCCTTCTCCGAAGATGAATGCCAGCAAGTGATGTTTTTCACCGATGCCATGTCAGTCCTACAAGCCCTGTCCATTAAGAGAGACACAGAACTCCAGCAGGAACTACAGCTCCTAACACAATACAACTGCAGAACGCTGGAATGGATCCCTGCTCACTGTGGCATACCTGGCAACGAACAGGATGATAAACTTGCAAAATATATGGCACTGAAAGACGAGTGCGAAAGCAACACTCACCCTCTACGAAAAGAAAAACAGTCATCAAATCAATGGCTTGACCCAGAGTAGAGAAGGGCGACTACCACCATCTCAAAAGAGAAGAACCAGTCATAATTCTAAGACTTTGCACTGGGCACAACAGACTAAAATTTAATCACTACATGTCCACAAATCTGACACCTTCTCCCGTGTGTGCCTGTGGTAAAAAAAAAGAAAAAAAGAAAAGCCAGACTTGCGAGGACATCCTTCAAAGATGCACGCTATATAGCGATATGAGGAAGATTTTGTGGCCGACAGAGATAACCCTTGCAAACCAAGCTGTGCGGCCCCGATAGGATCTGGAAAGGTGAGACCATTATTTTTGTTCCCCAGAAACATCTGATGGTCTTATGCGATCAAGAGAAGAAGAAGAAGAAGAAGAAGAAGAAGAAGAAGAAGAAGAAGAAGAAGAAGAAGAAGAAGA
Organism: Stramonita haemastoma; assembly: GCA_030674155.1. Taxonomy (NCBI): domain Eukaryota; kingdom Metazoa; phylum Mollusca; class Gastropoda; order Neogastropoda; family Muricidae; genus Stramonita; species Stramonita haemastoma. The sequence continues at coordinate 49,098,499 of CM060326.1, read as the reverse complement.
AGAAGAAGAACAACAACAACAACAACAACAACAACGAAAAGAACAACAACAACAACAACTGCAACAACAACAACAACAACAACAACTACAACAACAACAACAACAACAACAACAAGAATAAGCGGCCCATCTTACCGCTGTCTGTCAGGGTGTAGAACCAGGCTCGGTTGTTCATTCCCAGGGCCACGTGGGAAGGTCCCACTCCCACAAAGGACGGCTCCACCTCGGTGGCGATGCTCACAGGCTTCTCCTGATTGGCAAATACAGAGGACATGTCAACCCCCACGCTCTGGACCTCTGCATTTCTTTTTAAAGATAAATGATGACCTAGGAGGGCAGAGGGGGCAGGGGGGGGGGGGGGGTAGCCTAGTTTTTAAAGAGTTCCACTCAGGGTCTGATACATGGCTCAGTATTGAGCCAACTTGGATGTGCCGATTTTAGGGAATTGTACCTTGGAGTTAACATCAGTACTGACTCAACTCCCTCGAAAGTCCTTTGGATGAGATTATAAACCGAAGTCATGTGTGCGGACGCATGCAGTACATCTTACAAACGTTAAAAACCTGTTCCACGTTTTGGAAGAGTAGGCCATTTCGTGCCAGTAAGAATGGATTACTTTTATTTAAAAAATGCATGGATACAGGTGTTGTGTTTAGACACCATCCCCAGAATTGGAATGCAGTCACCTTACTGATGGGTAAAAATGGTTGCATAATAATGCAAAATCTGATCATTGGAGAACTTCAAAACTCTAGGCCAGGAACAACAACAAAAATGTAGACTCGACTTTTCTTCTTCTTTGGGGAGTTGTGGGACGTTACTCTGATCTTTTTTTTTACCTGAAAGTGTAAAATTAAGAATGAAAAAAAAGTATTCCCATGACCTATCCTTCCTAAGTGGTAGGCGGAAACGGTCGGATACGCAAAATTTCCCCACTGGTAAGGTAAACCTCAGAGCTTTAGCCAAGGAACAAAAAAAAATCAGGTTAAAAAAAATGAAGCAAAAGTGCATATTCTCAGTGACGCCTTAAAGTGTTAATCTAGGTAACCCCCCTAACAACAACTGACCCCCAGGACACTGTCCACCACGGTCACTTCCAGCAGAGAGGTCAGGTGGGCGACACGTGTCTGGTACACGGAGTGCAGCATGGGCAGTTTGGCCAGGTAGA
>CM060326.1:49079831-49092331 GCA_030674155.1 Stramonita haemastoma | reverse complement strand
CCCACCCACACACTCACCCCCTCACTCCCACCCCCACCCCCACCCCCTCACCCCCCCCAACCCCCCCAACCCCCCCTAACCCCCCCCCCTCACCCCCTTACACACAACACTACCCACTCCTCCCTACAGTATTTTCCTTAGAGGTGCTGCGCTCCTCCCGCTTCATCTCAGAGAACTGCAGGTTGGAGGGCCCCCGAAGTGACCTGGTGGAGGTCCCCTCGCGTGCTGATGTCAGTGGTGGTCTTGCTCCCCAGGGCCAGCAGCCCCGAGGCGCTCCAGGCTCCACAGGTGACCTCTTCGATGTGCCCATCACGACACCTTTGTAGCAGAGAGGATACATGAGACAGAGAACTGGTGTGGACGACTGCGTCACTGTGAAAGTAAGTTCTGGTTGCGATGGTCTGATGTTGAGATGATGATGCGGACGCAGGGCGAAGGAGGGCAGAGAGAGCGGAGAAGGGGTGATGGTTCTGGTGATGGTGATGCATGATGATATGCAGGCGAGGTGGAGTGAGAGGAGAGAAGATACGAGACAGACCCGGTACCTGGCTTGCAAGAACTGTATTAGCCGGCCTCATGTTGATGATGTGAGGAGGAGGAGTGAGAGAAGAGAGAGAGGATGAGTGATGTGATATGAGATGGATGATGTGATGTGGATGATGATGATGATGATGATGAGAGAGAGGAGGAGAAGATGAGTGACGAATGGACATGACCCGTTCTCTTGATGTAGTTGGTAGGGTGATGTATGTGATGATGAGAGGAGAGAGGAGAGAGGAGAAGGAGAGAGATGAGAGAGAGATGAGAGAGTTGAGATGATGATGAGTAGTAGATGAGAGAGGAGAGGAGAGAGAAGAAGCAGACGAGCGACAGACGAGTATATGTATGGTGATGATGAGAGAGATGAGATAGATAGATAGATGAGGATGAGATAGATGATAGATGATAGAGATGATAGATGATGAGAGAGTAGAATAGAGGAGAACAGAGAGAGGAATAGAGAGGAGGAGAGAGAGAGAGAGAGAGGAGAGGGAGAGAAGAAGAAGACAGAAGAGAGAAGAAAGATAATGAGAAAGATAGAAGAAGAGATAGATAGATAGATGATAGATGATAGATAGATAGATAGATAGTAGATAGATAGAAGATGAGATAATAGATAATAGATACATAGATAGAGAGATGAGAAGAAGAGAGAAGAGAGAGAAGAGGAGAGAGAGAGAGAGGAGAGAGAGAGAGAGATGAGAGAGGAGAGAGAGAGGAGAGAGAGGAGAGAGAGAGGAGAGAGAGAGAGAGAGGAGGAGAGAGAGAGAAGAGAGAGGAGGAGAGAGAGGAGAGAGAGAGAAGAGAGAGAGAGAGACGAGAGAAGAGAGTGAGAGAGAGAGAGAGAGAGCTTGAGAGAGAGAGAGAGAGCTTGAGAGAGAGAGAGGACAGAGAGAGAGACAGGAGAGAGAGAGAGAGAGAGCAGTAGGAGAGTGAGGTGCCCTGACCTGCCAGTCTGGTGGTTGTAGATGACCAGGTTGCCCTTCATAGTGCCTACAGCCAGTGAGGGAGAGGACCTGTTCCACAGCAGAAAGGTCAGGCTGTCCCTGCACAGGAAAAGGCATACGCGCACACACACACGTGCGCACGCACGCACACACACACAACACACACACACACACACGTGTGTCTCTGTACATGAACAGACACATAATCAATCATGGGGACACACTGTACTGACTTGCAAGTAAAAATACAGACACACACAGACAGGGACATGGACAGACAGAGACAGAGATACAGGCACACACACACACATACACCCTTCTCTCTCTCTCTGTCTCTGTCTCTTCTCTGTCTCTCTCTCTCTCTCTCTCTCTCTCTCTCTCTCTCTCTCTCTCTCTCTCTCTCTCTCTCTCTCTCTCTCTCTCTCTCTCTCTATATATATATATATATATATATATATATATATTTATGTGTGTGTGTGTGTGTGTATCACTCTCTTAATCACTCCACACACACACACCACACAACACACACACACATGTACCACACACACACATCACACACACTACACTCTCAATACACTTACACCTAAAAATAAACATACATGCTTGTACAAAATACACACAAACTCGCGCACGCGCGCACGCCGCACGCACGACTACGCCCCACACCACACACACAACACACCACACCACCACACACACACACACAACACACACACATACAAGGAAAGCAACAAAAAATCTAATGTAAATTTTTTCATAAAAATCCAGGCCCCCCCCCCTCCCCTCCCCCAACTTCATCCCCCCCCACCACCACATCCGCCCCCCCTTCATTTTGGAACTTTGGTCAAAAGCCATCAAGGTTTAGACTGCATTTTATACTGCTCACTTGACTCCGCTGTCCACCTTGGTGGTCTTGTGAGCGAGAGAGTCCCACAGGATGAGGGTGTTGGACTGTTCACAGGCCACTGCCAGGTTATCCCCATCACTGTCCCAGTCCATGCAGACACACGGCCTGAACAATATCATGTATTGATGTTATCATAAAAACAACAACAACAATAACAACGAAGAACAAACATGGCTTGTACACATCATGCATTGATGTTGTTACAATAACAATAAATAATAGTAACAACAACAATAACAACAACAACAACAAACATGGCTTGTACATAATCATGTATTGATGTTATCACAACAACAACAACTACAAACATGGCCTGTGCATATTATTTGATGTTATCATAACAACAACAACAACAACATCAACGAAGAACAAACATGGCTTGTACACATCATGCATTGTCGTCATAGTACAACAAACAAAAATGGCCTGTACACACCATAAACTGTGTCATCATAACAACAACAAATATTACCTGTATACATCATGCATTGATGTTATTATGACATCAAACACACCTGTATACATCATGCATTGATGTTATTATAACATCAAACACACCTGTATACATCATGCATTGATGTTATCATAACAACAAACACGGCCTGTATACATCATGCATTGATGTGATGATAACAACAAACATGCCTGTAGACATCATGCATTGATGTTATATAACAACAAAGACACCTGTAGACATCATGCATTGATGTTATTATAACAACAAAGACACCTGTAGACATCATGCATTGACGTTATCACAACAACAACACGGCCTGTAGACATCATGCATTGATGTTACCATAACAACAAACACGGCCTGTATACATCATGCATTGATGTTATCACAACAACAAACACGCCTGTATACATCATGCATTGATGTTATCATAACAACAAACACGGCCTGTATACATCATGCATTGATGTTATCACAACAACAAACATGGCTTGTGCATATCATGTATTGAGGTTATCATAACAACAACAACAAACATGGCCTGTACATATCATGCACTGACTTTATCATAACAACAACAAAAACAACAAACATGGCCTGTACACACCATGCACTTACGCCATCATCACAATGTTAATAATCACAATCATCCTCATCATCACCATAACCATAATGATATGAGAATGACGATGATGACAACCATAATACCAGTAATCACGATAAATATGTTTTGATAACGCTTAATCATAATAACATATGATAATAATTGCAGTAATAATGATGATAACGATAACACAGAATAGCAGTAATGATGATGAATATGTTTTGATAACGCTTAATCATAATAATAATAATAACAAGACGATAATCGTGGTAATAATGATGACAACGATAAACAAATGATATAGTAATGATGATGAATATGTAACGTTGAGTGTTTTCCAGGCTTTAGGAGCTTCACATATATGTGATATGAAAAACGTTATGACAGTAAACGTGAAACAGACTGAATGAACACAGAAACATTGCATGTGTACAAAAAAACCAAACACAGGTATACTTTCTAGATTCATACTGCCATGTGTAAAATGAACCCAACCAAACAAACAATAAAAACAAAACAAACATATCTATCTATCTATCTATATCTATCTATCTATCATCTATCTATCTATCATTATCTATCTATTCTATCTATCTATCTATCTATCTATCTATCTTCTATCTAACCTCTCTCTCTCAGTTAATGTCAATAAGTTTATATACTTTTAAAAATAAGTATCATTCGATCCTAATGAATGAATATACAGGCACATTTACATAACATCTTCTCTTGTTGGCATTGCATTTTATTTTCCTCTGTGTCAATTTCTCTCTCTCTCTCTCTACTCTCTCTCTCTCTCTCTCTCTCTCTCTCTCTCTCTCTCTCTCTCTCTCTCTCTCTCTCTCTCTCTTCTCACACTCCATTTGCTACCATTCTTTTGTATTGTGGCCCAAGGCGATGTACAGAAAAGTCTGAAGTCTGAAGTCTGAAGTCTGAAGTCTCTCTCTTTCTATTTATTTATTTCTTTTTATACAAAATTCCTTTTTGACATGCATGTTTATGATGTTACAACGGTTTTTTGTTTTTTCTTCTCCTTTTTGTTGTTTTTTTTTCATAAATTTGCAGTCGATTTGTTTTCATTGTTATGATTTTCTTTGATTGAGGGCTGGATGTAAAAAAGCCATTATGTGTGCTTATTCTTATCCTTAATAAAGTATGTTTCAAAGTGTTTCAAAGTGTCTCTCTCTCTCTCTCTCTCTCTCTTCTCTCTCTCTTCTCCTCTCTCTCTCTCTCTCTCTCTCTCTCTCTCTCTCTATATATATATATATATATATATATATCTGTGTGTGTGTGTGTGTGTGTGTGTGTGTGTGTGTGTGTGTGTGTGTGTGTGTGTGTGTGTGTAATCTTCTGACTTGCGCATTGTCATGCATGCCAGCCACCTTGCAATCACACACACACACACACACACACACCACCACCACCACACCACCACACCACCACCACCACCACACCACACCACCACACACTTCCACTACCCCCACTTCCACCACCACCACCACCACCACTACCACAACCACCACCATCAACAACACAACAACAACAACAACAACAACAACAACAACAACAACAACAACAACAACAACAACAGCAAAACTAAAAGAAAGGAATCACAAACCCAGGTAAGATGATGTCGAATTTCTGGTCGCCATGTCTGTCGAAGATCTTCACTTTTTTATCCGCACTGCACACAACAGCACAAGAAATGGCGGACAGCAACATCAAATGTCTAAATTCATAACTAAATCAGATTTTCCTTCATTGTTCTTTGTTTTTTTTTATTATGTAGTTTTACATAATGTGCACAAACAAAATATGGCGGGCGGCCACATAAAATGCATAAATTCATAACTAGAACAGAGATTTCTTCTCTTTTCTTGCTGTTTTTATTATCAATTTTTACATAATGTGCACAAACAACAATTCCGGAAAGAAGCTTCAAATGTATTTATAACTTAAAAAAAACAAAAATTTTCTCTTTTTTCCTGTTTTGTTGTGTGTTTTGTTGTTGTTGTTGTTGTTGTTGTTGTTTTAACGTGATGTGTATAATTTCAACAATTCTGGCTGGAAGGGAGGATGTGTGTGTGTGTTGTGCGTGCGTGTGTGTGTGTGTGTTGTGTGTGTGTGTGTGTGTGTGTGTGTGTGTGTTGTGGTGTGTGTGTGTGTGCGTGCGTGCGTGCGTGCGTGCGTGCGTGTGTGTGTGTGTGTGTGTGTGAGTGAGTGTGGCGTGGTGTGCGTGCGTGGTGTGTATGTCTGTGCGTGCGCGTGCGTGTGCGTGCGTGTGTATGTCTGTGTGTGTGTGCGTGTGTGTTTGTGTGCGTGTTGTATGTGTGTGTTTGTGCGTGTTTGTGGTGTGTGTGCGGTGCATGTGTGCATGTGCGTCGCGCGCTGCGCGCGTGGTGTGTGTTGTGTGTGTGTCGCGGTGTGTTGTGTGTGTGTGTGTGTGTATGTGTGCGTGTGTGTGTATGTGCGCGTGCGTGCGTGTGTGTGTATGTGTGTGTGTGCGCACGCGCGCGCGTGTTGTGTGTGACATACTGACCCTGTAGTTGCTAGATAGTTGCCTTGTTTTCTCTGCCAGGCAATCTTCACACTCCCCTGCCCGTGTGTGCGCTCAGGAACACTGAACACTCGCTGTTGTTCAAAACATCATACACAGAGTTAACACTGTACTGTACTGTACTGTGCTGTAATATGCTGTGCTGTTCTGTACAGTGTTGTGATGTAGTGTGCTGTGCTGTGCTGTACTGTACTGTGTTGTGTGTGTGTGCTGTGCCGTGCTGTGCTGTGCCGTGCTGTGCTGTGCTGTGCTGTACTGTACTGTGCTGTGCTGTGCCGTGCCGTGCTGTGCTTGTGCTGTGCTGTGCTGTGCTGTATTGTACTGTACTGTATTGTACTGTGCTGTGCTGTGCTGTGCTGTGTTGTACTGTGCTGTGCTGTGCTGTGCCGTGCTGTACTGTACTGTATTGTACTGTGCTGTGCTGTGCTGTGCTGTGCTGTGCTGTGCCGGGCCGTGCCGGGCGTGCCGTGCCGTGCTGTTGTCCGTGCCGTGCCGTGCCGTGCCGTGCCGTGCCGTGCCGTGCCGTGCCGTGCGTGCCGTGCTGTACTGTACTGTATTGTACTGTGCTGTGCTGTACTGTACTGTACTGTACTGTACTGTGCTGTGCTGTGCTGTGCCGTGCTGTGCTGTGCTGTGCTGTGCTGTGCTGTGCTGTATTGTACTGTGCTGTGCTGTGCTGTGCCGTGCGTGCTGTGCTGTGCCGTGCTGTGCTGTGCTGTGCTGTGCTGTGCTGTATTGTACTGTGCTGTGCTGTGCTGTACTGTACTGTATTGTACTGTGCTGTGCTGTGCTGTGCTGTATTGTACTGTATTGTACTGTGCTGTGCTGTGCTGTGCTGTATTGTACTGTACCGTGATGTACTGTATTTTATTGTACTGTATAGTACTGTACTGTACTGTGCTATGTTGTGCTGTACTGTGCTGTGCGCTACTGTACTGTACTGTACTGAATTGTACTGTACTGTACTGTACTGAATTGTACTGTACTGTACTGTACTGAATTGTACTGTACTGTACTGTGCTGAATTGTACTGTACTGTACTGTACTGTACTGTACTGAATTGTACTGTACTGTACTGAATTGTACTGTACTGTACTGTACTGTACTGAATTGTACTGTACTGTACTGTACTGAATTGTACTGTACTGTACTGTACTGAATTGTACTGTACTGAATTGTACTGTACTGAATTGTACTGTACTGTACTGTACTGTACTGAATTGTACTGTACTGTACTGTACTGTACTGAATTGTACTGTACTGTACTGTACTGAATTGTACTGTACTGTACTGAATTGTACTGTATTGCGCACACGTTAAATCATGTTCCGCTTTTTGTAAGAGTAGGCCATCGTTTGCCGGTGGGAACAGATGACATTTACAAAACTGCATACACATGGGGACTGGATGTAAAAAACAACAACACAAGAGTGCTTATTCCATTATCCTCGATATAAAAGAATAAATCAAATAAATCAAATCAAATCAAAATGTACTGTATTGTATTGTACTGTGCTGTACTGTACTCCACTGTGATGTTACTGTACTGTAATGTACTGTGCTATGATGTACTGTAAAGTACTGGATTGTACTGTGCTGTGCTGTGCTGTATTTTACTGTACCGTGATGTACTGCACTTTATTGTACTGTATTGTAATGCACTATGCTGTGCTGTACTGTGCTGTGATTTACTGTACTGCTCACATTGAACACATCACATTGCGGTCTTTACTGGAACGAATTGGCAGATTCTCTGGCAAAACGCGGTGCTTCAGAATGTACAAGTGACATAATGATTAATAGTATAGGTCTACGTTTATCTTCATTTGAGATTATTTCAATTCTTGCAAACTCTATTTATTCAAAGTTTTTTAGATTTCACTTAAATCGTTTATGTTGCCCACGAAATATAGAAATTATAATTCATAAATTACGTCTAAATGCTTGGAAAAACTAAATATTTAAAAAATGTTTTCTGCACTTGCTCTGCTATTATATCAGTCCATCATATATTGTTTGATTGCCCTGTGCTTATTGCCTCGTATAAAAGCAAAGGGATAGATTTAAGAAAAAAATATGGAAATATCCAAAGTGTCCTGTACGATTCCGAGTCGCATGTCCTAGTATCAGTTGCAGAAAGTATTTGCCAGTCACCAGTAGGTCAGTTACTATAAATGAAATTGTATAAACTTATCATCTTTCATTACATTCTTTATCCTTTCACCTTTTCCCCACATCCCCTTTTCAGTGCATCCTTAGGCTAACGTGAATGTACCATTGTCTAAATCACTTGTAGTGAACAGACATTAAACCAATGAGAAGAAGAAAAAGAACTGTACTGCTGTACTGTACTGTACTGTGCTGTGATGTGCTGTACTGTACTGTACTGTACTGTGCTGTGCTGTACTGCACTGTACTGCTCTGCATTGTATTGTACTGCACTGTACTTACAATGCATGCACGTGCGAGATTATATGCATGTGTGCATGTTTACATACATGCCTTTATGAAGAAGTGTGTATGTGTGCGACTGAATGAGTGAGAGCGTGCAGTAGCAGTCTTCAATTTTACGTCGTTCCACACAAATTGATACTGGACGGAGGTTGGGGATATAACTTACTAAATAATAATAATAATGATAATGATAATAATAATAATAATAATAATAATAATAATAATAATAATAATAATAATAATAATAATAATAATAATGATTATGATGATGATGGTGATAATAATAATAATAATAATAATAATAATAATAATAATAATAATAATAATAATAATAATAATAATAATAATAATAATAATAAAAAATAACAACACAACAACAACAACAACAACAACAACAACAACAACAACAACAACACTAACAACACTAACAACACTAACAACAGCAATACTACTACTAATGATACTACTACTACTACTACTACTACTACTTACTACTACTACTACTACTACTACTACTACTACTACTACTACTACTACTACTACTAATAATAATAATAATAATAAGCACACACATACACACTAACTAACTAACTAACTAACTAACTAACCAACCAACCAACCAAGTCTGCACTACGAGCTAGAAATGGTAACTGGGGTTCTTCTCCTCTCTCGTCATTATCAAGTACTGATGATAATTATATTATCTCCTAAACAATCAGGTCTAGCCTGACTGTTTCCCTGTTCGACCATCATACCACTGAATTATACTTTCAGAGCCCTACTGAAACCAGATGATAATTACTGGTAGTAATTACAGATCCCTGTGCTTAGATTGAAGGCGGTAGCCTAAAGAGGTGTTCTAGCCTGGCTCTGACAATCTATGAAGACGAATTCTTGTAAGCACTGAACGATGGATCATACTAGTTAGTGTTGTAATTAGTGTCTATGTATGTTGGTTATTGTTGGGATTAGTGTGTGTATCAGTATATAATATCACCTGGCCTTGTGTTGTGTAGCCTAGTGGTATCTCGTGCATGCCTGTCAAGGAGATTTAAAGGATTTGGGGGGGGGGGGGGGTATGTGTGTGTTTGTGTTTGTGTGTGCGCGCACCCACGCGCGCGCGCGCGGTGTGTGTGTGTGTGTGTGTGTGTGTGTGTGTGTGTGTGTGACTGTGTGCGTGCATGTGTGCATGCATTGTGCATGCCTGTTTGTGTGTGTGTGTGTGTTTGTGTGAGTGTATGCGTGCGTGTGCGCGCAAGTGTGCGTGTTTGTGTGTGTATGTGTGTGCATGCGTGTGTATATGTGTTTGTGTGTGTATGTGTGTGTGTTTGTTTTGTATGTGCGCGCGTTGTGCGCGCGTGCGTGCGTGCATGCGTGCGCGCGCGTGTGTGTGTATGTGTACGTAAAACTGTTGCTGTGCATTTGTCACTGTTACTGGACTATAAGACTGTTTCTTTCAGAAGTAGACCTAAAGTTTTGATAAAGACATGATCTGACTAATTACATCAAGTTTTCTGACATCTGTGATCATGAGCAAAGCATTTTAAACACAAAGTTAAAGTGAAAACAAATGAATACGAAGTAATCAAACATGTATTTTTAGAAATAGATACAACTCTATGTAATCTAAACATTACAAAAAAATTATTAGTCTATCAGAAAAAAAAGATTATTTTGTGAAACACAAATGAATCAGAAGTAATCAAGCATATTTCTTTGAAAAATTAACATAACTACTAGGCAATCTCACACATTAAAAATAGTACTTATCAGTATATAAAAAAAACACCAAAAAACCAAAGATTATTTCTGTTAAAAAAAATGCCAATTGGATAGTCACTAACTATGTACGTCAATGAAGATAAAATATAAAATGATCAATTCTGGAACAGTATAAATCACGAGAAAAAAAAAGAGAGAAATTCCTACCTTCATGCTGCCACCCCGACTAGCCCTGTCGGCGTCGCTATCGTCTCACACCGCAAGTGGTACTTGAGTTCTTAAAAATTGCGCTACTTATAATTAGCAATTATTGGTCAAGGGCGCTCACTCTTGTATCAGTAAGCAAAGACAGTTTGAGCGATTACGTCCCCTAGAATAGGTAGCTGCATTTATTACAAAAAGTGCTCTTGGCTTATAATACACTGTTGTTGTTGTTTGTTGTTGGTTGCTGCTGCTGCTGCTGCTGCTGCTGCTGATGCTCGCTGGCTGCTGCTGCTGCTGCATGTGTGTGATGATGATGATGATGTTCTTTTCGCTGCTGCTGTTATTTTCGAAGGTCATGATGATGGTGGTGTGGTGGTGGTGGTGGTGGTGGTGGTGTGTGGGGTGGTGTGGTGTGGTGTGTGTGTGTGTGTTTGTGCGTGTGTTTGTGCGTGGATGCATGTGTGTGCGTGTGTTGTCTGTCTGTCTGTTTGTCTGTCTGTTTGTCTGTTATTCTCGATGGGTGGTGGTGGTGGTGGTGGTGGTGGTGGTGGTGGTGTGTGTGGTGTTGTGTGTGTGTATTGTGTGTGTTTGCGTGTGAGTGTGCGTGTGCGTGCGTGCGTGCACGCGTGCGCATGTGTGTGTATGTGTGTCTGTCTGTCTGTAAAGTGAAAGTCAAAGTCAAAATTAAAGTCTCAAAGTGTGAGTAATGGTAGTGATGGAGGAAGGGGTTAATATTGTGTTGATTTGATCATCAATAGCTATATGATGAGTATGTCTTTTTCGTCATAGTTGAACGCTCAGATAGCAACTGTCGTCTGTCACAAGAGTGTCTGATGAGATTGTTGTCGCGGATATGGTCCTTTTTAGAGACATGTGTATGTATTTAACGTGAATAAATAAAACAATAATTCGCCTGGTAGGACCACAGAACTAAGGAATCAGTGTGGCAAGAAGTAACCATGAAAGCTGGGCCACAGGAACAACAGTGTGTGGCAAGAAGTGACCATGAAAGCTGGGCCACAGGAACAACAGTCAGTGTGGCAAGAAGTGACCATGAAAGCTGGGCCACAGGAACAACAGTCAGATGATGGCTGGGCAAGAACAGTGATGGAAGTGCCTGAAAGCTGGGCCACAGGAACAACATCAGTGTGGCAAGAAGTGAGAATGGCACAGGGAAAACAGTCAGGGAAGGTGACTGAAAGGGCCCACAGGAACAACAGTCAGTGTGGCAAGAAGTGATTGAATCCCTGTGGAAAGGCATGAGGCCACAGGAACAACAGTCAGTGTGGCAAGAAGTGACCATGAAAGCTGGGCCACAGGAACAATAGTCAGTGTGGCAAGAAGTGACCATGAAAGCTAGGCCACAGGAACAACAGTCAGTGTGGCAAGAAGTGACCCTGAAAGCTGGGCCACAGGAACAACAGTCAGTGTGGCAAGAAGTGTGACCATGAAAGCTGGGCCACAGGAACAACAGTCAGTGTGGCAAGAAATGACCATGAAAGCTGGGCCGCAGGAACAATAGTCAGTGTGGCAAGAAGTGACCATGAAAGCTGGGCCACAGGAACAAAGTATTTCAGTGTGTGGCTGCAAGAGGTGTGATCCATGAAAGCTGGGCCACAGGAACAATAGTCAGTGTGGCAAGAAGGATGACCATGAAAGCTGGGTCACAGGAACAAAGTCAGTGTGGTAAGAGGTGACCATGAAAGCTGGGCCACAGGAACAACAGTCAGTGTGGTAAGAGGGATGATCCTGAAAGCTGGGCCACAGGAACAAACCCTTCTGGCTGTTGTAAAGAGGAGGAGGAAGCTGGCGTGGTTTGGTCACGATCACACGTCATAGCTCTCTTAGCAAGACTTTTCTACAGGGAGAGGGGGAGGAAGACACAGAGGCAGACAGAGAAGAACTGGATGATGCAGAACACCAAAACCTGGACCGGCCTTGACATGGCTGTTGCTGTGAAAGACTAAAGACTGACCGGCCCGGAGACAGCTGTCGACCAACACGTCCCTCGAGTCGTTACGCGATGACCCATGCACCTTGGTCAAAGGACTGAGGGTGATTCCTATTTTGTGATTACAGAACACAGTCGTTCCATCGTGCTGACG
>CM060326.1:49072331-49074831 GCA_030674155.1 Stramonita haemastoma | reverse complement strand
TCATGCAATAATAAAAATAACATCTGATTCGGTGCCCCCGTTGCTCTGGTCTCATGGTGACCTCAGATTTGGTTTTCCCATACACTTCTGTGCCTGTGGTGAGTTTGTGTCAAAGCCTCTGGGGTTGAAAGTTCAAGGAGAACAGTCGTTGGAGGACGTTGTGGTGGTCGCCACCTCGGGTGGGTGGCTCACTCAGTCTGGCTTAGCGACTGAACTAATACTGTCGTTAGTGGGGGGGCTTAGAAGGTGATGTCCTGCGTATGTTGGCTCAGAACCGGCACCACTGAACACCACCAAAGTGACCCAGCAGCAATGCAGGACCTCTCTGGCTGGTGTCCCCACGGCGGCCTGATACTGATGGGCTCCCTGTGGACTACCGACCCTGAGGATGAGACACAACGAATCTGGGTATGGCGGTTGGGGGAGATTGAAATGAGTGGCGTGGGAACAGGGGGACGAGAACGTCACAGAAGATGAGGCGGAAAAAACATCATTAATCAGAATTCTGACTATCATGATACGACACTTCTTCCTCTTCTTCGATCGCTCAGACAACAACTATTGTTATCGGTCATATGAGCGAAAATGCTTTACGCTGCCGTTAAGCGCCTGACAAGTCAGGCCCAGCACATCCGACTTGCGCATGGGAAGGAAAATCATTTCAAGTCCTTCTGGACAAAAAAAAGCCAGAGAATGGACCAAGAAGGCAGAAAATAGACGAGAAGGGGGTGACAAGAAGAAAAAGAACAAAGCAGACACGAAGAGAGAGAGAGAGATAGAAAAGAGGGAATTCCGAGCACAAAATTTCCAGAAGGTGAAGATGCTATTTATACTGACAGGCCCCTGCATCCGCACAGGAAAACACGACACGAAAACGGTCATGAACATTCAGCTCACAGCGATTTATTGTCAGATAAAGCTACTTTGTTCTAACCTATCCACAACAGCACAACAAAATAGGAACATACAAAAAATCACAATCGCAGTCATATTTACAGATGACAGATGCTATAGCCGAGTGGTCAAGACCGTTCTACTTCAATCCCAATCCCATGAGTCCATGAGGTCGTTGATTTGAATCTCGGCATCATCTGGTCCATAAGATAAGGGGGAGGGGGGGGGGGGAGGGGAAGGGGTTACGGTCTTCCAGGTCCAGTGCTTAAGGTTCCCTCGTGTATATACACATTAAAAGTTAAAGTCTGTCCCGAGCCTAAGGTTCACCAGGCCAGTGCTTATCCCGGTTTCTGTGGCGTTAAGCGACTGAGATCATAGACTCCCCCCTGGATAGGACGCCAGTCTACCGCAGGGTTAACCCCCAACACAAGGTTGGTACCCCTTTTCCACCTGGGTGGGGTGAGAAAATAGCCGTAAAGTCCTTTTCCAAGAGCACAACGCCATAGCCGAAAGCTGGGATCGAACCCGCAACCTTTAGATTACGAGTCCAACGCCCTAACCACTAGACTACAGCGGCGGCTGTATATACACATACAGAAGACCAAATTTGGCGTTAAAGATCCTGTGGTTCATGAAGGCTTTCGGTGGGTTACAGAAACAGGAACCTACCCCAGCATACATCCAGGAAATCGGAGTGTAGCTCCCTTTACGGTGGGTAAAAACGATCGCATACACAACATCTGACCGTTAGTGAACCTCGGAGTTCTAGCCGAGGAACGGGAAAAAAATCTATGCATAATATAAGAAGAAAGATACATGATTTTAAAAAATACCTTCCATTTTGTTTCATAATCATAACCGTAATGAAAAGCAAGCAAGCAAGCGTGCGCGCGCACACAACACCCCCTGCACACACACACAACAATCCACACACACACCACGCACACCGCACACCACACACCACACACACACACACACACCACACACACACAACACACACACCCCTTCTCAAGAGCTTTGAACTTATCTAAAAGTTTACATAACATGACAGGTTATGTGTAGTCACATATGGGTTTTCTGTTTTCTTTTGTTTGTTTTGTTGTTTGTTTGTTTTTTTTAACTTTTGGTCACACATTTCAACTCGAATAGGTTTTAATTTAGAAATTTGTTCATTTTTTTTTATAAAATGTTTTTTGTGCTTTATAATTGCAGTTGAAAATCAAATGATATCAAACACGATTATCATAAGAAAACAGTATTAAGCTGGTTACTGCGTATATGAGTTGCAGTAAATAGTATATACAGACTAAAACAGACCTAAAAATGAACTGAACATGCCAAAAAAATGTATATATATTCGTTCCCTGAAAATGAAAATAGTATGTAATAATGGCATTGTTCACATCCACAAAAACATTCATATCTCATATAATTCATCTAAAGCAAGCAATTGCATAGCAGAGCCAGGCGAGAAAAAAAAAGATATAACGCACAGACTTTTAACGAAACAGCTACACAAACTAGTGCATAAAATGTATTGAAGTCATATTGTATTTGTCTACGCTATATTATTTTCTGAAAAATTATGCATATAAATCAACAAAGT
>CM060326.1:49039831-49062331 GCA_030674155.1 Stramonita haemastoma | reverse complement strand
AGCTATTACTGTCATCAATAGAGGGAGGAGGGGGGGGGGGGGCAGGTAGTAGGTGGTATACTGCCTATGTCAGCTCAGAACAGGCACCACTAAACACCACCAAAGTGACCCAGCAGCAGTGCAGGGCTTGTAGCCCTATGGCGACCGTACATTGACGGGCTCTCTATGGACTTCTGACCCTGAGAATATGGCATGGCGGGTCCGGTAAGGACTGGGGCTGAGAGATTGAAATGAGCGGCGTGGGACCAACAGGAAGGATTGTTACAAAAAATGAGGCAGCAAAAACACAAAAAGCTGTTTGTATCTGTTTATTATTTTCTTTTTTCGTGTTGCTCCCTTCTTTGTATTTTTCTTCTTCTTTTTATTTTAGTGAGATTGTTGCTCAGGGCTGTAACAATAGGGATGAGGGTGACGACAGTGATGATGAGGAGGAAAAGGAAAAAGGAGGACTGTAAGAGGATGAGGAAGAGGACGAGGAGAGAAACAACAACAGTAACGATAATAACAACGATAAAGACCAAACGACGAAGATGACGGTGATGATGACATTGATTATGGTGACGATAGTGACGATGAAGATGGTGACTGACGGCGACGATGGTAAAAATGACAGCAGCGCCATAAGTGTGACTATAACAATGTATATAATAGGAGATGTCAATGTCTGACGATGACAATGGATATAACAGGAGATGTCAATGTCTGACGATGACAATGGATATAACAGGAGATGTCAATGTCTGACGATAACAATGGATATAACAGGAGATGTTAATACCTGACGACGACGATGGATATAATACAAGCCAATGCCTGACGATGACAATGGAGATAATGGAGATGTTAATACATGACAATGATGATGGATATAGATGTTAATGCCCGACAATGACAATGGATATAGATGTTAATACCTGACAATAATAACGGATATAGATGTTAATGCCTGACGATGATAACGGATATAGATGTTAATGCCTGACAATGATAACGGATATAAATGTTAATGCCTGACGATGATAACGGATATAGATGTTAATGCCTGACAATGATAACGGATATAGATGTTAATGCCTGACGATGATAACAGATATAGATGTTAATGCCTGACGATGACAATGGATTTGATAGATAATAATGGCTGACAATAACAATGGATATAAAAGGAAATTTAATACCTGACAATAAAAATGGGTATAGATGTTAATGCCTGACTATGATAACGGATATAGATGTTAATGCCTGACAATGATAACGTAGATAATAGGAGATGGTCATGCCTGCCGATGACAATGGAGATAATGGAGATGTTAATGCCTGAGGTGACAATGGAGATAATGGGAGATGTTAATGCCTGAAACCACACAGCCTAAAGCCTCTGTTATGGAAGGCAAAGAAGGAAATCTTTTAACGGAAAACAATGCCATTCTCCAACTCTGAACAGAATACTGTGAGGGATTGTATAACTACCCACTACGCCCAGATACCAACATAGTTTCTGACAAACCCCCTGAACACCAAGATAAAGACCCACCAATACTAAGGTGTGAAGTAGACACAGCTATTAAACAATTGAAGAAGGGGAAGTCCCCTGGAATCGATAACATCCCAGCTGAACTCATAAAAAATGGAGGGAACGAAACAGCAAGGCGATTCACAGAACTTTGTCAGAAGATTGATGACACCAAAGAATGGCCAAAAGAATGGACACAGCCACTTGTAATACCCCTGCCAAAGAAAGGAAACCTCAAGCAATACCAGAACTACAGAACCATCAGTCTCATAAGCCATATTAGCAAGACCATGCTGCAGGTAGTCCTCAACAGACTGAAAACCCAAGCGGAAAAACTCCTGGCAGAAGAACAAGCGGGCTTTAGACCAAAACGCAGCACAATGGAACAAATTTTCAGTCTGATAATTCTGATAAAGAAGCATCTCCAACACCAAAAAGACTTGTACCACAATTTCATAGACTTCAAAAAGGCCTTTGACAGGGTATGGCATGACGACCTCTGGCAAGTACTCAGGCACTTCAACATTGACAACTGCCTCATTAAAATCATCAAGGCAGTATACGAGAACGCAAAAAGTGCAGTTTTAATGAACAACCACGTGGGCGAGTTCTTCAAGACCACGGTTGGGGTCCGCCAGGGCTGCCTTCTCTCACCTGTACTCTTCAACCTCTTCCTCGAAAACATCATGACAGAGACACTGCAAAACCACCACGCTTCCATCTCCATTGGTGGAAGACCCCTTTGCAACCTCAGATTTGCAGATGGCATTGACCTCATGGGCGGCAGCAAACAAGAACTGCAAATCCTCACAGACAGTCTAACAGATCGAGCGAGCGCATACGGCATGGAGGTCAGTACAGAGAAATCAAAGATCGTGGTCAATAGCACAAGTAATGACAACACGGAAATAAAGATGAATGGAGAAATACTGGGAGAGGTGAGCCAATTCAAATACTTAGGCTCCATCCTAACAAAAGATGGCACATCAAACAATGAAGTGAAAGCTCACATTGCAACAGAAACATCTGCTCTAGCCAGACTCGAGAGGATTATCAGAAGCAACAACATCAGCTTCTGCACCAAATACCACCTCTACAAATCCCTCGTAATATCTATCCTCCTATATGGCTGTGAATCATGGACTCTGACAGCAGAGTTAGAGAGGAGAATCCAAGCATTCGAGAACAAGTGCCACAGAAGATTCCTCAAAATATCATACAAAGAACACAAGACCAATAACTATGTGAAAGAAGAAATCAAAAAGCGTGTGGGCCCTCAAGAGCCTTTGCTCTCCACCATAAAGAGGAGACAGCTGATGTGGTTTGGTCACACCACAAGACACAACACCTAATCAAAAACCATCTTGCAAGGAACAGTCGAAGGCAAGAGGCCCCCAAAAGAAATCATAGGTTGACAACATCAAAGTCTGGACCGCCCAACCCCTGCAACACCTCCTACTAGCCACACAGGATCGCGAAGCATGGAAAAAGATCTCTGTTACGTCTTCTCCCATGCCCCCCCCCCCCCCCCCCCCCCCTTACGTCCTTTGGGACATGGGACTGAGTGAGTGTGTGAATTCCTGAGGTGACAATGGAGATAATGGAGATGTTAATCCCTGCGATGTCAGCCTGTGCCTGCAGTGTTGTTTGATGTTGCGTTTCCCTATCAGCCAGAAAGCATTCCCTCGTAGGCCGGCTGTATTATATTTACAAAGGATCTTTTATGTTGCAGGCTTATTATATACAATGGCTTTAGGCTTTCTCTTGGTGAAATTTGATCTCCGGTCTTGTTTATGTTTCTGTCTTGCTGGCTTGCTGGCAGTCTGTCTTTTCCTGTCTGTCTGTCTGTCTGTCTTTTCTGTCCTCTCTCTCTCTTCTCTCTCTCTCTCTCTCTCTCTCTCTCTCTCTCTCTCCTCTCTCTCTCCTCTCTCTCTCTCTCTCTCCTCTCTCTCTCTCTCTCTCTCTCTCTCTCTCTCTCACTCTCATTGTGTGTTTTTTTTCGTTTGTGTGTTTCATCAATGTTGCTTGTTAAGTGCTTTTGTTAATTTTTAGGGAGGGGAGGGGGGGCTGCATAATGGAGGTTTGGGGATTTTTTTTGTGGATTGTTTGTTGGTTGAAGGTTGGGGGGGGGGTTGTTTTGGTTGGTTTGCTTTGTTTTTCTGGATTATGTGTTTGATTATCAGCGGGTTTTTTGTTTTTCTGTGTGTTCGTTGTTGTTGTTGTTGTTATTTGTATATATATATATATATATATATATATATATATATATATATATATATATATATATATATATAATATGTATGTGTGTGTGTGCGCGCGCGTGTGTGTGTGTGTGTGTGTGTGTGTGTGTGTGTGTGTGTGTGTGTGTGTGTGTGTGTGTGTGTGTGTGTGTGTGTGTGTGTGTGTGAATTTCTCTTCACGTATTATGATATCAGACCAAAACAGATAAGAGGAAAAAGGGAAAAGCTGGTACTGTCTGGGGGGAGGGGGGAGGGAGAGGGGAATCTCAACTTGTCTATACGCGCTGATTGAAAAAAATAATAAACTGCTTTGCTTAAGTACTGTGCTACAATGAACAGGGACAACAATGTATTTCTGAACTCTGCCTAACAAATGTATTGACAACAATGAACAAGAATAAAGAAATTTCGATTACTAAAATAAAAATCAACAGTAAGGAAATAAATATCAAAGCAGCAATCTGAAAAAAGTTGATTGGAAAAAAGACCAACAAGAGAAACAAAAAAACAGACGCATGTTAATAAGAATTTTTAACGATCAGAGCATCTTTAAAACATCAAATAAAAGTCGATAACTATAAACCAACGGGCCTATGTAACAATGATCTGAGAAATGTATGCACGAGTGAGGGTCTTAAAGTGTGTATGTGTGTGTGTGTGTGTGTGTGTGTGTGTGTGTGTGTGTGTGTGTGTGTGTGTGTGTGTGTGTGTGTGTGTGTGTGTGTGCATGTGCGTGTGTGTGTGTTTGCGTGTGCCTGTGTGTGTGTGTGTGTGTGTGTGTGTGTGTGTGTGTGTGTGCATGTGCGTGTGTGTGTGTTTGCGTGTGCTTGTGTGTGTGTGTGTGCGTGTGCGTGTGTGTGTTTGCGTGTGCTTGTGTGTGTGCGTGCGAGCGTGTGTGTGTGTGTGTGTGTGTGTGAGTGTGCGTGTGTGTGTGGTGTGTGTGTGTGTGTGTGTGTGTGTGTGTGTGTGTGTGTGTGTGTGTGTGTGTGTGTGTTATGTACATTTAATTTAGTTTGGCTTGGTTTGGTACGGATTAGTTGGAGATTGGTTTTTCTCTATTTTCTACTATGATGTTTTTCCGGATAGGGGTGGAGACCGGATGTAAAAAAAAAAAAAAAAAAAAAAAAAAGCCCACAAATGCTCATTCACCATTCTCGAAATAAAAGAATTTTATTTGATTCTCTGTCTCTCTGTCTCTCTGTCTCTCTGTCTCTGTCTCCGTCTGTCTGTCTGTCTGTCTGTCTTGTCTGTCTGTCTGTCTGTCTGTCTGTCTGTCTGTCTGTCTGTCTGTCTGTCTGTCTGTCTGTCTCTGTCTGTCTTCTCTCTCTCTCTCTCTCTCTCTCTCTCTCTCTCCTCTCTCTCTCTCCTCTCTCTCTCTCTCTCTCTCTCTCTCTCTCTCTCTCTCTCTCTTCTCTCTCTCTCTCTCTCTCTCTCTCCTCATCGATTCTCGAAAGGCTTTCGATACAGTATATCGTGATATGCTTTGGAAAGTGCTAAAAAAAATCAATGTTTCATCAAAAAAGATCCGCATGTTGAAAAGTATGTATGGTTGTGTGCAAAGTTGTGTGCGCTGGGGTTCTGAAGTGTCTGATTTTTTTGAATGTCTATTGAGCGTGAAATAGGCTGTTCGATGTCTCCTTTGCTTTTTACATTATTAATCACTGAAGTAGCAGAAGAAGTTTCACAAAAGGAAAAACATGGTTTTCAGTTTTTACCTGACTTACAGGAAATGTTTCTCTTGCTGTTTGCAGATGATGTTGTTTTGTTTTCTCATAGCCCCAGTGGCCTTCAAAACCAACTAAATAACTTGCAAAGAGCATCTGACACTTTAGGATTAACTGTAAATCTTGATAAAACGAATGTTATGGTGTTCAGGAAAGGTGGGCATTTATCCAAATCGGAAAAGTGGCATTTTAAAGGTCAAAATATTGAAGTTGTTAACAGCTACAAGTATCTTGGTTTTACTCTTACAACGAAAGTATCTTTTGACTCAGCACTGGAAGAGTATGCGAGACGTGCTAAACATAAAGTTATTGAGATTTTGAAAACGATGTGGGCTTTGGGCAACATGGATATGTTTGTGTATTTTAAGTTGTTCGATGCCCAGGTCAAACCTATATTGTTATATGCTTCTGAGCTCTGGGGGTTTACAAAATTTCACTGTATAGAATCTGTGCATTTATTTGCTTGCAAACGTTTGTTAAACGTTTACCCCAAAACTCCTAACACAATGATCTATGGGGAAACAGGACGTTATCCTATGTATATTGATAGCACCATCAGATCTATTGCATACTGGTTCAAACTTCAGAATATGTCTCTATGCAGATTCCCAAAACAGGCATATTTGATGACTGCAAACAAGATCCCAGAACCCACCGAAAGACAGTTAGATGTAAATAACTGGCCATATTGTATTAAAAGATGTCTTGATCTTTTTGGCTTCTCTGAAGTGTGGGTAAATGGTGGGGTGGGAAATGAACAAGCTTTTCTAAAAGAATTAAAGCAGCGCATGATTGATTGCTTTCATTAAGACTGGCATGCAAAAGTGTCAGAAAGTGACAGATTCGAAACGTATAGATCATTTAAATCACTGTTACAGCCTGAAAAATATCTTACTGCTATCACCATAGGTAAATTCAGACATGCACTGGTCAAGTTTCGACTTGGAATTGGTGATCTAAACGTAAATAACAGATATAATGCTAAATCTAAAAAGTGCCCTTTTTGTGACAAAATTGAAACTGAAATCCATTTTCTATGTGAATGTACAAAGTTTACAGACTTGAGAGAGAAATACCTATCCAAATACTTCACAAATGATAATGAACATTTCCTCCAAACTATTCTGAACAGTGAAGATGTTTACCAGTTGAGACATTTGGGTATATATATATTTTATGCTCTGAAAGCCAGAGAACTCAGTTAAGTACAATCGGTGTTCAAAAAAGTTGATGTAGTCTATGTCTCTTTGGAATTTAACTCATGACAATGCCAAAATTCTTTTGTTTGTTTATTGTTTTGCTTTTAGTTTCTTCTGTTAAAATGTGTACCCCCTTGTATACAGGCCGGTGGCCTTACAATTAAAATCGAGTTTTCGAGTTTCTCTCTCTCTCTCTCTCTCTCTCTCTCTCTCTCTCTCCTCTCTCTCTCTCTCTCTCTCTCTCTCTCTCTCTCTCTCTCTCTCTCTCTCTCTGACTCCACTCTCCCCAAAAGTCCTTCGGATGAGACTTTAAATCGAGGCCCCGTGTGCGAACGAACGCAGAACATCTTGAGCACACGTTAAATCCTGTTCCGCTTTTCGTAAGAGTAGGCCATCGTGTGCCGGTGGGAACAGATGACAGTTACAAAACTGCATACAAACGGGGACTGTATGTAAAAAAGCAAAGAGTGCTTATTCCATTATCCTCGATATCAAAAAATAAATCAAATCAAATCAAATCAAATCAAATCAAATCTCTCTCTCTCTCTCTCTCTCTCTCTCTCTCTCTCTCTCTCTCTCTCTCTCTCTCTCTCTCTCTCTCTCTCTCCTCTCTCTCTCTCTCTCTCTCTCTCTCTCCCCTCCCTCCCTCCCTCTCCCTCCCTCCCTCCCTCCCTCTCTCTCTCTCTCCTCCCTCTCCCTCTCTCTCTCTCTAGCACATAGCCAAAACAAAACAAACACCCCCTCCCCCCCCCAAAAAAAAAATAAATAAAAATAAACGAGTGTCACCATATTCAAAAAGTCTGGGAGTATGTAATTATTATTTGTCTTACAACATCAAAAGATTATGTTACAGTTGTAACTATATTGCCGTAGGTTCTTTAACTTTCGGTGAAACGTACGGTAGAATACAAGGGGAACCACTGTTTATCGTCCCACCACACAAGCTAGCACCCAGGCCACCTGGTAAAACTGAGAAAAGTCAATTCAGCCACAGATTTGAACCCCCGATCTTCCGACTTATGAATGAGTTGTTTACCCTACACACACACACACACACACACACACACACACACACACACACACACACACACACACACACACACACACACACACACACACACACACAAACACACCAACAACAACAACAGCAAAAAAAAACCCAATCAACAGCCAATAGACTCGAATAATCCTTTCCAAATTGTTGTTTTCAGCGGTCTGCTACAGAAAACAAACTGCTTCAATGCTGGGACTTGACTTCTCCTTAACTTCCTGAGGAGTCATGGGGGCAAACACTTTCAGGCCTGGAGTTAACGTACGTCAGTGCTGACTCCACTCTCCCCAAAAGTTCTTCGGGTGATACTATAAACTGTGGCCCAGTGTGCGAACGCACGCAGAACATCTTGCGCACCCGTTAAATCCTGTTCCGCTTTTCGTAAGAGTAGGCCATTGTGTGCCGGTGGGAACAGATGACAAGATTTACAAAAACTGCAAAACACACGGGGACTGGATGTAAAAAAAAAAGCACATGAGTGCTTATTCCATTATCGTCGATATGAAAGAATAATTTTTTTTAATTTCTTAGACCATCATGCCGAAGCCTAACCTCTCGGCTGATCTACTTCTGTGGGGATCCAAGGGGTGGGGGAAGGGGAAGGGGGCTGTTATTATATATAGCACCCCCACCTTCTGGAAATTCTGTGTCAGGAATTCTCTCTTTTCTATCCCTTTATATGTTTCTGCTTTATTCCTTTTCTTTCCTGTCACCTCCTCCTTAATTGTCTATTTTCTGCCTTCTTGGTCCAATCTCCTGCCTGTTTGGGTTTTGGGGTTGTTTTTTGGAAAAACACTTAAAAGGTACCAATTCTCTCCCACGCCGAAGTCGGGTGCGCTAGGCCTGATTTGTCAGGCGCTTAACAGCAGCGTAACGCATTTTTCCTCATATGACAGATAGGAATAATTGCTGTCTGAGCGTTCGATAAAGAAGAAGAAGAGGAATGCGAAGAAGAAGAAGAAGAAGAAGAAGAAGAAGAAGAAGAAGAAGAAGAAGAAGAAGAGAAGAAGAAGAAGAAGAAGAGGAGGAGGAGGAAGGAGAGAAGAGAGAGAGGAAGGAGGAGGAGGAAGAAGAAGAAGAGAGAGAGAAGAAGAAGAAGAAGAAGAGAAGAAGAAGAAGAAAAGAAGAAGAAGAAGAAAGAGAAAGAAGAAGAAGAAAACAACAACAACAAACAAACAACAGCAACAACAACAACAAACAACAACAAGAATCCAATTCTGTAATACATCCCCCCAAATGAAATTCTACAATAAAGTTGTTGTTGGTATTTTTCTCTAGTGTCGCAAAGTTACCCCTCGTCAAGGTATAGACGCTCAGAGACGACCCCGCATCTCCAACCCCAAAGGGCCGATGGCTAGGATGGAGGTAGCAGAGGCCAGAGCTGGACTTGAAGGCCACAGACCCGCAACCCTCTGTCTGTATACACTGCAGCACACATTCCGTTTTCGACCTGGACACTGACGTCATCCTAGCTGACGTCACACTTTGATGAGTCACGGCCATCCAGAGCGACGACGATGACGTCACAGCAGCGGTGACGTCAGGACTGACGATGATGGTGAGAAACCAGGCGACACGGACTAGTAGTAGGAAAGGGTTATTATCCATGCTGAGTGGTGGTATGTGTGTGTATGAGTGTGTGTGTGTGTTGTGGGTATTCAACACTACCACCGCCAGTCTGGGCTGCTTCACTAACTTGCTGTTAAGGGAGTTTTGCTTGTTTATATAGGATTCGCAGAAGCTATGTATACTTCTCAACATTTTGTAAGAAAGAGCTCTCTCTCTCTCTCTCTCTCTCTCTCTCTCTCTCTCTCTCTCTCTCTCTCTCTTCTCTCTCTCTCTCTCTCTCTCTCTGTCTCTGTCTGTCTGTCTCTCTCTCAATTTACTTTTTGTGACAGATTGGTAGAGGAATTGTGTGTTTTCGATATTTTTTCCGGTCTATACTGCAGGGGATGGGATAGCTCAGTGGTCAGAGCACTCGCTTTCCCCAAGCTAAGGTTAAGCAGCATTGAGCGTGGTTACCATGTGGATGTGTGACCGTTTGCGCACCTTGGCTTGGCATCAGTACAGTCCCCCACTTCACCCAGCTGTAAATGGGTACCTGCCCTCTTTGAGGACAGGAAGGTAAAGCAGCGAAGGAGAGGAGATGGGCGCCGCCCTCAACATGCGGCCCCTAGAGGTGAGAGGTCTCTGATGCCTTGCTCTTCAGCGACCACATTGGTTATGGGACACCTTTACCTTTTATCTGAATAACGCTATTTCTCTCGAGTTGTAACAATCATTTTTGGTCAGTGTTTCTGTTCTACATTAACATAATCAGCCCCAAAACGTGTTCTTTGAGTGGAATACTTGTGCATAGAACTACACTTTAAAACAATTCACAGTGGCACTTCCTTGGCAAATAATCCAGTGGTATTGAAACGGCAAAAAATTCCCACAGTCGGAGCATGGCTATCTTAATGGAGAGCAAAAATGGTCAGAAACACAGACATTAAATTTCACCATTGGTGAGCCTTCTTCTTCAATTGTTTTTTATTTCGAGGATACAGAAAAAACATTAATATGCTTTTTTTTTTGCATCTGGTCCCCGTGTGCATGTGATTTTGTCAATTTTATTGCCTGTTCTCACCGGCACATAATGGCCTTCTCTTCCGAAAGGCAGAGTGCATGCACGGGCATACACATATGCGTGCGGGTGCGTGCACATATTCACACACATACACATGCATGCATGTAGGTCATTGTGTGCCGGTGGGAGCAGATGATAAGATTGACAAAACTGCATACATGGGCACTGGATGTAAAAAATAAAAAAATAAAAAGCACATGAGTGCTTATTCCACTATCAATGATATAAAAGAATAACTTTAAAAAAAAAAACAATGCATGCTCACACGCAAGTAATATGTATGAACATACACATGCACGCACGTTTGTACATAACACAAGCATGCACGCTGCTCTCCTCTTCTCTCTCTCTCTCTCTCTCTCTCTCTCTCTCTCTCTCTCTCTCTCTCTCTCTCTCTCTCTCTCTCTCTTATCTGTCTCTCTCTCTCTCTCTCTCCTCTCTCTCCTCTCTCTCTCTCTCTCTCTCTCTCTCTCTCTCTCTCTCTCTCTCTCTCTCTCTCTCTCTCTCTCTCGGGGGCGGTCACGGTCACGAGAAGTGAAGTGGACAGGGCGTACATTTTCTGTGAGCAGCAGTAAAACTAGAAATTCAGTCAAAAATGCCAGTTACTGGACTTCCAGCGGCTGTGGAGAGGACCTTAGGCGCCCTGCTGACTGACAATGCAGTTTCCAGCTGGAAAGTGGCAGGAGAAGGGGACAGCGTGGTTTTTGTCTTGCGACTGAAACCAGTGGACACAACAGTGTCAACCAACATGGCGGATCCAACAGTGAATTGCAGCACACAAGCACAGTACTACAGGAAGAAATCATTTTCTCAAAGACGACGAGATGTTGAGCGCTCTCGAAAGCATAAAGAGAAGCAGGCAAGTGTTGTGTGTGAAAGTGACTGTGTCCTCAGTGCCTCGAGTCTGCCTGACAGTGGAGTAGAACAAGGGAATACAGCATGTGTAGATACACATGGAAAAGATCTACCAACAACACACACACAGGACATCAACACAAAAACATCAGTTAAGTTGCCATCATCGGTTGATTTAGAACCTCCCTGTATGTCTGATTGTAGTGACTGTGCTGATATGTGTGTTTTGCAGCCTGAGGTGAACGATGATAATATTGTTGGTCCATTCGACACAAGAAATGTCAAACAGTACGTGGCTACTCTAACTGATAGATCCGTACAGAAAAGGCTAAGAGACAGACAAAGAAATACACACTTTAGAAAATCCGTGCTACATCATTCAGACGGTGAAGATAGTGTGACGTGTGAGTCAGACGACATTGTGATCCAGTGCGCATGCCAACCAGACACTGAGCCAGTATGTGTGTACTGGTTTGTCAAACAGCAAGAGAAAAACATGCTAAAAGAGGAACGTGTCAAACTCGCCAGTTTGCGGAATGGGAAGCGAATCCAGAACACACTACACACGGAGACCCTATCGTGTGCTTCAAGGGACTTAGCACACTTAGAGAACTATTACAGCAGTGTCTTGGCTAGGCCTAGCCTAGACCTAAGGGTGTGTGTGTGACAAAGACTGGATGAAAGAAAGGCTCAGAATGCCGTAACATATCTGGACAGTAAAGAGTTTCGTGTCTCGATGTACATTACTAATCAATGCTGTGGATTCCATGGCTTGGAGTAGTGTCGTGTGTCAGCTTAAAGCAATTATCGTTATGGTTATTCGGCAACCCCCTTCATGTATGGGCCAATGGCCTTTTTTCATGAATAAACCTTTCGAGTTCGAGTTCGAGTTCTTCTCTCTCTCTCTCTCTCTCTCTCTCTCTCTCTCTCTCTCTCTCTCTCTCTCTCTCTCTCTCTCTTCTCTCTCTCCTCTCTACTACTCCTCCACACACACACACACACACACACACACACACACACACACACACACACACACACACACACACACACAGAGGTCTTTATAAACATCTTGCGCACACGTTAAATTCTGTTCCGCTTTTCGTAAGAGTAGGCCATTGTGTGCCAGTGGGAACAGATGACAAGATTTACAAAACTGCATACACATGGGGACTGGATGTAAAAAAAAAAGCACATAAGTGCTTCTTCCACTATCCTCGATATAAAAAGATGAATAAATAAATAAATGAATAAAATAAAACACCATCCCGTGTTGCGAACGCAAATAGAGCGTCTTGTGTATCGTTGATACCTGTTCTGCCTTTGGGAAGAGTAACCCATTTAATAATAAATAATAATCCATGGAATTTATGTGTGCGGCTGGGAACGGTTGACAAAATTGTCATAACTGCATGCACACAGACACCGGGTGTACAAAAAACGCATGAATGTTTATTTCTTTATCCTCGAAATAGATCAATAAATGATTTCTAAAAATGATCAAAACAGTACTAATGCAGGAATTGATTGATGAATCCAAACAGTTCAGAACATGAATAACAAATAATGTGAACTGTTCCGTGAGTTCTCTGTCACAATTTACAATGATTGATTCCCGTGAACCCTTTTGAGCTATAGAGAAACAAAACATCAATAAATGAATAACTGGTATAAAAAGGAAGAGCAAAAACATAGGTACATGGGTATTAAAAATGCAAAGGTAGGAAATCAATGTACTGAGTTATTGTGCACAGTTCCTTCCCTTGGTCTCATTGCTTCATAATGTGTTTGTATAGTTTTCGTTACACCTCTGGTTTGCTTCAGTTAGGTAGTATAGTATAGTTTTCTTCAATTTTCGTGTTATGGTATTCGTGTGTATTATTATATATATATATATATATATATATATATATATATATATATATATATATATATATATATATATATATATATATATATATATATATATATATCTTGGGGACAACTGGAACGCCTAGCCCAGAACCGAGATGCCTGGAGACAGCTGGTTGGCGGCCTATGCCCCAGAAGGGACCACAGGCAGACATGACATGACATGACATACATATATAGATGTATATATATATATGGAAAGCGACTTTGTTATATGTATGTCTTTTGTCTGCATAAGCATCGTATGTTAATTGCTCATAAGCTGTAGCTTGCTCTATTTCCCTGCTGTATCGCTGTCTGCTTATGATTTATGTGTATTGAATGAACCATTTTAAAACTAGTTAAAAGATAATAAAATAATAATTTAAAAAAACCACTCACACTCATAAATGACGCACACATACATACAAACACACGAATGCAGACGCGCACACACGCAGGTGCTGTTTTAGTGTTTTAGCTTTCTTTTAGGTGTTCTCAATCTTTTGCAAAGTATAGGCAGTCGTTTTTTGTGCAGTACTTGTATAAATAATTTACGTAAATGGTTGACCATTTTTTTGCTCTTGTGGACAAGGTATTCGAAAAACAAACTACTTTGACTTTAGTCACGACAAGGATTGTTATACACACTTATTAGCCGTTGTGTGTGTGTCAAGTCAAGTCAAGTCAAGTCAAACTTTTATGTCCAGATGGTACATTAGATAAGCAGTGCAATTGCTTTTTCTCATCAAGCCATCCATCTAAGAAAAAAAAATCATATATATGCATTTTTTTTAATGTGTGAGTGTGCACGCGCGCGCGTGTGCACCCATGTGTGTATGCGTGTGTCTTTCTTTGTCTCTGTGTTTCTTGGTCCATTCTCCTGCCTTTTATCCAGAAAGTCTTTAAAAATGCAAAACAAAACAAAAACACAAACAAAACAATTCTCTCCCATGCAGAAAACGAATGTGCTGGGCCTGACTTGTCAGGTGTTTAAACCGCAGCGCAACGTATTTTCGCTCATATAACAGACAACAATAGTTGCTTTCTGAGCGTTTGACGATGAAGAAGAAGAAGAAGAAGAAGAAGAAGAAGAAGAAGAAGAAGAAGAAGAAGAAGAAGAAGAAGAAGAAGAAACAAGAAGAAGAACAAGAAGAAGAAGAAGAAGAAGAAGAAGAACAAGAACAACAAGAACAAGAACAAGAAGAAAAACAAGAACAAGAACAAGAACAAGACAAGGATCTATGGTTGACAAAGTGCCTACAAAAAAAAACTACAAAAAAACCTTCGCACTTCAAAGATGTAATCCAGCTCTTAGCGAAAAAAAACTCCACAAAACCCCACAAAAACTCACCCTGCTGAACAGGTCAACTAAACCGATAGCCTAAAAGTAAAAAGCACTGAGGGTCAGAGTAGAATTGTTGTCGTGGTATTTGCTTTCTGAAACCCAAGTTCAACTTCCTTGTAGGTAGACCCCTCTCTTTGAGCACAGGGCAGTCACTTGGCCGCATGTTTACCCTCCTGTTTTTTGTGTGTGTGTTCCATTCAGTATTAAAGTGCTGGGATATAGCCTGCTTTGAGGTGTTGGATGCATGGGGGAGAGAGAGAGAGAGAGAGAGAGAGAGAGAGAGAGAGAGAGAGAGAGAGAGAGAGAGAGAGAGAGACAGACAGACAGACAGACAGACAGACAGACAGACAGACAGACAGACAGACAGACAGACAGACAGACACAGACACAGAGACAGACAGACAGACAGACAGACAGACAGATATTTATTCTTTTATTGATTTGATTGATTTATTCTTTTATATCTAGGATAATGGAGTAAGCACTCTTGTGCTTTTTTACATCCAGTCCCCGTGTGTATGCAATTTTGTAAATATCATCTGTTCCCACCGGCACACGATGGCCTACTCTTACGAAAAGCGGAACAGGATTTAACTGGTGAGCAAGATGTTCTGCGTGCGTTCGCACACGGGGCCTCGGTTTAAAGTCTCACCCGAAAGACTATTGGGGAGAGTGGAGTCAGCACTGATGTTAACTCCAGGAGAAAAATCTCCTCGACCGGACTCAACCTGGGTCGTAACAAATTGCCAGCGCAAATGTTCTGACCGAGGCAGGAGCGAGAGAGAGAGGAGAGAGAGAGAGAGAGAGAGAGAGAGAGAGAGAGAGAGAGAGAGAGAGAGAGAGAGAGAGAGAGAGAGAGAGAGAGAGTGAGAGAGAAGGGAGAGAGAGAGAGAGAGAGAGAAGGGGGGGCGGGCAAAGTATGGCTGTTTTAACGGAAAGAAAAGTTGGTAGGTTAGTCTTTTTTTTTCGTTTTGTTTCCGGGCATATTTCCTGTCGGTATTGGACTAAGTGACTTTTAGAGTTTAGGTAGAGGCGCTCTCTCTCTCTCTCTCTCTCTCTCTCTCTCTCTCTCTCTCTCTCTCTCTCTCTCTCTCTCTCTCTCTCTCTCTCTCTCTCTCTCTCTCTCTCTCTCTCTCTCTCTCTCTCTACAGGTCAACTAAACGGATAGCCTAAAAGTAAAAAGCACTGAGGGTCAGAGTAGAATTGTTGTCGTGGTATTTGCTTTCTGAAACCCAAGTTCAACTTCCTTGTTGGTAGACCCCTCTTTGACCCCTCATCCGGCAGTCGGATGAGCCTGGCTTCCAATAATATTCAATTTTTACACCAGTGGTCTTCTTCTATCATGTGGATTGCACCTGTGCCATTGAGTGCCTTCTAAAAGTGTGTACTAGTGATGTATCAATGATATATCAATCAAAAGTAAGCCAGTTTTGTTTTTTGTTTCTTTTTCAAATTTTCTTATTGGGATGGACACACATGACTTGAGATGCCGTAACCTAGTCCGCCACCACCTTGTGTCTGTGTTGGTGTTGCCAGATGTGAAGTACCTCTCAAGCCCCCTTGTGTGGAGTACCTCTCAAGCTCCCAGACTGATGGCCATCCACCCCATGCTGGCCATCCACCCGTTCCTGATTGTGTGTTTGTGTGTAGGCCTACATAGGCGAGCCAAGTACTAGGACTCCTTACCATGGAGACGGATCATCTTAGTATTGCCACTAGCCTACACCTAGTTTGTATTGAGGCCTATGCCCTATTGACAGCCTTGCGCCGTGGTGAAAAGTGTTGAAGAGACTAGTGAAGTGGCTGTTTCCAGTATGTGAGTACCAACTGCTGTATAAGTCGGGTATGGTTATTCCCATATAGACCTGAACCATGTGAGGGCCACATCTAACCTTCCCTCCCAATGTGGGCTGGTGGGTGGCTCTCCACTTCTCTTATGCTGTGACTTTTTTCTACTTTTTTTTCCGTGACTGTTCTTTTTCCTGATATTTCCTTTCTTATTATTTTTTTTTCTGTTAATAGTTATGTGATTCAGTGCTACCTCCAACACACCTTCCACAATGCGACCAACAACTAGATCAGAAAGTGCTAAGCACTCATTATCATTAGAAAACATTCAATTCACTAGAGATAGTCGTCAGGTAAAATTCGTGGCAGCTCCCAAACACCTACCTACATGGAGAACAGTGCTACACAATAGATACATAGACACACTCAAGTCAGACACTGCAACAACTACATGGCATGACTTAACAAAATCAAATGAAAGCATACCAGATCTGGACATTTACTTGGCTACACTTCCACCACAGCTTAACAAAACATTCCTGCAGCTCTTCCTAGACAAATCAAAACTACTGACAATCACAATATATCATTCAACAGGGACCATACTAATTCAAGGAAACACATGCCAGGAGTGGTTGGAAACAGAATTTGACATTTTAAAGAATATAGTATATAGTATATGTGACTGTGCTAGCAAAGGAAATCACACTGATCCCTCTTCCTCCCCTGCGTATCTGCCTGTGCCTGGAACTTTGCTAGCCATCACTGCACCTGCTGACCATGTGCATCTACCTGCAGGCGAAGCTTTGCCTGCCGTTACCCTCCCCCCAGTAGTGGACAGTTTTCCCCACATGTTGCCAGGAGACAAACAGTCGCCTGCACCGTCTCCTCATCCTCCCCCTCCTTCCTCCCCACCTCCAAGCCAGCTCCTTCAGTCGCCAGGAGACAAACAGTCGCCTGCACTGTCTCCTCATCCTCCCCCTCCTTCCTCCCCACCTTCAAGCCAGCTCCCTCAGTGCTCAGCTGACACCGTCCCCACTGAACCATCTCCCCAGCAACCCCAGCTCTCTTCTGCCCCTCCAGCTGACTCCCTGTGTATTGACACAACCCCCCTACCCCACCCCCTGGACAATGACACCTCTCACCCACGAACTCCCTTGATCCACCCTCCTACCCTCATCTTTACCACCCCCTCTCCATCTAGTCCCAGCACCACCCCCTCTCCTGACTCTAGCCTTTCTATACCTACTTCTGACCATCTCCCTCTGCCTTCACAATCAAGTCCCACACAATTACACATCCACACAAAATCTCCACCCAGTCTCGTTAGCTTGGCCACATCAGCCCTACCCACACTCACACAAGTTCACTGCCAGCTGTCCGCAGCCATCTCCGCCATCACTGCCCTCAAAGCACAGGTCGATGCCTTACAGACAGAGAACAAACACTTACACCAACAGATAGAGATAACAGCCAGCACCAGCAAAGACAGCTCAGTCCAAACAAAAAACCACATGAAAGCCACAGAACAAACACTGAACTCAACCATTGCTGACCTTACTCAGCAAAACGCTCAAATGCAGAAAACAGTTGACAATCAAGCCAAAAGCCTCTCTGCTTTCAATGACTGGCAAAAGCACATTAACAAAGAAATCAAGCAATTGAAAAAAACACCACCATCAACTACTATATCATACCCACCACACTCCAACAATCATTCAGTCACCTCCACTCCAAAGTCTCACACCAACAAACAAACAACAACCTCCAAAATTCTTCTAAGTGACTCCCTCTCTGACATATCAGACACCCCAATAGATGATGAATTTATCTCCGCAATCCCCACTAATAATAAGTTTTCACCCCTAGATCCTGACCAAAATCCCAGTCCCAAACAACTCCCTCCACCCTCACCCTCCCCCCCCCCCCCCCCACCCAAACGTAAACTGATGAAAAATCCAGTTTCTTCTGTCAATTCCAAAGTATCCCCTCCACCACCCCCTCCCCCAACACCTTTAGAAGCACTGCTGAGAAAGTCTGTCCCCACTGCCAACCAAGAGTTACTCATTGGTGACTCTGTCCTAAATGCAGTTGGAGACAGAACTCCTACCCATGGCGGACCAGCGAGAAACCTGTCAGTGCCAGGCCTGACCATCCAACACCTGCTGAAGTGGCTATCCACCCTTCCTCCTTCTCCACACATCAAACGAGTCACCTTCCATGTTGGCATCAACAACTGCTTACAAAGTGGCCCAGTTGATTGCACGTGGCAACGTGTGGTCAGAGGACTATGCCAGGCTTTCCCCTTTGCCAGCATAAAAGCCTCTTCCATCCTCCCTCCTTATGGCCGACACCATGCCACCAAATCTGTGAGGGACTCCAACGCCAGCCTCTTCAAGGTCTGTGATAAAGAGAGGGTGAATTACATCGATCACACCCCCTCTTTTCAGACCAACAGTGGGGCACCCAGGAAAGCCCTGTATAAATACATGGACCGTTTCCACCCAAGTACAAGTGGTATAGCGGCCATAATTAACAACTTATACCAGCTTCCAAAACCTCTGCTCCCTACTCCAACCAACAAGGACAACCGCCAGATGCAAAGGACACAGCTAGGTATAACTAACAGATGGTCTCACTGCAGCAACAGCGAAGTGCTACTCCCGACACCTGGAACCAAAAGGACTGCCAATAGTGTACCTGATAGGCCTACAGGCAACAGGTCCACTTGGCGGGACTTTGAGGAGCACTTCCCACCACTTCCTGCAGCCAGAACCAACAATGCCTGGGGCCTCCCCAGCACCACTCATTCACAAAACACACAGAAACTGCTGGAAAGCCTGCTGAATACCATCCAACAGGCCCTTCATTAGGCATCTCATTCATCTAAATAGAAAGTAAGGCCAGAAGTGGGCCATCCCCAGCCCACACCCAGAATATCACTAGGAGAAACCAGATGTTTTTCCATCATTCCAACTATGTGTGTGTGTGTGTGTGTGTGTGTGTGTGTGTGTGTGTGTGTGTGTGTGTGTGTGTCTGTGTGTGTCTGTGTGTGTCTGTGTGTGTGTGTGTGTGTGTGTGTGTGAGTGTCTGTGTGTCTGTATCTGTGTCTGTGTCTGTGTCTAGGTCTGTGCCTGTGTGACGGTTTTTTGTTTGTTTGTTTTTGTTTGTTTGTTTTGTTTGGTTATATATATATGTGTATATATATATATGTATGTATATATATATATGTATATATGTATGTGTATGTGTGTGCATAGATAGATAGATAGATAGATAGATAGATAGATAGATAGATAGATAGATATAGATATAGATATAGATATATATATATATATATATTATATATATATATATATAAGATTATTGTCGAGAATCTTTATGTTTAGTGGGGGTTTTTTTTTGGGGGGGGGTTTCTTCTTTTCTTTTTATTTTTTTAATCTTATTTTAATCATTTATTTATTCTATTTTGTTTTATTCTATTCACTTATTTAATTTATTTTATTTATTTTCTTTGGGGGGGGATAGTTTGTTTGTATTGGGAGAGAGGTTGTTGATTCTGTCTTTGAGTTTTGTGGGGTGTGTGTGTGTGTGTGTCGTGCGTGCGTGCGTGCGTGTGTGTGTGTTGTGTGTGTGTGTGTGTGTGTGTGTGTGTGTGTGTGTGTGTGTTGTGTGGTGTGTGTGTGTGTGGTGTGTGTTTAGTGGTTGCTTGTGTATGTGTGTTGTTGTTGTTGTTATTATTATTATTGGTTGATTTTGTTTTGTGTGTGCGTTCATTATTATTATTATTATTATTACTATTACTATTATTATTATTATTATTATTATTATTATTATTATTATTATATTATTATCATTATTATATTTATTTAGCCTTTAATGTTGTTATCGCTTGCCTGCTTGCTTGTTTGCTCATTTGCTGTTCCCTATTACAAGTCGCTGTGGAAGTGTGGAAATATCACCTCATTTTTTTTCTACTTAATCTAACCCTTTATTTCATTATAAGTTATATAACATATTTGGGGTGTACTTCTGTGTACTGTGTACTTGGTAAAAAACAACAACCCTCTTTTATTACATTATACTGTTCTAGTTTTGTGGTTTCATTTGCTTATTCTGTCATTCACTGAACTTGTACTGCGAAAAGTGCCTATAGTCAGAGACATTGAATGCTGTATAGCAGAAGAACCCACACCAGGATTTTCCCCTCTTCCTACCTGTGTAAACACCTGACCAACACTACAGATCTCGTCATTATTGTGACAAAAGCGCTGACAGTGAAGTGTGTGACCACTGAGTAGTGAGTGGACTGTTTCCTGAATTGCCTAACTGCTGACGTCATCAGACACGTCTCAGTAATTATTGTAGGCAGTTGCAATACTGCCTCTCTTTGGACACCTGCCAGCCTTCAAGTGGCCTTTAGAAACACATCGCTAGGAGACTCTAAAAGTGACGCGACTGTGTTGAAACTTCTAATTCTACTGAGGAGTGTGTTTGACTTTGAAGCAGCTGTTGTGATTCATACCAGCTCAGACTTCTGAGTCTGTATTGTTTCTCAGTTTTGCTTACTTTTAATCAATCTCCCTATTATTCTTTTCTGGTGTCTTCCAATTTGTTTGCTTCGTTTTGTTTTCTTTTTACTCATTGAAGTGTGTTGATACTTTCAATTTTACTGTCAAATTTGTTTGACTTGAAGTAGCTGTTGCCATCCATACCAGCTCAGACCTGATTTTTGTATTGTCAATTTTTAGTAGTTGAATCACCTTACCTATCTATATTTGGGGGGGTTCTTTGCAGTTGTTGTTTTGATTGTTTCTTCCTACTTATTATCTCCCCCCCCCCTCTCTCTCTCTAACACACACATTTCCAGCTAAAACCAACACACATTGATGCATTCAAGACTCAACATGTGGCCCTCTAAGGAAAGTCTACGAATTTGCCACTTAAACATAAATCATGCAGTTAATAAAATTGACGACATATCAACACTTATTAGAAACCATGGCAAACCATTTCACATACTAGGCTTATCGGAATCAAGACTTTCGAAGCACATAGTTGACACTGATTTATATATCCCTGGATATAAATTCATACGAAAGGATCCACAAAAGCAAAAATAAACAGGAATCATCATATATATCAGTGAATCTATAACATTCAAGCGTCTCATCCATCTAGAACATTATGATGTAGAATCTGTCTGGTTTGAAGTGTCCATAAAAGGTTCACCACCTATTGCGATGGGATTCTGCTATAGGAATCTAGCAGAAAGAAAAAATTGGATTGATAAGTTTGATGCAATGATGAACGCAGTCTTATTAGAATCCAGGGAAGTAATACTACTAGGTGATTTTAATATTGATCTAACAAAAGTAAATAATGCATGGACGCAAATTACTAATTCATTCAACCTTCACCAACTAGTTAGTTTACCCACGAGAGTCACACAAAACTCAAGCACAATAATTGATCACATCTACGTATCAAATCCTAAAAACATCATAGAAACATGTGTCCCTGTCTATAACTGCAGTGATCACTACCCAGTATGTATTACATGGTCAAAAAAAGGAACAAAAATTCCCAAACCTGGCCATAAAAACATAACATATTGTTCCTTTGCAAAATTTAATGAAAAGCTTTTCCTTCTCGAACTAAGTAACTCGATGCTCTCAGAAACATTCAACATTACTGATCCAGACTTGGCTATCGATTTTTGGATAAAAACTTTCACTGAAATTTACAATAAACATGCTCCACTTAAAACCATAAGGGTCAAACATGTCCCCAAACCGCCTTGGCTCACAAAAGAACTAGAAGAAGCATGCTATCTTAGAGATTTCTTAAAAAAACATAAATACCATGAAGAGTCAAAAAGATTACGAAACGCCATAAACTCACAGAAACGTCGAGAAAAAAAAGAAATATTTCCAAGATTAACTATCCTCCAAACAAAACTCAAAAATCATTTGGAGGGCCATTAATCAAATAACAAACAAACAATCATCTTCCAAATCAAATGTAATCAAAGATGTTACTGCTGAACAACTCAACAATCACTTCATAAACGTTTCTACTAATGTTGTTAGCAATGACAATTAAAAATCCAATAACCTAAACACATTTAAAACAATACTGCCAAGAAAAGCATATTCCCTCAAAACTCCACATACCATTTATTTCTGTTTTTGAGGTCCATAATTACATGATTCACCTCAAACAGTCAAGGACACGAGGTCTTGATGGAATAGACAGCAGAATTC
>CM060326.1:49022331-49034831 GCA_030674155.1 Stramonita haemastoma | reverse complement strand
CTCTCTCTTCTCCTCTCTCTCTCTAACAAGGATAATGTCTGTCCCCTTGTGAATGGACGAAAAGCTCATCACATTAAACTGTCATTCTCTCTCTCTCTCTCTCTCTCTCTCTCTCTCTCTCTCTCTCTCTCTCTCTCTCTCTCTCTCTCTCTCTCCTTCTCTCCTTGTGTCTGTCTGTCTGTCTGTCTGTCTGTCTGTCTGTCTGTCTGTCTGTCTGTCTCTCTCTCTCTCTCTCTCTCTCTCTCTCTCCCCTCTCTCTCTCTCTCTCTCTCTCTCTCTCTCTCTCTCTCTCTCTCTTCGCAGTCACGAGAAGTGAAGCGGACAGGGCGTACATTTTCTGTGAGCAGCAGTAAAACTAGAAATTCAGTCAAAAATGCCAGTTACTGGACTTCCAGCGGCTGTGGAGAGGACCTTAGGCGCCCTGCTGACTGACAATGCAGTTTCCAGCTGGAAAGTGGCAGGAGAAGGGGACAGCGTGGTTTTTGTCTTGCGACTGAAACCAGTGGACACAGCAGTGTCAACCAACATGGCGGATCCAACAGTGAATCGCAGCACACAAGCACAGTACTACAGGAAGAAATCGTTATCTCAAAGACGACGAGATGTAGAGCGTTCTCGAAAGCATAAACAAAAGCAGGCAAGTGTTGTGTGTGAAAGTGACTGTGTCCTCAGTGCCTCGAGTCTGCCTGACAGTGGAGTAGAACAGGGGAATACAGCATGTGTAAATACACATGGAATAGACCTACCAACAACACACACACAGGACATCAACATAAAAACATCAGTTAAGTTGCCATCATCGGTTGATTTAGAACCTCCCTGTATGTCTGATTGTTGTGACTGTGCTGATATGTGTGCTGATATGTGTGTTTTGCAGCCTGAGGTGAACGATAATATTGTTGGTGC
Source organism: Stramonita haemastoma (assembly GCA_030674155.1). NCBI lineage: Eukaryota > Metazoa > Mollusca > Gastropoda > Neogastropoda > Muricidae > Stramonita > Stramonita haemastoma. The sequence goes on along the minus strand of CM060326.1, from coordinate 49,033,925 downwards.
ATTCGACACAGGAAATGTCAAACAGTACGTGGCTACTCTAACTGATAAACCCGTACAGAAAAGGCTAAGAGACAGACAAAGAAATACACACTTTAGAAAATCTGTGCTACATCATTCAGACGGTGAAGATATTGTGACGTGCGAGTCAGACGACATTGTGATCCAGTACGCATGCCAACCAGACACTGAGCCAGTATGTGTGTACTGGTTTGTCAAACAGCAAGAGAAAAACATGTTAAAAGAGGAACGTGTCAAACTCGCCAGTTTGCGGAATGGGAAGCGAATCCAGAACACACTACACACGGAGACCCTATCGAGTGCTTCAAGGGACTTAGCGACACTTAGAGAACTACTACAACGGTTTCTGGGCTAGCCTAGACCTAAGGGTGTGTAGTGTGACAAAGACTGGACGAAAGAAAGGCTCAGAATGCCGTAACATATCCGGACAGTAAAGTGTTTGTGTCTCGATGTACATTACTAATTAATGCTGTGGTTTCCATGGCTTGGAGTAGCATCGTGTGTCAGCTTAAAGCAATTTTCGTTATCGTTATTCGGCAACCCCCTTCATGTATGGGCCAATGGCCTCTCTCTCTCTCTCTCTCTCTCTCTCTCTCTCTCTCTCTCTCTCTCTCTCTCTCTCTCTCTCGGGGGACGGATAGCCTAGTGGTCAAAGCATTGCGCTGGCAATTTGACGACCCGGGTTCGAGTCCGGTCGAGGAGATTTTTCTCCTGGAGTTAACATCAGTGCTGACTCCACTCTCCCCAAAAGTCCTTTGGATGACACTTTAAACCGAGGCCCCGTGTGCGAACGCACGCAGAACATCTTGCGCACATGTTTAATCCTGTTCCGCTTTTCGTAAGAGTAGGCCATCGTGTGCTGGTGGGAACAGATGACATTTACAAAACTGCATACACACGGGGACTGGGTGTAAAAAAGCACATGAGTGCTTATTCCATTATCCTTGATATAAAAGAAAAAGAATAAATCAAATCTCTCTCTCTCTCTCTCTCTCTCTCTCTCTCTCTCTCTCTCTCTCTCTCTCTCTCTCTCTCTCTCTCTCTCTCTCTCTCTCACCTTCTCACTTTCTCTCTCTCTGTCTCGTGTCTGTCCTGTCTATGCAACCGTCTCTATTCTGTTGATTTGTATGTTTCACATGTTGCAGTTTCCCGATATTCCCCGACATTTAATAGCTTTATATATAAATGAATGATTGGCAGATTGATTCACTTGTTTTTTTTACTTTCATAGCGTTATGTGTAATAGAACAGTTGGTTGATTGATTCACTAGATGTTTTTTTTATATGTCATAGCTTTATGCTTAAATCATACGATTGGCTGATTGATTCACCAAATTTTGATGTTCATATTCTTATACACGAATATGCGACTGGTTGATTGATTGGTTGATTGATTCACTTTTTTTTTTAAAAAGAGGGCTGGATGAAAACAAGCCACCATTGTGCTTAATCTTTTCCCTCAATAAAAATGTTCATTCATTCAAAATGTTCATGCATTCATTCATTCTCTCTCTCTCTCTCTCCTCTCTCTCTCTCTTCTCTCTCTCTCTCTCTCTCTCTCTCTCTCTCTCTCTCTCTCTCTCTCTCTCTCTCTCTCTCTCTCTCTCTCTCTCAAGTACCATGACACCCCCACCCCACCCCACCCCCACTTCAGAACTTGCATTCTAAACAAAGAAATCAGCCAGATCTTTACAATATCTTCAAACCAATCTGGATTCAAATTACTGTTCAATGTCCGGAGAACCATGTTATGTAGGTGCAGGCTTACGAGTTAATGATAAAAGATTTAACCGTGTTTTTGACCAGATGAGATAATTTTCGCTCTTTCGTTTGCGAGTACTTTTGTGTGTCCGAAAAAAAAGGGCATTGTTGTGTAATTTCAGTGATGATATAGATCTTTTCAAGCCGTTGCAAGTTCTGAGCACATAGAGCTGACGCGTTTCTTGTCTCTGCGTGGATCAATACCACTATAAAGGTTAATTCCCTTTTTCAAATATTGAATCCTTTAATGTGATTGGACTGTTTTTCTTCTTAGGTAGACGGATATAAAAAAAAATTGATGTGTATTCCTCTCCATCGATAAAAGATACATTTTGTTTGTTCTTCCGTTCTCTATCTGTCTGTCTGTCTGTCTGTCTGTCTGTCTGTCTGTCTCTGTCTCTGTCTCTGTCTCTCTCTCTCTCTTCTCTCTCTCTCTCTCTCTCTCTCTCTCTCTCTTATCCCTGATAAGAGCGGGGACTGGATGTAAAAAGCACACGAGTGCTTATTCATTATCCTCTAATAAAAAAAAAAATTGCCTTGTCTTGCCTTGCCTTACCTTGCCTTGCCCCCCCCCCCCCCCCCCCCTCTCTCTCTCTCTCTCTCTCTCTCTTCTCTCTCTTTCTCTCTCTTCTCTCTCTCTGTCTCTCTCTGTCTCTCTCTGTCTCTCTGTCTCTCTTCTCTCTCTCTCTCTCTCTCTCCCTCTCTCTCTCTTCTCTCTCTCTCTCTCTCTCTCTCTCTCTCTCTGTCTAATGTTGTTGAGGTGTGGTTTCAAGCTGTTTTTACTTCAAAGAATTTTAAATCATGGAACCCAGTATAGCATTTTTATATCAATGGGGAGAGTTCATGGTATTTCACTAAAAACATGGGCATTTTATCATTGGCAATTTCTCTTGCTCTTCTTCTCACACCACACTCATGCAACTCATTCAAGGTTGTTGGGGTTTTTTTTGGCGTACTGCCTACAATCTGGCCACGCAAAATTTCATTTAATAGGTTTTTTTGCTTTTGAACTTTAAATCTACAAATCAATAACTAGATAAGGAAAAAATAACTGACTCAGTAATACAACAGTGAAAAATCTATTGAACAAATGAGTTTACTTGCAAATTACGAAGTTTGTGGCGAAAAAAATACAGGACTGGTACTTTGTATTGATGAATTCTGAATTTGCAATTAAATTCATTTCATTGTTTATCATAGTTCCTAAATATTCATATTCATGCACACGCTCCACTTTCACACCATCAACAAAACGATCTGAGATAGAATTACGAAAAGCAATTAGTAGATCTTTGGGGTGGGGGGGGGGAATACTGGAATATATTTTCATCAGTGTGCCATCAGATGCAATGCAATCTTTGTGTAAAAAGTGAAGGGGATAGGTGACAGAACTATGCCTGGTGGAGAACCAGTGAAAGCTGATTTTTTTCTGAGGGAATAGCATCTTGGAAGCAAATATCCCAAGTTTGGTTAATTAAGAAGCTCAAAATTCACAGAATGAATCTTGGAGAAACACTTCGGGAAAACAGTTTCATTGTAAGAAGATGGCGCTAAATGGTGTTGAAAGCAGGTGAGAAGTCAACGGAAAGAACATGTACAAAGGAACCAGGTTGTTCATGGGGAAGATAAGCATGATGAAGCAAGGCTACTGCAGTATCATGTATGCTTTTATTTGCTTTATATAAGAATTGGTCTTGATCAAAATGAGATGTGGTACAGAGAAGAATTTGTTTCAGAATGACAGGTTCAAACCACTTTATTACTAGGGGAGTCAGTGCCACTGGTCTGTAGTCATTTAAAGATGTAGGTTTGTTGTTTCTCACGAACTAGACAGATGTTTGATGTTTACCAGAGACTGGATACACGGTAGATATTCACAGACCAGAAAAATAAAACAGTAAACACATGACACAGATGCTCACCAAATGATCCCGACAAACATCCACCCAAGCCATCGGCACCAGAGGCTTTCGTCACATTCAACTTTTCAAACACATGTGTAACATCCTTTGCATCTACTTTGTAGCTGTCATCTTCTTCAATATTGTCATTACTGGCTTTTTTTTCATCTGAAAAAACAACAACATTTTTTTCAAGTCAATTTGTTATATCATCCCTTTCAAGGGGCAATAAAATGCGTTCAATTCCTCAGGAAAATTTTGTTGTCCAAAGGTTATTGATGACGTAATTTTTTTTACAGTTGTCTGGCAGAAATTACTTTCAGTCCCTTCCAAGCTTCTGCCATATTTTCCCGTTTGAAATTGCTCCTTAACTTCTGTTCCTCAGTTTGCTGTCTCGAGTTTCTTTCTGTGGTTTCTTTTTTCTGGAGTGTTTTCCTCAGCACTTTATTCCAGCTCTGAAAGGCAATTTTCTTTTCCCGAAGGGAAGGGATGATTAGGGTTTTTTTTGTTACCCATGGTTCATCATTGGGGAATACCTTTTATTTTTACATCTTTTCGGGACTCAATTATAATAATCTTCACAGAAGGTCGTATATTTTATGCATAAACATCAGTAGCTCTGTCAACACGTTTACTTGAATCAAAAACCACATACCAATCCGTACATTTCAAAATAATTGCTCCCCACATTTTGTTCGTCCCACACTTTCACACGTCTTTTTTTTTGTAACAGGTCCGATTTTTATTTTGAGTATGTATGAAGGGAGGAGATGTCTTTTGTTCTGATATATTTATATTTTAATGTATTTATTCTTTTATTTCGAGGATAACGGAATAAGCACTCGTGGGCTTTTTTACATCCAAACCCCGTGTGTATGAGGTTTTGTAGATTTTATCCTCCGTTCTCATCGGCATACAGTGGCCTACTCTTCCCAAAAAAAAGTGGAACGGGTTTAATGTATACACAAGATGTTTGATTAGATTTGCGAGTGGATGGAAGGGCATCATACTTGCATGGGCATACGTGTGAATGAACAAACAAGGGTAAATATTTGACAAGCCACGATTCTGTCAAGAACTGGCGATGTGACCCACAGTGCACAAATCCAACATCACTCAGTCAACTGTGCTAAATTTAGAGTGCCTTTTCCTTTTACCTTGTCCAAGTGTGGTCAGTTCCTACTATAATTAGCACCAGCTGGACCCATCTGGGCTGGGTTGGGATGGATTAATTAGCAGCTGAGAGCAGCTGAAAGTGGGGGGGGGGGGGAAACTGAATAGCTGTGGACCGTTTCCCTTATCAACCTACAACCTTGGACACAAACTCACCACAGACATGCTTGCGTTAACAATGAATGAGAGTATGAACGATCAATAATGACCCATTCGTGCAGAGCGCATATATTTGCACCCATAGCTTGCTCATGGCTGCACTCAGGATGTCCACGGTGCGGGGACCCCCTGTAGAGCAATCACCGAGAGTAAGCCACAGACATCGATATGGACTCAAACATCTGACGAATATCCTGCATCGCCATAGTTGTTGGGGTGGGGTTTTTTTTTGCCAGAAACAACGCACTCGTGCCATTGTTCCGATGCGAATAACTAGGCAGAGACATTGGCTATGTGTTCCAAGTGATTTAACATGGAATAAGAGTGAAAACAGCTTGTAGCCAGCTGTGTTGGGGACCATGCATGATTGATCAGAATGTAGTAGAAAGCTGAGTGTCGACACCTGAAAGCATTAGAATTCAGGGCTGCCCCATTCAGAGCAACTGCACCATTATCATTGTCAACATCATTGTTTATCTCTATTATCATCGTCGTCGTAGTAGCCGTCGTTGCTGCCGCCACAAGCACCATCATCATCAGCAGCAGCAGCAGTAACAGCGGCAAATTTATTATCAACACCATCAGCAGCAGAAGCAGCAGCAGCAGAGTAACAGCATCAGCAGCAGCAGCAGCAGTAACAGCAACATCATCATCATCATCATCATCATCATCATCATCATCATCATCATCATCATCATCATCACCACCACCATCATCATCACCATTATCACCGGCAACACCATCATCACCATCATCATCACCAACACCATCATAATCACCACCACTATCAGCAGCAGCAGCAGCAACAACAACACAACAACAACAACAGCAACAGCAACAGCAACAGCAATAGTAGTGCTATCTTCAGCTATTGCAGTATTTTTTGATATCATTTGTTATTTTCAGGTCTATGATAATATACAATACTCGGTCTGTCAAATATTTTAATATGATTGATTTCATGTGTGTGTGTGTGTGTGTGTGTGTGTGTGTGTGTGTGTGTGTGTGTGTGTGTGTGTGTGTGTGTGTGTGTGTGTGTGTGTGTGTTGTGTGTGTGTACGTGTGTGTACGTGCGTGCGTGTACGTGCGTGCGTGTGTGTGTGTGTGTGTGTGTGTGTGTGTGTGTGTGTGTGTGTGTGTGTGGTGTGTGTGTGTGTGTGTGTGTTTCAAACTTGCATTAAGTGGCAATGTGGTAGCATCTCTTTTAGCACCTTTGTCTTTTGTTTGGCGTTTTTGTTTTCTTCTTTCTCTCATTGTACCGAGAGGTTTTTGTTGTTGGTTTTGGGGCTTTTTTTTCTTTTTTCTGTTGGTTTGATGAATTTTTCATTTTTCGTTTTGTGCTGTATTTGTTTGCTGCAGTGTCCTGTATTGATGTTTCTATTCTCTTATTCCTGTTCGGGCTTTTGTGTCTTTCTTTTGGTGTTTTTTCATTTCTTTTTCTTTCTTTCTTTCGTTCTTTTTCTTTCTTTCTATCTTGTGTGTGTGTGTGTGTGTGTGTGTGTGTGTGTGTGTGTGTGTGTGTGTGTGTGTGTGTGCGTGTGCGTGCGTGCGTGTGTGTGTGCGTGTGTGTGTGTGCGCGGGGGGGGGGGCGTGTGTGTGTGTGTGTGTGTGTGTGTGTGTGTGTGTGTGTGTGTGTGTGTGTGTGTGTGTGTGTGTGTGTGTGTGTGTATCTTGTCTCTGTGGTCTTTGAATAATTCTCAAATTTCTTTGTTTCTTTTGACTTTTGTTTTTGGTTGTTGTTTGAGGTCGTTGTTGTTGTTGTTGTTGTTGTTGTTGTTGTTGTTGTTGTTGTTGTTACCATACGGTTACTTGGTCGGGCTTTATTAATTCATTCTGTCTTTCTTCCTTTCGCTTGTTCCTTCTTTTGTTTGTTTATTTATTTGTTTCGTTTGTCCGTTTTTTCTGTCTGCCTTAAAAAAATTTCTCTTTAAGGACTATACCCTCCACATCCCACCATAGTGCAGCATTCAGCAGAGGCCACAAAGATGATGTGTAGCCGCCATCACTGGACTCAAACAGAACATTGTTCCAACATATGTTGGACATGTATCTTGCATACGTGGACATAGTATAACTGTTGATCATATATTGATATATGCAGCATGCTGAAAAGTTATAGACCTGTTCTTACCTCATCATCCTCATCAGAGATATTCAATGATCCACTACTGAGGTATACATTTTTTCAAATCATTACTGCACTGTCCTATTGGTTCTCTATTATGATTATTACGGACTTCAAAGACATTCCCCACTGTTGCTTAGATTTTTCTCTTGGTTATGGTTGTAAATAGTTTTATTGTTCATGCGTTAGATTCTGTTTAGAATTTGGAATTTTGACTATTTTGTATTCAAGAATTATTTACATTTGTGTTTATCTTATTTAATTTTTTTTCTTAACTGTTCTGTGTAGATTTTGTGAATTAACCCCCTTCCCCACTTCCAAAACTCCTCCTCCTACCCCCACCCCCTCCCCACATACACACTCACACTCACATACATTTCTTTTCTTTTTTTTTCCCCCCAAATGTCTAATATCACATTTTGTGAAAAGACGTAAAATGAATCGAACATTGTTCCCTATGCATGGGGTACGGATAGCCTAGTGGTCAGAACATTGCGCTGGCAATATGAAGACCCGGGTTCGAGTCCGGTCGAGGAGATTTTTCTCCTGGAGTTAACATCAGTGCTGACTCCACTCTCCCCAAAAGTCCTTCGGATGAGACTTTAAACCGAGGCCTCGTGTGCGAACGCACGCAGAACATTTTGTGCACACGTTAAATCCTGTTCCGCTTTTCGTAAGAGTAAGCCATCGTGTGCCGGTGGGAACAGATGACAATATTACAAAACTGCATACACACGGGGACCGGATGAAAAAAAGCACATGATTGCTTATTCTGTTATCCTCGATACAAAAGAATAAATAACAAAAATAAATAAATGAATAACGCTTCTGTGTGGTTAAAAAAAAGAGCCATTCTTGGCGGGGGTGGTGGGGGGAGGAGGTCTGTTTGGTGCGAAGTTGTTCATTGTAGGTCAAGGTTCTTCATCAATAATGCCTCTCCATGCATCAGAAATACCCATTAACCCCCAAAATGAGAGGACAACTAGACTGTTAGTATGTAGGATCGAGAGCCAAAAAAAAAAAAGAGTCCTGTGTTTCATTGTAGTCTGCGTTTTTTAAAGTACGCCTTCACGCATGCGTACTAAATGAATGACTATGAGGTGACGGGATAGTCTGGTTGGCTGGAGCGTTGTCCGTTACGGGTTCAAATCCCGTTCAAGGGGATATTTTTTCTCTGGAGTTAACATCAGTGCTGACTTCATTTCTACCAATAGTGTTTCGGATGAGACTATAAACCAAGGTCCCGTGTGCGAACGCAGGTAGAACCTCTTGTGCACACGTTAAAACCTGTTACGCTTTTCGCAATCCAAAACTGCATACACACGGGGACTGGATGTGAAAAAACGAACATGAGTGCTTATTACATCATCTTCAAAATAAAATAAATTAAAAGATAAATAAATAAATAAACAAATAAATAAATGTTGTTGTTGTTGTCGTGCGTTCCCCAGCTTAACACTATGGGGATTTACCGAGAATATACACTCAATCTGTTGAATGCTTTTTATTTACTATAATCATGGTTTACGTTAAATGACAGAACCTTCATAGAAAAAGTTATACTAACCCATGTAAAACATACCATCTATATTGCGACCTCTGTAGATATGTTTGTCTGTGTCTTCTATCTATCTATCTGTTTGTTTCTCTGTCTAGCTGTCTCATCTTTCTTTTCGCTATAACTTTAACATATTTGAGTGAGTATGTGTGTGTATGTTTTTTTGTTTTTGTTTTTTTTTGTTTTGGTGTGTGTGTGTGTGTGTGTGTGTGTGTGTGTGTGTGTGTGTGTGTGTGTGTGTGTGTATGTGTGTGTGTGTGTGTGTGTGTGTGTGTGTGTGTGTTTGTTTGTTTGTTTGTTTTTCTCTTTTCTTCTGATTTTCCTAATTTCTCTTATACTTTCTCATATTTCATTATGCTTTGTGTGAATATTTTGCTTGCTTTTTTACATGTATATGAAAAAACGCATTTCATGATATGCAACAATGTACAACATGATAAAACTGAATAAAAATGTTTAAAAAAAAAAAAAAAAAAGAATATACACTCTGACTCACTCATCCCACCTGGGAATCACTGTGAAATTGAAATTGTACACTGAGTGAGAAGTTTGCGTGTATGACTGTTTTCAAGTACCTCGCCATATAGGCAGCCCTGCTCCGACTTAAGAAGTTTTTTTTTTCTCCTTTAAAGGGGAGTGCAGGTTGTTATCTTAAGAGCTTGTCATGGCTGATGGCAATCTCAACACAACATTTTACAACATAAATAACTAAACTGTGAGAACCAGTTGTTTGATGGAAGGTGACAAACATAACCTGTACATTATAAAACAGCCCTGAGTGCAGGTGACTGTCAAATAGTTTAAAAGTCTTTCGGATGAGACTTTAAACCGAGGCCCCGTGTGCGAACGCACGCAGAACATCTTGCGCTTTTCGTAAGAGTAGGCCATCATGTGCCGGTGGAAACAGATGACATTTACAAAACTGCTTACACACGGGGACTGGATGTAAAAAAAACACAAGAGTGCTTATTCCATTATCCTCGATATAAAAGGATAAATCAAAATCAAATCAATGTTATTCCACTGGCCAGTGCTGTAAACAAGGTGGTAGTACTATTTGACAGGGGGGGGGGGGGGGCCTAAACAGAATATACTTATGGTCACAACTTCTCTGTTTGATAAAAGATTTCTTTCAAATTTTGCATAATCCAAGAGTAACGTCTGAGAATTTCCAAATTAAAACTTGTTTGATTTCAGAGAGGAAGCTGGTTTCAAAATCTTCAGTTGTGCTCCCCACGGTCCACGAGACTACGGGACAGGTAAAGGTGAAGGTGAAGGATTTCAGACTGTCAGTTCCTATCTCCAATCCACACCTGATTATGTCCCTTTCTATATTTTTTTTATACGCATATCACATTTTAAATATCTTCACAAATTCACACCTGATTATTTCCCTTTGTATGTCTTCTTGCTGCTCCATAAGAAACAACTTTCCTTACCACAGGCTAGATCATCTCCCTTTGTGTGTATCCTGTATCTGCGTGTGCGCGTGTGCGTGTGCGTGCGTGTGCGTGTGTGTGTGTGCTGTGCGTGGCGCTGCGCGCGCGCGCGTGCGTGTGTGTGTGTGTGTGTGTGTGTGGTGTGTGTGTGTGTGTGTGGTGTGTGTGTGTGTGTGTGTACATTCGAATTTGCTAGGTTCTAAAACTGTTAATCGTTATTAATTGCTTGTGTGTTGTATCGGTCGAATGCAAGCACTTTGATTTGTTTTTGCCAAGATATGGCGCTATATAAATTCCATGTATTATCATTATCATCATCCATCACCATTTTATTTATTATTATTATTATTATTTATTATTATTATTATTATTATTATTATTATTATTTATTATTATCATCATCATCATCATCATCATCATCATCATATATATCATATATCTATATATCTTCGAGCTGTCCTCGATTGTTCAGGAATGAGTTGGTCGTGGTTCTACAGGAGTGAACCGTTTCTGTCCTGTCCATTTTCAGAAAGTTTCACTTCTTGTGCTGTGGGAAGGTGTAGGCAAGCAGATTGTGCCATACAGACTATTTTCGTTTTCATTTATTCATTTTAGCAATTATTAGCAATATATATTATTATTATTTATATATTATTATTATTATTATTTATTATGTTTTATTATTATTATGCAATTTAGCTTTATTTTTGCTTTGTTTAAAGCCTTTACAGTAAGACACATAACAAGTCAAGTTTTTCCCCCACTGTGGACTTCTTTGCATATTCATGTTGTTTGTCTCAGCTGTATTTTAAATAAAGAGTATTTTATCATTAGAATTGATTTGATCAGCATCCATCTTCATGTATGGGACAACGGTTTCTTTATGAATGTATCCTTCTCAGAGTTCAGAGTCCTCTCTGTCTGTCTGTCTGTCTGTCTGTCTGTCTGTCTGTCTGTCTGTCCTGTCTGTCTGTCTGTCTGTCTGTCTTCTGTCTCTGTCTCTGTCTGTCTGTCTGTCTGTCTGTCTTCTGTCTGTCTGTCTGTCTGTCTTCTGTCTCTCTCTCTCTCTCTCTCTCTCTCTCTCTCTCTCTCTCTCTCTTCTCTCTACTCTCTCTCTCTCTCTCTCTCTCTCTCTCTCTCTCTCTCTCTCTCTCTCTCTCTCTCTCTCTCTCTCTCTCTCTCTCTCTCTCTCTCTCTCTCTCTCTCTCTCTCTCTCTCTCTCTCTCTCTCTCTGTCTGTTCTGTCTTTGTCTGTCTGTGTTGTGTGTCTTGTGTGTGTGTTGTGTGTGTGTGTGTGTGTGTGTGTGTTGTGTTGTGTCTGTGTGTGTGTTGTGTGTCTGTTCTGTGTTTCTCGTTTCGTTGTCTGTCTGTCTCTGCTTCTTGCTGTTCTTCTCTGTGTCTTGTTCTAGTGTCGTCTTGTGTCTGTGTCTGTGTGTCTCTGTGTGTGTCTGTGTAGAAGAT
>CM060326.1:49007331-49014831 GCA_030674155.1 Stramonita haemastoma | reverse complement strand
TCAATGTGTGCACATTTTTAAATTATGTTTTATACTACTTTATGTCACAGCAGATTTTTCTGCCTGAAATTCGGGCTGCTCTCCCCGGGGAGAGCGCGTCGCCACAAGTGCAGTGCCTACCCATTACTTTTTTTCTTTTTCCTGTCTGCAACTGTATTTGTTTCCCTACCAGAGTGGCTTTTTCCTACAGAATTTTGCCAGGAACAACCCTCTTGTTGCCGTGGGTTCTTTTACGTGCGCTAAATAATGTTAACACACGGGACCTCGATTTATCGTCTCATCCGAAAGACTTGCGCCCATACCACCACTCTGCCTGGTCTAATGGATGGGGAGGACAGTTTGGGGCCAAAACGGGATTCGAACCACCGCACACTCCGACTCGGGCTTTTCGCTTCTAGGCAGGCGCGTAACTCTAGACCACCGATCCACAGTCATTGGGGTGGACGCTCACTCACAGAGACTGCAGTCAGGTGGACCTTAGTAACAACGGTCATTGCTCTAGTGTTCTTTCCAGTCACACTCAAGTCTTTACCATTAAGTCGCTGGTTGTCGTTAGAGAAATGGAAGAGAGAGAGAGAGAGAGAGAGAGAGAGGAGAGAGAGAGAGGAGAGAGAGAGAGAGGAGAGAGAGAGAGGAGAGAGAGGAGAGAGAGAGGAGGAGAGAGAGAGAGAGAGAGAGGAGAGAGAGAGAGAGAGAGGTGATTGTGGGCTAATTATTAACCTACTGATGTAAGTGCATTTTCTTTCTAACGGCTATGCACTAAACAGTGATGTTAGACAGACCAATGTTAGTTGAGAACAGAGCACAGCTGACCATTCATCGCTAGCACAACACTGGACGATAGCAAACTCAAGTTGTAGCAACGAGGGGAGAGAATTAGGACAGCCCCCCCCCCCCCCTCCCCTGTCTCCTTCCCCTTTTTTTTCTCTTTGGGGTTCAGTTTGACAGGCTTCTACCTGGAGATGTCCGGTGTTATGGGTTCCATGGGAAAGTGTCACAACCTGGTCATTGTCCGTTGTTATAGGGTGTGAAACTGAGATGGTTGCTCAAATTATCGCAGTTTTATTTTTTTTCTTTCGGAGTTCACCTTTCACCGCGTTCTTATAAAGCTGGTTAATTTGTCCCAAGCATCTTCATCCATCATTGTACAATAAAAGAATAAATTACGTATTTCACTGCTTTTTTGTACCAGTGTTTTATGATTTTTTCATGTACTCTTATTGTTTTGTTTTCTTTCCCGCTTTCTTTTCTGTAATAACCATGAAAAGTTCTGTGCCCAATGATTTTCTTCCAAACATGTATCCATCTCACCGTTTATCAGGTCTGAAGGAGACTAATACCCACAGTATTAGTCCGGAAACGTAAGTATCCTGTAAGGTTGGCAGTGTAACGTAAAGTGCAGTGTGCATAGACTCCTACCCCAGTCTTTTCCTTAAGCCCACAGTACACTGCACCACAAAGAGGATGGAGGTGGCTGGGCCATGTCCTCAGGATGAACAAGACCCGACATCCACATGCTGCACTCAGATGGGCACCACCCGGGAAAAGGAAGAGGGGCAGGCCGTTAGGTACATGGAGGAGAACTATAGAAGAAGAAATGAAAATAATGGGCAAAAGATGGAATGAGATCGGCTGGCTTGCCCAAGACAGAGATGGCTGGAGGAGACTTGTTGGCGACTTTTGACCTACCCGGAGTGAGGAGGATTAACAACACTGCACCAGGGACAGAAGCCAGGGGGGTGTATATTCCAAAAGTGACAGGTACAAAGACAGGTAGGTCTATGACCGTTCACTTCCCCAGTACCCCTCCCTAAACTGACCACACTGCTGAGGTAAGTAATGGCCAGCCTCACGATGACTAATTGATTTGCTCTCCGCCCCCGCCCCCCCCCCCCCCCCACACACCACTTCTTTATGTGGGGATGGGATGGGATGGGGTCAAATTAAGTACAAAGTCTCAAATTATTTACCCGTAGATTTGTGGAGGGAATATCTTTGAGGTTGTCACAATTATGAGCGAAAATGCATTACGCTGCTGTTAAGTATCTGACAAGTGAGGCCTAGCCCCATCCGACTTCGGCATAGGAGAGAATCGTTACCTTTTAAGTCTTTTTTATGGGGGGGATCAGGAGAATGGACTAGAAAGGTAGATAATAGACAATAAGTAGGTGACAGGAAGAAACTGAACAGGGCAGAAGCAAGGAGAGGGATGTTGTTCTTGTTGTTGTTGTTGTTCCCCAGCTTAACACTCTGGGGGGGGGGGGGGGGTCACCCAGAATGAGTTCTCTGACTCACTCATCCCACCTGGGAATCACTGTGGGATTGAAATTGCACACACTGAATGAGAAGTTTGCGTGTATCACTATTTTCAAGTACCTCGCCATATAGGCAGCCATACTCCGACTTCAGAGGATTTTTTTTCTCCTTTAAAGGAGAGTGCAGGTTGTTCTGTTAAGAGCTTGTCATAGCTGAAGGCAATCTCAACCCAACATTTTACAACATCACAACATTTTAGGGTAGGGCCTTGGCAATGAGCTGACATCAATAACTGACTCAACTTTTGGCCTGAGCCAATAGGAGAGGGATGAAAAAGAGGGAATTCCTGGCACAGAGTTTCCAGAAGATGGGGATGCGTTTATACTGACAGGGCCCCGGTATGCCCACGACACTGACTTTATGCAGTGTGGCTCTCCTGCTAAGTTATTTTTGTCGTCAGGGAGTTAACTCAGTGGGTGGTGTTCTGCCGTATTTGAGTTCTGCCCATACATCCCTGAATGTTGCGAGTCGTCATGCAGTAACACAGAGTCTCTCCACGTGTGTGTGTGTGTGTGTTGTGTGTGTGTGTGTGGTGTGTGTGTGTGTGTGTGTGTGTGTGTGTGTGTGTGTGTGTGTGTGTTGTGTGTGTGTGTGTGTGTGCGCTGTGTGTGTGTGTGTGTGTGTGTTGTGTGTGTGTGTGTGTGTGTGTGTGTGTGTGCGGTGTGTGTGTGTGTGTGTGTGTGTGTGTTGTGTGTGTGTGTGTGTGTGTGTGTGTGTGTGTGTGTGTGTAGCGGTGTGTGTGTGTGTGTGTTGTGTGTGTGTGTGTGTGTGTTGTGTGTGTGTGTGTGTGTGTGTGTGTGTGTGTGTGTGTGTGAATTCAATTAATCTGTCAAAACGGTCGCTTATGTGTGGATGGTTCGATTGCAAAGGCTTTGATTTGTTTACCTTACAAAATTCAACGCTGTAAGAATTCTACTGTATTATCATCATTATCATTTTCTAAATTATTTTATCATTATTTATTATCATCATCACCTTCACCATCATCAAAATCATCTCATCATCATCATCATCATCATCATCATCATCATCATCATCATCATAGATAGTAGTAGTAGTAGTAGTAGTAGTAGTAGTAGTAGTAGTAGTAGTAGTAGTAGTAGTAGTAGTAGTAGTAGTAGTAGTAATACCAGCAGCAGCAGCAGCAGCAGCAGCAGCAGCAGCAGTAGTAGTAGTAGTAGTAGTAGTAGTAGTAGTAGTAGTAGTAGTAGTAGTAGAGTAGTAGTAGTAGTATATCATCATCATCATCATCACTTTTTTTGTTGTTGTTACTATTATTATTATATATTATTATTCATTATCATCATTATCATCGTATCATTATTACTATCATCATCGTCGTCGTCGTCGTATCATCATCATCATCATCATCATCATCATCATCATCATCATCATCATCATCATCAATCATCATCATCATTTATCATATATATTATTAGTATATCATCACATCATCACATCATCATTCATCATCATCATCATCATCATCATCATCATCATCACCACACTCATCATCACTCATCATCACCACACACCACCACCACCACCACCACCACCACCACCACACCATCATCATCATCATCATCATCATCATCATCATCATCATCATCATCATCTCATCATCATCAAGGCTGTTTCCTGCTTTTACATAGTTGCTGAATTCCGAGCAGCTTTTGGAATCGTCTCTGCCTTTGATGCCTCCTCACAGATGGGGATTTTACACTCTATCGTTCTTGTTCAATGTGTCCTCGAACAGTCACTGAAACAGAATTCAAAGCACCGGAATGTACACTGCAAATATTGACACACTCTGACCAAACAGCACCACCACCACCCCCCCACCCACCACCCCACCACACACACACACACGCGCGCGTGTGCACACACACACATATACACAGTTGTATATACACACAAGCGTGCTCGCACGCATGTGCGCGCGCACACGCACACACACACACAACAGAGATATTTATAGCATTTATCTTACTCAAGTTTACTTGCTTCTATTCGTTCTTTTTCTTTTGTATGTATAGTTCAAGCAGTTTTCTGATAGTTTGACCTGGTTTTGTTTGTTTGTTTTTTGTTGGTTGGTTGGGTTTTTTTTTTTTTTCTATTATTCTCCATTCACCTGTCCACACAAACACACCAACATTCACTTCTTTTTCTTTTTTTTTAAAATCTTTTCTCTTCTCAATCATATGTCTAAAATCACTTTTTAATGGATAGAGGTTAAAAGGAAGACACACACCACCCCGTTCAAATTCAACATGCTGTAGACTTCTTCTTTATACAGGCGGGTACCTTTATTTCCAGACAGGTGCAAAAGTTGAGTAGGGGGGGTGACTGTCTTAGCTCAACACCTGTGTTATTTACCGTTGAAGAAATAAAAAATCCACAGGAGTCAGCTTCGGTGGGAAAGACGTTGACTGTCTCAGTAACCGCGAGATTTGGATTCTTGTTGTCGTCTGCTTTCTTCAGCTGGGAACGAGCTAAGAAGCGACAATGCGCGTCGTTGCGTGAATGCTGACGTCCATCGGTAAGTGACGCTTTCTTTGGCTGTCTTAGACTGTCGGAACTATAGTATAGAAACTTGGGCAAAGTTGGAGGGGACTGTAAGGCCCTGAATTGTATTGTTGTTATGCTACAGCTTTTTTGTTCCTGTTATCCGTTGTTTTAATAATATTAGTTTGTTTAGTTAATTAAAAACTGTTTGAGTTGTTTTTAGTTTTTGGGGGGTGTTTATTCCTGCTGTGCTTAACTTCTATGTTGTTGTGGGTTTTGTTGTTTTTTTTTCAAAGATATGTGGGTCCACACCAAGTCAAAGATCTTACGATCCCAAGCTATCCAAGTAAAGTAAATCTTCTTCACCTCAAACTGTGTCAACTCAAACTTCTAAAGAATCAGTTTACCCGTCATAACTTTTTGATTTTTGTCATGCAAATCAAACTAGGTGTGTTAAAGGCGTTGGCCCTCATACTTTGTCATTCTGCGTTGTAAAAAAAATGATAATAAAACTGTAGAGGATGGGTTCTGCTAGGTTTGACTGTTGTAGGCTTACTGTGGGAAAGTATGACTTTCCAGCAGGTGAAGATAAAATGTGAGAGACGAGATACAGGGCGAAAAAGATATGAACATCTACAGAAGTAAGTTCCAAATACCCCAAGTAGATTATACATAAAAGCATCATAGGCAAGTAAAAATGCAGAACGGACACTGTTTAAGATAACACTGCATAATGCATAGCCTGTGGTTAATCTGATGTTTAAGATAACACTTTAATATTCTGTGGTTAACCCCATGTTTAAGTGCTACGTGGACAATGCTTTCCAGCAAGTTAACCTAAAACTTGAGAAGATAACAAATTATGTCTCTGGTGTAATACCATAGATTATAATGAAACATCATGGCAAGTAACATTTGCGAACGGCATGTTAAGATAACACTGCAGAATGCATTTCCTGTGGTTACCCATGTTTAAGATAACACTTTTAATTTTCCTGTGGTTAATCCATGTTTAAGGGTAACACTGCAGAATGCATATCCTACGTTAACCCATGTTTGATAACACTGCAGAATGCATATCCTGTGGTTACAGATGTTTAAGATAACACTGCAGAATGCATTCCTATAGTTAACCGCATGTTTAAGATAACACTGGTTTATATCCTGTGGTTAACCCATGTTTAGATAACACTGCAGAATGCATATCCTGATAGTAACGCCATGTTTAAGATAACACTGCATAATGCATATCCTGCGGTTAACCCATGTTTAAATAACACTGCATTATATCCTGGGTTAATCGCATATTTAAGAAACACTGAATATCCTGTGGTTAAACCCATGTTTAAGATAACACTGCATAATGCATATCCTGTGGTTAACCCATGTTAAGATAAACACTGCACTGCAGTAATGGAAACACAACATACTCAGTATACATCCCGAAGTCGGAATGCAGCTACCTTCCGTGGACAGAAATGATCGCATACGCTAACTCTCACCATTGGTGAACCTCAGAGCTCTAGCCGAGGAACCACAACAGCAAACAACAACAACAACAACAACAAGACATATCTTTTTTTTTTTAAATCCTCCCACCCCACCCCCACCCCGTGGGTACATGCAATTCAACAATACCAAGGTCTGCCGATCATGGTGTGTTGAAGGACACCTATTACAATCCACTCATTCTAAGACGCCACCGTGTAATGTGATATGTTTTAAGCTGAAATCAGCCCATCTCCCCACCCTGAAGAAACTCGAAGGGCGAAAATACGATCATCATAGAGATGGGCCTAATAAGTTAACGATATATGTATGACAGGGAAGAAAGTATCGCTGATACTGGTTAAGAAAACAAGAAACAGCAATGAAAATGCAAGAAGAAAACAATCAGTCAAAAGAAATTTATGAACATATTTCTTCACGCATTTTCTAGACCAAAAAAACTGTTTTGCCAATCTCTTGCGTGTTGTGTTCTTTCTTTTTGTGGGAAATTGTTTTCTTAAGTTGTGATTTTAGACGAAAAATCAACCCTTTCTTCGTTCCAAATCGTATAATTATTCGTGGGTTTTGTTTATTTTGGGGGGACAACAACCCATATTAAATATATATGTATTTATATAATTATGTACACCTATATATATATATATATTCATACAAACATTATTATATATATACATATATATATATAATATATATATATATATTATATATGGTTGTGGTGTGTGTGTGTGGTGTGTTTGTGTGTGTGTGGTTGTGTGATGTGTGTGGTGTGTGTGTTCGATTTGCAAACTACCCATAAGAACGTTGTGCCCTTGGAAAAGGCACTTTACGGCTATTTTCTCACCCACCCAGGTATAAAAGGGGTACCAACCTTGTGTTGGGGGTTAACCCTGCGATAGACTGGCGTCCTATCCAGGAGTCTATGACTCTCAGTCGCTTAACGCCACAGAAACCGGGATAAGCACCGGCCTGATGAGCCTTAGGCTTGGGACAGACTTTAAACTTTTTAACCCATAAGAACCGTAAAATTTTGAACTGACTCCCTGTGTAGAAATGAGGATCACAGCCATTCCATGTGACTCGAAGGCTCTGTATGTAACTCACCCACACAAACCGCACATAGGCAAAATCAAATACACAGGATATGATAAAAGAAAAGATAACACTTGCAAG
>CM060326.1:48994831-49004831 GCA_030674155.1 Stramonita haemastoma | reverse complement strand
ACACACACACACGCACCACACACACACACACACACACACACACACACACACACACACACACCACACACACACACACACGCACACTAACACACACACACGCACACACACACACTTTTCTTTTAAAACTTTGAAATGGAATTATTCCCCAATGTAGGATTACGGCTACCTTCATAGTGGGCATAAACGGTCGCATACACAAAATCTCACCATTTGTGAACCTCAGAACTCGGCCGAGGAACGAAGAAAAAAGGATTTAACTAAAAAAAAGGAAACATTGCTCAATCTAAATGTTCAATTTTGGGGAGGAACAGGATGGAGGAGGGGGGGGGGGTGTCCAAACAGTAGAAGCATGGAATACAAAAGAAACGACAACACCAAGAATCTTCATACAAAGGAAAGACAAAAGAAAAGAAAAGAAAAGAAAAGAAAAGAACCTCACACTCAGTCCCTATTTTCAGCACAAAAGCTGGTAAGGTGAGAATACATAACTGAAGAAGATGAACAAAATCTGAAGAGCCTTGATTAACATTAAAGAGAGATCTACAGATAACGTAAGACGGATTAAGTTGTATCTGATTCTGTCATCAAGCGGTAGCCAGTGCAGAGGACAAAAGGCCAGGAGATACGAGATACGAGTTAAGTTAATGCTTTGGTGGTAAGCCAGGCAGGGTGCATTGTCCTCAGTCTTCTGAAGCTTGAAGATAAGATGCTTAGCTGGCGAATGGAGAGTTACCGTCATCTAATCTGTGCATTACGAGGAAAGCACAGACAAAGGTCTTGGTTGGTGACGGTGTCATCAGAGAGAAGGTGACAAATAGAGGTGGATGATGTTACGATTCTGCTGAGACAGCGTAACTGGCTTGATAGAGAGAGAGAGAGGCTGGTTGGTGGTGGGAAGTAGGCTATGACCTAGATTAAGCACAGGTTTCTTACTGAACTGAAATTGGAAATTGCTGTTCTGAACGAGTTCTATGAGAGAGAGAGAGAGAGAGAGAGAGAGAGAGAGAGAGAGAGAGAGAGAGAGAGAGAGAGAGAGAGAGAGAGAGAGAGTATCATGTTTTTATTTCAAATTTCAAAGGAAAACAATCATTTTTTGTTTGTTACAAAATGACAGCCACATTTTTTTTATATTTGAAATTTTCTGAAAGACTTTGAATAGAGAGAAAGAGACTCATGTGATTGTTTACAGACCAGAAGACTTTTCACTTTTTTCTGTTATAGATAAAATTTTAGTGCATAGTAGACTTATCTATCAATGTGCAATGATTTATTTATCAAAAATCCAACCAATAAACACCCTTTTATCATGAAACCTTTCAACACCAACAGTTGGGCCATTTTCAAGTAAGGACTATTCATTTTTTGGGACTTCACTCGTGGTTTGCTTTTCTGAATGAGATTCGTTTGAGTCTCGCAGTTAATTCAAGGTCAAGGTCATCTTTGGGGATTTTTCTTACGTCATATAAAAAATCATCAACAAAAAAGTGTTTGCTCTTCTAAATAATTTATCACTGTAGTTTTCCACAGGCATGTGACATTGGGGTTTTCTTGATAAGCGGTTTTAGAATATTAAACAGGGTTTTTTAGTTCTTTGTTGTTTTTTCTTTAGATGGTGTTCGTGTATGTTGACAAAGAAGAATGTCAAAGGTGGTAAGAAATATGGAAAGATAACAAAAAAGGGTGGAGGGAGGGAGGGGGTGGGGGTTCTGGTAGAATTGACCTACATGCTCAAGACAGTGACGATCACGAATGTCAATGTGCAATTCGCCACAGTGAGTCGTCTGAAAAGGAGGGAGGCGGGGGGGGGGGGGGGGGGGGGCGGGGCTGATGCAAGACATGGTTTATCTAGCCAACAGGGGATCTCTTTTTGTTACATGTAATTTTTTTTTTTTTTTTATTCTTTTATATCGAGGATAATGGGGTAAGCACTCATCTGCTTTTTTTTTTTTTTACATCCAGTCCCCGTGTGTAAGTAGTTTTGTAAATGTCATCTGTTCCCACCGGCACACGATGGCCTACTCTTACGAAAAGCGGAACAGGATTTAACGTGTACGTTTTTTTTGTGCCGTGTGATAAATCATGACAGTGACGCGTTAAGTGTTATTAGTTGTGAAGGCACAGGGAAAGGCAACACACACATGTAGGGCCTACACACACACGCACACATACACACACACACACACGCACACATGCGCGCATGCGCATGCGCATACATGCATACAAACACTGCACGCGATACATACACACACGCACAGGTACACACACACGCGCACACACACACACACACACATTTAAGCACACACACACTTAAGCACACACACTTAAGTACACACACACACACACACACACACACACACTTAAGCACACACACACACACACTTAAGCACACACACACATTTAAGCACACACACACACACACACACACACTTAAGCACACACACACACACACTTAAGCACACACACACACAGGCAAGTATGGGTGAGCATACAAGCAAGTGCATATGCGAACACACACACACACACACACACACACACACACACACACACACACACACACACACACACACACACACACACACACACACACACACACACAACACACACACACACACACACCACGCTCGAATACACTTTTCGGTATATAATTATGTGCGTACTTGCGAGTAGCCTACATGGGCTTTTTTTTTGGTAAATGTGCATGGGCAGAATGTTATGTACCAAGTGTTCCTGTTTTTGTGGTCTTCTTTCGAGGCGTAGTTAGCGAGTCCTTACAAGCACTGACTGTGACTCGTAACGTGTGGATTAATTCATTAATTAAAGTGCTCAACCCCCTTTGTGTACTTTTCATCTTAAGAGCTTGTCTGCTACACACACCACCTATACCTTTATTTATTTTAGTTTGTTGCCACTTTTCCTTCTGTTTTTTTCTATACTACTTTTACGTTTATACAGCGTGAACTAAAGCAACCACAGAAATTAAAAACTAAACATTTGTTTTTGGCAAGACAAGCCTCTGACTCAAACACCTTGCACAAAATTTGGTAGGTTTGATTTTTTTTCTCTACCAAACATTGTACTACCTGCAAATCCTTTGTCGTCGGCAAGCTTCCTAACCACAATAATAACATACACGCAGAACATCTTGCGCACACGTTAAATCCTGTTCTGCTTTTCGTAAGAGTAGGCCATTGTGTGCCGGTGGGAATATATGACATTTACAAAACTGCATACACAGGTGGACTGGATGTAAAAAAAAAAAAAAAAAAGCACATGAGTGCTTATTCCATTATCCTCGATATAAAAGAATAAAATTAATAAACAAACAGTAAGCATTCGTGGGGTCAACACAGTAGGAACACAAGAAATCCTCATTTTGAGGATCATTTCCAACTTTTCGTGACTGCCTGGTGTTGCTCTATATACTCAACCCCCCTAAAACCAGCACAGAGTGCAGTTTTTTCATACTTTAAACAAACCTGTGAAAACCAGTATAACATTTTCTGACTAGCACACTATAGAAGAGACGGGGACGGGATAGCCTAGTGGTCACAACATTGCACTCGCAATTTTACGACTCGGGTTCAATTCCCGTTCGAGGGGATTTTTTCCCGCTGGAGTTTAGCATCAGTGCTGACTCCACTCTCCCCAAAAGTTCTTCAGATGAGACGATAAACCGCGGCCCCGTGTGTGAACGCACGCAGAACATCTTGCGCACACGTTAAATCCTGTTCCGTTTTTTGTAAC
The DNA here is from genome assembly GCA_030674155.1 of Stramonita haemastoma. Classification (NCBI taxonomy): domain Eukaryota; kingdom Metazoa; phylum Mollusca; class Gastropoda; order Neogastropoda; family Muricidae; genus Stramonita; species Stramonita haemastoma. Next base: position 49,001,087 of record CM060326.1, on the reverse strand, counting down.
AGTAGGCCATTATGTGCCGGTGGGAACAGATGACAAAATTTACAAAACTATATACACATGGGGACTAGATGTAAAAAAAAAATGGAAAAAAAAGCACATGAGTGTTTATTTCATTATCCTCGATATAAAAGAATAAAGAAATAGATAGATAGATAGATAGATAGATAGATAGAGAGATAGATAGATAGATAGATAGATAGATAGATAGATAGATAGATAGATAGATAGATAGATAGATAGATAGATAGATAGATAGATAGATAGATAAATGAGTATGCAGGACCCGGAAGCTAACAGTGGAGTGTAGCCTAGTCTCAGCAGGGCCTGGTATGCAGACCCACGCAAAGCAACCTGCAAGTTTTTGGTTTCTCTGGGGAATGAATCTGGGGGGAGGGGGGGCGAAGAGGAGGACTACTGCTCTATATCAACGTTTGTAGTGCACAATTCTGTGGCTAATTTATGTAGGCCAGTGTTCGTGAGTCTATTCAGTTTGGGCGATTTCCATATCTTTGTTCACCAGATCCCCGCCTCCCCCTCCCCCCCCCCCCCCCCCTCCTCGTGATTATGCCAGGAGCCTGTCAGTATGAAAAGTATTCCCACCCTCTGAAATTTCTGTGCTAGAAACTTTCTCTTGTCTCTCTCTCTCTCTCTCTCTCTCTCTCTCTCTCTCTCTCTCTCTCTCTCTCTCTCTCTCTCTCTCTCTCTCTCTCTTCTTCTCTCTCTCTCTCTCTCTCTCTAGTCCTTCGGATGAGACTATAAACCGAGGCCCCGTGTGTGAACACACGCAGAACATCTTGCGCACACGTTAAATCCTGTTCCGCTTTTCGTAAGAGTAGGCCATCGTGTGCCAGTGGGAACAGATGACAAGATTTACAAAACTGCATACACACGGGGACTGGATGTAAAAAAGCACAAGAGTACTTATCCCATTATCCTCGATATAAAAGAAAAAAATACTCTCTCTCTCTCTCTCTCTCTCTCTCTCTCTTCTCTCTCTCTCTCTCTCTCTCTCTCTCTCTCTCTCTCTCTCTCTCTCTCTCTCTGTCTCTGCCTTGTTATTTTTCTTTCTGTCACCTCTTACTTGTCAATTTTCTGCCTTCTTGGTCCATTCTGTTGCTTTATTTTATATGTAGAAAGACATTAAAATGATAATTCTCTCCCACGCCGAAGTTAAGATGCGCTAGGCCTGACTTGTCAGGTGCTTAACTGCAGCGCAACGCACTTTCGCTCATATGACAAAGCAACAATATTTTACTGTCTGAGTGTTAAGCGGGTGTGGCTTGGCAATGCGTTTACAAAAGATTAGGTTCATATTGTATTTCCCCTCAGTTCCTCAGCTACAGCGCTGAGGTCCACTAATCGTGATATTTTTTGCGTATGCAACCGGTTTTTTCCACTCCACCATTAAGATAGCTGCATTCAGACTTCAGGGACACAGTCTTCTTCTTCTTCTTCTTCTTTTTCTTCTTCTTCTTCTTCTTCTTGTTCTTCTTCTTCTTCCTTCTTCTTCTTCTTCTTCTTCTTCTTCTTCTTCTTCTTCTTCTTCTTCTTCTTCTCTCTTCTTCTTCTTCTTCTTCTTCTTCTTCTTCTTCTTCTTCTTCTTCTATCCCGTAGTCTATTTAGACCGTAGGGGCGCCACGGAAGACTTCGCAACCAGCTCTCTCCATTTCCCTCTGTCCTCGACCTTTCTCATGGTGTCACTCAGCCTGAGGCCCGTCCACTCTCGGATGTTGTCCTCTCATCTCTTTCTCTGCCTGCCTCTCCTTCTCCCGCCTTGCACAGTTCCCTGCAGAATCGCCTTGGCAAGCCCTGTTGATCTTACGACGTGCCCATACCACTTCAGTTTGCGTTTTTTGACTGTGGTTAGGAGATCTTCAAAGAGCCCGATGGCTTGACCGATTCTGATTCTCACTTCCTCGTTATTAATGTGGTCTTTGTAAGAGATGCCAAGGATTCTGCGAAAGCATCTCATCTCTGTGACCTGTATTCTCCTCTCCAGATCCGCTGTGAGGGTCCGTGACTCATGGGACACAGTTGGGAATATTCATTCCCATACCTATTTTGCCATGACTGTCGAGAGGTACCTCCCTGATCTTTCCGATTTTCAACTGTCGTTGTATCTTTCGACGTGCAAGAATGGGTCAGCACACGAACCTATCTGGTTTAGAGTATCCTCCGAAAGACTTGACGTTCAGTTCGATTTTCCCGTCAAATTGGGAAGAACGTGCAAGGCTGAGAATCGAACCCAGCACCCTCCGGTTTGCTTGTTAGGCAGGTGTACGTCTAAACCGCTCTGCCACCTTGCTTCTTTGAGGTACTTTGAGCGCTTTTATAGTTCTACACATTCTTGAGTCGTCTAAAATTGAAGACAACAACAACAGCAACATTCTTGAGTTTGCTGGTACACAAAATCAAGTTCGTGCCTTTTTTTAATGGTTCATTTATGTGTTCACATACCAGCCTGTGCACTCTTACAAGATTTAGGATTCAAGAGTGGTTTAGCCATGCTGTTGGTACAATAAGGGAAATGATTTTTCCTGCGTATTTTTTTTTAAATTTTCATGATCGTGCGTAAAATGAACATACGCGTGCATGTGTGCATGCGTACACATAAACATACATGCATGTATATACTAAAAAAAAATATTTATATATATATATATATGCATGCTATGTGCACACACACGCAAACACACACACACACACACACACACACACACACACACACACACACACACACACACACACACACACACACACACACACACACACACACACACCTTCGTATCGTGTATCACATTCGTGTTCTTAGTTTAGAAAAAAAAAAAAAAAAAACAACCTTGGCCTGACTTCTCAGGTGTTTAACGGCAGGCAGCACAGCACATTTTCGTTCATATGACAGGTAATAATATTTGCTGTCTGACCGTCCCACGAAGAAGAAGAGGAAGAAGAAGAAGAAGAAGAAGAAGAAGAGGAAGAAGAAGAAGAAGAGAAGAAGAAGAAGAAGAAGAAGAAGAAGAAGAAAAGAAGAAGAAGAAGAAGAAAAAAGAAAGAATAAGAATAAGAAGAAGAAAAGAAGAAAATGAAAGAAGATTTGCGAAGAAATAGAGAAGAAGAGAAAGAAGAAGAATTGCAAAGAAGATTTGCGAAGAAGAATAGAGAAGAAGGAGAAGGAGAAGAAGAGAAGAGAAGAGAATTCAAAGAAGATGAAGAAGAATAGAGAAGAAGAGAAGAAGAAGAAGAAGAGAAGGGAAAAAGAATGAATAGAGAAGAAGAAGAAGAAGAAGAAGAAGAAAGAAGAAAGAAGAAGAAGAAGAAGAAGAAGAAAAGAAAAAGAAGAAGAATAGAAGAAGAGAAGAAGAAGAAGAAGAAGAAGAAGAAGAAGAAGAAAGAAGAAGAAGAAGAAGAAGAAGAAGAAGAAGAAGAAGAGAAGGAAGAAGAAAAGAAGAAGAAGAAGAAGAAGAAGAAAGAAGAAGAAAGAAGAAGAAGAAGAAGAAGAAGCGAAGAAGAAGAAGAAGAAGGAAGAAGAAGAAGAAGAAGAAGAAGAAGAAGAAGAAGAAGAAAGAAGAAGAAGAAGAAGAAGAAGAAGAAGAAGAAAGAAGAAAGAAAGAAGAAGAAGAAAGAAGAAGAAGAAGGAAGAAGAGAAGAAGAAGAAGAGAGAAGAAGAAGAAGAAGAAGAAGAAGAAGAAGAAGAAGGAAGAAGAAGAAGAAAAGAAGAAAAAGAAGAAGAAAAGAAGAAAGAAGAAGAAGAAGAAAGAAAAAAAGAAGAAAGAAAAGAAAGAAAAGAAGAAGAAAAAGAGAGAAGAAAGAACACTAGAAGAAAGAGAGAAGAAGCAAGGGCAGCAAAGGAAGCTGTAGTGTCGTTAGGATGGATTTCTTGTCCCTGAACTAGTTCCTAAGGGTGTTTTCTTCTTGTTCTGTTTTTCTTCTTCTTTCTTTCTTCTTCTTTTCTTCTTCTTCTTCTTCTTCTTCTTCTTCTCTTCTTCTTCTTCTTCTTCTTCTTTCTTCTTCTTCTTCTTCTTCTTCTTAATTCTTCGCAATTCTCCGCAATGTTCTTCTTGCATTCTTCTTCTTCTTCTCAATTCTTCTTCTCAATTCTTCTTCGCATGATTCTTCTTTGCATTTTTTGCATTCTTCTTCGCATTCTTGGCATTCTGCGTTCCCAAGATTCACATATTCAACTACGCAAACCTGATCACAAAGTCACAAAAACTTTTTTACAAACTGTTTAAAACATCGCTTCATATCAACACAGAAGAAAAACACCAACCCCAAACTAACAACAACCAAAAAATAATAAACTAAGATAAAAATTTCCGCCGCAACTGCAAACGTACAACTAGTGTTTCTTAAACAAGTACAACAGGCAACATTCCTCCACCGAAAGTTTCCACAAGTAGGTTTTAAGACCAGGGGAAAAGTCCTTATGTCTCTAACGAGCCTGTCCACTTTGTGGGTAAAGACATTTTACGACACACACACACACACACAGAAAAAAAAAACGGCAAACAAGAAACAAGAGATAGAGAGAGAGAGAGAAAAGAGAGAGAGAGAGAGAGAGAGAGAGAGAGAGAGAGAGAGAGAGAGAGAGAGAGAGAGAGAGAGACAGACAGACAGACAGACAGACAGACAGACAGACAGACAGACAGACAGACAGACAGACAGACAGAGACAGGAACAGAGAGGGACACAGAGAGACAGAGACAGACAGAGAGACAGACAGAGACACAGAGACACAGAGACAAAAACAGAGACAGACAGACAGACAGACAGACTGACAGACAGACCGACAGACCGACAGACTGAGAAAAAGAGACGGGGGTGGGTAAGGTAGGAGTATTTTCATACCCCCCACCCCCCTCCCCCCGCCCACACCCCCTTATCAAAGAGCGGCGTCAGGTGAACACAATACCTGTGTGTTTGCTCCATAGACACGACTGACAAAAGGTAGAGGAGGGAGGGGGAACGAAGGAAGGAAGGAAGAAAAGGGCTGGGTGGGGAGGGGGTTTATTGCTTTTGAATTCGACGAAGTAGCTTGCTGTGGTCGACTGGTAACGTGCCTGCCTAGAAAACGAAAAAGTCCAGGTCCGAAGTGTGTGGTGATTTGCTCTCCGTTTGTGCTCGAAACTTCCACACCCACCCCTTTCCACCATCCCCGGCCCCCCGCATTCCACTAGACCATGAATGGTGGTCTGGGTACTAGTAAAGTGAGGTCTTGTATGCAAAACGCTTTTTTTGCGCGCGTAAAATAACCCACAGCAACAACAAAGTTGTCCATGAGAAAATTCTATAAAAAAAAAAACCAACAACAACAAAAAAACCCATTCTGTTCATAACGATACAAACACACAGACATCCATATCTGATAATGTATGGTGTTGCTGTTAAGGTAACGCGCTCTCTGCGGGGAGTGCAGCCTAAATTTCACACAGGGGAAAAAAAAAAACCCTGCCGTGACTGAAAGTGATATAGAAGAAACGAACAGTGGAGAGGGAGGGAGGGAGGGGGAGAGAGAGAGACAGAGACAGAAACAGAGAGAGACAGAGACAGAGAGAGAGGGGGGAGAGGGGGGGATCAGTCCGTTGACACGAGTGGGGTCATAACCCCAGTGTCCAAACTGTCGTCTGCCTTAGTGCTCCATGGTCAACTGACCCTGTCTCCTGTGTTCATGGGGTCTGCGTCCCTATAGTCATAGTCCTCTGCCATACTGGACTTATACCTGTGCCCTGTAAGGTTGGAGAGTTCTTTTCCTGGCAGTAGTTGTTCAGATTTCGTTGTAAGTTCTATCTCCTTGTCGTGTTTCTTCTTGTTGTTTTACCGCTTCGGCTGTGCTTTATTTATTTATTTATTTATTTATTTATTTATTTATTTATTTATTTATTCGTTATTTATTTTGTTCCTCGGCTGAAGCTCGAGGTTTACCAATAGTGAGAATTTTGCGTATGCGACCTTTTTTTTTTAAAGCCCCAACCATTTAGACTGCCGCATTCCGACTTCGGGGATAGTGTCGATACACAGTGCATGTGTGCATGTGGGAATTTGTTGTTGTTGTTTGTTGCCATCCATGCATACCGCCACACAATGGTCTAATCTTCTCAAAGGTGGAACGAGATTTTAACGTGTACGCAAGAAGCTCTACGCGTGTTTGCACTCGGGGTCTTGGTTTAAAGACTCACCCAAAGGATGTGTGTGCTTTATGACACTTTGATGAAAAGTATCGAAATGTTGTCATTCTGACCTAGGGTGGATACTGTTC
>CM060326.1:48987331-48989831 GCA_030674155.1 Stramonita haemastoma | reverse complement strand
AGTGGAGTAAGGTAGAGTGGAGTAGGGTAGAGTGGAGTAGGGTAGAGTAGAGAAGAGTAGAGTAGGATAGAGGGAGTAGGGTAGAGTGGATAGGGTAGAGTGGAGTAGGGTAGAGTGGAGTAGGGTAGAGTAGAGTAAGGCAGAGTAGAGAAGGGCTGAGTGGAGAAGATTAGAGTAAGGCAGAGTAGAGTAAAGCAGAGTAGAGTAAGGCAGAGTAGAGAAGGGCAGAGTAGAGAAGGCAGAGTAGAGTGAGACGAGTAGAGTGGAGACGAGTAGAGTGGAGAAGAGTAGAGTGGAGAAGAGTAGAGTGGAGAAGAGTAAGTGGAGAAGAGTAGAGTGGAGAAGATTAGAGTAAGGCAAAGTGGAGAAGGGGGGAGTGGAGTAAGGTAGAGTAGGGCAGAGAAGAGTAAGGCAGACTAGAGTAAGGCAAAGTGGAGAAGGGGAGAGTGGAGTAAGGTAGAGTAGTGCAGAGAAGAGTAAGGCAGACTAGAGTAAGGCAAAGTGGAGAAGGGGGAGTGGAGAAAATTAAGAGTAGGCAAGTAGAGTAAGGCAAAGTAGAGTAGGTAGAGTAGAGAAAGTTGCGGGAGAAGGTAGAGTGGAGAAGAGTAGAGTAAGGCAGAGTAGAGTAGGAAGAGTAGAGTAAGCAGAGTAGAGTAAGGCAGAGTAGAGTAGGAAGAGTAGAGTAAGGCAGAGTAGAGTAAGGCAGAGTAGAGTAGGGAAGAGTAGAGTAAGGCAGAGTAGAGTAAGGCAGAGTAGAGTAAGGCAGAGTAGAGTATTTATTTTATTTATTTTATTATTCTTTTATATCGAGGATAACGAATAAGCAATCATGTGCTTTTTTCATCGGTCCCGTGTGTATGCAGTTTTGTAAATATTGTCACTGTTCCACGGCACAGAGTAAGGCAGAGTAGAGGCAGAGTAGAGAAGGATAGCGTGGGAAGGTAGAGTCGAGTATTAGTAATGGTATGGTGTGTATGGTAGGGTATGGTGTAGTATGGTAGGATAGGGTAGGTGTGTGTATGGTATGGTATGGTATGGTATGGATGTATGGTATGGTATGGTATGGTATGGTATGGTGTTAGCGTTGCGTGGTGCGGTGTTCTGTTTGTGTTGCGTTGCGTTGTGCTGCGTTGCCTTTCGTCGTGCTTTGTTTGTAGCGTTGTGTTATGTTGCATCAAACAGAATATCAAGTCACCAAAGACATTCATGTGTAAAAGAGAGGCAGCTTTGGCTATCTGAATCGTAGGTCATGCAATATCTCTCAATCTGATTTTGAGCATACTTTTATAGGAGACAGAGTGTAGGAACTTAAGCACAGAACCACCTCTCAAAATCTCCTCCCCATACGTCACGTGGTAAGCCCTATTCACTTTGCAATGACATTAGAGATTGAAGTTGTTGGATGTGCTAGGCCTGACTTGCCAGGCGCTTAACGGCAGCGTAACGCATTGTCGCTCATATGACAGCCAACAGTTGCTGTCTGAGTGTTTGATGATGATGATAGAGATGGTGATGATGATGATGATGATGATGATGATGATGATGATGATGATGATGATGATGATGGTGATGATGGTGATGGTGATGTGATGTGATGATGGTGAGTGATGGTGATGATGAGATGAGAGATGAAGGAAGAGAAGAAGAAGAAGAAGAAGAAGAAGAAGAAGAAGAAGAAGAAGAAAACAACACAAAACGAAGAAAGAAACAACAACAACAACAAAAGCAACAAGAACAAGAGAAAGAACAAGAAGAACAAGAGAACAACAACAAGAACAAGAAAGAAAAACAAGAACAGAGAACAAAGAAAGAAGAACAAGAAGAACAAGATGAACAAGAACAAGAACAAGAAGAACAAGAAGACTGGAGCTTTAACTCCAAGTCCATTAACTTGGTGCAGATAACTGTGTAGTTATCAAGGAAACTGCATATTTGTCAAGGAAACTGAGTATTTATCAGGGAAACTGCGAACTTATCAAGGACACTGCTACGTATCAAGGGTTGATTTTTGCTTTGTTAAAATATGGTTTTTTGCTGACAGGATCCGGTTTATCGCTTCATCAGAAAAAAAAGATGAGCACTGATACAGTCAACCAAAGTCTAGTGATGGGTGTGGGAGTGAAAAAGTGGACTCTTAACAGGATTGGCACCTGGCCTCTCTGAGTGGGGTGTATTGACAGGTCACCACCCAACCATGAAAATCCAGCTACATTCGTTCTGCCTTATATATATATATATATATATATATAATATTATATATAAATATAAAAAATGGAAGGATTCCTTAGAACTCTAGTAGTAGTGATGATAATAAATGTGAATTTTTATAGCACTGAATCTTGAAAGGCAATCAAATCAAAGCATTTGCATTCAAACCATTCACGCGCATTCTCACCGTACACAAATAAATTAACAGATTTTGAATTCACACACACATACGCACGCGCGCGTACATACATACACACACACACGCACGCACGCATACACACGCGCGCGCGCG
>CM060326.1:48973802-48977231 GCA_030674155.1 Stramonita haemastoma | reverse complement strand
TGTTGTGTGTGTGTGTGGTGTGTGTGTGTGTGTGTGTGTGTGTGTGTGTGTGTCTATGTTTCTGTGTGTCTGTGTGCTTGCGTGTTTGTGTGTGTCTGTGTGTGTCTGTGTGTGACTCTGTGTGTTTGTGTGTGTCTGTATGTATATGTGTGTGTATCTGTCTGTCTGTCAGTCTGTCTGTCTGTTTGCCTGTCAGTCTGTCAGCATGTCAGCCTGCCAGTCTGTCAATCTGTCTGCCTGTCTGTAATCCAGGGTTTGGTATATGGTTCACACACTGACCCGGATTGTGCAGGGGAAAATGAATTCATTTCAGCTCTTCCTTGTTTCGGCGTGACTTTGAATGTATTTATGAGGGAATGAGATACAACCTCCTTGGGAAAAACACCACAGGTATGCTAATGACAAATCAGTCCACCAGCCATCAAGTCTACCAATCACTCAATGTAAGTCGATCCGCAACAAGATAAATTGATACTGAAACAGGATAAACATACAAATAGATGAATACACAGACTAATTGATTGACTGTTTTATAAATCTATAAATATATGTATATATATATCATTGATTTATAAAACAGTCAATCAATTAGTCTGTGTATTCATCTATTTGTATGTTTATCCTGTTTCAGTATCAATTTATCTTGTTGCGGATCGACTTACATTGAGTGATTGGTAGACTTGATGGCTGGTGGACTGATTTGTCATTAGCATACCTGTGGTGTTTTTCCCAAGGAGGTTGTATCTCATTCCCTCATAAATACATTCAAAGTCACGCCGAAACAAGGAAGAGCTGAAATGAATTCATTATATATATATATAGGTAAGTAAATATTTTTAAAAGTCGATAGAAATATAACAAAGCGATTTAGTAAGTGTCAACCTTGCAGTCTTGAGCATCTAAAAGTAGGTGTTGTATATCTCTTCAATTATGCATGTGCATGCTCTCTCTCTGTCTGTCTGTCTGTCTGTCTGTCTGTCTGTCTGTCTGTCTGTCTGTCTGTCTGTCTGTCTTCTCTCTCTCTCTCTCCTCTCTCTCTCTCTCTCTCTCTCTCTCTCTCTCTCTCTCTCTCTCTCTCTCTCTCTCGAAATGTATTAAGTATTGGTTAAAGTTGTTGAAACTTCCACAAACAAGATTATGCAGACAGTCGTATGAAATGTTGATTATACAGATGGAGTTGGGTAAAGAGAAGTGGGCTTATCAAGTTAAAAGAGTTTTGTCGGGAACATGGCTTTGGGATTGTGTGGATGTCTCAGGAAGTAGGTAATGAGCGTCAGTTTCTTTCGGAATTTAAAGATAGGCTTATTTGCTCTTTTAAACAAAACTGGCACTCAGATATGGAAAGTAAAAATAAATATAGCTGGTTTCTTTTCCTTTAAAAACTGTCTTTCAAACGGAAAAATATCTGAAAATAATTTCTGATAAATGGCATAGGATTAATTATGCTCGATTCCGGTTAAGAACATTGGGTTTCAATGCTAACAAAAGATGGTTCCAGACTGAGACATCCATGCAATTACCATGCCCATTATGTGGTCATAATGTTGATGATGAAATTCATTTTTTGTTTCAATGCAAAGCATTTGAAATTATAAGAAATAAATGTAATTTTCTAAGTCTACAATCAACAGAAGTGCAAGATATTGTTTCTATTTTGTCGTCTGATAATGAACATGTAATTAAAGGTGTAGCTAGGTTTATCGCAGAGGCACAAAAATTAAGACAAAGCCATGTCAGTACTAATAGATCCAATATGACTTTTTGTGATGATATAGTCAATTTAAAGAGCTATATATTCTTAAGTAAACTAATTCAAAAAGGTTAAAATCACATGTAATTTAAATGGATGGTCGAATCGGAAATTGTTATTGCATTTCAGTTTGATTTTTCTTTTCTTTCTTTGTATGTTCTAGGTGATTTGCAACTGTATAGACGTCAGTGTTAATGTTAGTTGATTAGTAATGAATGAATCCTTTCTTTTTTCCAAACTTAATTATACTGATCACATTTTTTCACTTTTTGTATAACGCTCACAAAGTAGTACTGGTGTTACCTCCCTTGTCAAAAGGCCCAGTTGGGCAATGACAATAAACTGTTGAAGCGTTGAAGCGTTGAAGCGTCTCTCTCTCTCTCTCTCTCTCTCTCTCTCTCTCTCTCTCTCTCTCTCTCTCTCTCTCTCTCTCTCTCTCTCTCTCTCTCTCTCTCTCTCTCTCTCTCCCTCTCTCCCCTCTCTCTCTGACTCTGTCTCTCTGTCTCTGTCTCTCTGTCTCTCTGTCTCTGTCTCTGTCTCTCTCTCTCTCTCTCTCCCTGTCTCTGTCTCTGTCTCTGTCTCTGTCTCTGTCTCTGTCCTCTGTCTCTCTCTGTCTCTGTCTCTGTCTCTGTCTCTGTCTCTGTCTCTCTGTCTCTGTCTCTGTCTCTGTCTCTGTTCTGTCTCTGTCTGTCTGTCTGTCTGTCTGTCTGTCTGTCTGTCTGTCTGTCTCTTCTCTCTCTCTCTCTCTCTCTCTCTCTCTCTCCTCTCTCTCTCTCTCTCTCTCTCTCTCTCTCTCTCTCTCTCTCTCTCTCTCTCTCTCTCTCTCTCTCTGGGTGCTCTTTCTTTATAAGTTTAATGTCGGCTCACCACAGGGGTATTATTTCCACATTTCTAAAGACCCATTCAAAATGACTGTACAGAACAGGCCAGTAGACTGTATGATAGCTAAACAACCTTTTTTTTTTTTTACATTCCTCCACAGGGAGAGGGAAATTGGGTTATTTGTTGTTAGTGTTGTTTGTTGTTGTATCTGCTGCTGCTGCTGCTGCTGCTGCTGCTGCTGCTGCTGCTGCTATTGCTGCTGCTGCTGCTGCAACTGTTGCTGCTGGAGATTTACTTTTTCTTATATTCCTGTGGCTGTAAATGGGTACCTGCCCTCTTTAGGGTCAGGGAAGGTAAAGCAAGCAGCAAGGGAGAGGAGATGGGCGCCGCCCTCAATATGCTGGTCCCTAGAGAACCTGAGCTTTCTAATGCTTCACTCCCCGACGACCATATAGGTTATAGGATATAATTTACCTCTATTTTTTTTACCTTTATATTCCTGTGTTGCAGGTGCTTTTTCCTGATCCATTGTGGAGATTTACCGGTTCGTTTGTTATCTGTGTCACAGGTGCTTTCCTGATCCATTGTGGAGATTTACCTGTTGGTTTGTTATCTGTGTCGCAGGTGCTTTCTCCTGATTCATTTGTGGAGATTTACCTGTTCATGTGTTATCTGTGTCACAGGTGCCTTCCTGATCCATTGTGGAGATTTACCGGTTCATGTGTTATCTGTGTCACAGGTGCCTTCCTGATCCATTGTGGAGATTTACCTGTTCATGTGTTATTTGTGTCACAGGTGCCTTCCTGATCCATTGTGGAGATTTACCGGTTCATGTGTTATCTGTGTCACAGGTGCTT
>CM060326.1:48926302-48966302 GCA_030674155.1 Stramonita haemastoma | reverse complement strand
ACCGAAAAAATGACCTTGACCTTAACCATACCAGATTTGGGCGGAAGGATTATTCCCAAACCTGTTGGTGTAAGATTACTGGATGGAATTTTTCGTCTTAACTTTCACACAGCTGTACGCTACAGTTAGGATTCAAGGAGATAACTGGTTTAATTGATTAACAAGAGTGTTGTCACTGGGTCGCTTTCAGCTTCATAGTGGCGATACAGCATCTCAGGGTTTTTTTGTCAACCTTACCTTTATGTCTGGTGTTTTTAGTTTCGTATCAGTTACTTTTTTTTTTAGTTTTATCATCGCTAATCACACACACACACACACACACACACACACACACACACACACACACACACACACACACACACACACACACACACACACACACAGAATACATATACATACATATATATATATATATATTACTTCCACCCTAACCACTAGATCTTCAGGGGTGGTCTGGGTGATGGTCTTTTGGATGAGATGATAAACTGAGGTCTTGTGTGCAACATGCATTCTGCACACGTAAAAGAACCCACAGCATAAAGGGAGTTAACCTTGGCAAAATTGTTTGAGAAAAGGCCACTCTGATAGGCAAACAAAAACACTTGCAAACTATGGCCTTTTAGCACCTTCAGCATCTTGATTTTATCACAGTTCCTGATTAAACCATTGTCGATTTGGGCCACAGCAAAATGAGAGGTTTTCCCACTCTTGGAATCCATACACCTTAGTCTTTAGTGATCGACTATGACTCTCTGACTAGGAGGCTTGACTCGCACAGTCTTTATGTGCTGCAGCCCTTGGGGCTGGTTGGCCTTTTGAGAACATCTCCAACGGTGACTGTCCGTATGCCCTCTTGGCCGAAAGAGAGTGGGGATGCACTGTGGGCAAGGCATCTCCACTGTAATCAAATTTCTACCTAATTTCCGAAACAGCAGCTGCCGCCTCTGCTGTTTCGGAGGCCATCTGTGAGCACAACGAACAAGCATATAAGGTCTCGTGTGATAATGCACGTAAACGTCTTGCGCACACGTTAAAACCCGTTCTGCCTTTCTGAAGAGTAGGCCATGGTGTGCCTGTAGGAACTGATGACAATTACAAGATTGCATGCACACTGCTGTTGTGTTTAGACACCATCCCCACAAAGTCGGAATACGGTGAGACTACGGTAATGGTGGACAAAAAACAGTCGCTTAACTTATGCAATATCTCACCATTAGTGAACCATTGTAGTATGCCTGTAGAAACGGATGACAATTTCAAAATTGCATGCACACTGTACTGGTGTTGTGTTTCATTAGACGCCTACGTTTTTGGGTGAACCTCGGAGCTTTTGCCGAAGAACAGGGTATAAACTCTTGTCATTTTGCTCATACAGAAGTTGAAATAGTGCACGAGTGAAAATTTGAGCTGGCTTTAGAAAAGCCCTGTCTGTACTGTTTGTTAGCTAGCCTCTGGCCATGTCAAAATATGGAAGGAATACTGTACTGTGTCATACTGATTTCTGCCAGCCTTGGCAAATATAACCCATTTTTTAAAGGTATAGAACTCAAAAGTGGAAAAGTATTGTTGTTTTTTTCTCCCAGGCTCGCTTTTCATGTACATTGCAAAAGTATGCTGGGGGAGCGGAGGGTGGGGGAGGGGGAAGCAGAAAAAAGAAAGTTTAGTATGCTTGTTCCGAAGGGTGGTATGAAGCTCTCTCTCTCCTCTCTCTCCTCTCTCCTCTCTCTCTCTCTCTCTCTCTCTCTCTCTCTCTCTTTTTCTTGTCTTCTCTCTCTTCTCTCTTCTTTCTCTTCTCTTCTTCTCTTCTCTCTCTCTCTCTCTCTCTCTCTCTCCTTCTATCTATCTCATCATCTCTATCTTCTTCTTCTTCTCTTCTTCTTTCTCTTTCTTTCTTCTCTCTCTCTTTTTTTTCTTTTTTTTTCTCCCTATGTATACTCTGCAAGTTGGAATGTATGAGGTCTGTTTTGCCTGAATGAGTTCTTTTGACAGATATTGACTTGATATGCTCCATTGGTAATATCGTTTTAAAGAAGGGTTTTATGTGGCTGTTTTGTCAGACGAGAGAGAGAGAGAGAGAGAGAGAGAGAGAGAGAGAGAGAGAGAGAGAGAGAGAGAGAGAGAGAGAGAGAGAGAGAGAGAGAGTGAGTCATGTGAGCGGAAAAGGAACTTGTTTAGTTGTACATGTAAGTGCGGAGCGAGAGGAATATTTGAAGACTGAATATTATGTTACACAAAACTGAACTTGTTATCCCCCCTTGTCTACAGGGCTGTAATGTTGAATGGACAATAAAACTGTGTCAGTGTCAGTGTCAGTGTCAGTGTCAGTGTCTCTCTCTCTCTCTCTCTCTCTCTCTCTCTCTCTCTCTCTCTCTCTCTCTCTCTCTCTCTCTCTCTCTCTCTCTCCTCTCTCTCTCTCTCTCTCTCCCTTTCACATATTATAGCCTAAACTTATAATTAGATAGAAATAGTTTTGGTTATGAAATTGTATTCTTATCTAAATAAGGATGGGCTGTGGTTGTTTGGTTGGTTAGTTGGTTAGTTGGGATTTTTCCCCTCTTTGTTCTTGTTTTTTATTGTTTTTTGTTGGGGTTTTTTGTTTTGGTTTGGTTTTTGGTTTTTCCCCCCATATATATGTTACGCCTTTTTGGACTCTTTAAACTCATGTTCTTGAAAAATGGTATGTTTGGGCACGTTATGTTGTCACGACTTGAAAAATGTCATGTTTGGGTGTTAGGGTTGTTTTTTTTTGTTTTTGTTTTTTTTTAGCCTAAATTTTTTTTCCCGTTCTGATTCTATATTATTGTATAAGTGTTTGTTTGGAGGTGGTATTGATTGTTTGTTGTTGGAGATCTTTTTGGTTCTTGTTTTATTTTTTGTCCTGGGTTTTTGTTGTTAATGCCCTTTATTCTTATTCTTATTTTTTGACGTTGTTGTTCTTAACTGTCACAGTTGATTGTTATTGTTGTTGATGTGAATCAGTGCTATTCTGGTTTGCTGTTCCTGTTCGTGTACACTGTCAGTGCTCTGATTCATTGTTGTTTTTATTATTCCTTGTTGTACTGCTTTTTTTTGTTGCTCTTATTTGATATTGTTTTTGTTTTGGGGTGGGGTTTTGTTTTAGTTTTTCTTTTTACCTTCCTTGGCTGCAGCTCTGAGGTTTACCAATGGTGAGGTTTTCTTGCGTATGTGATCGTGGTGTGTTTGTTTTTTTTGCCCACTATTAGGTAGCCTCGTTCCCACTTCGAGGATGATGTCTAAACACGACACCAGTATGCATGCATATTTGAAATTTTGCCATCCATTCCTACCACCATGCAACGGCCTACACTTCCAAAAGGCAGAACGGGTTTTAATATGTGCATAAGGCGTTCTGCATGTGTTCACACACGGAACCTCGGTTAATAAATAGTCTCAACTGGAGGACTTTCGGGGGAGTAGAGTCGGTACTGGTACTGACTCGAGGGAAAAAATGTCCTGGCACTGAATTTCCAGGAAAATAAGCACAAAAAAACAAAGAGTGGGATAAGAAAAAAGGGAATTCCTTGAGAAAAAAAAAAAAGCTTTTAGAAAGTGAGATTGCTATTTACACTCACAAGACCCCTACCCCACCCCACCCCTTCCCTGGTATTCCCCATAGAAGGGGAGGGGGGGGGTACTTTAAAGAGATCTGACTTTCCGCACCTTTACCTTGCCCTTTTTTTTCTTTTCCTTCTGTCCTGTGACTGACCAGTTAGACCCCGCTCAGAAAGAGGTCATAACCAGTAACACTGAAGGTTGATATGAGGAGGAGGAAGAAGAAGAGAAAGAAAGGACTTGGGCCTTAACCCTTGCAAAGACAAACGAAACGAACAAAGTACAAAGGCAAACTTGCCACAAACCTTCCGCAGTAGCCTGTTTCTCAAACACCCTCTATAGCAAACAGTACAGCCGTTATAGACCCCAGGGGTGTGTGTGTGTGTGTGTGTGTGTGTGTGTGTGTGTGTGTGTGTGTGTGTGTGTGTGTGTGTGTGTAAAAGTCGCTCGTAAAAAACTCTCCCTTTGAAAAGTGTGACCTTGTATGTATAGCCTCTGTGTGCGTCCACCTTTTCTTTGATGTTGGTGTGTGGCCATTTTGTGGGTACACAAGTGTTTTTTTTTAAACGTGTGGGGGATTCTACTACACCTACAGGGGCGGGTTAGGGAGTCTTGAGTTCAATTCTTGGCAGTGGGCACTTTGAAGATGACATTGTTGGGGATTACCTAACCCTATTCATACCTAATAATTGACGGTCGGAAAACTGTCTGTCAAATCAATATACTGCCACTAACTTGTCATGTGAACAAATGTGTTGATAACATTATCTGCATGAAGATTAGATAGATAGATAGATAGATAGATAGATAGATAGATAGATAGATAGATAGATAGATAGATAGATAGATAGATAGATAGATAGATAGATATAGAGAGAGAGAGAGACGGACGGACGGACGGACGGACGGACGGACGGACGGACGGACGGACGGACGGACGGACAGATAGATAGATAGATAGATAGATAGATAGATAGATAGATAGATAGATAGATAGATAGATAGATAGATAGATAGATAGATAGATAGATAGATACACACATGCATGCATGCATACATACATACATACATACATACATACATACATACATACATACATACATACATACATACATACATACATACATACATACATACATACATACATACATACATACATACATACATACATACATACATACATAGATATATACATAGATAGATGCTATACAACCACTTAACACACCCCTAATGCACTTGCGTTCACGTGTTTTCATTTACTTCAGTGTTTATATAATTATATAACGAAACATTTTCCGTGGCATGCATGTGAGCCTTCTTTGTCATCATCTTCTTCTAGTCATTCAGTCCTGGACAGCAGCTTTGGAGAACAGCTAGCTGCATGCATTGGTGCCTCTGTTGTTGCATGTGTAAATACTCACAATCTCTGTGTGTGTGTGTGTGTGTGTGTGTGTGTGTGTGTGTGTGTGTGTGTGTGTGTGTGTGTGTGTGTGTGTGTGTGTGTGTGTTGCCTGCATGCCTGCGTGCGTGCGTGCCTGCGTGCGTGTGTGTGTGTATGTGCGTGCGTGCCTGCGTGCATGCCTGCCTGCATGCGTGCGTGCGTGCATGCGTGCCTCTGTGTGTGTGTGTGCATGCGTGCGTGCGTGCATGCGTGCATGTGTGTGTGTGTGTGTGTGTTATCAGGAACAAGGTGTTGGGGATCTCTGATGGGATTGACGAGATGGGGACAGTGAAGTGGGATCTGGCCCTGTGTCTGCTCCTGGCCTGGATCGTCGTCTATGCCTGCATCTGTAAGGGCATCCGCTCCTCCGGCAAGGTGGGTCGGTCTATCAAACATTCATTCGTTCGTTCTTTCGTTCGTTCGTTCGTTCGTTCGTTCGTTCGTTTGTTCGTTCCTTCGTTCGTTTGTTCGTTCGTTTGTTCGTTCGTTCGTTTGTTCGTTCATTTATTCGTTCATGCATTCGTTCATTCATTAATTCATTCATGCATTCGTTCATTTATTTGTTCATGCATTCGTTCATTTATTTGTTCATGCATTCGTTCATGCATTCGTTCATTTATTCGTTCATGCATTCATTCTTTCATTCATTTCTTTATTTATTCTTTCATGCATTCATTCATTCGGTTATCCATTCGTTCGTTCATTCATTCGGTTATCGATTCGTTCGTTAGATCATTCATTAATTCATTCATGCAATCGTTTATTCATTCATTCGTTCTTTCTTTCTTTCTTTCTTTCTTTCTTTTTCTTTCTTTCTTTCTTTCTTTCATTAATGTATGCATTCATTCATTCATTTATTCATTCATTCATTCATTCACTCGTGGTTTCCATTCATTTATTCATTCACTCATTCATCTAGTCGTCGATTCATTCGTTCCTTCCTTTTTATTTATTTACTTGGTTTATTTCTCTACCTCCATGGGGATGTCAAGGTTTTGGTTTAGGTTGTATTCGCGCCTATTGGAAAAATCTGTGCTTGAAATGCCCTCTTTTTTATCACTTGATTTGTTTATGTCTTGTTTCCCTTATCTTTCTGTATATTTCTCTCTAGTTTGTGGAGGGGGGGGGGGGCACAGCTGTCAGTTTCCCCCCACTTTCAGCTCCTCTCAGCTGCTAATTAATCCATCCAATCCCAGCCCAGATGGGGTCAGCTGGTGCTCATTTCAGGAACTGACCACACTTGGAGTAGGTAAAAGGAAGGGGCACACTAAATTTAGCGCTCTTGACTGAGTGATGTTGGATTTGTGCCCTGTGTGTGTGGGGGGGGGGGGGGGAGGGGGGAGTTTGTTGTTTGGTTTGAGGGGGTGTTGCCTTTTTGGTTCATTTCCCTGCTCTTTTTTTCAAGCAGTTTTTACCTTTCTCTTTATTAACACACCGCACAATATTTTACCTTGTACTGTCACGTTTTGTACGAGCGGCCAGGTTGAGACATTGTAAACGTCGGGTGGGCACAAGATTGATGTGCATTGTGCAAAAGTATTGCCTCTGTGGTGTTGTGGTGTATAGTATAAGTAGTGTGTGTGTGTGTGTGTGTGTTGTGTGTGTGTGTGTGTTGTGTGTGTGTGGTGTGTGTGTGTGTGTGTGTGTGAGTGTGTGTGTGTGGTGTGTGGTGTGTGTGTGGCGTGCGTGCGTGCGTGCGTGTATGAGCGTGTGTGGGGGATATATTATATATATAAGAACTAACTACAGAAGAGATCTTACTGGGGAAGAATATATAACCTCAGCAACTGATGTTATGACTCCTGAGAGTCATACAAACTCTTGAACAGTGATATCTTTTTTAATATCTAATCTCTCTTTTAAAAAGGTCATAAGAATTGGGCAATCAAAAATAAGTGGTGGATGAAAGAGGTTGGGAACAGCAACATAACGTATGTGGATGTGAATGTATGTATGTATGTATGATGTATGACTATGTAAGTATGTATGTATTATGTATGTATGTATGTATGTATGTATGTATGTATGTATGTATGTTGATGTTGTGTGTTGTTGTGTGTGTTGTGTGTGTGTGTGTGTGTGTGTGTGTGTGTGTGTGTGTGTGTGTGGTGTGTGTGTTGTGTGTGTGCTGTGTGTATGTGTATGTGTATGTATGATGTATGTTGTAGTATGTATGTATGTATGTATGTATGTTGTATGTATGTATGTATGTATGTATGTATGTATGTATGTGCCATGCATATGTGTATTCATGTGTGCGTGTGTGTCACACGTGCGCACGCGCGGTGTGGTGGGATGTGTGTGACTTTCTCTGTATGTGATGAGACAATAATAATAAAAAGTATTTTCAACTGAATTGAATCGAATTGAAGGGGCGCGTGTATGTCATGTCGCGTCACGTCATGTCACGTCATGCCATGTCGCGTCATATCACGTCACATCATGTCACGTCACATCAGTCTATGCCATGTCATCTCACGTAATGTCACGTCATATCATGTCATGTAACGTCACGCCACGTCCTGTCCTGTGACGTCAGGTGATGTACGTGACTGCCACGTCCCCGTACATCTTCATGCTGATCCTGCTGATCAGGAACTCTCTGCTGGACGGGCTGGAGATGGCGTCGACTTCTACCTCAAGCCCAACATGACCAAGCTAGGAGAAATGGAGGTTTGTCTTGTCTTTGTTTTGTCTTGTCGTGTCTTGTCTTGTCTTGTGTTGTGTTGTCTGCATTGTCATTTCTTGGTTGTCTTGTCGTGTCTTGTGTGTCTTGTCGTGTCTCGTCGTGTCTTGTGTTGTCTTGTCGTGTCGTGTCGTGTCGGTCGTATCGTGTTTTGCCTTGTCTTGTGTCGCGTCGTGTCATTGTCGTGTCTCATCTTGTCTCGTCATGTTGTCTTGTCGTGTCTTGTGTTGTCTTGTCGTTTTCGTGTCTGTGTTGTCTGTCTTGTGTTGTCGTGCCCTTGTCTTGTTTTGTCTTGCCAGGGAGAACTGTTTTTATCTTGTCTCGTGTTGCCAGGGAGAGGCGGGGACTCCTCTTGTTGCCGTGGGTTATTTTATGTGCATTGTTACAATCCTTGTTATACTTTCTCTTGTCCTTTTAATCTGACTTGATGTTCGCTGTTTGTTGCTGCTGCTGTGCTGCTGCTGCTGCTGCTGTTGTTGTCCAGATGATGATGATGATGATGATGATGATGATGATGATGATGATGATGATGATGATGATGATGATGATGATGATGATGATAATGATGACGACGACGACGACGATGACGATGACGATGACAATGATCCTCTTTTTATTCGTCTTATTGCTGTCAATGTTGTTTTAGTTCTTCTTCTCCTTCTTTTTCTTATTCCTGCCTTTCGTTGTTATTGTTATTGTCCTTTTTTATATACTTTGAAAACATTGTACTTTTGTTTACAATTTTCGTATGGTCTGTTGTGCACTTGTGGTGATAGCGCATAGGCATGGATGATCGTGGTGACTTAATCAGAAGTTGTAGCTATATTATACGGAATGAGCGCACACCGTCATGTGTAATTATCCATGGCGATATGTGAGCATGAACTGTAATACACACATTGTCAGTAGTCAGCTTTTGGAGGATGGACGGTGTGATAATGTATCAGTGGTCTAGAGGTAATGCACCTGCTTAGGAAGCGAGAAGTACGGGTTTGATCCTCGTTTGTGTCCGAACTTTTATCCCTAATCCACTCAGCCTTGAGTGGTGTTTGGGTTCTAGTCTTTCGGACGAGGCGATAAATTGACGTTTGTGTGTAACGCGCATGCAGTAAATGTTAAAGAACCCACGAAAACAAGACAGTGTCCCTAGCAAATTGTGTTTGAAAAAGCCACTCCGATGGGGAAACAGATACACATACAAACGTGGGGGGGGGGAAGGTTTCGTTTTAGGGATGGTGGTGCTCGTGTGTTGACGTGCTTTTCTTGAGAGAAGCAGCACGAACATGATGCAGAGAAACAGGGGTGATTGAAAGGGGTTATAGTTCAACAATACAATCAAATATACAGTGCAGGCACGCAACTAATACATCCACACAAGCTCTCGCGCTCGCGCTCTCTCTCTTCTCTCTCTCTCTCTCTCTCTCTCTCTCTCTCTCTCTCTCTCTCTCTCTTCTCTCTCTCTCTCTCTCTCTCTCTCTCTCTCTCTCTCTCTCTCTCTCTCTCTCTCTCTCTCTCTCTCTTATGCACTATAATATACACACACACACATAGAGAGAGAGAGAAAGAAAGAAGAACAGAACAGACAGGACAGAGACAGAACAGACAGACAGACAGACAGACAGACAGACAGACACACAGAAGACACACAGACAAACAGACAGAGACACACAGAGACACACACACACATAGACAGACAGACACAGAGATCAGTAGCGACGCTTTGGGGTAAGTGTACAGTGTACCAGTGTAACCCACGATTGCCCTGTAAACACTGTGTGGACACTGGCTGTGCAGGTGTGGGTGGACGCGGGAACCCAGATCTTCTTCTCCTCCTCCATCGCCCTGGGCACACTGACCGCACTGGGCAGCTACAACAAGTTCAAGCACAACTCCTACAGGTGAACAATTCGTCAAAAAGTAACAGCTCCTACAGGTAAACAATGCATTACAAAGTAACAACTCTTACAGGTATGCAACACGCCACAAAATATAAAACTCCTACAGGGCCCATCACACATGTAACGACTCATACAGGTAAACAACTCATCACAGAGTAACAACTCCTACAGGTAAACTACAGGTAAACAATACATCACAAAGTAACAGCTCCTACAGGTAAACAATGCATCACACAGTAACAACTCCTACAGGTAAACAATGCATCACAAAGTAACAGCTCCTACAGGTAAACTACAGGTAAACAATACATCACAAAGTAACAGCTCCTACAGGTAAACAATGCATCACACAGTAACAACTCCTACAGGTAAACAATGCATCACAGAGTAACAACTCCTACAGGTGAACAATTCATCACAAAGTAACAGCTCCTACAGGTAAACAATGCATCACAAAGTAACAGCTCCTACAGGTAAACTACAGGTAAACAATGCATCACAAAGTAACAACTCCTACAGGTGAACAATTCATCACAAAGTAACAGCTCCTACAGGTAAACAATGCATCACAAAGTAACAACTCCTACAGGCAAACAATGCATCACAGAGTAACAACTCCTACAGGGGAACAATTCATCACAAAGTAACAGCTCCTACAGGTAAACAATGCATCACAGTGTAACAACTCCTACAGGTAAACTACAGGTAAACAATGCATCACAATAGTAACAACTCCTACAGTGTAACAATTCATCACAAAGTAACAGCTCCTACAGGTAAACAATGCATCACAGAGTAACAACTTCCTACAGGTAAACAATACATCACAAAGTAACAACTCCTACAGGTAAACAACCCATTACAGAGTAACAACTCCTACAGATAAACAACCCATCACAGACATAGACAACTCCTGCGCTTTTTAAAAAAAGTCACCAAAGAAACAGCTTTACGAGAATAAAATGCCTTCATAACTAATCCAGAAAAGTATCCTGTGGTGATGCCATGGAGGTGGGTGTATCAGTATATAAAAAGCGTCCCCATTTCCTGGAAATTCTCTGCTAGAAATTCCTTCAGTTCAATCCCTCTCTTTGTTTCTGCCTTGTTCCTTTTCTTCCTGTCACCCCCGTCTTGTCTTTTTCCTATCTTCTTGGTCCATCCTCCTGCTTTTTTTTTCCAGATAGACATTTTTTTTTAATAGCAATTCTCTCCCACGGTGAAGTTGGATGCGCTGGGCCTAATTTGTCAGGCACTTAATGGCAGAGCAACGCATTTCTACCCACATTATGACAGACAACAATAGTTGCTGTCTGAGCATTGGAAGACAAAGAAGAAGAAGAATTCACCAGATGTCAAAGAGATTCGAACCCACGACTTCATGGACCCATGGGATTAAAGTCGAACGGTTATAGCGTTCTTCGTACCCATGATATAATGCACAGAGAGAGAGAGAGGATTTGACTGGTGGTGTGCTGTGGTGTGGTGTGGTGTGATGTGGTGTGGTGTGGTGTGGTGTGGTGGTGTGTGGTGTGGTGTGATGTGGTGTGGTTTGGCGTGGCGTGGTGTGCTGTGCTGTGCTGTGCTGTGGTTCGGTGTGTGTGTGTGTGGTGTGGTGTGCTGTGGTTTGGTGTGGTGTGACGTGGCGTAATGTGGTGTGGTGTGGTGTGGTGTGGCGTGGCGTGACGTGGCGTGACGTGACGTGGTGTGATGTGATGGTCTAGAGGTAACGCGCCTGTCTAGAAAGCGAAAAGTCTGGGTCGAAGTGTGCGCTGGATCAAATCCCATTTGGGCCCAAAACTTTCTCTCCATCCATTAGACCATGAGTGGTGTCTGGGTGCTAGATGGTGTGTGTGGTGTGGTGTGGTGTGGTGTGGTGTGGTGTGGTGTGGTTGGTGTGGTTGGTGTGGTGTGGTGTGGTGTGGTGTGATGTGTGTGGTATGGTGTGGTGTGACGTGGTATGACGTGACGTGGTGTGACGCTGTGGTGTGACATGGTGTGACGTGGTGTGGTGTGACGTGGTGTGCTATGCTGTGCTGTGCTGTGACGTGGTATGACGTGGTGTGACGTGATGTGGTGTGACGTGGTGTGACGTGGTGTTGCAGGGACTCTGTGATCTTTGCCCTGGTGAACAGCGCCACCTCTTTCTTTGCCGGTTTCATCGTCTTCACCATCCTGGGCTACATGGCCAAGCTGCAAAACAGGAAGATCAAAGATGTCGCCGAGTCAGGTACAGTCTGCTTCTGTCTGTGTGTGTGTGAGGGGGGTGTGTGATGGGGTGGGTGTGGGTGTGGGGGGTGTGGGTGGGGGGTATGGGAGGTGTGGGGTTGGGTGGGGGGTTGTGGTGTGGGGTGTGTGTTGGTGTGGTGGTGTGTGGTGGGGTGTGTGTGTGTGTGTGGTGTGTGTGAGGGAGGTGGGGTGGGGAGGAGTGGAGAGGGGGTGAGGTTAGGTGGGGGGGTAGGTGGGTCGGGGGGAGGGAGGAGTGTGAGTGTGTGTGTGGGAGGGGGGGTGAGTGTCTTTGGGTGTTTTGTGTGTGTGTGTGTGTCTGTGTCTGTGTCTGTGTGCGTGCGTGCGCGAAGGGGATACATGCGTGCATTCGTAAGCACGTCATAGGTATAAATATGAAGATCAAAAATGAATTGTTCGTGGTTGTGAAATGCTGAAATTTTAAGGGTAAAGCGCACGCCCACACATTATTAAGATTGCCAAAGACAGACGCAAAAATTTGGCCCACTTTTAAGTTTAGCCTATTTTCATTTCCAACATTACTAACGCAAAAAGTTTGGCCTCCCATATTGACACAAAAGTTTGGCCTACTTAAGTTGGCCTACTTTTATTTCCAACTCCATTAAAGAGATCCGGAAAGAATCGTCAATGACCCGAAAAGATCTCTGAAGAAATGTTGTTTCTTTGCCCACTTAAATAGTGGTTTATTTACCCCCATATGGACAGTAAAGGACATTCCTATACCATCACCAGTATAATACCTTTACCATGATGATGATGATGATGATGATGATGATGATGATGATGATGATGATGATGACGACGATGACGACGACGACGATGACGACGACGACGACGACGACGATGATGATGATGATGATGATGATGATGATGATGATGATGATGATGATGATGAATGAACAAGAACAAGAAAAAGAACAAGAACAAGAACAACAAGAACAAGAACAAGACCAAGACCGAGAGGAGGAAAGAAGAAGAAGAAGAAGAAGAAGAAGAAGAAGAAGAAGAAGAAGAAGAAGAAGAAGAAGAACAAACAACAACAACAACAACAACAACAACAACACAACACAACGACAACGACAACAACAACAACAAGAATTTCATGATGAGAATGATGATGATAATGATAATTATTATTGTTGTTGTTGTTGTTGGGGTACCATTACCTACACCAAGGCAGTGATCCAAATACCCCCTGTCCTCGTTATGGTCAGGATGATAATGACCGATAGTGATGCGATGGTGTTGGGATGATGACGATAATCGATAATAATAATGATAACAATATCTTCAGGTCCAGGATTGGCCTTCATCGCCTACCCGAAGGCGGTGGCCCAGATGCCTCTGTCTCCGCTGTGGTCCATTCTCTTTTTCCTCATGGTCATTCTCCTAGGGCTGGACAGTCCAGGTAATTCCTCCTACCTGCCTGCTTGCTTGCTTCACTTGCTCACTCGCTCACTCACTCACTTATTTATTCACTCATCACTCACTCAATCGGTGGGAACAGATGACAAATTTTACAAAACTGTATACACACGGGGACTGGATGTAAAAAAAAAGCACATGAGTGCTTATTCCATTATCCTCAATATAAAATAACAATAACAACAACAATAAACTCACTGACTCACTCATTCCTGTCTGTTTTCCTTCTTTCTCCTTTCGTTCAATGTCTGTCTATCTGTCTGTCAGTTCATTTACTCGTTTGCCTGTGTATGTATAATCCTTCTATGTTCGTCTATTCACGAACCTATATTTCTGAATCAGTGCGTACAGATATCCAGCTATCTGCTTATGTCACTATTGTCTGTTTTATTGTAGTGTAGTGTAGTGTATTGTGCTGTGTTGTATTGCGCTGTGTTGTATTGTGCTGTGTTGTATTGTGCTGTGTTGTGTTGTGCTGTGTTGTATTGTGTTGTATTGCGCTGTGCTGTATTGTGCTGTGCTGTATTGTAGTGCATTGTATGGTGTTGTATTCTGTTGGGATGTATCACAGTGAAGTGTATTGCGTTGTATTGTAATGTAATAATATATTGTAATGCAATAAATTGTAATGTAATGTATTGTATTGTACTTTATTGTATTTTATTGCATCGTATTGTATGGTATCATACAGTTTCGTATTGCGCACTACTTCCACTTTAAAGCAAATTTTACTGAAACAGAAACCCTTTTTTGTTGCTAATAAAAGACTACTAAACAAACAAATAAAAAAAATCCCTTGTGTTTGTATTATCATCAGTTTGTTGGCGTGGAAGGCGTGGTGACCACCATAGTGGACCAGTATCCGCACCTGCTCAGAAAGGGTACCGCAAGGAAATCTTCATCGGCTTCATCTGCATCCTCATGTTCTTCGTGGGGCTGTCCATGGTGACCAATGTAAGTACTAGTCTTCTTCATCCTTGAAGGCTCAGACTTTGGGAAGCGAGGTGTCAAGAAACCTCAGCTTCTCTAGGGGGCCAGCATGTTGAGGGCGGCACGGCACACCCAACATCAACGTCTGTTTAGGTCTTAGTTTTCAGTTTCGGTTTTAGTCCTTGAACAAATGTTGACCGGGAATTGGATTGTCTTGATCATAATGGAACATCTCAGATCATAATGGAACATTCTGGATCATGATATAAATTTCCAGATCGTAATGGAGCAACCAAGATCATCATGGAACATCCCAGATCATTATGGAACAGTCCAGATCATAACGGAACATTCCAGATCAAAATGGAAATTTCCAGGTCATAATGAAATATTCCAGACCATAACGGAACATTCCAGGTCATAATGAAATATTCCAGACCATAACGGAACATTCCAGATCATGTGAAACATCCCATATCATAATGGAACATTCCAGATCATATGAAACATCCCAGATCATAATGGAACATCCCAGACCATATGCAACATCCCAGATCATATGCAACATCCCAGATCATAATGGAACATCCCAGATCATAACGAAAATTTCAATATCATAAAGCAAAAATTCTAGATCATAATGCCCCATCTCTTCCTCTAGCTCTTAGTTTTAACACCTTAGTCATTATTATGGCTTTGCATTGAAGACCTTTTCACTAGATTCTTCCTCTTGTTTTAGCTGTTGACCAAAGTTTGGGTTGGAGCATAAAGTATGTAATTAATTATGTATATTGCATGATGGCTGTACATCAATGTGGCCACTGTGAGATTTAATCTGCAAATAGCATATGCGCGCACCCGTACCCACGCACATACACACACACACACACACACACACACACACACACACACACACACACACACACACACACACACACACACACATTCACACACACACACAACACACACACACACACACACACACACACACACACACACACACACACACACACACACACACACACACACACACACACCGACAGGCAGACAGACACATAGACAGACAGAGAGAAACAGAGACAAAGACAGAGAGAAACAGAGAGAGAGAGAGAGGTATACAGGACATCAATTTTTCATAACAGTATCCTTCTCGAATAAAAATAAAAATAAAAAAAAAAAAAAAAAAAACACCACCACCACCACCACTACCCCCAAACAGACAACAACAAAAACAGACAAAAACCAAACAAAACACTGCTGTCAAAATCAAGGAAAAAAAAAAAAGAGAAGAGAAATTCATATTTCTCGATGACACATTGAATAAGGAAAACATTTGCTGTCATGTATGGTCTAAGTGAAGAAAAGAAAGGAGAAAAAAAAGAAGAAGCATAATGTGACGCTCCACCACATGAGTCACATTGCACAAGAGGTCAATTTTTAGTTATTGACAAGTTAATAATGTGCAATAAAAAGGCTATTTAATACAAAAAACAGATTGAAAATCGGACAGCTCTGTGCAAAGTTATTACAAATTGAAATGATACACTGCAGGATGTGACAAAATGAGAAACGGGCAAGTTTATTTTCGTAACAGGTTGTCAGAATGAGGGCTTGGGCATTTTCAAAACACATTTAAAAGCAAAGAAATAGAAATTATGCCTTGATATTTTATTACCAGGTAGAATAACAGATATAGTTTAATAATCGATCAAATTCTCAACATTGACAACTTGACCCCCACCTGCCTTAAATGGCTCCTAGCACAAAATTGAGTAATGTGCTAAGTGACTCATTTCGTGGTGGAGCGTCACATATTATTATTTTTTTCTCGTGGGAAACTGCCTTTGAAGTGATGAAATCCCGTAACGTGACATCCTGGCTCCAAGTCAATGAATTAGTCGTGACCCATATTTCACGGTCACGCAAGCAGAAAGGTCAAGAGTTAATGGGGGGGGTTTGTTGTTGTTGATGATGTTGTTTTGTTGTGATGTTAGGGGTTTTTTTGTTTGTTTGTTTTTGTGGTGGGGGGTGGGTGTTGTTGGTTTTTGGGGTGGGTGGGGTGGGGATGGGGGGTACTATTAGGGGGGGGGGGTAATGCTTAATGTTTTCATTGCAAGGCATCTCATAGGCCTGTGAGGGTATGGGGTAGGAGGTGGAGTCATAATTGTGTGTGTGTGTGTGTTGTGTGTGTACTTATGTGTACGTGTGTGTGTTTGTGTGTGTGTGTGTGTGTGTAATTATGTGTACGTGTGTGTGTGTGTGTGTGTGTGTGTGTGTGTGTGTGTGTGTGTGTGTGTGTGTGTGTGTGTGTGTGTGTAAGGCAGCGGGGGTCTGGCAATAATAGGTGTTGCAAGCTAGTGATTCTGCCTTTCTGTCTGTCTTTCTGCCTATCTTCCTGCCTGTCTTTCTGCCAATTTGTCTGTCTGTCTTTCTGAGTGCCTATATGTCTGTCTTGTTGTCTGTCTGCCTATCTGTCTGCCTGCTTTCCTGTCTGTCTGTCTGTCTGTCTATTTCTCTGTCTCTGTCTGTCTGTCTGTCTGTGTCTCTGTCTGTGTCTGTCTGTCTGTCTGTGTTTTTTTTCTCTCTTCTTTTATTTATCTACTTATCCTAAATATTCATAAACCATCATCATCATCTTCATCATTATGACGAATATCATCAACATCATTGTCACCATCACCATCACCAATTAATTATCGTTTCTGTTGATAATGAGGGTGACTGTGGTGTCTGTATTTCAGGGAGGAATGTACGTCTTCCAGCTGTTCGACTACTACTCTGGCAGCAGAATTATTCTACTGGTGGCCTTCTTTGAGCTTATCGGCATCTCTTATATTTATGGTGAGATGATTATTGTTGCTGTTGTTAGTTAGTATTATTGTTGGACGCTCCACAGCTTAACACCCTAGCAGTCAGTGAGAAAATGTACTCTGTCTCACTCACCACACCTGGGACTTTCAGTGAGTATTTTTTTTTTTTTTTATCTATTTTTATTTTTCCTTTTATATCAAGGATACTGGAATAAGCACTCATGTGTTGTTGTTTTTTACATCAAGTCCCCGTGTGTATGCAGTTTTATCATTCTTGTCATCTGTTCCCACCGGCACATTATGGCCTACTCTTACGAAAAGCAGAACAGGATTTAACGTGAGCGTGTGCCTGTGTATATAGGTTACTGTGTACGCGGTGATTACTGGATCAAAGGATGACCTGTGTGGGCCGTGTCCTAGTCCCTCGCCTTGTAGACTGGTCAGATCTCCTTTTGATCTTGTTATGAAGGAACATTTGGTTTGTTTTGGGTTTGTTTGTTTTTTAAAGCAGCTGACCCGAAAGGGCCCATTGCTGTTTTGAAAACTATTCTTTGCTGTTTTGAAAACTGTTCTTATCTTTCTACGTTCCTCAGATAGAACTCTGGTTTTTAACCTTGGTGAACATGTTGGCCTATTTGATCATATTTTCGTAAATTCTGCTGTGAAGGAACTTTGATCATGCTTCAGGGGGTGGGATAGGCTAGTGGTGGCGCGTTGTTTTTGTTTACTTGTTTTGTTTGGGTTTTTTTTGCTAGATAGATGGCTTGACGAAAAAAAGTAAATTTATTGCTTACTCAATGTACCATCTGGAAATAAAATTTTGACTTTGACTTTAACTTGTGCTCGTGATCAGACGGCCTGTGCTCGAGCTACCACACAGGCATCCATTTCAAGGATTTTTCCCCTGAAGCAAACATCAGTGCCAACTCTATTTTTCCCTTACAGTCCTTCAGATGAGACTATAAAACTAAGGCCCTGTGTACGATCAATACCCTCTGTTACAAATGTCTCCACAAAACTGCACCCTCCTACCTCTGTGAATGTCTTCACTTGTTCACACCTTCTCGCTCCCTCGGCTCGGCCGCAGATACTTTGTCCTAGATTCAACCTATCTACCGTTGGCCGCCGCGCTTTCTCTGTTTCTGGTCCATCGATCTGGAACGACCTCCCTCTCTCCCTCCGGCAAAAGTCTACTTATGACACTTTTCAATCCAACCTCAAGACACACTTATTTCAAACCTAAGATTTTCCCTTCTCTTTCCGTCTCTTGTCTGTCCCCACCTTCGACATCTACCTGCCCAAGTGTACAGCTTGTGTGTGTGGGGGGAGGGGGGGGGGGCGTGCGCGCGTGTGTGTGTGCGTTTGCGTGTGTGCGCTTGCGTGTGTGAGTATGTTCGAATTTGCTAGGACCATAGATTGCTATTGATTGCTTGTGTGATGTATAGGTTGAATGCAAGCTCTTTGATTTGTTTTTACAAGATATAGCGCTATATAAGTTCCATGTATTATTATATTATTATTATTATTATTATTATTATTATTATTATTATTATTATTTTATTATTATTACGAACGCACGTAGAACATCTGGCGCACGCGTTGAAATCCGTTTTATATTTTAGAATAGAAAGTCATTATGAGTTGTAAGACTGTAATCATAACATGTTTTTCTCTCTGGTGATTGCTGGCAGGGATCAAACGTTTCGTGGACAACATCAAGATGATGCTGGGGGATCACTGGATGATCCGTACCCTGCCCTTCATGATGATCTGCTGGACCTTCCTCTCCCCCGTCTTCTGCTTAGTGAGTTCTGAAACTCTTGTCTTCTGTCACGTTTCTGCATAATGCAATGAGTTCTGAAACTTGTCTTCTGTCACGTTTCTGCTTAATGCAGTGAGTTCTGAAACTTGTCTTCTGTCACATTTCTGCATAGTGCAGTGAGTTCTGAAACTTGTCTTCTGTCACGTTTCTGCATAATGAGTTCTGAAACTTGTCTTCAGTCACATTTCTGCATAGTGAGTTCTGAAACTTGTCTTCTGTCACGTTTCTGCATAATGAGTTCTGAAACTTGTCTTCAGTCACATTTCTGCATAGTGAGTTCTGAAACTTGTCTTCTGTCACGTTTCTGCATAATGAGTTCTGAAACTTTTGTCTTCTGCCACGTTTCTGCATAGTGAGTTCTGAAACTTGTCTTCTGTCACATTTCTGCATAGTGCAGTGAGTTCTGAAACTTGTCTTCTGTCACGTTTCTGCATAGTGAGTTCTTAAAACTTGTCTTCTGTCAAGTTTCTGCATAGTGAGTTCTGAAACTCTTGTATTCTGTCACGTTTCTGCATAGTGCAGTGAGTTCTGAAACTCTTGTCTTCTGTCACGTTTCTGCATAGTGCAGTGAGTTCTGAAACTCTTGTCTTCTGTCACGTTTCTGCGTAGTGAGTTCTGAAACTTGTCTTCTGTCACGTTTCTGCATAGTGAGTTCTGAAACTTGTCTTCTGTCACGTTTCTGCAATAGTGAGTTCTGAAACTCTTGTATTCTGTCACGTTTCTGCATAGTGCAGTGAGTTCTGAAATCTTGTCTTCTGTCACGTTTCTGCGTAGTGAGTTCTAAAATTTGTCTTCTGTTGTCTTCTGTCACGTTTCTGCATAGTGCAGTGAGTTCTGAAACTCTTGTCTTCTGTCATGTTTCTGCATATGAGTTCTGAAACTCTTGTCTTCTGTCACGTTTCTGCATAATGAGTTCTGAAACTTGTCTTCAGTCACATTTCTGCATAGTGAGTTCTTAAAACTTGTCTTCTGTCAAGTTTCTGCATAGTGCAGTGAGTTCTGAAACTCTTGTCTTCTGTCACATGTCTGCATAGTGCAGTGAGTTCTGAAACTTGTCTTCTGTCACGTTTCTGCATAGTGCAGTGAGTTCTGAAACTTGTCCTCTGTCACGTTTCTGCATAGTGCAGTGAGTTCTGAAACTTGTCTTCTGTCACATTTCTGCATAGTGAGTTCTGCAACTTGTCTTCTGTCACGTTTCTGCATAGTGAGTTCTGAAACTTGTCTTCAGTCACGTTTCTGCATAGTGAGTTCTGAAACTTGTCTTCTGTCACGTTTCTGCATAGTGAGTTCTGAAACTTGTCTTCAGTCACGTTTCTGCATAGTGAGTTCTGAAACTTGTCTTCTGTCACGTTTCTGCATAATGAGTTCTGAAACTTGTCTTCTGTCACGTTTCTGCTAATGAGTTCTGACTTGCTTCTGTCACGTTCTGCATAGAGTTCTGAAACTTGCCTTCTGTTGTCTTTTTTTTTTTAATCAAGCTTTTTTTATATTTTATACCACTTCATGTCACAGCAGATTTCTCTGTGTGAAATTCGGGCTGCTCTCCCTTGGGAGAGCGCGTTGCCACAAGTGCAGCGCCACCCTTTATCTTTTTTTTTCTTTTTCCTGTCTGCCACTGTGTTTGTTTCCCTATCAGTGTGGCTTTTTTTGTAACAAAATTTTGCTAGGGACAACCCTCTTGTTGCCGAGGGTTCTTTTACGTGCGCTAAGTAATGTGTAACACACAGGACCTCGGTTTATCGTCTCATCCGAAAGACAAGCACCCAGACCACCACTCATGGTCTAATGGATGGGGGTAAAGTTTTTGGCCCAAACGGGGTTCGAACCACCGCACACTCCGACCCGGACTTTTTGCTTTCTGAACAGGTGAGTTACCTCTAGACCACCGGCCCACCTGGCTAGGTACTGCTGTTCCAATGCCGCTTGTTCTCATCATATCATTCACATACAAATCCAGGCTCTTTTTTTTGTCCTACCCTGAAAATCTATAGATTATGAAGTTTCTTTAGAAAAGCACCACGGACGGGGGGGAGGGGGGGGGGAATAGAAGTGTTGTACCCATGATCTGACGACCTGGGGTGCGTACAACCGAGGCCCCCGTTCATGGGGATTTTCCCCCTGGAGCAAACATCAGTAGCAACTCCACTCCCCTAGAAGTCCTTCTGGATGGGAAAAGTGAGCCATTATGTACTAGTAGGACTGGGTTTTTTTAAGCATGCACTCTGGTCTCGTTATCGGACACCACCCCTCGAAGTTGGAATGCAGCTACCGTTAATGGTGGGCAGAAACGTCGCATACATAAAATCTCACCATTGATGAACCTCGGAGCTCTAGCTTAGGAACAAAAAAAAGTTCGATACATTACAATTTTTTTTTAAACAGCATGAATGTGATTCTGTGTATCTATCTAGACACTCAGATGGAAATAATACCTTCTGAAAATTGTGTAGTTGCAACAGAGTCTGTGAGAAATTGCTTTTCTGAAGTATCTTTATTGTGCTTATCACACGCGCAGTCAAAAAATATTTCTGTCTGATTGCATACAACATAGTTTATAACTACTACTAGCTGCTGCTGCTGCTGCTGCTGCTGCTGCTGCTGCTACTGCTGCTGCTGCTGCTGCTGATGATGATGATGATGATGTCACTTCCACTGTGACACCCATTAGATTGACTGCTATATAGAATAAATTGAATCTGCTGCATACCACCACTGTTGCTGCTACTGCTGCTGCTGCAGCTGTTGCTGCTGCGGCTGCTGTTGCTGTTGTTGCTGCTGCTGCTGCTGATGATGATGATGGTGATGATGATATTCCTCCTCCTCCTCCTACTACCACCACTATATCCATTAGTATTAACAATACTATTAATATAACACTACTCATATCCCTCTTCTACCACTAGGCCTACTACCATAACCACCACTACCTCCATTCACACCACACATCTCATCCTGTCTATCACCTGCCCGCTGTGTTAAAAACAAAAGTGAAATATGTGGCAGGCCATTTTCATCATGAGTGCCATCAACTATTCTGAACTGGACTATGAACGACCCGGCTCCAAGGGTACCTATGTATACCCGAGTTGGGCTGTGGGCATCGGCTGGGCGTTGGCTGCCTCCTCAGCTGTCTGGATCCCCATTGTGGCCGTGTACAAGTGGGTCAAGAATGGGGCCTCTCGGGAGGTGCGTTGCTGTCTGTTCGTTTGTCTGTCAGCCTCTGTGTCCGTTTGTCCCAAGGCACGGTATCTCATTATTCTGACAATGTCCGTTTGTTAATCCACCTCTGTGTCCGTTTGTTTGTGATATTTGTTTTCCTTGTTGATTTTTTTTAGCGTTCCGTCCAGCTTCATACCCAGAATATGTTCTCTGTCTCGCCCAGCATACCTGGGAAATTACTATATCAGATGTTTTATGTACAGACTAGATAAGAAGTTCACGTGTGTGGCTGTTTATTCAAGTAAGATCAAGTTAAAGGTGTCCCATAACCTATGTGGTCGTAGGGGAGCGAGGCACCAGAGACCTCAACTTCTCTAGGGGCCGGCATATTGAGGGCAGCGCCCATCTCCTCTCCCTCGCTGCTTTACCTTCCCTGACCTTAAAGAGGGCAGGTACCTACTTACAGCTGGGTGAACTGGGGGGGGGGGGGGGGGGGGGGGCCTGTACTGAAATCAAGGCGCGCAAACGGTCACCCATCCACTTGGTAACCACGCTCGGCTGGGGGAAAGCAAGCGCTCTGACCACTGAGCTATCCCACCCCCTAAACCTCATCATAATATAGGCAGCCCTGGTCTTCACTACAGAGAATGGTCGTCCTTCCCTTCATTCTGCTTAACTGAAGTATATTTCACGTCATGCTGTGCGTGAGTTTCTCATGTATGAAGACAACCAAAAAAAACCCTGCATAACTTTCCCTGTGTGACAACATTTTAATAAATGAAGACCTGTCAACTCTGCGATAGTTGAAAATCAGAAAGAGCTGTCTTGCAAATACCCAAAGGTGTAAGCTGCTGTACTTAACTGCAGAAAATAATTCTAATTCTCTATATCTTTACACTCTAAAAAATGTTAAAAGTTAAGTTAAAGTCTGTCCCGAGCCTAAGGCTCATCAGCCCGGTGCTTATCCCGGTTTCTGTGGCGTTAAGCGACTGAGAGTCATAGACTCCCCCCTGGATAGGACGCCAGTCTATCGCAGGGTTAACCCCCAACACATGGTTGGTACCCCTTTTACACATGGGTGGGGTGAGAAAATAGCCGTAAAGTGCCTTTTCCAGGGGTACAACGCCATAGCCGAAAGCTGGGATCGAACCCGCAACCTTTAGATTACGGGTCTAACGCCCTAATGTCCTCATTGATATTCTTCCCCCAGGCACTGATGCTGCTGTTCAAGCCTTATGGACTGAAGCCTCACCAGCTGAGACCTCAGGACTTCGGGGAGAGAACCCTGGCTGACCTGGAGCGAGAGAGGGAAGGTGGCAGTGCCTCCCCCTCACCCCCCATGCCCGTGATGTACGCCAACAATGACGGCGCTATGGGGGGTCAAGTCAACCCTGGCTACACCAAGTCCAACGACAAGGAAGAGTTCACCCATCTCTGATCAGAAAGGGAATGGGTCGGGGAGTTACGTACATACATTGGTTGTGAATGTGGGGGGGGGGTTGTTTTGTTGGGTTGGTTGTTTTTTTGTTGTTTTTTTTAGGTTATTCAGATTTGTTCTCTTTTTGTTGTTGTTGTCTCTTTTGAACATTACATTGTGTGTGTGTGTGTGTGTGTGTGTGTGTGTGTGTGTGTGTGTGTGTGTGTGTGTGTAGATATATATATATGTGTATATGCATAAATATATGTATATATATATATATATATATATATATATTTTTTTTTTTTTTTGTATTAATGTGTGGGGATAACTATATACGCACATGCTATGTGTTGTTGGTTTGTGTGTGTGTGTGTGTGTGTTTGCGTCCGCGCGTGCGTGTGTGTGTGTGCGCATGCTAGTGCGTGTATACATGGCTGTGTGCACGTAAACTACGATGCTGTCGACTTCAGATGTTCATACAGTGTGGCAGTGTACAGTGCAGTGCTTTCTCTACATCCAACTGCTCAATTGCACAATGTGTCCGGACAGTGTAAAACATCATCGGTGTTTATGAAGATGGACTGCTGAAAATAATGCATTTTATTTTGTTTTAAATATGGTCGCTAGATATCAGTGCCTTTTTCATGGATTACTGTACTTTTGAGACTGTAACAGAATTACGAAATAAGAAATTTTATTTACAGAGGGTAATAGATCAAGTACAATGACTTTTTTTCATCTAGCCCTCTGAAAGGGAATAAGTATAAACACCAAAGCACAAGCAATATGTTTGAAAAGAAAAAAAATAGATGGAAAGAAAAACAGTAAAGGAAACGACAAGAAAAAAAATGCACCAAAAAAAATCAATCAAGAACAAGCATGTGTGTACATAAAACAACAACAGCAACAACAACAAAACAGACCAGTATGCACAAGAAAATTAGTATTGAAGTCAAAAATTTCATCCAAACTCAGAAGAATGCGTCAAAAAAACAATTTTTGATGTGATGAGATGAATTAACTTTTTTAAATTTTGAAATCCAAAATGGGATCAAGATGTTTACTTTAGAACGGAGCAATGTTCAGTTTAAATTCTTACAAACATTTTTTTCCTGTTACTCAGCTAGAGTCTCAATCTCAATTGCGTATACAACGGTTTTTGCCCACCATGAAGTAGCCACATTCCAACTTCAGGGATGACGGCTAAACACAACACAAGCGTGCATGCATTTAAAAAAAAATTATCATCCATTCCCATCTGCACGCAATGGCCTCCTACTCTTCCGACAGGCAAAGCAGGTTTTAACGTGTGTGCAAGATGTTCTGCATGCGTTCACAAAATGAAATCTCAGTTTATAGTCTTATCCACTTTGGGGGGAGTGGAGTCAGTACTGATGTCAACTCCAGGAGAAAAATTCCCTTGAAAGCGTGTTCAGTGGTGGCTTGATCCCAGGCCACCATATCACCAGTGCAAAGATTTAACCACTAAGCTATTACACCCCCCCCCCCCCCCCCCCCCCCTTACACACATTTAAATCAAAACGCTGGTTTGGAATTGCAAAAATCTGTTTATGAAAAAAAAGTTTTTACAATGTAACAGAGTGGAGATCTGTAATCTCCCATCTCTGCACAGCATCTCGGGTGGGTACAGCTGGACAGTTAGAATGTGACCTCTAAAAAATGAGGTTGCATAAATTCTACCTTTCACCATGAAGGCGAAGTGTCTGCAATAGAGGGTTTTCAACCACCATCCAAGGAAACAGAGCATCACACAATTCGCAGGTGTGTCCTAATTTAGTAACACAATGCTGTGACAGGGCTCTGATCGCATGGGAGGCAATCTACTTACCATCCCATAAAAGAATATATAAATAAATATATATAAATAAATCACAACAATGAACCAGCACTGTGCTTTTTTTTTCTAGTGTTGGGGGGGGCTTTTTTTATTATACATGTTGATTGTTTCATACCCAATACATTGTATTCATACTTTCTTTACAGTTACACAGGAAGCAAATCTGCTGGATTTTGTACTGAATTCAAATGCACTACTGGCTGTGTATTCAGTTCTGTAGTGCATGTGAGTACATTGTGTAGAGGAATTCACAGAGAAACATTTAATCAGTCAGGTATCATGATACTAACATCCTTCTTCTCTCCTTTGTGTGATTAACTTTACTAACACATTTTTATGATGAATAGTTTGTTTTGATCTTTTATGTTTTTTAAAATAAATTGCTGAATTTCAGGACCCTTTGAACTTACTTAGATTGTATGTATATTGCTTCAATAAAAGATTTTTATATACACACCTCTGTACATTTTGTGGTGGTTGGTGGTGGTGGTGGTGGTGTGTGTGTGTGGTGTGTAGTGTAGTGTAGTGTAGTGTAGTGTAGTGTAGTGTAGTGTAGTGTAGTGTAGTGTAGTGTAGTGTAGTGTAGTGTAGTGTAGTGTAGTGTAGTGTAGTGTAGTGTAGTGTGTGTAGTGCGTGCGTGAGTGCATGTGTGCTAAATATTACTAGAAAGAGGGGAAGAAGGGAGGCAAGGATCAATTTCTGGCCTTGCACATCATGAGTAGAATGCTCGTTCCCTCTTTCTTCGATCACAAACCAACAAAAGGAAAACAACTTGAAGAGTTCTACAAACCACAATCTTTATTTTCAATGAATGATACCCCAAATAATTTGAAATGCTTAATTGCACTAGTAAAAATAGTTGCTTTATTCTCTCTCCTCTCTCTCTCTCTCTCTCCTCTCTCTCTCTCTCTCTCTCCTCTCAATATATATATATATTCTTGTGGCGACGCACTCTCCCCGGAGAGCAGCCTGAATTTCACGCAGAGAAATCTGCTGTGACATGAAGTGGTATAAAAAAAAAAATTAATAATAAAATATATTTTTTAAATCCTTCAGATTTATGTACACAGTGCTGGTTAACAATGCAGAACTGATTCTGTGACTTACTTTCAAACCTAAAAAAAAAAAATCTCACTCTCTCTCTCCCTCCCTCCCCCCCCCCAAGTCTCTCTCTCCCCCTCTCTCTTTCTCTGTCCCTCTCACTGCCTTCTCTCTCCACCTTCTCTCTTTCTCTCTGTCTTTCTCACTATCTCTCCCCTCCCCCCCCCCCCCTCTCTCTCTCTCCCCCCCCCCCCCCTCTCTCTCTCTTTCTATAAGAAACAAAAATAATAGATATGTGCTGCTTAAACACTAAAAACACTATAAAAAAAAAAAAGGAAAACTGTTATAAAAATCCTGCACTTTACTTAAGACAACAAATGGGGAAAAAATAGCTGCTGCAATAAAACAAATTGCATCAGGATGTTCATACTCATAAAGCAAAACCGCAGTTTAAAAATAAGATTGTCATATACAGATCTGATTTTTTAAAAATTTCTACACGATTCATTATAAACCATATCATTAAAAATATCAAACCTTCTTGCGATTTTTACAGACAACCACTGCAATTTATAACAAGAAACAAAAAAACAAGAATATAAACAACGACCAGTAGCAACAATAAAAACAAAGAAAAGGACAAATAATCACCATGCAAATGTCAAAATAATGCCAAGTCAAGATGGATCTCTAAGATGTATTTCTCCTCGCCTTAATCAAATCAGAGGGGAACGGTTATATTCTTTGATGACAAATTCAAGTTCAAGGTAAACATGGTTAAAAAATAAATCAATACAGTAATGGTGTTTGTTTCTTTTGTATTTTCAGTGATGCAAAAGTGATCGATTCTAGTCAATATAGAAATGGGGACAAACAGAGACAATTCAAAATATCATCGCTTTTGATCAGTGAAGCAGCCTGAAAACTGTGATACAACCGTGGAGAAAAATTGGAGACTATTCACGGATCCAGCATACAGTTGTTAATGACAAGCATGTTAACAGGCTAAATCAATGTAGGCATGAATAAAGATAACGATAAAACTGTATCTTAATAACCTCAGAACATATAACGACCTTGCTGAGAATTATTTGAAAAGATAATGATAAAACTGGTTTGTGTTGATTTAAGAGAATGTAATGGTAATCAAAAAATTAAAATTTTACTGGCATTTAAAAAGACAGTGGTTAAAAATACTGTACCGTACCAGTTTTTAAAAAAAATAATAGGAAATCTGGATCTTATTGTAACTACAAACAATAATGCTAAAACTGGATTTTACTGTTGTCAGAAAGGATAGTGCTAAAACTGGATCTTACTGCTGTTAAATGTATGATAATGCTAAAACTGGATCTTACTGCTGTAAAATGTACGATGATGCTAAAACTGGATCTTACTGCTGTAAATGTATGATGATGCTAAAACTGGATCTTACTGTTGTTACAAACAATAATGCTAAACTGAATCTTACTGCTGTAAAATGTACGACAATCCTAAAACTGGATCAAACCCAATATTAAAAGAAATAGCAATAAAACAAAATCTTGCTGGCCTTAGAAGAGATAACACACACACCACATCTTTCCACTATTAAAAAAAAAAGGTCAAACAAAATATAACCGCCTTCAAGTTTAAAAAAAATCACCTTAAATCCAAACACCCTCCTCATCCCACACTGAAGTGCAGATAACTCTTCTCCAAATGCGCGGTGACCGTCACTTCCTGCCCTTGGGTCACGGGGTCACCCCGATTCAGCAGGAAGGCGGCCTGTTTCCAGTGCATGGCGGGGTCCACAGTGGAGGCACTGACCCCTGGCGCCACCTGCTGGTCAAACCAGAACACCACAGCAGTGACCTCCCCACTCCGCTGGGCTGTGAACCGAAGCTGCTTGGTCTGGGAGAAGGCCGAGTCCAGAGGATCCACATAAGAACGTGACGATGTTTCTGACCCGTCCAATGCACAGTCTTCGGTGTTTATGTTGTTTTCACCAGAGTTGGGTTCTGATGGTTCAGGTGTGGTGCCTGTGGTGGATTTTGATGATGATGACATCGCTGAGGTCAGGTAGGACTGGAGGTCAAGGTGAAACATGTGGACGACATCACTCAGGTTTTCGTGAGGTAGGGAGTGGATGTCCAGGTCCAGAAACGTCTGAGTCTGAAAGCAGGTGAAGTAGGGTTACTTTGAGACTACTGGGTTATCTCTGATGGATGGATTTTAAATGGCTAACCTAAAATCCCACAGTGCGTAATAGTAATCATTTCTGGAGCATCATGACTATTTCTGGAGCATTATTTCAAGTTCTGGAGCATTACAACAGTTTTTTATGCATTATGACAATTTCTTGAGCATTACAATGATTTCTAGAGCAATTATAACCAATTTCTAAAGCATTACAAATTCCTGGAGCATTACAACAATTTCTGAAGCATAACAATAGTATCTAGAGCATTACAATAGTATCTAAAGCATTACGACAATTTCTGAAGCATTACAATAATTTCTAAAGCATTACAACAATTCAGAAACATGACTGCAATTTCTAAAGCAGTAAGACAATTTCTGGAGCAGTGCAATGCCTAAAGAATTACAACAATTTTCTACAGAATCATGACATTTCTAAAGCATTATAAGTCACTGAAACACTACAACAAATTCTAAAGCATTATGACCATTTCTAAAGCAATAAGACACTGAAACCTTACACCAAATTCAAAAGCATTATGACAAATTCTAAAGCATTATAAGACTCTGAAACATTGCACCAAATTCTAAAGCAGGGATGAAGACACAGCACAGCACCCACCTGGAAAGGATTGATGTGCGGAGCGATTCTGACTCCCAGCGTGTTTTCATCAGACGTGACACGGCTCATACTCTGAAGATGTGGAGAGGAGATCAGTACAGCGTAGATGTCGATGGTCTGAGGTATCATCACCGCATCCTTAGTGAGCACAGACCTGAAACAAACTTCTATGAAAGCATGGTACCTGCCATGTTCATCTCTTGTTTTTAAATTGGATAACTGTAAAAAGGTAAAAGGTAAAGGTGTCCCATAACCTATGTGGTCACAGGGAGCGAGGCATCAGAGACCTCAGCTTCTCTACATGCCAGCATACTGAAGGCGGTGCCCATCTCCTCTCCCTTGCTGCCTTACCTTCCCTGACCCTAAAGAGGGCAGGTACCCATTTACAGCTGGGTGAACTGGGGGACTGTACTGAGGTCAAGGCGCACAAACGGTCACCCACCAATTGGTAACCGCACTCAATGCTGCTTAACCTTAGCTTGGGGAAAGCGAGTGCTCTGACCATGGAGCTGTGCAGGTAGCCAATGTTTGTGTGTGTCACAGTCAAAGTCCAAGTTTTAGCTGTAGATGGTAATATGAAAAAGCAACGCAGTTCAGAGTTGCTTTTTCTCATC
This sequence comes from Stramonita haemastoma, assembly GCA_030674155.1. Lineage (NCBI taxonomy): Eukaryota > Metazoa > Mollusca > Gastropoda > Neogastropoda > Muricidae > Stramonita > Stramonita haemastoma. The sequence goes on along the minus strand of CM060326.1, from coordinate 48,936,578 downwards.
GAGGTATCTATCCAGGAACGACAATATCCTCAACAACAACACTACCACTGACAACAAAATGACACAAAGAGAGAGAGAGAGAGAGAGAGAGAGAGAGAGAGAGAGAGAGAGAGAGAGAGAGAGAGAGAGAAGAGAGAGAGAGAGAGAGAGAGAGAGAGATGTGTGTGTGTGTGTGTGTGTGTGTGTGTGTGTGTGTGTGTGTGTGTGTGTGTGTGTGTGTGTAAGTGTGCGTGTGCTGCGTGCATGCGTGCATGCTGCGTGTATGCGTGCGTGTAACTGAGAAAGACAGACAGGGAGAAAGAGACAGAGAGAGAAGTGTGTGGGTGGGTGGTATGGTGGGTGCATCTGTGTCAACATGTGCTTGCATGTATGCATGCAGGTGTGCACAAACATGCATGTGTGGTGTGTGTTGGTGTGTGTTGTGTGTGTTGTGATGTGTGTGTGTGTGTGTGTGTGTGTGTGTGTAGTGCATATACATCTGCATATCCTTTATAAACAGCACATCTTCAGATATGCAGTCAGTGAGAAAGCCTACACTTGGATTATACATTACACATCAGATATATAATAATATATATGCAAAAATATACGATCTAAAACCATAAAAACAGCCTGGAACCCGTGGACCCTCACCTCACACTCTTCAGCTCCTTCAGCAGACCTCCCCGTAGACACCCCGACATCTCCACCACATCCACACACACCACATCCACATCACCACCCTTCTCTTCCCCGCATCTTCCACACTGCTTCCGCACCACTTCCACTGGCTTCCGCTGATCCCGTTACACCTTCCAACACAGTCCATCAGTCTTTCCACCTCCTCTCTGTCCCCGTCCCCCACATAACACAGATCCACAGTGTCGAACCCTGACTTCAGTGCTAACAGTCCTGCAGAGGCGGGCTGTGGGAAATGACCCTCAATCTCCGTGGAGACGGAATGTTCGTCTGTGTGTGCTGCAAAGCGGAGAGAAGGAGCGAGTTGAATTTGCCGTCGTTCAGGTGTCGGATTTCTTCTCGCCGGAGACAGAAGATGTCCTGAGTGGCTGTGTTGAGCACTGCTCAGTAAGGAAAGATCACCGTGATGATGATTTTGTGTGCGGTGACTGTTAGTGCTTTCCCTTTGCGGAGGAGGAGGCACAGGTGAGCATGATGTGAGGTGAGGCAGAGTGACGCTGTCTGGATTTCCTGAGGTCTCTGAAATGTCCACAGGAAAGAACTGCATCTTTTCTCCATCTGTCTCTTCTTCTGGGATTTTCTGAAGTCCTCTGAAATATCCACCGGAGAAGATCTTCCATCCTTTCTCCTATCTGTCTCTTCTTCTGGGATTTTCCTGAAGTCCTCTGAAACGTCCACAGGAGAAGAACTGCCATCTTTTTCCTATCTAACTCTTCACCATCACCAAGAACTCGTTTCCTACAAAAATCACAGCTCTCTGTCCTGACCCCATTCACACACCAAAAACCCGTCCCTCTCCCCACAACGGCTGCTGTGCGACATCAGATCCCCTCTGGACTGAAGGTTCTGAACACACACAAGCTCCGATCCTCGTCTGTCCACTACAGCTGGACCCGAGGGAGATACACAGCACCTGTGATCGTTCTGCTCCTGCAGCAGCGGTCTGTGGTGGTGGTGGTGGGTGTGGTGGTCGCTGTGTGAGGTGGATGGAGATGTGGGGGAGAGGTGGCAGGAGTGGAGGAAGTAACCCAACGCCACCACATCCTGCACTTGCAGGCAAGACGCGTCGTTAAGAGCAGGACTTGCTGTCCCCACACTACTTGGAAGACTGTACACCTGCACACCAAGTTGTTATGAAGACTTTTTTTGTTGCTCATACATGTTACAGTAAACCGCACACACATATATGTTTATCCAGACTCTGCATTTTTGTAAATACATATACAGAAATCATGCACATCATGTGTGTTTCTTCAAGACTTCTGCCATTTTTTTGCTAACATTTGCAGTAACTCAACACACTACTAATTCGAGATTCTCCCTTTTTTTTATGCTAATACATTACAGTAAACCTGCACACACATATGTGTTTATTCAAGACTTCTGCCATTTTTTTGGCCAATAGTATTACAGTAAACCTCAACTCACATATGTGTTTATTCAAGACTTCTGCCATTTTGCTGATACGTATTCAAAACCTCACAGACATATGTTTTTATCAGACTCTGCCATTCTTACTAAATACTGTTACAGTAAACCTCAACAGACATATGTGTGTTTTATTCAAGACTTCTGCCATTTCTTTGCTAAATACATGTTACAGTAAACCTCAACACACATATGTGTGTTTATTCAAACTTCTGCCATTTATGCTAAATACATTAAGTTAACCTCAACACACATATGTGTTTTATTCGACTTCTGCCATGTATTCTAAATACATTGTTACGTAAACCTCAACACACATATTGTTTATTCAAGACTTCTGCCATTTTTTTCTAGTACATATTTTTACATGTACAACCAGATTTAATTATTAAGCCATGTTTATTCAAGACTTCTGCCCTTTTATTTCAGTACATATTTTTACATCATCACAAAAACAGAATTTTTTTTTTTTTATATAAGCCACCCGACTCCCTTCTTCCCTCCCCCTCACCTGGCAAGGTCACCACAGGGAAGATGGCCTGCTCCCAGCAACACCCGGCACTGGGGCTCGTGCTGACCTTCACCCCCTCACCAAGGTCAAGGTCAAACCACACGGCCAGGCATCCACCCTTCCTTCAGCGTAGACATCCAGGAGGAGGTCTTCATCGTAGACAGAGAGTCGTTCCAGATTCTGTCACAAAAACACTCTCTTCAGCTAAGGTAAGGTAAGGTAAAGGTAAAGGTAATGTCCCATAACCTGTGTGGTCTTAGGCGATATGCAATAGTATCGAAAAAGGTTAAAAAAAAAATTTAAACTTTAAGTTCAGGTAAAGGTGTCCAATAACCAATGTAGTCACAGGAGAGTGAGTCTTCAGAGACCTCAGTTTCTCTAGGGGCCAGCATGTTGAGAGCAGCACCCATCTCTTCTCCCTCTCCCTCCTCTCCCTCGCTGCTTTACCTTCCCTGACACTAAAGAGGGCAGGTACCCATTTACAGCTGGGTGAGCTGAGGGAATTGTACTGAAGCCAAGGCGTGCAAACGGTCACCCATCCAATTGGTAACCACGCTCAACCTGCTTAACATTGGCTGAGGAAAAGCAAGCGCTCTGACCACTGAGCTACCCTGTCCCCTGTCTTCAGCAAACTTTTTTTTCTCCCGTTTTTTTCTTTCAATTACTGTTTATGGTATTGATCTTAAGCTGAATTACATCCTCACAGTCGAAATGCAGCAACCTAAAATGGTGGGGATAAAACAGTTGGCTTTCAAAAATCCAGTACTAGAAATATTGTTTCTCTAATTCACAGATTGAAATTAAATGCATTTCGAGCAAAATTTGCCAAAAATATAAAATGCATATGTAGTGAAAAACTTTCCAATGTTCATGTTTTGTATCATTGTCAAGGTTTAAAACAGTTCCTACCACCATTTCAAGATAAGTCTCTGCAAGAAGTGTTAATCAATCCAAAGTTACTGTGTGAGATAGCATTGTTCTGATGCGATCCCCAGTATTCTCTTTTTTATAAAGTACGACTGTGAAGACTGTGAAATTATAACACCCTACTGTGGCAATGCACTTTTTGCTTTATTCACGGCAGCCATCACATGTAGTTTGCAATTGTTCATCTTACAGTTTTAGATTTTAAAGTTTTTTGTTGTTCGATGTTTTTGTTATTATTTGTGTTTCTTATGCCATGTTTTGCAACATTCTAGTTATATAGATTTGTAATCAGTCTTCTTATGCACATAATTACCAACACACTTTTTTATTATCTTTTTTTTTAACCCTCATCTCCTTATTGCCCCCCCCCCCCCCCCCCCCCCCCCCCTTCCATCCTTCCTTCGTCTAATATCACTTTAAGTGTACAGACGTAAAACCAAAGACACACAGTTGCCTACACAAAAATCTCACCATTGGAGAACCTCGGAATTCTAGCCAAGGAACACACACAAAAAAAAACACCAAAACCCCCTTGAATCATCAGTTAGCAGTTTCTTTCCTTCACACACTGGCATGCAGTATGTATGCATGAACAAATATGTACACATGCATATCCACTCATGCAAGCAGAACACACACACACACACACACACACACACACACACACACACACACACACACACACACACACACACACACACACCGATGAAAACAACTTAAACCTACCCAGAATGACTCAACCTTACTTCACAAATCAGCTTTACATACGAATCATTTTGTGTACTTTTTTTTCTTTTACACAGTAACAAAAAAAAAAAAAAAAAAGATATTACAACAACAACATAAAAGAAAGAAACAACACCAACAAAACAAACAAACAAAACAAACAAAACCAAAACTAAAAATTCCACAACAACTACTCTCACTTGGGAAAAAAAAAAATTTTTAACAAAACCAAAAAAAAAATTTTAATAAAAAAAAAACCAAACAAAAACCCCTCTCACCTGGGGGTCATTAAAATCCACCCTCATCAGGGACTGGACAGGGGAGAGAAAGGTGTAGCTGTTTCGGATGAAGAACAAGTCCTCTGTGGTGTAAGGCTCGTCCTCTGCCACACTGGTGCGGCTGGAGATGTGGACATCCTCCCTCAGGTGCAGAAGAGGAATATTCCCCTGCTGCACACTGACACAACAGACACCCTTACTACTTCTTCTTCGCAATTCTTCTTCTTCTTCGCAATTCTTCTTCTTCTTCTTCCTCTTCTTCTTCACAATTCTTCTTCTTTTCGCAATTCTTCTTCTTCTTCTTCTTCTTCTTCTTCTTCTTCGCAATTCTTCTTCTACTTCTTCTTCTTCTTCTACTTCTACTTCTTCTTCTTCTTCGTCGTAGTCATTAACCCTCAGAAAAGAGAGAACTGTTCTAAGTCTGTCCAGCAAAAAGGCAGGAGAATGAACCAAGAATTCACAGAATAGATAAAGAAGAAGGTGGCAGAAAGAAAAAGGAACATGGCAGAAACAAAGAGAGGGATAGAAAAGAGGGAATTCCTAGCACAGAATTTCCAGAAGGTGGGGATGCTATTTATACTGACAGGGATGGGATAGCCTAGTGGTCAGAACATTGCACTCGCAATTTGACGACCCGGATTCAATTCCCATTTGAGGGGATTTTTTCCTGGAGTTAACATCAGTGCTGACTCCACTCTCCCCAAAAGTCCTTCGGATGAGACTATAAACCGAGGCCCCGTGTGCGAATACATGCAGAACATCTTGTGCACATGTTAAATCCTGTTCCGCTTTTCACAAGAGTAGGCCATTGTGTGCCAATGGGAACAGATGACAAGATTTACAAAACTGCATACACACAGGGACTTGATGTAAAAAAGCACATAGGTGCTTATTCCATTAATCTCGATATAAAAAAAATAGATAAATAATAAAATAAACATTGTCATCAAACCCTCAGACAGCAACTACTGCTGTCTACGTCTGTCCAACAAAAAAAATCAGTGCAGAGCCTCAACAACTCTAAGGGAGAAATCAAATCAAGTCAAGTCAAGTCAAGTCAAGTCAAGTCAAGTCAAGTCAAGTCAAGTCAGGTCAGGCCAGGTCGGGTCAGGTCAGGCAGGTCAGGTCAGGCAGGTCAGGTCAGGTCAGGTCAGGTCAAATCATTGTTGAAATAAAAGAGTTTTCTCTCACAAGTTTTCCTTCCTGATCTCGGGACACTGGATGGCACAGATGAAGACTTCTGCAGCTTGGGGGATGACTCGGCCTTTCTGGAACAGAAGTGCATAGTTACAGAATATAAACAGTGGCTGTTATAATATTATTGTTATTGTTAATTTTGTTGTTGTTGTTGTTATTATTATTATATTATTATTATTATTATTATTATTATTATTATTATTATCATTATTAAAATAACAGTGGCTGTAACCATTTTGGAATTCATGCCTAGGGGTTGGGGACGGGTTAGCTCAGTGGTCAGAGCGCTCCCTTTCCCCCAGCCAAGGTTAAGCAACATCGAGCGTGGTTACCACTTGGATGGGTGACCATTTGCGCACCTTGGCTTCAGTACAGTCCCCCAGTTCACCTAGCTGTAAATGGGTACCTGCCCTCTTCAGGGACAGGGAAGGTAAAGCAGCAAGGAAGAGGAGATGGGTGCTGCCCTCAAAATGCTGGCCCCTGGAGAACTCAGGTATCTGATGCCTCGCTCCCCTACGACACATAGGTTATGGGACACCTTTACCTTTTACCTTTTTTGCCTAGTGGTTAGAACATCAAACTCAGGTCCTAACAATAACTGATTAGCATGTGTCAGGTTGCAGTTTCCATAGAGGCCTCCATTTGAGGGTGATCTTTTCCCTTGGAGTTAACTGTGGCAATGACTCAATACCCCTGAAAGGTCTTTTCATGAATCAGTCATTTAATCTGTGTGTGTGTGTGTGTGTGTGTGTGTGTGTGTGTGTGTGTGTGTGTGTGTGTGTGTGTGTGTCTCTGTGTGTGTGGTGTGTGTGTGTGTGTGTGTGTGTGTGTGGTGTGTGTGTGTGTGTGTGTGTGTGTCCGTCTGTGTCTGTCTGTGTCTGTTTCCCTCCCTCCCTCTCTCTCCGTCCCTCTCTCCCTCCCTCCCTCCCTCCTTCTTCCTTCCCTCCCTCCCCCCCCTCTCTCTCTCTCTCTCTCTCTCTCTCTCTCTCTCTCTCTCTCTCTCTCTCTCTCTCTCCCTCCCTCCCTCCCTCTCCCTCTCTCCTCCACTTTGTCACTCACTCACCCTGTGAGGGGAGTTGTGGAGGAGGTGGCTCCAGGCATGACTCAGTGAGGACAGGCAGTGTTCACCAAACAGGGCAGCATCGAAAATCTCCGTCACCACAAGATCCACCCTGAAAATCATATGGATTGACAAGGTTTGAGCCGAGCAATTATCCACACGGAAGGCACACACAAAAAAAAAAATGTCCTGAATGAATGTTTGTAGAAAACTTTCTTTGGTATTTAACAACTGAACCAGTGAACAAACAACAGATAAACGCAAGAACCAAAAAAAAACAACAATAAAACACCACTTAACCCTCTTAGTCCCGATCCCGGATTTGCCAGGATTGAATAATTATCCCCCCTAAATCCCGATTCGGATTTGCCGGGATTTACACACAGATGATTTCCATCATGCTGTGACCATCACTAATTGCTACCACATGTCAAAGCTCTATCAAGCCAGAAGGAGAAACCCTGTAGAGTGTCTGGAAGTAATCATAGCTGCTGGTATGTACTTAGAAGGAGAAAAAGGCCAGCAAGCATGTGTGCCTGACCTGATTTCATGATGGAATGCGAAATCAGTTTGTGTTCAGAGACACTGAATGCAAGAGGGTTAAGGGGTGTATTTGTTTTCAAACACGAGTTGGCATTTTTCTACAGAATTTGCTTTTCCAGGGACAAGTCTCATGCTGTCGGTTACACCTCTGTTCTTGCTGTTGACTTCTTTTCTCTTTTTCTCTTCTTTCTTAACTTCTTGGGAAATCATCAGGGAAGTGCACTGAATTTTTTTTTTCTCAGGCTGTGTCTGTTGGGCAAGTTGAATCAGGCAATGCCCACCCCTCAAGTAGGTTGATAATGCAGTCAGTTTCCCCAACTATCAGCTACTCTCGGCTGCTGTCCAGTCCATCTGCTAATTTTATGACCCTTGACTGAGTTATATGCTGGATTTGTGTGCTGTGAGTTTGTTAGTTACGTATGCACCAAATGTTATATTATACACATAAGACCTTATTGTCTCATCTGACAGACTAGCACCAAGACACCCAAGCTGCTCATCCAGTCCTTCAGATGAGACTATAAACCAAGGTCCCATGTGCGAACGCATGCAGAACATCTTGCGCACGTTAAATCCTGTTCCGTTTTGTAAGAGTAGGCCATCGTGTGCCGGTGGGAACAGATGACATGTACAAAACTGCATACACATGGGGACTGGATGAAAAAAAACACATGAGTGCTTATTCCATTATCCTCGATGTAAAAGAATAAATAAATAAATAAATAAATAAATAAATAAATAAATAAATTAAAAAACAAAATTTAAAAGTTTACCTTTCAGGGATATGCTCTGGAACAGACAGAGCGGTTGACCGAGCCTCAAACACTCGTAGCTGGGCCGTTGACGGAGTCTGTTGACGATGAGAAGCGATGACCGCTGAACAGATTTCGGTCATCACGGAGCTGCATCACACAGGGTGATGTACTCTGCACCTCCCTTTTCTGCAAACACACTTAAAGATGTGCAAGAAAACTGGTAAAAGCGTTGTACACATGTATACACAGTATCAAGGCTGAGATGCACATATTTTGTTCATTCAAGAAAACTGGTAAAAGCGTTGTACATATACACAGTATCAAGGCTGAGGTGCACATATTTTGTTCATTCAAGAAAACTGGTAAAAGCGTTGTACATATACACAGTATCAAGGCTGAGGTGCACATATTTTGTTCATTCAAGAAAACTGGTAAAAGCGTTGTACATATACACAGTATCAAGGCTGAGGTGCACATATTTTGTTCATTCAAGAAAACTGGTAAAAGCGTTGTACACATGTATACACAGTATCAAGGCTGAGATGCACATATTTTGTTCATTCAAGTACATGAACGATAAGCCTGATACAATAATACTAACAGAGCCTTTATTTCAGTTTTCTTCAAAATGTCCGTATACAGTATCAAGGTTGAGATACACATATTTTGTTCATTCAAGTACACGAACGCTAAGCCTGATACAATAATACTAACAGAGCCTTTGTTTCAGTTTTTTTTCAAAATGTCCCTGCTGATTTCAAACAACTTTCAAATGACTACAACCCTGGCAGTACACTTGTATTAAAAGTCTAAACACAGCAACTCTCTTAACTGTCGTTTCTGTAACATATCTTCAATATCAATTTTTCCAGGAACTGCACACCACAGCAGTTATGTTTTCCTATACGTGTGAATGAGAAATCTTTTTTTTTTTTTAATGTGAACTGTGTACAAATCATTTGTAATACTCACATGTATGCATGTTGCATGATGAGCCTTGCTTTTATTGTCATATATTGAAAGGCTAGCACCCAGATATTACTCAATGTCAACTGCCACAGGGATAAAGGACTCATCTCAGTAAACATGATTCAGAATGTCAACCACTGGCTTTTTTGACAAGAGGGTAACCCATACAGGTAGGACAACATGATATTCCACCACTGCTGTCGTGCACGCTTACAAATGACAGTGCAGTCACTGTTGACATGTATAGAAACAGCTAGCTTACATAATAGTCTACACAGAAAGAAAACATGAATTTATTTTATTTCATTCTATACCACTTTATGTCACAGCAGATTTCTCTGCATGAAATTCGGGCTGCTCTCCCCGGGGAGAGCATGTCACCACAAGTGCAGCGCCTACCCTTTTTTTTTTTAGACAGCCCCAAGCCGCCCTGGGGACTCCAACTCCCTGATTTTACCTCAGGGATGGTGTCTAAACACGACACCTGTGTGCATGCTGGTTTTTATCATTTTGTCATCCGCTCCTACCAGCACACAATGTCCTGCTCTTCCAAAAGGCAGAATGGGGTTTTAACATGTGCGCAAGATTTCTGCCTGCGTTTGCATATGGGGCTTCAGTTTATAGTCTCATCCGGATGACTATGACAGTGTATATGTACTACATGCATCATTAGACACTGAGCAACAAGAAGCTAACCACATAAAGCATGCCCTTATTATCATTTTCAAGTTTTTAATTTAGCAAATGACAGCCAAGCAATAACTGCTTAGACACCAACCACTCTGATGATGCCATCAACAACAGTATAACATCACATCAAAACCAATCAACACAGCTGCCATCAACAGCAGAAACATGCTCACTATTTTGGCTGTCTCATCAGCAAGGGGACGAGATAGCTCAGTGGTCAGAGCGCTCACTTTCCCCCAGCCAGGTTAAGCAGCGTCAAGCGTGTTTGCCATTGGATGGGTGACCGTTAGCGCGCCTTGGCTACAGTACAGTTCCCCCAGTTCACCCAGCTGTAAATGGGTACCTGCCCTCTTTAGGGTCAGGGAAGGTGAGGGAGAGGAGATGGGCGCCGCCCTCAACATGCTGGCCCCTAGAGAAGCTGAAGTCTCTGACACCTCTCTCCCCTACGACCACATAGGTTATGGGACACCATTACCTTTACTTCCTTTACATCAGCAAGACTATGACTGAGATA
>CM060326.1:48901302-48921302 GCA_030674155.1 Stramonita haemastoma | reverse complement strand
TTTATTTATTTATTTATTCTTTTATATCGAGGATAACAGAATAAGCAACATGTGCTTTTTTTCATCCGGTCCCCGTGTGTATGCAGTTTTTGTAAATATTGTCATCTGTTCCCACCGGCACACGATGGCCTACTCTTACGAAAAGCGGAACAGGATTTAACGTGTGCGCAAGATGTTCTGCGTGCGTTCGCACACGGGGCCTCGGTTTAAAGTCTCATCCGAAGGACTTTTGGGGAGAGTGGAGTCAGCACTGATGTTAACTCCAGGAAGAAAATTTCCTCGACCGGATTCGAACCCGGGTCTTCAAATTGCCAGCGCAATGAGAGAGAGAGAGAGAGAGAGAGAGAGAGAGAGAGAGAGAGAGAGAGAGTTATATGGGTAAATAACTTGTTGGCACTCCTTATAACTTGAAAGAGCAGGTATATCACACGCACACACACACACACACCACACACACACACACACACCCCTTTGAGATTTACATTGTGTAAGGGTGCGCACAAAGAGAACGCTTGCTCGCAATTAAAGTGAGCCCGATAAAGCAAGCGTGTGTAATGTTGTTCAAAATTTGCTTGCACCGCCAAAAAGCACACTTGCTTTATCACGCCTGCGATTTCAATCATCGCTTGCAAAGCGTAAAGAATCAAAAGTTAATTCTTTATCGCAAGCAAGCGTGTTCTTACTTATATATAACTGTATATACACATACATTGCAATTAAGGATGACTCAAATGAGTGTAATAACTAGACGCTCCTCTGGCAGAATTGGCTGTTGGTGCCAGTTGCACCAGTTCTTTGTTATCTTTGGTTCCATTTTTTCTAAGATAATATAGTTGAATGTCTCTTGGCTCATTCTCAAGTAGGACTGAAAACGAGAAGGGCTCCTTTTAAGCACAGAAAACAAATAACGATATTCACTTTCCATTTGCCTCTTTTTATTTATCTTATGAATGCCCATTTTTTTGCATTTTCCTAGGACAATTTTCAGCAAAACACTGTCCAGCAACAATAGTTCGTCTTCACTTGAATCCGCCATGGTGCCAAATGACAAAATTCTACCAACCGCAAGCGCGATTTTCAATCTTTCTATGTGTCCACCTCGACGACAAGCAAGCACTTTCATTACACATGCATGCTTTATCCCGCTTGCTTTTATCGCGAGCAAGCATTCTCTTTGTGCGCACGCTAAGGAGTGCTTGAATTCACTAAAGAGTACATACACTTGTGCATGCACGTTTACTTCCACAGGCATTTGAATACATTTGAATGCGTCAGAGGTGGTTGCACAGATTTGATAGACTGATAGCATTTGAATGTCAGGAAAGGGAGAGACACACAGATGAGCAGAGAGGCAGACATACAGACAGACAGACAGACAGACAGACAGACAAAGAGTACAAATAAAGGTATATAATTATGTACATCCGAGATCTTGTGCACATACTCTACATTTGTAAACAGTCATTCAAGAATGGAACTTTGAAGAAACCCCTTGGTCAAGACTTTTATTCATCGTTTTACCCTTATACGTATAACAATTCATCAAGTTTCCACAATGATTTCAAGTCATTCTTATGTTTCTTTTTCACCTTAGAGCTGTGAGCCGGCTACCCAACCCCAACTCCAGTCGGTTTTTTTGGCTGAAGGGGGAGGTAGGCTTTTCCCAATGCTCTGACCAGCATCGACACAATGACTGACCAACTGACTTTCATGTTTTGAATTTTCATGCTATTTTAAATACCCCCAACCACAATGATTTTCATTCCTCTGTGCTTTCAAAACACAAAAGTGACAAAAGTTTCCTTATTCCAGCTATGTTACTTTTACAGCCATAAAGCACAGATCCTGAATACTTTACAAAATAGCTTGTTTAAAGGAAGAGGAGTTGTGCAATGCTTATATTTTTCACACCCCGATAAGTACAAAGCATCAGCTTCTTTTAAGAAGAGCGAGTTTACAACACTTGTATTTTTGACACCGTGGTTCGAGTACAAAGCATCAGCTTCTTTTAAGAAGAGCGAGTTTACAACACTTGTATTTTTGACACCGTGGTTCGAGTACAAAGCATCAGCTTCTTTTAAGAAGAGGGAGTTTACAACGCTTGTATTTTTGACACCGTGGTTCGAGTACAAAGCATCAGCTTCTTTTAAGAGAGACAGAGTTGTACACAATGCTTGTACTTTTGACACCCGATTAACTTGTGACACCCTGACTAAGCCCAAAGCATCAGCTTTTAAGAAAGAGGGGCTTGTACAATGCTGCATTTTTTTCAGGAAAGTCAGTTGGGGAGTCAAGTGCCAGTGGTGTGTGCTCACCGTTTCATACTAAAACTTTTAAGGAATAAATTTATCAAATTTGTACATATACATGGATGTTATAATCAAATATAGAGAAAATGGCAGCAATGCTAGTTACAAATTCATCTGTCCTGTTGATCCTTTGAAGGAACATGCTACTTTATCTCCACTCACATATGATATAGGTAATCAAATTAGGTGGTAAAAGTCTATCCACACCTATGTACATTTCCAACAGGGATTCTAGAACAATTTTAACTGGGTTTCAGGCAAAAAAGGTCTCGCTTTTAATGAAGTCTTCTAACATAAGGCAATCTTATAATACTTTTAACCCAAAGCAAAAAAATTGAATATGTTACTGACAAATATTTTCCAATTCACCCTTTCATGGGGGTAAAATGAATTGGGGAAACTTTAACACAATACATTTTGAAATGATACCCCCCAAAAATTTTTGGACCCTGGAACAATAGGAAATGGGGGAGGGGGCAGCAAACAAAATGGAGGACATAAACTGCATGACTTAATTAGTTAGTCCACCATGTACCATGCAAAACCACTGTATAAGAATTTCACATGGGTTAAATACATGATACAATATGAAAGACATGTCGAGAAATGATGCATATAACAAGCTACATAATATATTATCCACTGTAAGTTGAAAAATAGTGCAATGCTTGGAATGGCTACATTCAACTTAACCAATTATAATACTACCCAGATAAAGCCAAGAATTGTGAAGTCTCCAAAATAGTGAAACCTCTGATACTACAACCAAAAAAAAAATCCAAACAAAAACAAAACAAACAACAACAAAAGTGAACATGTACATCCAAAAGCATGTAATTCTTTATTAAAAAAAAAAAGGGCAATATGTTTGGAAGAAAATTATGAGAAAAATGTATTGTGTCACACTTGACAGTATTATTCTGCTTGCTGCTTATCAGAAGAAGGGAATAAAGTCAACTCCATGGTGGAAAAAAAATTAGTTAAAAAAAAAACCATGGTAGAGGAGAAACCACACAACAAATGTGCCCGACAAATGGGGAATAATACACCCTAAACAGGCAAATGTTTCACTAGTTAAACCATAAAGTTATCACAAACTTTAATACCGATAATGTCAGGCTGTGTTGGAATAAAGATCTACATGTATAGTGGGTAACAGTGGTTTATAGAACTCAAACTCTACCATCTACAATGAAAAGAAAAAAGGCATAAGCAATAAACTCTTTGCACTCAATATACTTCAGATTCAGTACCAAAAAAAATGATAAAAGAAAAATCAGCTTTTGGTATTTAAGTCTATGAAAACCATGCGTACTGTTTCAAAACCGTTTCAGCTTTGAATCTCATTCAAGAAGATTTTTCCTCTGGAGTTAACATCAGTGCAGACTCCACTACCCTAAAAAGTCCTTTGGACGAGACTATAAACCAAGGTCCCTTGTGTGAACGCATGCAGAACATCTAGCACACATTTTAAAACCCATTCTGCTTTTTGATAGAGTAGGCCATTGTGTGCCAGTGAGGACAGACAATTTAAAAAACTGAAGACACACGGTACTGGATTAAAAAAGCACACGATTGCTTATTCCATTATCCTCAAAATAAAAAAAAAACCACAATGTCCAAGATGTGATTGACAAGAAGAGAAAAGTTAAAGCAAGCGCTTCAATACAAGACTAGCTGTCCACCAGCATTACATTCTAAAATGCACGCTTTTCTTCTACTTGAACACAGTAATAGCAACAACAACAAAAAACAACAAAAACCCATACCAGCGAGCATTTCATACAGCTGCTTGTAAATTGTCGACAAATTACTAACACACATTAACATACGCAAGGGATAACGGTAAAAAAAAAATTTTTTTAAATCACATGGGGACTGGATGTTAAAAAAACACGAGTGCTTATTCCATCATCCTTAATATAAAAGAAATAAAATAATAAATAAATTTTTAAAATACACACACTAAACCTAGTTTTACACAATCCAGGTTTCATGAAATCACAACAGTAAAAGCAAGAAGAAAGGCTGAACAAAACAAAGCCATAACCTGTTGCACACTGTATTATTGCACTGGTCTGCCAGAATACTATCAACATTCACTGCACATGGGTGTAAGATCACACCTATTTTAAATGAAGTTTAGTCTTGCCAATACAACTTTTTTTTTTTTGGTGCTCAAGCTATTATCTCTTCTTTCATTCTTTTTTTTTTCTTCTTTTTCTTCATCATTTTTTTCCTTTTTTTGTTGGCGTTTTTGTTTGTTTTTTTGTTTTAAATTACATTATGGGGCCACAAAATTCTTTTCCACTTTTTTTTTTAGATTATAACAAAGAGACAAGCCTTAAAGGAAAAAAAAGAGGCTTTGTTAGAGTATACTTATGCTGATGATGGAAATCCAGGAATGATGGGGGAGATGCAAATATAGTTATCCATCAATGGGCAGGGGGTGTGATATGACTTAGGGAATGGAATATACCCATGAGCTGGGTGTGTTTAGGGAATTGAATAATCTATCAATGGGCAGGGTGTGGCTTTGGGAATGGAATATATCAATGAGCTGGGTGTGATATGACTTAAGGAATGGAGTAATCTATCAATGGGATGGGTGTGATATGAACTTAAGGAATGGAGTAATCTATCAATGAGATGGGTGTGATATGACAATGGAGTAATCTATCAAGGAGATGGGTGTGATATGACTCGAGTAATCTATCAATGAGATGGGTGTGATATGACTTAGGAATGGAATTAATGGGTGTGTGATACACTTAGGGAATGGATATTATCAATGGGCTGGGTGTGATATGACTTAAGGAATTGAGTCATCTATCAATGGGCTATGGTGTGATTTGTTAACTTTAGGGAATGAAATAATCTAGCAATGGGATGGGTATGATATGACTTAGGGAATGGAATAATCTAGCAATGGGATGGGTTGATATGACTTAGGGAATGAATATCTACAATGGGTGGGTATGATATGACTTAGGGAATGAATAATCTAGCAATGGGATGGGTATGATATGACTTAGGGAATGAAATAATCTAGCAATGGGATGGGTATGATATGACTTAGGGAATGAAATAATCTAGCAATGGGATGGGTATGATATGACTTAAGGAATGGAATAATCTAGCAATGGGATGGGTATGATATGACTTAGGGAATGAAATAATCTAGCAATGGGATGGGTATGATATGACTTAGGGAATGAAGTAATCTAGCAATGGGATGGGTATGATATGACTTAGGAATGAAATAATCTAGCAATGGGATGGGTACGATATGACTTAGGGAATGGAATAATCTAGCAATGGGATGGGTACGATATGACTTAGGGAATGGAATAATCTAGCAATGGGATGGGTGTGATATGACTTGGGAATGGAATAATCTATCAATGGGCTGGGTGTGATACGACTTAGGGAATGGAATAATCTAGCAATGGGCCGGGTGTGAAACGACTTAGGGAATGGAATAATCTATCAATGGGCTGGGTGTGATATGAATAAGGGAATGGAATAATCTATCAATGGGCCGGGTGTGATACGACTTAGGGAATGGAATAATCTATCAATGGGCTGGGTGTGATATGAATAAGGGAATGGGCATGTCCCTGATCTACAGCAAAGCAAAAGGCAAGGAGGAAATAAGGTAACAGGACACACCAATATGAAATTCTGCAATCTCATACACATGATAACACACAAATCTCATCATTGTTGAACCTCAGAGCTCGAGCAAAGGAACGGGGGAAAAAATATGCACATTGTAGAATGTAAAGCAAAAATAAGTTTTCTTGGGCAACTTTTTTTAAAATATAAAACGGAAAAAATACCTTTTTGAACGCAAGGTTAAGTAATATGTATGTATGTGGCATTTCAATGCTTTCTCCACCTCCACCATATCTAGAGTTAATAATTTTTGAAAGTCAATTTTGGTTATTTCTACAAGTGCAATACTTTAATGAGTTTCTTAAAACCGTAACACAAACAGAACTTTGAATTCATATTTCAGTAACTGCTACTTTCCACCTAAGAACCCCCAGCACACACACACACACACACACACACACACACACAACACACACACACACACACACACACACACACACACACACACACACACACACAATGTACACACACACATGTAACTTTTACGCTTGTTGCAAATACATCATACACTGGTGATAAATACCTACAGCACAAATCTATTCACACATGCATGCACACACATATTCCTATTGAACCGAATATACTCTCTACCCATCTTTTTTTTTTAATGCCCTTTGTTACACATCCTTACTATCTCCCACTACCTTCCCCTAATTAGTATTCAAAAAATGCCAACTAGTGCCTCTTTTTTAAAAATGTATTTCTAAAATGTTCCCCTCCTCTCTCTGAAATGATTATTCAATCATGCATTTTATAACAAACACCCTCCACTTTTTTATATATACTTTTTCTAGCATGCTCTCCACCTCCCCCCCTTGAACCTAATAAAGTTCAACTGCCTGCTTCTATCCCCATCCTCAGTCATTACACTTCTTTTCCCATCCTTACATACGAGGAGATTCTAAACCCCCTTCCTAGCATCCTACTCCAGTAATTCTAGCATCCCTCCTTCTATGAATCCAAAAATAAAAGACGATTGGCCATTTATTTATTCTATTAAGCATGGAATAAGCACTCATGTGCTTTTTTACATCCAGCCCCCATGTGTAAGGAGTTTTGTAAATCTTATCTGTTCCCACCGGCACACAATGGCCTACCCTTACAAAAAAGCGGAACAGGATTTGACGCCATTGTGTCAAGAGAGCCAGTGAAGACAAAATCAAATGGAGAATGTCATCGGGTGTGCAGCAATTACAGTACCCGGTGATACCAATACGAGAGACATTGTGTCAGCATATACCACTTAATCTGCCTGCCCTTTGTGTCCACATGCAGGGCCAGGGTTAGAGTTGAGGTTAGTGTTAGCGTTAAAAGTTAAGAGGGTTGAGGGTTGTCTGTCAGCTGGTCGGTCTGAGTGTTAGAAAGCATGTGGACACAATAGCACACAGATAAATAGTAGGCCTATGTAGCTATAGACACAATGGTACTTTGCTCACAACAGCGTGGAGCTTTAAATCAGAATCTGGAGTCCTATCAACTGCTGAGGCGGTGCACTGGACTTTTCAGTGTTCGCAAATTTCTATCGGACTTCAGTGTCTATAAATTTCCATGATTTCAATGTCTACAAATTTCTATCGGACTACTGTGTCTATGAATTTCCATGACTTTAATGTCTTCAAATTTCCATGACTTTAATGTCTTCAAATTTCCATGACTTTAATGTCTTCAAATTTCCATGACTTTAATGTCTTCAAATTTCCATGACTTCAGTGTCTACAAATTTCTATTGGACTTCAGTGTCTACAAATTGTGGGCCTTCAGTGTCTACAAATTTCTATTGGACTTCAGTGTCTACAAATTGTGGGCCTTCAGTGTCTACAAATTTCTATTGGACTTCAGTGTCTACAAATTGTGGGCCTTCAGTGTCTACAAATTTCTATGACTTCAGTGTCTACAAATTTCATGGACCTTCAGTGTCTACAAATTTCTATCGGACTTCAGCATCTACAAATTTTATCAGACTTCAGTAGTCTACAAATTTCCAGTCTTGCTGTCAAAAGTTATTTCTGACCTAAAAGATTTTAAGAAAATGCATCCACTAAAGAAAAGAGCCCAATCATGTAATAAATAAACCACGTAAGGAAAATCTATCAATGTAAAGAAAATCTATCAGCAAGCCCTTTTTCCCCATCATTACTCTAAATTGTGCACCCATGCCCAACACCCCTTTCCCTTCCTTGCCTCTCCTTCCCCACAACTACAACCCCTTTACTAATACACACACACACACACCAATCTATTGAAAAAAAAAAATCTTAAACTCAATTTAATCCGCCTCCTCCCCCACAGTAATCTTTACTACACACACACACACAGTGACACACACACAGCGACACACACACACACACAGGACACAACAGCACAGTGACACACAGTCGACACACACGTGACAGCACACAACACACACCACACCACACACACACACACACACACACACACACACACACACACACCCCTAATTTAAAAAATTTTGATTTAAGCTTACACTACCATTAAATATAACTAATGTACTTGATACTGCAGTGCAGTGAGCAATGGTATCCATTGACAAACTACTGTCTTTTAGATTTAAAAAAAAATTAATTTTAATACTGTCTTTTAGATCTTGCATTATGCAATGATTTCAGTAGTTGCCAGATAATAGACTAGCCAAAAAAGCAATAACATTTGCTTAAAGTTTTCTCATGACTAGATATTTCATTAATTTCTACTCCATCCAAAATCAATGGCTATTTTTTCCCCCGTTTCTTGGCTAAAGCTCCAAGGTTTACCAAAGATGAGATTTTGTGTATGCTACCATTTTTCCCCACAATTAAGGTAGCCACATTCCAACTTTGGGGATGACCAACAGTAAAAACAATACACTGAAAATGCTACATGGAGAAATAACACGGCAAAATGTACCCATATAGTATTAACAATATCACCACCAGTATCTAGGTCGCTCTATAGCAACAAAAAAATCGATACAGGCAAAATGTGACAGTGACTGAAAAGAAAAGTTTTCAGACATTCATGGAACAGAGGCAGGAGAATGAACTTAGAATGCAAAAAAAAAAAAAAGTAAGAAAAAAGTGAAGTGATGAAATGAGGACTTTTCTCATCCTGGCAAGACAATGAAGCTGTTTAAGCTCCCATGTGTGTGTGTGTGTGTGTGTGTGTGTGTGTGTGTGTGTGTGTGTGTGTGTGTGTGCGTGGTGTGTGGTGGTGCGTGGTGGTGTGTGCTGTGCGGTGCGGTGCGTGCGTGCTGCGTGCGTGTGCGTGCGTGGCATGTGCGCGTGTGTACGTACAGCGTGTGTGTCACTTCTGTGTTATCTGTGTGTGTGTGTGTGTGTGTGTGTGTGTGTGTGTGTGTGTGTGTGTGTGTGTGTGTGTCTCCATTGTGCAGCTATTCAATAAGCCTACTACTCAATATTAAAACCAGGGCAACAAAGTACTGATATCAATCTCAAAACTACCAAAAATTGCATTTTTAGGAGGGAAAACTACTGAAAGAGCACTTTGAGGGGTATATCAATTCTACTATGTGCCGAACATTTCTATGTGGCAAAATTACAGGAGTTTACAACATAAAGGAAAAAAATATTAAAAAAATCTCAAAACCTATGCAGTCTTTGCGGGCTGAGGTCAAGAGGTTTTGGTTTCTCTAGGGCCAGAATTTTGAGGATAGCGCCCATCTCCTTACCCTGCTCCTTTACCTTCCCTGACCCTAAAGAGGGCAGGTACCCATTTACAGCTGGGGGACTGTACTGAAGCCAAGGCGCACGAAAGGTCCTCCATGCAAAAGGTAACCACACTCAATGCTGCTTAACCTTGGCTTGGGGACAGTGAGTGCGGCAAAGTGCAGCATCCTGCAAATAGACATTCCAATGTCAATATATTTTTGAAAATCTTGAAAAAGCATTTGAATATAGTGCTAATTTTTTTAATTTTAAATCTAAATCACAAATATATCAATATTAGGTTTAGGTTTGATCAAATACTTATGTCTGTATATATTCTACATCACATAAACAACTTTGATTGTGGTAAAAAAAAAAGTTTATAGGTGCATACACCCTTTCCTAAGACTGAAAAAAAATTCTATATCTTTAAAACCAGTGAGGCCATTTACTGTAAACTGCTTGCAGGATCACAGACAGGTAATGTAATCCCAAAACCATCCAAATAATACAGTAGATTTAAAAAAAAATAAACCTTCCAGCCTAAGTCATAGCCGCTTATCCGTTCGTGCTAACGAATCATGACTCCCCTACAGACCAGTCTATCGCAGTTAACCCAACAAAGTGTACCCTTTACACTGGTGGTGAGAAATAGCCGTAAGTGCCTTTCCAGGACAACGCCATAGCGAAAGCTGGATCAACCCAACTTTAGATTAATCAATGCCCTAACCACTAGACTACGCGCGGCTATAGTTAGCATAGAAGTACATTTCTTATGTCCCTCAGCTAGAGCTGTGGGTTCACCAATGGTAAGATTTTCACATATGCAAACGTTTTTGCCCTTCATAAAGGTAGCCACATTCGACTTTAGGAGTTATCTCTAAACATGGCATCAGTGTGCGAGTGTTATTAAAATTTTGTCACCCATTCCCACTGGCATGCAGTGGCCTACCCTTCCAAAAGGAAAAACAGGTTTTACCATGTGCACAAGATGTTCTGTATGTGTTTCGCATCGGACCTCAGTTGATCAAAAAGTACTGAATATTCATTACAGAATCAGTGATGATGTGCAAAGATTATAAATAGTATTTCAAATGCAAGCAATGATATGTATTTATTTTAACAGAACAAAAAAAGGACTAACCTGAAAACAACACATGCTGTTTGATCAAGTAACAGTGCTCACCCTTGCCATTGATAAAAAAAAAAAAAAAAACCTCGTGAATATTAAAAAGCGAGATAAGAAAAAAAATATCTCAACTTTATCTAAGAAGGATAAAGGCATTCTAGTAAAGAAAAATTCTGTTATGGTTAAGGTGGGCTGTTTACAACACACCTCAAGATCAGATCTATGTTTAATTAAGGGCCATCCTTCATTAGAATTTTAATTCCAATTATGAATTTCTGCTTTTTTTTGTTACTGCTACTGCCATTACACTTACTATCATTGCTTTCCACTTTACTTTTTTAACTAATACTATAACTGAACAGTACTTGTCGATTGAGTTTAAAGCAATCTATGTTTTTCTTACCTTAAGCTTTGCTTTGATGTAAATTTCTTTCATGCAGGTACAACATGAGTGGTGTAGGCGGCTCCATAGGACTGCAGGTTGTCAGGTTGTGGGCTTTGACACCAGCTGCAGAGTCCCTGATAGCAATAAAGCCATACTGAAAATCCAGAAAATTGTGTGTATACAATCATTTTCTTTAACTGATCACTTTTTTTTTTTTTTTACTATATTTAATTAATTATTCTTTACAGATATTGCATGAGTTAACTCACTTTATAAACTCACAACCCCAAGGATTTGATCTCACTACTTTTAAAGATATATAATACACAATAAGTTTTTTGTCACACAATGTTACAATTAATCTACAATTCCTAATTTCAATGCATTCAATTCACGCCTGTAAGTTACCAGTTTGTAAATATACAGATAGACAATCTTTACACTGCATGAAAAATAGTCTGAATTTTGTTATCAAGATTTTACAAGCTTTCTATTTTTTTGTTAACCAATAGGGGTACAGTGACAGACATGAAAGGTGTATGTCTGTCAATGTACTGGAGAACAGAATATGGTGAGATATGTAACACACATTTGGTACCATTTTCATGGGTCCAGTTAAAAATTCGAGTTAAGAGATTTTCTAACCTGCACATGTGATGTCTGCAGTAGGAGCTCTCTACTCTACCAGCTCATAAGGTACAAAAAAGTAGACGTCCATTTCCCTTCGCCCAGAATGGGGAAAAAAACGAGCAAACAAAACAGACCTACACAATGCATGTATCAATGACTAATAATGTCAACAATGGTCGACAGCTGAGGGGGACACAGTGAGAGATCATGTCCCCAAATTTCAGGACTTTAATGCATCCAAGATTATTTTTTTCAGCCTTCACAATACTGGAATAGATGAGAACCAGGTATATTTTCTTACCTCAACATCATCAGGTAGTGAAGAACATGTCTTCCTGGCTCCACATCATGCAGGTAGGTGTGATGTAAGCGATGCTTGATCCATGACAGCGTTTGAAGTTGACTGGCTGCTGTGATATAGCAGCATTTCATGGTGCTGGACTTGACTCAACTGTTCCATCTTATGGTAATGGTATCTGGCAGAACAGATTACATCACAAAGATTAATAAAGGATTTTTTTTTAAGTTAGATGAAAAATGTACAAATGATAAAAGTCAACAGTCCACAAGTGTGAGGACCATAGTCACAGATAATATGGCCTGAGGTGTCTAAAAAAAAAAAGTTTTTTAATTTAAGCTTAGCCATTGTCCGTTTTTCCCCTTTTATCACTGGTGATTGATGGGCATTTTTTGAAAACATTACACTAATATTTTTTTCTATTAAAAAATACATTTGGGTGTTTTTGGATATACAGACATTACACCAAGGACTTTGGGTCTGCAATGGCACATTTTTATGAGCCTCTAATATCACAGCATAGTTATTGCTTAAGACTAAAAGGCTGACCATTTTTATGTAGAGAATCTAAATTTTTAGACTGACACTTAATAGTTGAACAGCAGTTAAGTGAAATTCTAACCTCGACTTTGTCCATTGGTGAAAAACATACCTTCATTCCATGTCATGCTGGCAGGTATGAATGACATCATGGCTGTGGCAGCATTTCAAAGCAGACGTGGCTGACAGAGTGACAGTGCCTGATAGGGATGATCTCGACTGCAACTTCATCGTACGGTACCTGGTAAAACAGAGTACATATCAAAGATTAGATTGACAAAGGAAAAAGAAAAACAGAGTAACAGAAACAAATTATTAATAAATCAATAACAAGCAAAGAAATACTACAGTGTGGAACACAGTGACAGAACCTGTGCCTGAGACATTTCAGACCTTTTAACTCCTGAACATTAATTATTGAAAACACCAGTCAATGATTTTTGTAAAAAAAAAAAAAAATTGTCCACAAATATTCTCATAAGTATTTCAGTATGAAATGTTGCTTTTTCTGAATATATACCGAGTTTGTACACATTGTATTTATCCTAGCATCCTATACCAATATTGTCAAATTCAGATATCAATTGTGACAAAGTAGACATACTAAAAAAATATTTTTTAAAAACTTCAGAAACATACTGAAAATTTAATTCTAATTGGATAAATTTATTGGTTAAAATTGCAACAACAAAAAAATGCTTCCACTTCTACATGATAATCCTACTTCTGGAAACTGCAACTGCCACATTTGCACATGCTAAAAGCACAAAGCTCTCTACATATAAGTAAAATGCTAACATCTTATCTCAACTGCTAATCACTCTGCAGACCACCAAGGTCATTTCAGGGCTGTCATTCCATTCACTTCAAGTTCAGATGCAACAGATTCTAATCCTCTCACATTTTCTCTCATGCAGTTATATTACCTTGACAACTGTTTCATGGTAACCCTCCTTCCCCCTTTCACATTTCAAGAGAAAGCCAGTTAACATTTCCTTGGATAGCCAACCTACAGCTAGCCATCTAAATCTATATGTACTTACATGCACAGGTCTTGAGTCAAGTTCTCCCGAAGACAGCAATGGTGCTGAAGTACAGTTTCAAATGCAGGGCTTTCTTGGTTTCCTGACTGATGATGGCAACAATGTGGTTCAGTGATCTGGTTCTCTTGATAGCAACAATGCGGTTCAGTCGCACATGTAGAGTTGTGATCTGGTTGTCTTGATAGCAACAATGCGGTTCAGTCGCACATGCAGAGTTGTGATCTGGTTGTCTTGATAGCAACAATGCGGTTCAGTCGCACATGTAGTTGTGATCTGGTTGTCTTGACAGCAACAATGCGGTTCAGTCGCACATGTAGAGTTGTGATCTGGTTGTCTTGATAGCAACAATGCGGTTCAGTCGCACATGTAGAGTTGTGATCTGGTTGTCTTGACAGCAACAATGCGGTTCAGTCGCACATGCAGAGTTGTGATCTGGTTGTCTTGACAGCAACAATGCGGTTCAGTCACACATGCAGAGTTGTGATCTGGTTGTCTTGACAGCAACAATGCGGTTCAGTCACACATACAGAGTTGTGATCTGGTTCTCTTGATAACAACAATGCGGTTCAGTCACACATGTAGAGTCCTGATCAGGTTCTCTTGATGGCAACAATGCAGTTTAGTCACACATGCAGAGTTGTGATTTACTTGTCTTGACAACAATGAGGTCCTGTCCCACATGTAGGGCTTTGATAGAACAAGTTCCCCGGACAATGCCAACATTGCTAAGGGTACCATTCCACTAAACGTCAGTTTGATCCACATGATAACTTTATCACCCCATTAAAACCCATGGAATAAAGACAGAAAAGAGGGAATAGGAAACAAATGTGAGGGGCGATGGAGTTGCCATCCCTCAGGAAAAATGTGTCAGTGCCTTTGAAGATAACACCAACATCACTGGGCCTTTAAACGCCGAGTTCTCAACACCAACATCACTGTCACCATGATTGCTCAATTTTGATCCTTTGAGTTTTTATCTACTTTTTAGGTTTATAACTATTTTGTTTTATTTCCCTATTCCTCGTTTTATATTTACTGTTTGTTATAAATCTAATATTGGGTAAAGTTTTGTTTTATTTCACTATTCCTGGTTTTGGTAGCATTATTTATCTTATTTTATTTCTTTAATTTTGTTTGTTTTATTTTATTCACTTTTTTAATTCTCTAAATTTTACCTTCTAGGTTATTTCATCTATTTTACTTTTTAAGCAAGAGGTGTTGATGCAATCTGAAATTTGGTTCCCAGTGACTTTGGTGCTCTGAGCTGTGTGAGGCTGCATGGCCGGTGCCTTTGCATTTCTGCCTCTTTATATATTCAACTTAGGTTTTGGCCCCCTGAAGTGTTAAAAACGCAATCGCAAACCGAAGTGTTAAAAACGCAAACACAAACCGAAGTGTGAAAAACGCAATCGCAAACCGAAGTGTTGCAAGCGCAAACCGAAGTGTAAAAACGCAAACGCAAACTGAAGTGGTACGGGCACGTCACACAATATCTGGACTGGCCAAGACTGTCCAACGGGGAACAGTACAAGGAGGGAGACAAAGAGGCAGACAGCAAAAAAGATGGGAAGACATCAGACAAGGAACTGGCCCAGAGTGGCACGACTTGCAACAGAAAATGGAGAACCACAAGGAGCAAAGAAAGCTGGTTGCAAAATCTGCAATGGTGCTCTGACGGTCAACTCAACGAGATAGGCCACATTGAAGTGTTTCAAATGTATGTCGCAAGTTTAGATTCTACTGTCGCAAAAATTTCAAATGTTTCGTCAGTGTTACAGTTTGGTCTCAGAAGACCTAGAAATGTGCAACTGTATTCATCAGACAAGACGACTGGCAATGGGACAACATGACATTCCAATTCAAGCCACAGCATGTGCTGGCCTATGCTACAGATGTTGAGCACAAAAGCCTTCAGCTTTGCAACAGTGTTTCCTTTGTCCTCCATTACCCACCCTCTACCCAGGGACCTAACAGAGCAATAAACCCACATGTGGATACATACTTTAGTTCAGAGGTCTGGTACCCTAGCAGTCGCATCCACCTGGAGTCCTTGACAAGTTCTGCTGGAATCGTTGGGCATTTGTAGATGGCAGGTTCCTCACAAGCCAAGATCATGGGAAGAAAGAAGATGGTTTCAACTTCTACAAGCTCTCTAGTGACTGAAGAGGTTGATGTGTGAGGAACATGTTCTGCTGCATGCTGGGCAGGTGAAGGAAGTGGAACTGTTGTTGGCTGGTTGGTCCTTTGGTCCTCGTTTCCATTTCTTATGTTTCCCTTTCCACCTCTTACGCTTGGCTTTTATATCTGAAAACAGAAGGACATAAAATAGTGTAATAAACATGTACCACTCTCAAGAGAAAAAGGGTGGAGAACAGAGACAAAGTGAGTGGAAATATGTGTGTGGCATACCTACACATGCCTCTTGTGTGTGTGCGTGTGCATGCGTGTGCGTGTGCGTGAGAGAGGAGAGAGAGAGAGGAGAGAGAGAGAGAGAGAGAGAGAGAGAGAGAGAGAGAGAGAGAGAGAGAGAGAGAGAGAGAGAGAGAGAGAGAGAGGAACAGGCATAGAGAAGAAATGGAAAGGAACAGAGACAAATATAAAGAGACTGTTCCATGACCACCATAAAGATTCAGGATTCAAAATTCAATTTTAAGATTCAAGATTTTAGCTTGTGACCCTATTGGGGCACAGAGGGTTTCATGAAGCAACATCAACAGTAACAGTTATTGTAACAAAACATTTTTAAACATTAGACAAGTCAATGAATTTTGCAGTCATAATAATATTAAACAACTTTACAACAAATTGATTTTTTAAATGCTCAATTTTCTATTATCAGAAGAGAACACCTAAAAAATAAAATAATTTTAAAAAAAAACACCTTACTGAAAAACAAAGATGATTTTCGATACATATAAAATTATGTATAATACATTTTAAAGCAGAATGTTTCATTTCAGTATTCATATTACAGTAACAAAAATGGTTTTCAAGTGCAACACCATTATTTACCCCAATGGCAAATGAAAATTTTTTTACATCTGAATCAAAATTAATAAAATACTGGTATATTGCAAGATACTTTACTCTTAAATTTGGGGGTTAACTTTTTTTAACAGCAATAAAATCATTTATTGCTCTGTTAAGCATACTGAGATACTAACAGGGTTATAAGAATTCAAACTTGTAATGATTGTAAAAAAAAAAAATAAATTAATAAAATACAGATCCACTCAAGTTTCATTTTGTTCATCCAACTTCATACCGCAGACATCTTAACATTTTCGATGACAGTCCCTATTTCAATTTAATAAATGACTTGCAATGCTAATGAGGGACCTATGTGAGGTATTCTGGTTTACGAGACCCAAACAATTGTATCCTAATCTGATTTTCCTGTCTAAACAATAAACCATGTCTGCAGTTATATTGCAGCACCATCAGTCCACATTAGAATTAAGTCAAGTCTGTCCCGAGCCTAAGGCTCATCAGGCCGGTGCTTATCCCGGTTTCTGTGGCGTTAAGCGACAGTCATAGACACCCCACATAAGAATAATCACAAGTAAATCTTGATTTCACTTGATTCACTATACAGCTAAAAAAAAATGTATAGTCTTTACCCCTTTCTTTGGGAGCCATCAGTGCAGCACAGCAGTGGATTTTGCAGCAGTGTTGTGGCTGGAATCTGGTGGTGATCAGTGCAGCACAGTAGTGGATTTTGTAGCATGTTGTAGCTGGAATCTGGTGGTGATCAGTGCAGCACAGTAGTGGATATTGCAGCAGTGTTGTAGCTGAATCTGGTGTGATCATGCAGCACAGTAGTGGATTTTGTAGCATGTGGAAGTCATCAGGCCAGTACAGTGATTTTGCAAGTAGTATGTTGTTAGACCAGTGCAGTGATTTTGCAGCCAGTGTGGAAGTCATCAGGCCAGTACAGTGATTTTGCAAGTAGTATGTTGTTAGACCAGTGCAGTGATTTTGCAGGCAGTGTGGAAGTCATCAGCCATACAGTATTTATTGTCTTAAGCCATCAGGGTAAGACCAGTAGATGATTTTGCAGGCAGTGGTTGTAGACGTGCATGTTGCAAGTAGTCATGTGTTAAACCAGTGCAGTGATTTTGCAGAGTGTGTGGTTAGACCAGTGCAGTGATTTTGCAAGTAGTTGTTGTTAGACCAGTGCAGTGATTTTGCAAGTAGTATGTTGTTAGACCAGTGCAGTGATTTTGCAAGTAGATGTTAGACCAGTGCAGTGATTTTGCAGGTAGTAGTTGTTAGACCAGTGCAGTGATTTTGCAAGTAGTATGTTGTTAGACCAGTGCAGTGATTTTGCAAGTAGTGTGTTAGACCAGTGCAGTGATTTTGCAGTAGTGTGTTGTTAGACCAGTGCAGTGATTTTGCAAGCAGTATGTTGTTAGACCAGTGCAGTGATTTTGCATAGTATGTTGTTAGACCAGTGCAGTGATTTTGCAGTAGTGTGTTAGACCAGTGCAGTGATTTTGCAAGTAGTGTGTTAGACCAGTGCAGTGATTTTGCAAGTAGTGTGTTGTTAGACCAGTGCAGTGATTTTGCAGTAGTGTGTTGTTAGACCAGTGTAGTGATTTTGCAGGCAGTGTGTTGTGGTTCAGGGCAGTGCAGTGGTTTTGCAGGCAGTGTGTTGTGGTCATCAGGCAGTGCAGTGATTTTGCAGGCAGTGTTGGTGGTCATCAGGGCAGTGCAGTGATTTTGCAGGCAGTGTGGTGTGGGCAACAATCGGGTGGCATCCATCTCTCTCCAGCTTGCAGGGTCACTTCTTGGTTTCCTGTCACATAATGAAAATACATTAGTTGGGTTGGGATAGTTTTGGTCTCTTTAATGATAAAACCATGTTATGCATGTCAAACTTATGATTTTTTTTAAACACTCTGGGACACATACTACCATTTTCTGTGGTGGGGTTGTTTTGTATTTGGCTTTGATTTTTTTTTTTTTGGGGGGGGAAGGGTTGGGAGGGGGGGTGTTTGGGGTTTTTTGGGGGGGGTTTGTTTGTTTTTACAGTTGTGTGAAGAAATGTTCAGGATTAGCATTTGAAGACATCCAAATATAAATTGATTTAAATCGTTTGGACTGTACTGCTCTCTTCACCTTTGATAGGCCTGTAACAAAATACCTTATACTTAGGCACAAAATTAATGGTTTAACATATCCAGGTTCAAGAACACCCCTGAGAATGTTAAGTCACCCATATGCTTGGTGTCAGTAGAACTATATATATCATTTCTAGGCTAACAACTCTGCTTTCTGGAGGTATTATCTAGTTCACTTGGCTACACTCTCACAGGGACGTCCCGCGAGTGCGTAATGAAATGCAAAGTTCGTAATCTGAAGGCATTCAAAAGGCAGTTTTCTACTGTGGTCAGCTCCTGCTATAATTTTCACTGGCTAGACCCAGCTGAGCTGGGACGGGATGAAATGGACAGAAGCTGACAATAGCTGAAAGAGAGGGAGGTGGAGGAGGGGGGTGACAGGTGCCAATGGAGAATTTTACCTAATTGTTTTAAAGTCGGAGACAGCTAGGGACAACATGACACTTACCTTCAGAGAGTGCACAACAACGACCTATTCGCTTCGCAACTTCTGCCACTTCTGCAATCCTAGGCCTTGGGCTTAGGCCTAGCCTTCCACCTGAATTTGTACTCAGCTCAGCTTGCCTAGCATGGGATCACGTGCTAGGCCTAGGCCTATGGCAAATTTCCGTTAGAACAATTTTGACCAATCAGCGACAAGCAGGCCAGCCTTGTGATGTTTGCTGTGGTGACACAGCTTTGGCTACACACACCATATTACTTTTTCTTTTTTTTAATTCTTTTCTATCGAGGTTAATGCGATAAGCACTCACTGTGCTTTTTTTCATCGAGTCCCCGTGTGTATGCAGATGTGTAATCATTGTCATCTGTTCCCACAGCACACAATGGCCTACTCTCACGAAAAGCATAACAGGAGCAAGATTTTCTGGGTGTGTTCCCACACGGGGCCTCGGTTTACAGTCTCATTCGAAAGACTTTTGGGGAGAGTAGAGTCAGCACTGACGTTAACTCCAGGGGAAAAATCCCCTCCAGCGGGGATTTCGCCGTTGCATATGCCACCATTTTTGTCCACCATCAAGGTAGCTGCATCCCAACTTCTGGGATGATATCTGAACAACACCAGTGTGCATGCAACTTTCTGTTTTCTTAATTTTGTCATCTGTTCTTACCAGCGTGAATGGCCTACTCTTCCACACTGGTTTAGGGGGGAAAGGAGTCAGTATCATTGTAAACTCCAAGGGGGAAATCCCACTGAATGGG
>CM060326.1:48891302-48896302 GCA_030674155.1 Stramonita haemastoma | reverse complement strand
AAATTCAGATGTCTGTAACATATTTATGTTTAAGATATACTTTTTAATGTCTGCATTTCAGATGCCTGCATTTAGATGTCCATAACTTAGGGGACATATAGCTCAGTGGTCAGAGCACTCGCTTTCCTCTAGCTGAGGTTAAGAAGCATTGAACATGGTTACCAAGTGGATGGGTGACCGTTTGCACGCCAGTCCCCCAGTTCACCTAGCTGTAAATGGGTAGGCCTACCTGCTCTCTTTAGGGTCAGGGAAGGTAAATTAGCCAGGTTGAGAAGATGGGTGCCATCCTCAATATGCTGGCCCCTAGAGAAGCTGAGGTCTGTGATATATTGCTCCCCAACAACATGGGTTATGGGAACACCTTTACTTTTTTTTTTACTTAACTTAGATGTCAGGAATTTCTTGTAGAGGTGCCAGAGTCCTGTCAGTATAGATAAAATCCCCACTTTCTGAAAGTTCTGTGCTAGGAATTCC
The DNA here is from genome assembly GCA_030674155.1 of Stramonita haemastoma. NCBI lineage: Eukaryota > Metazoa > Mollusca > Gastropoda > Neogastropoda > Muricidae > Stramonita > Stramonita haemastoma. The sequence goes on along the minus strand of CM060326.1, from coordinate 48,895,828 downwards.
CTCTTTTCTATCACTGTCTTTGTTTCTGCCTTGTTCCTTTTCTTCCCATTGCCTCTTTCTTGTCTGTTTTCTGCCTTCTTGGTCCATTTTTCTGCCTTTTCTCCAGAAAGACTTCAAAGATAACAATTCTCTCCCAGGCCAAAGTCAGATGTGCTGTGTTTAACGGCAGCACAACACATTTTTGCTCATATGAAAGACAACACAGTAGTTGTCTGAGACTCCAATGAAGAAGAAGAAAGAGAAGATGTCAGGACACACTCTGAATGAGTTGTTGACAAAAAAGATACACCAGAAATATTTGGAGACAGAGAGAGAAAGAGGAAGACAGACAGACAGATCCCAGATGGTGACAAAGGGCACTTCTTGTAACAGGAAGGAAACACACACACACACACACACACACACACACACACACACACACACACACACACACACACACACACACACACACAAATGCACACACACGCACGCACGCACGAACACACACACACACACACACACACACACACACACACACACACACACACACACACACACACACACACTTCAATATGACTCCCACATCCGAAGAAACCAGTATATTTGAAACATTATAAACATGGTTTCTGCTCAGTGGTATGACCAAGCAGTCCAAAAACATTTCAAAGACCCTCTCAAGGCACATAAGTTAAAATGCAACCCATGTACAAAATCATATTGCATACAAAAGTATACAGAATGCAAAATATGCACTGGAATGATTATCAGTTGTAATTAAATCAATGACATTTAATTAAACAAAAAGGGTTGTGTAAAAAGACTGCTGTTTTTGGTTAATGAGGAAAAAACTACAGCATTTTTAATGTTGGATTCAAATGATACTTTAAAAAAAATATATATATATATATATATATATATATATATATATAACCCAATGCTAAAATGCATAGCAGTAAAAGTTACTTCAACACAAATGTTACAATCATACAACAAATTTTCTAATAATTATGTAACACAATGTGCATAAAAGTTACTTCAACACAAATGTTACAGTCATACAACAAAACTTCTAATATGTAACACAATGTGCATTTTGACAGATTGCATATCCAGACTTTTAATTCTCTTGGTGTTTCATACATAGTATATACCACATACTGAGCAAGGCATTTCATACATGTTACATCATACACAAAGTTACTGGGAGAAAAATATCAGGAGGAATTCTATGTTGAAGGAAAAAAACAGGGCCTGAGTATAGAGAAATTGTCTGTAGGGTGTGGGTATTCTTGTGAAAGGTTTCTGGCAGTTTGTTGGCTTAGGCACAAGATCAATGAGAATCTGATTCAAACTATAAAAAGTGTGTGTGTGTGTGTGTGTGTGTGTGTGTGTGTGTGTGTGTGTGTGTGTGTGTGTGTGTGTGTGTGTGTGTGTGTGTGTCTGTGTCTGTGTCTGTGTGTCTGTGACTGTGTGACAATACACATGCACATTTTCAAGATGTGGGAAAATCTAAAAAAATTGTAAACCCAACATGCAGAAAATGGGAACAGATGACAAAATTTACAAAACTGCATACACACGGGGACTGGTTGTAAGAAAGTACATGAGTGCTTATTCCATTATCCTCGATGCAAAAGCATAAATGTGGCGCTCCACCACGAAATGAGTCGCTTAGCACATTACCCAATTTTGCGCTAGGAGCCTTTAAAGGCAGGTGGGGGTCAAGTTGTCAATTTTGAGATTTTGATTGATTATTAAACTAGATCTGTTTATTTACCTTATAATGAAATATCAAGGCATAATTTTTATTCCTTTTGCTTTTAAATGTGTTTTGAAAATACCAAAGCACTCATTCTGACAACCTGTTACTAAAATAAACTTGCCCGTTTCTCATTTTGTCCCATCCTGCAGTCTATCATTTCAATTTGTAATAATGTTGCACAGAATAGTCCGATTTTCAATCTGTTTTTTTGTATTTGATAGCCACTTTATTGCACATTAGCCGCCGCTGTGGCCTAGTGGTTAGGGCGTTGTACTCGTAATGTAAAGGTTGCAGGTTCGATCCCAGCTATTCCGCTATGGCGTTGTGCCCTTGGAAAAGGCACTTTACGGCTATTTTCTCACCCCACCCAGGTGTAAAAGGGGTACCAACCTTGTGTTGGGGGTTAACCCTGCGATAGACTGGCGTCCTATCCAGGGGGGAGTCTATGACTCTCAGTCGCTTAACGCCACAGAAACCGGGATAAGCACCGGCCTGATGAGCCTTATGGCTCGGGACAGACTTTAACTTTAACTTTATTGCACATTAATAACATGTCAATAACTTAAAATTGACCTCAGGTGCACTCCGTCTCATTATGTGGTGGAGCGTCACAAATAGATAACTAATAAATATATAAATAAATGAGTGCACCCTGTAAATTGATTTAAACACAAAAATTTAGTATGACTCATTAAAAAAAAGCATCAATATGAGAAGAGAAGAAAAAAAAAGAAAAAGAAAACCAGCTTGAGTCTCATGATCATAGTACATGAAACTAGAATTGAACACCAGTTAAAGATGTGAAGCAACGATGTTCAAGAACACACACACACACACACACACACACACACACACACATGAAGGCAGATAAAAAATAGAAAAAGTTACCAAAAAACAAACAAAACAAATTACCCTGAGCAACATTCCCAATAAAATACTCAGACGAAACACTGTGTTACAGATGACAAATTTGCTTTGTTACAGATTATGCATAGGAATTCCCTGAAAATGCAAGAACAGACCAGTTTTAACTTTTAACTTTTAAACACACACACACACACACACACACAAAACACACACACACACACACACACACACACACACACACACACACACACACACACACACACACATACACACACAAAATTCTCCTGGTCTTTTAAGTCTACTGACGAGTGTTTAAAAATCTTGGAGCTTTTCCGTGCATGAAGAAGAGTTTCCATTTGCTACTTTTAGATATCAGTGTATGTTAGAAATCATGTCAGAAATGCTACATTGTATATGTAAGAAACAAGCAGCAACAGAGAAAGATGGCAACCCTTGGTGGCATTGCACGGAGCTACTACCAACGACAGCGGCAGTGGATACAGATGTGTTACCCTGTACATGTCGGCAAGATTTGGCCTCATGAGTGGACGCAGTCTCTGATAATACCACTTCTAGAGAAAGGTAACCAACCTACGATAGTGTCAGAACCACTGAACAATCAGCCTTGTAAGCCATCCAAAATATAGATAATGCTCAGAATTATTCTGGACAGACTAGGAAAAAAAAAAAAAAAAAGCCAGAGAAGTGTTAGAAGAAGAGCAAGCTGGCTTCAGATCTGGAAGGAGCACAACAGAACAGATTTTCACCTGCAGGCTGATCATCGACAAGCATCTCTAACACCAGAAAGATCTGTTTTCCAACTTCCCTGACTTCAAGAAAGCATTTGACAGAGTGTGACATGATGGACTGTGGCAAACACTCAGAACTCTCAACATTGAAGAAGGATTGGTGCAGATTATTCAGACACTCTATAACAATGACCAACGAGTCAGTGTGGCAAGAAGTGATCCTGAAAGCTGGGCCACAGGAACCTCCCATTCTGGCTGTTGTAAAGAGGAGGAGGAAGCTGGCGTGGTTTGGTCATATCACACGTCACAGCTCACTTACTAAGACTGTCCTACAGCAGAAACTTGAGGGAGGAAGAAACACGGTTGGACAGATGATGAACTGGATGCAGAAAACCAAAGATTGGACGACCGGCCTTGACAGGGTTGTGTTGTGTCAAGATACTGCTGATGATTTGCAGATGTGTTTGCCAGGTGGCTTGTGGATGTGTTTGCCAGGTGGCAAGAAGCATTAGTGTAGCTGATCAAAAGTTCCGAGCCTTTTCTTTGGGAAGAAAAAATTATCTTTTTGGCTACTGTGTTTAAAACAATACTCACTTTCTTGTACACTTATGTCAGTGAATTCCAATCTAAATAAAATGTTATACCACCACACACACATACACACACACTTGTTAATCATTTCTGCTCTCTAAAAATGGATATACATCTGCTTTCACTAAAATCCATACAAATATAAATCAACAAAAGTATAAAACATGACAAAAAGCACTGAAAAAGCCATGCTATTCTCATGCAACTAGTACACAATGATTAAACGAAGTAAAATTTGAACACGCTCACACATCTAGAAAAAAACAAAAGTATTCACACATGACAAACCCCCCCCAACAAAACAAAACTATCACACAACTGGTTAACAACCAAGGTTATACGTATGAAAAAAAAAAGGAACTAATAATCACAATAGTGGCAGCAGTGGCATTTTGCTCACAAGGGAACAACTTTGATCAGAACAACACTGGTAGGATCAATCAGCACTTTCAGTTCAGCAGATGTTTTGTATTGGCCCATGTTGCGGTTGTCAAAGACCTCCGTGACGTTGTAGCCGTCAGGACTTTTCAGACCAATGTCGCCAAGCTTCAGGGAAAAGGGTGTAGGTCGACCACGAT
>CM060326.1:48866302-48886302 GCA_030674155.1 Stramonita haemastoma | reverse complement strand
ATCCCGGCCAATCCTTGTACGGGACTAAGAGGGTTAATTCTCATGGTAATTTCATTCAGATAAGTTTACACAGGGCAACTCACATAGTCAGCAACAGCTTTAATTCCCTGTGGGAAGCGTTCGGGGTCTGCCTGCAGCCTTCCCTCTGAGTCACGCTCGCGAGCAGCCCAGCAGTCGTCGATGTGGACATACTCATAGCCGGCATCTTTGTAGCCGTCTGCCACCATCCAGTCTGCCATAGCCATGTACAACTTGTCGCTGTAACATGGACCGGCAAGTCAGCTTGTCTGAGGGATATACCGCAGAAAGACTTTTGATAAAAAAAAAAGTTACACACTATATCTATCTATCTATCTAGCCCTTAGTCTGGCGACTGTGGGGGCACCCCTGAAGACTTGACAACCAGTTCCCTCCATTCCTCTCTCTGTTCGCCCTTTCTCAAAATTTGGTTGAGTTCTAGGCCTGTCCATTCGCTGATGTTGTCCTCCCATATCTTCCTTGGTCTGCCTCTTTTTCTTCCCCCCTGGACAGTGCCTTGCAGTATTGTTCTTGCAAGTCCATTAGATCTTGTGACATGCCCATACCATTTAAGTTTACGCTTCTTTATGATTCATAGAAGATTTTCGTAGGGACCAATGGTTTGCTGGATTCTGACTATATGTAGTCAGTCAAAAGTGAAAGAATGCAAGCGCCTATTTGATTTGTCAAAAAGTTACAGTTTTCAATGCATGAAATCTGGTATACAATTATTTTTACATATAGATCTATACACTGAGCATTGCAGAAATCCTTTTTTTTTCTATAAAGAGTTACAGTTTACCCATGCTATAATATTCAGTAAAAAGTGAAACAAAGCAGCAACTGTTCTGTTGATCAAATTGTTTGTATTTGTATACCACTTAAAGTCGTGGCAGATTCCTCTACATGAAATTTGGGCTGCTCTCCCTGGGAAGAGTGTGTCACCAATCAAGCATCATCATTATTTTTAAAGTTTTCAATGGAGGAATGCAGTCATACAATTGTCTTTAAACATTCATTAAGGTATAATATACTTTGTCTCTGAATATCTACCTGGGCCTTCTTTCTGCTTTAAAACATTCACTCAGTCATTTTGTTCTTTGAACACTTATCCAGAGATTCATATTGTTTTTTTATTTATAAATATTTTTTTCTTTCGTTTTCTCAAATTTATTTTGTTTTCAAACATTCACTCAATATTATTTTATTGGTGTGTAAACATTTAGTGCAACATTAATATTGTTCTTAAAGTGTTCATGAAGAATACGTAACTTGTTTTCAAACACTTACAATGTTCAGCAGAAAAACAGGAGCACACATTTCAACTTCAAAAAGTAACACACAAGCTAACTTTTTAGCTTGGATAAATTATACAACGATGCAATATGTGGCGCTCCACCACGAAATGAGTCGCTTAGCACATTACCCAATTTTGCGCTACGAGCCATTAAAGGCAGGTGGGGGTCAAGTTGTCATTTTTGAGATTTTGATTGATTATTAAACTATATGCGTTATTCTACCTTGTAATTAAATATTAAGGCATAATTTTTAATCCTTTTGCTTTTAAATGTGCTTTAAAAATACTCAAGCCCTCATTCTGACAACCTGTTACGAAAATAAACTTGCCCGTTTCTCATTTTGTCACATCCTGCAGTCTATCGTTTCAATTTGTAATAACTTTGCACAGAATTGTCTGATTTTCAATCTGTTTTTTGTATTAAATAGCCTTTTTATTGCAGATTAATAACTTTTTTGTCAATAACTAAAAACTGACCTCTTGTGCAATGCGACTCCCTATGTGGTGGAGCGTCACATATGATATGCATGGCCACTTTTACACCAACTGTGTTTTTGTTCCATAGCTCATTGCACCCACTGATGTGCCTTCACATGTACAGTGTGTGTGTGTGTGTGTGCGTGTGTGTGTGTGTGCGTGCGTGCATGTGTGCGTGCGTGCATGCGTGTTTGTGTTTGTATTTGTGTGTGCACAGGAGTGTGTGTGTGTGTGTGTGTGTGTGCACATGTGCATGCGTGTGTGCATGTGTGAGTGTGAGCGTGCATGTGCTCATGCATGTGTGTGTGTGTGTATGCATGTGTTTATATGTGTGTTTATTTATTTATTTATTTATTTATTTTTATTTATTTATTCTTTTATATAGAGGATAACAGAATAAGCAATCATGTGCTTTTTTTCATCCGGTCCCCATGTGTATGCAGTTTTGTAAATATTGTCATCTGTTCCCACCGGCACACGATGGCCTACTCTTACAAAAAGCGGAACAGGATTTAATGTGTGCGCAAGATGTTCTGCGTGCTTTTGCACACGGGACCTCGATTTATTTCAGTTTGTTATATTACACTTACTTGACACAGCTGTCAGGATAGCTAAGACAGTCAGTCTCGCATCGGAAGCGTTCCCATGACAACCATCCCATGGGCGGAGTCCGTGCCAGGCCATTGTTCATAGCCAGGGTGCCCACCATACACTGACCCAGGAGGAAAAGCAGCAGCATCGTTTTAGCAGAATCTAGACAAACAAACAGAACGAGTGTTTAGAATAATGTACAGCAGTTCAAAAATGCCATGCATTATATAGTTTTGTGGGGTTTGTTTTTATCCTAGATCAGTACATTGCAATCTTGACATTAAGTTCACTAATATTTAATGTGCACTGCACAGAACATTGGGGGGCAGGAGAGCTAAGTGGTCAGAGCGCTCGCTTTCCCCCAAGTCAAGGCTCACCAGCATCGAGCATGGTTATCGGTTGGATGGGTGACAGTTTGCGTGCCTTGGCTTCAGTATAGTCCCCCCAGTTCACCCAGCTGTAAATGGGTACCTGCCCTCTCTAGGGTCAGGGAAGGTAAAGCAGCGACAGAGAGGAGATGGGTGCTGCCCTCAATATGCTGGCCCCTAGAGAAGCTGAGGTCTCTGATGCTTTGCTCCCCTAGAGAAGCTGAGGTCTCTGATGCTTTGCTCCCCTATGACCACAAAGGTTATGGGACACCATAGAACACCTGCTCAGTCTTGAAGTTAATCTTGGGCTTTCTTTCATGAACTATAGGCGGACTTATTCAGTGCAGTGGTGATAGCCCCGAACACAATGCTTTGCTGAGTGGCTGGACTGTAGAGTAAGTGACCTAGTGTGGTTACTCACACTCACAGCATGTCTGGACATGACACTCCTTCCTTCACTGATCCCATTATGCAAAAGTCATCACTTCAAGTTCAACCACTGATAGCAAAGTTCAACAAGTGCAGGCAAGCACAGTTTCCATCACACCTTCGCAATCTGAGTGTTTGAAGCATTAATTAAAGGACTGAAATGTGCATGATCCTGTTCATTTTGTTAATTATTTCCTGCATTTATTGTGTGTGTGTGTGTGTGTGTTTGCGTGTGTTTGCGTGTGTGTGTCTTTTGGTTATGATTCATATCAATATGCCTGTCAGAATAAGTAATTGCCCTTCAGGGATGATTGAAGTGTTTTAGACTTGACTTGACTTGTTTTCCTCACCCACTAAGGCTGATTGGTTAGGCCACTTGACACTTACTCTCTAAGTTTCCCATGAATAAGATATTCATCTTTAACATTCCCTTGAGCATTCCAGTTTGATTTCAAACCAAAGTTATAATGAAATTGGGTTCACATGAATAAAAACAATTGATTAATATTCCTCTAACCATTCCAGTATGATTTCAAACCAAAATTACAATCAAATAAACCAGCCTATGACTTACTAAAACTAGTAAAAGTGACTTACACATGGGCACGCGAGCACACACACACACACACACACACACACACACACACACACACACACACACACACACTCTTGCTGGATGAGACTATCAACCAATGTCCTGGTGCAAACACACTCACACACACAGAGTCATGTTCACCAGTAGACACATAAATAATATATATATATATAATATATATATATATAATATATATATATATATATATATATATATATATACATACATATATATATAATATATATATATGCACACACATACACATTATTTATTGTATTTAATGTAAATCATCCTGAGTGATAGGTATAGCATGTAAAAAAATTGTACCTGTAGCCAATTTTTTCAATACAGGCATGGTGCACTCACTTACACACACACACACACACACACACACACACACACACACACACACACACACACACAACACACAGAGTGACACACACAAACGCCCACAAACACACAAACACGCATGCGCGAGCGCGCGCGCACGCGCACACACACCACACACACACACACACACACACACACACACAAGCGCGCACACGCGCACACAACGCGACACAACAGCACGCGCACACACACACACACACACACACACACACACACACACACACACACACACACACATGATATATTTCAATTCACAAAGACGTTCCATTCGGTCCCTTTGTTCAATATCCCCCTCCGCGATCACCCCCCCCCCCCCCCCCCCCCCCCCCCACACACACACACACACACACACACACACACACACACACACACACACATTACATAAACACTGTGATCATGTGATCTATAGCATACTTCTGGCAACGTGCATGGCTGATTTAAGATCATTGCCTACCTCGTAGCATGCAGACTCTACTTACTTCTAAGCATCCTGTGCAGAACGTTTTAAATGACGCTGCAATACTTTACGGTGCCTGAAAAAGGCGGAAGAACGTAGGCCTAATTTTAGGCCTATGTTGGCGATCTGTAAAAAAACAGTCACGTGATTTCTCTTTACGCGTCTGTAGAGATGACCAGAGGTGGACACACACCAGAAATAGACGTGTTCCAGTCAAAATATTACATGTTCCCGTGAAACATGAGATAAACACATGAAAAACTGGTTTAATGAAGAAACAAAGACTTGACTTGTATAGTTACCTTTTAAGAAACAACCAAGTGTGATAACATGTGATGACTGACGAAGCAATACATGTCTGGTACGTATTGTACTTCGTAGATTTCGTTTGGTATTGATCTGCCCCGCGCTGTTTACCTTGTGATTGCATAAGAGCATTATGGAATGAATTGATTTCCACGCTTTTCTTCTCGTCCACTCGTGTGTAAAAACATCAGTGTTACATATGCCAGCCCTACAAACTCCCAAAGCTCAGATGAGGAGAAATGTTCGGACTAAAAACAGCACCCAGGAATCAGAGCTGCAAACACAAAAACTGACATAATATGTTGCCTTCATTTCATCCACTCTAGGGTATGGCTCTATCTGGTTTGTTTAAGAAAGGGAAAAAGATGAACATCGACAAGAAAGTATGACACTAGCCCACTGCTCACTGCATAACTCCACGATCATAGATTCATATAAAGAAAAATAAACAAAATATCATCTGAAAAAAAAAAGACAAACGAATAAGATAAAAACATATTAGTTGAAAACAACTCAAACAAAAGCTCACTTCCCTGCCAAAGAGGAAAAAAAGTGAACGAAAGAAATAAAACCGAAGAATGAAACAGTAAGAAAAACAAAACAAACAAAATGACCAACCAAAGAAACCAACAACAAAAAGAACTCGGAAACCAGAATACAAATCACTAGGTCTAGTTCTTAGGCCTATCAGTTCTCTCCCAGTCCGAAGTCGGATGCGCTGGCTTGACTTGTCTGGCGCTTAACTTCAGTGCAACCCATAATTTTAGATGATAAAAAGGACATTTTATATCAAAAGGCTAACTATAACAAATTCAAATGACATCAATTAAAATAGCAAAAGCTTACATAAAATCAATTGAACGGAGATTAACTTGACTGGGAATTTCTTCTTTTTTTTTTTTTTAACACTTTGAGGAATTTACTGGTTGGATTTTCAGTTCAGGCAACTCATAAATGGGTTCAAACCGTAGGTTCGTCAGTGGCCATAGTGGGCCTGCTCTTCAATGAAAAATGATTGGGTTTTTTTATGTGCATTCTTCTTCTGTGTCGAACACTCAGACAGCAATTATTGCTATCTATCATATGAGCGAAATTGCGTTGCACTGAAGTTAAGTGCCAGACAAGTCAAGTCCAGCCCATCAGACTTTGGCCTAGGAGAGAACTAATAGGCCTAAGTCTTTGTAAGAGGGGGGGGGGGGGGGGGGGGGGGGGAGGGGGAGGGGGGGTTAGGAGAATGGACCAAGAAGGCAGAAAATAGAAACAAGTTGACAGGAAGAAAATAAACAAGGTGGAAACAAAGAGATGGATAGAAAAGAGGATTTATCTTGCCAAATTTTGAAAGGAATTTTAAAAAATTAATTAAAACAAAAATTCTGAGCTTTAATGCTGTACTGTTAGTTTCTAAAGCAAGACAGATACTTATTTATTTATTCATTCTTTCATATCAAGGATAATGGAATAAGCGCTCTTGTGCTTTTACATCCAGTCTCCGTGTTATTTCAGGTTGAAAATCTTATGTTTCCACCGGCACACGATGGCCTACTCTTACGAAAAGCGGAAGAGGATTTAACGTGTGCACAAGATGTTCTGCGTGCGTTCGCACACGGGGCCTCGGTTTATAGTCTCATCCGAAAACTTTTGGGGAGAGTGGAGTCAGCACTGATGTTAACTCCTGGGGAAAAAATCTGCTCGACCGGGAATTGAAACCAGGTCGTCAAGTTGCGAGCACAATGTTATGACCACTAGGCTATTCCGTCCCCCATAGACAGATAGATCTATAGGGAACGCAGAAGAAGAAAACATTTTCTTGAAAGACTTTTTATCTAGTACAGAAGGTTTAATTGTGATACCCATACAAGAAAAGATAACGCGTTGGTATCATTTTGGAGGACATTAATTTCAGTAGGATGTTTTAGTACACTTTGAAGTTGCACACTATAGTCCATTGACCGGAAAAAACAAGTGTCAACGTGACTGACACGTGATCGTCTTACTCCTGATGATGGGTTAGGCCTAATTTCTGCTGGACACTGGTCAGTGCGAGAATAAAATGATAGCCGAAAACTTTGATCTCATCGAAACTCTCACATCAGCGGACAATTATCACATAGTCAAGTTTTTATGCAAGTATTTTATGATTTTTGTCAATGTTAAAATCGTTGTGCAGGTTTGCAGCATCCATAAACATTTCCTGATTCCCGCCGTCGCTTCCTTGTACGAACGCAAAAAAACAATCAATTCATCTCGTTACTTCCTTGTTTTTCGATCGCTGGTGATATAATTATGGATAATTGTCAGACGTGTTTTTCGCATAACTGATATTTTAAAAGTATATTAATATATGATTTTTAGTTTTGTTTTTGCTGGGGAGGGGGGGGGGGGGGGGTCGACAAACTGACATACTACATACGAACTTTGGTCCAAAAGTGCACATTTTTATATATGTTGAATAATAACTTAAGTTTGTTACTGTTTGAAACTAGAAAACAAAACAAAAAAAATGTTTGGAATCAAAGGGAAATCAGATAGGAGTGTGTGTGTGTGTGTGTGTGTGTGTGGTGTGTTGTTGTTGTTGTTGTTGGTTTGGTGTGTGTGTGTGTTTGTGTGTTGGTGTTGTTGTTGTTGTTGTGTGGTGGTGTGGTTTGGGTGTGTGTGTGTGTGTGTTGTGTGTGTGTGTGTGTGTGTGTGTGTGTGTGTGTGTGTGTTGTGTTGGTTGTTGTTTTGAAATTCAGAATGTTGTATGTTTGGTTACAATCTTTACTTTCACTGTTTCAGGCTTTAGGAAAACAGTGACCTTGTTGATTTTGCTGTTGCTGAGTGCATGTGTTCAGAGTGCTGATGCACTCAACAATGGTTTGGCCTTGACTCCTCCTATGGGATGGTTGTCATGGGAACGCTTCCGCTGTGAAACTGACTGTGTCACCTTTCCAGATACATGCATTAGGTATGACCTTGTGTGATGGCTACTAACAGATTTGGATTTTTTTTTCTTGCTTTTTTCTGTGTTGATTTCAAATGAATTTATGAAGACTTGATAGGAAAATGCCATGATGGTGTGGTCATTCATTATACACTATAGCCTCCCCCCCTTCCCCATTAAGCATTCATAGATCTTAAAAAAAATAATAAAAATAAAAAATTCTAGTCTACTGACCGTCCATGTTCCTTCCCAGCATCCTCTTTGCCCTGAAGCCAGCTGTCTTCACAGTTTGGTAAAAAAAAAAAAAAAGCAACCAAACACCCCCAAAAAAAAACAACAACAACTGATACAAGTGATGATCAAATAAATTGATGAGGCAAATCCAAAAATTGTTTTTTATTAACCACTATTAGTTCTTCAATACTTATCAAAATCATATATCTGTCTATCATGTTGAATCACTTGTTTCACTGAACACCATTTTGTTGTAGTGTAAACATGAAGTCATGGAGGTTCATACTTTGTGTAGTGAGCAGTTGTACATGGCTATGGCAGACAGGATGGTGGCAGACGGCTACAAAGATGCTGGCTATGAATATGTCCACATTGATGACTGCTGGGCCGCTTCAGAGAGGGACAGCCATGGATCCCTGCAGGCAGATCCCCAGCGTTTCCCCAGTGGTATCAAGGCCCTGGCTGACTATGTGAGTTGTGTTCTTTTCTCCTTCTTTAGGCTATCTATATCTGTGTAGTCAAACATTTTGTCCTTCTTTTAGACTAGCTGTAAATGGGTACCTGCACTCTTGAGGGTCATGGAAGGTAAAGCAGTGAGGGAGAGGAGATGGGCGCCACCCTCCATATGCTGGCCCCTAGAGAAGTTCAGGTCTCTGATGCTTTGTTCCCCTATGACCACCAAGGTTATGGGACACCTTTACCTTTACCTACCTTTTTAGACTATTTCTGTTTTAGTTGAATATCATCATTATTTGCTTTTGAAAAGAGATCTTTCCTTTTCTTTCTGCTCATAACTCCCGAGAAAATCACTGGATCTGTGGAAGGCTGTATAAAGATCTTTTCACTAGATTCCTCTGCTTATATTGATTGTGTGCCAAAGCCTAGGTCTTTGCAAATGGTTTCATTGACCACTCTTTTTTTTTTTCGTTGACCATTCTGTAATGTTGTAAACATCTTCCAGATGGGTTTCAAACATAAGAACTCTTGCTGTCTTGATAGTATTGCTACTGCTAAACCAACAATCTAGTGCAGCTAACTCCAACATTTGTAACACCAGTATGTTTTAATTGTCCTTTAGAAGAAAGGAAATCTTGTTCATTCAGGTTCATGAGAGAGGGCTTAAAACTGGGCATCTACACCTCCATTGGCTATCTCACCTGCCAAAAGCTGCCAGCCTCTGAATTCCACATGGAGCAGGATGCCAACACCTTTGCGGAATGGGGAGTGGACATGGTCAAGACAGACATCTGCTATTCTGATTATTCCTCCATTGATGTTTGTAAGTGATGCTTGGTACAGTTGATGCAGTCACTGGGTCCGTTAGAAATTGAAAGGTGACAGCTTTGACAGATTTAGTACCTGTGTTATTTTAAATCAGCTAGACGTGAATTGTTTATATGTTGTTTGTTTTTTTGTTGTATTTTTTTAAATTCATGTTTGAATTACACATACAGCTACTCTCTCTCGGTGGGGTTGAGGTGGTTGTGGTTGGTGCTGGGTTGGGTTGTGCTCTGTTGTATTGTATTCCTACATTTCTGTCTTTTTGGGGGGTACCACAATAATCATATAGATTGACTTATATTGCATTCAGAGTTTGGAATGGTGTGAGTGTGTTTATACTTTGGTGAGTCTGTACATGCAAATATACACACATGCATTCATTCATTCATTCATTCATTGGTTCTTTTATTTCAAGGATAATGGATTAAGCACTCATGTGCTTTTTTACATCCTGTCCCCATGTGTATACAATTTTTTTAATTTTTTCATCTCTTCCCACATAATACACATACACATACTTGTTGGTTTTGCATGCATGTATGCATATAATTATATATCCTTTTCTCTTTTTCCAGCTTACCCTACATTTGGGTTCTTCTTGAACAAGACTGGACGTCCCATGGTGTATGGCTGCAGCTGGCCTCTGGTGTACTACTACCAGCATCTGCCGGTGAGCTGCATTTCAGAACTAGTGGCCTGTTCAGAATCTGACAGTTTTGAGTGCAAGAATTCTCTTATGCTCTGTCCAAGAATCATGAATCCAAATCCCACTTCCAGAGGTTGGGCTGGAAAAGATTTCTCTCTTCCAGTTCAGTTCATTGAAAATGCTTTTAGAGAACATGGTAATGATTATGAACACTGCTTATGTAGCTCACAGTACACAAATCCAGTAAGAAATCTAATCTGAGTCAAAGGGCCAGCACAAATCTAATCTGAGTCAAAGGGCCAGTGCTAAAATTCGTGAACCCCTTCCTTGCACCAAGTTCAAGTGTGGTCAGCTCCTGCTATACTTAGCTTCAGCTAGGCTGGGATTGGGATGGAATGGAATGGATAGCAACTGAGAGTACCTGAAAGTGAGAGAAATTGACAGGTGTGGAAGTGATTATTTTGTAAAATGACAATTAAAAAAGAGAGAGAGAGAGAGAGAGAGAGAGAGAGAGAGAGAGAGAGAGAGAGAGAGAGAGAGAGAGAGAGAGACTCAAAAGGATAGCAAAAGGTCTTCAACAAAGAAAACCCTTTCTCGCAAGTGTATTGACCCTTCACTTCTCACTGTCTCAGATGGCTGGCTGTAATGTGTTGGATGCGTTAAGGGGCTGGCAATAAATAAAAAAAAGAGTTAAGAAAGCATGTGATCGTACTGCTCGGATGCCTTTTTGTGTTCCAAAAATGAAGTGTTAGTCCTGTTCACACAAACAGAGCTAGCGTTTTACAAGATTACAAAACCTAATATATATATATATATATATATATATATATATATATATATATATATATATATATATATATATATATTATATATATCTATATAGTTTATTTCCCAATTATGATGTTTAATTCCTTCTAATGAATTACATATTAGTCATATGGATTACATAGTCTTAATCCAACAAACATGACTGTATTGTACTAATTAAGCATCTCGCCTTTATCCTTGTATCTTTCCAGTTCAACTTCAGCAAAGTGCGTGAGCACTGCAACCTGTGGCGAACCTGTGTGGACATCCAGGACAGCTGGGAGAGTGTGAAGAACACTGTGAACTACTACGGGAAAAACGACAACAATTTTGCTGCCTCCACCGGCCCCGGGGGATTTGCTAATCCTGACCAGGTGTGTGAGTACATCTGAGGATTAGCTGTGTACTGTGTGTGTGTGGGGGGGGGGGGGGGGAGGGGGGGGAGGTGTGTGTGTGTGTGTGGGTGTTTGTGTGGGGGTGTGTGTGTCGGTGGGTGTGTGTGTGTGTGTGTGTGTGAGAGAGAGAGAGAGAGAGAGAGAGAGAGAGAGAGTGTGTGTGTGTGTGTGTGTGTGTGTGTGTGTGTGTGTGTGTGTGTGTGTGTGTGTGCATGTGTGTGCATGCATGTGTGTGCATGCATGTGTGTGTGCATGCATGTGTGTGTGTGTGTGTGTAATATCAAATGATTTGTCTTCTTCTTGTACTCATTTCTTAGAACTCTCGACAGTCTATCCAGCATATCACAAAATATTGACAGTCTTTGCAAAATATGAAGAAAAGATGACAATTTAGACATCACATGAACTGTTTTTTGTGTTTTTCAGAAATCTGATTTTTCAATCCAGTTGGGTTTTTTCATAGAGGAGAGATAAGCATATGCCTGTGTGAGAGGGGGGGGGAGGGATTTTCTTAGGGTTTTTTTTTTCTTTATTATTTCTTTGTACTCAAGTGAGGCCTTTTTATGTGTTTTTTGCTTCTTTTTGGTTGATTTTTTTTTTAGTAACTGCTGTCTGTTGGTACCCATATGTAGCTCCTGTTTACCTTTGGTTGTTTCCTTGTTATTTGTTCCATTTTTTGAAACAAAGATTTTATCATTGTTATCCATTATCCATACTGAAGTTGGTTACCATCAGATCATTATAGTTTACCTTTTTATACAACATTCATAGAGATTCTCTGCATGAAATTGGCTCTCACAGATCCAAATGCAGGTACCTTATTATTTTTTCTTTATTATATATAATTTATTAAATTTATATTATATTTTTATATTATTATTTATAAATATATATTTAGAAATATATATTTATATTTTTATATATATATAATTTATTAAGCCAACTCCTGGGATTATTTATTATTAGTTTATTTTATGTATTCATGCTTCCAATTCTATGTATCAGAATACAGAAAATGAAGAACCTGTTTTCTTTTCCTCAGCTGATCGTGGGGAACTACGGGCTGAGCTACTACCAGCAGAAAGCTCAGTTTGGGATGTGGGCCATGTTCTCGTCTCCTCTCTTCATGTCGGTGGATCTGCGCACTATCCGCCCCGAGTCCAGAGACATCCTGCTGATGCAGAGGTCATCGCCATCAACCAGGATCCTCTGGGAGTCCAGGCTGAATGCTGTATACTGTGAGTCTGTGATCTAGCTCTGTTGTTAGTTGGTAGGTCGGTTGTGTGATTGGTGTAGGGTGGGTGGTGATAGGTGGTGGGTTGTTAATTTTTTTTGTTGTTTATTTATTTTTGTGGTGTTTGTGTGAGTGAGTGTGTAAAAGGGGCTCTGTGTTTTGTTATTAGTGTGGTGTGTGTGGTTTGTCTTTTGTAGTGGTGTTAGGTAGGTGTGGTATTTTTGAATGGGAGGTGTTATGGTGTGTGGTATGTTGTGGTGTGGTGTGGTGTGGTATGTGGGTAGGGTAGGTTAGGGCTAGGTAGGGTAGGGTTGTCTAGGTTTGTGGTGTGGTGAGTTTGGTAGGGTAGGTGTGGTGTGGTGTGGTATGGTAGGGAGTGGTGTGGTGTAGTAGGGTAGGGTGTGGTTGGTGTGGTGTGGTATTGTATGGTGTGGTGTGGTGTGGTATGGTATGGCATGGCATGGCATGGCATGGCATGGCATGGCATGGCATGGTATGGTATGGTATGATACAGTATGGTATGGTATGGTTATGGTATGGTATGGTATGGTATGGTATGGTATGGTATGGTATGGTATGGTATGGTATGGTATGATGTGGTTGAAATGGGTAGAGTATTGTGGGATATGATACAATATGATCTCTTGTGTCTGATGTCAGTCTCTGCTAATTCACAGTTAACAGGAAAACAATTGCCAGTAGAATATATAAAGTCAATCTCTCTCTCTGGGGTATGTTTACTCAGCATAAAGCATAAACAGGGAGTGAAATAAAAATGAAGACAATCATATAACTAGGAAGTAAAGTTTGACTCAAAACCTAAACAAAAAAAAACCCCAAAATAAACAAAAAGAAAAAAAAAAATTAATGTATGCCTTCATCATCATCATGATATCATCATCATCACTATCATCATCATCGTTATCATCACTATTATTCCAGCTTCCCAACTCCTGTCTGTGTGGCTGAAGCCTCTGGCCGGACAGGAAGCTACGCCATCGCTTTCCTGAACGAGGACGACCCGGAAAGCCTAGCACCCTGACCATCCAGCTGGGAGACATCGGGCTGACCAGCACCAATGGCTACAATGTCACTGACCTCTTCAACAAGGTCAACAGGGGTGTTACCTGCCCTCTACACCCCTCACTGTCCTCGTGGATCCCACCAGTATTGTACTGCTCAAAGCCTGCCTAGTCTGATCAGTGCACAAATCAGCATAACAGAAGCCTAGTCAAGAGTGCTAAGTTAAAAAAAAAAAAAAAAAGTTTAAAAAGTTGCTAGTTACATGCTCCTTCCTTACTAGCCGTCACTGTAGTCCTAGTGGTAGGTGACTCGTAATCTAAAGGTTGCGGGTTGATCCGCTTCAGCTGTGGCGTTGTGCCGCAAGGCACTTACGGCTATTTCTCACCCCACCCAGGTGTAAAAGGGTACCAACCTTGTTTGGGTACCTGCGATAGACTGCGTCCTATCAGCGGAGTCTATACTCATCAGTCGCTAACCACAAAACGATAAGCACGCTATGACTAGCTCAGGACAACTTAATTTTAACAAAGCTTGTCTGTCTGATAGTATACACAGTCAAAAAATCCAACATCACTCAGTAAGGCCTAGTTAAGAGTGCTAAGTTTAGTGTGTTCCTTCCTTTTACCTAGTCATGTGTGGTCAGCTCCTGCTATAAATTGCACCAGCTGGTCACTGCTGGGAGGGTGGGTGGATAATTAGCAGCTGAGAGGAGGTGAGAGTGGGGGAAACTGACAGCTCTGGGTAGTGTCTGGTGACAGTTTTTGTGTTTGTTTTGTTTGTTGTTAATTTTTGTTGTGTTGTTTTTTTTTGAGGATAATGGAATAAGCACTTGTGTGCTTTTTTTTGCTTTTTTTTTTTACATCCAGTCTCTGCATGTATGAAGGAGTAGTGTTTGGTGACAGTTTTTGTGTTTGTCTGTTGTTAATTCTTTTTTTTGTTTTTGGTTGAGGATAATGAAGTACGTACTTGTGTGCTTTGTTTTACATCCAGTCCCCATGTGTATGGAGTATTGTAAATGTTGTCATCCACTCCTACCAGCACACAATGGCCTACTCTTCAGAATAGCGGAACAGGCTTTAACGTGTGAGAAAGATGCTCTGCGTGCTTTCGCACACGGAACCTCTTTGTTGTTGTTTTTGTGGGGTTTTTTGGTTTGTTTTTTTGGTGTTTTTTATTGGGGGGAGGGGGGGTTCATTTCTTTTGATGAAACAAGAGTTCAAGGGCTCCACGGCTGTCAGTTTCCCCCACTTTCAGCTACTCTCAGCTGCTGTCCATTCCATCCCAGCCCATCCCAGCTGGTGCTAATTGGCAGGGGCTGACCACACTTGGACTTGGTAAAAAGGAAAGGGGGGATGCTAATTTTTATCACTGGGCCTTAGCATCTGGACTAAGTTATACTGGCTTCATCTGCTGTGGCTCTTATTCTCATTTAATGTTATACTACCTTATGTATTATTCTTATTTGTTTTGATGAAATGTTACATATGTTTTAGATGACAGTCTTCCAAAGGTATCTTTGTTTCTACAGTTTGGTTTTGAAGAATCTGGTGAATTTAAAGTGTTCATGTACTATACACTGCCCCAAAAGAAAGGGGGGGGGGGGTCTTTTTATTTTCCCCTCTGTACGACCCACTTTTCTGAGGGTCAGTGTTTGAGAGAATAGAATGCTTACATACTTGTGTGTGTGTGGGGTGTGTGTGTGTGTGTGTGTGTGTTGTGTGTGTGTGTGTGTGTGTGTGGTGTGTGTGTGTGTGTGTGTGTGTGTGTGCATGCATGCATGTAAGTGTGCCCACATGTGTGCATTCTTGTGTGGGGTATATAGTCTTGCATGATTAATGCATTTACTCATTTCAATAAGAAAACTATTTGTATAATGCAATTGTTTTGTGTCTCTTTATATTATACTTTTGTTCTCAGGGAAAATGATATACATTGATTTTGTGTGTGTAAATAAATTTTATTTCAAAACCTCATTTTTGGTTTACAAATGCATTCCACTTTTGATAGTGTACAGTGTTAAATGATATATGATATTATTTTGTTGGATATATTGTTACTTGTTTTTATATGACTGACTTTTTAAATTTTTTAGCTATGTTGTGTTTTTACTTTTTCCTCAACCCGTCTTCTGATCAAATGGAAATAAAATTAATATACAGAGTTTGGACTGTTTGTTGTTGTCGTTAATAAAAAGAAATGATAATAACCTTTATTTTGTTTTTGTGAGAGAGCCTGAACATTTTGACAAATGTTTCTTGAACATGCCTCTGATGGCAGTCAAACCATGACTGACCTGAACTCATCATCATCATCCTTTACACCCAGTGGTGTGTAGGGCAGCAACAAGTCTTTCCACCCCACCTATCCTGGGCCAGCCTGGCCAATGAACTCCAAGAGTGTTGCATGGCTTCCATCTCACATTCCACTGTCCTCCTCCATGTTGTTCTTCCTCTCTTTCTCTTGCTGTCTGGGGTCCAGTGCAGTGCTGTTCTTGTGACAGATTGTGTGTCTCTCCGGAGTGCATGCCCAATCCATCTCCATCTTCGTTGATAATGATGGTGCCCATGACTGACCTGACCTGCCAGCCAGCAATTTTGTTGTTGCATAAACTACTGTAGTTACACTGTAACAGCAAACAAACAAACCTCATGATAGCACAAGTCATAATTTTATCACCAAATGTAGGAAAACTACATTTTCTTTTATTCTAAATGCAGTTGGCATTGTCAAGCTGTACTGTTTCACCCCTTACACAAACACCCCAAACTGTCTGCTACTCCAGTGAAAGAATAATAATCACAGTAGCAGACAATACGTATTTTAATATAATCAGAATGTAATCTTTGTGTACAGATGCCTGATGAAGCAGTGTGTACATTCATAATGACATTTTATTATGCCTGCTGCTATGGCCATACTGATGGTGGATATGAAGTGTACAATTTGTATATTGTTAATGTACGACTGTGATCGACTATGACTCTGACCAGGAGGCTTGACCTGCACAGTCCCTATGTGCTGCAGCCCTGGGGGCTAGTTGGCCTTTGGAGAACATCTCCAACTCTGACTGTCCTTAAGCCCACTTGGCTGAGAAAGTGGGGATGCACTGTGAGCTTGGCATCTCCATTAAATCAAATTTCTGCCCAGTGTCCGAAATAGCAGTTGCCTCTTCTGCTGTTTTGGAGGCCATCATCGAACAACACAGACAAACAAACTGTATGACTAAGCATAAAGCTGTCACCCTCAGAAAGCTTGCTATGCATCGCTCGCATCAAAACTTACAAGGAAACATCATTAGCCTGCAAAAGGAGACCAGTCTATAACACCAGCACTTTAACACTAGCGGTCTAAGATCAGGAATCTGTACAAAGAAAGAATCACACACAACTGATTTCACACAGCACAGACCCTTTAAGAATCCTGGTAGGTGGACAGTATTGACACAGTCATTAAGAAAAAATGGGCTTCGGTCAGGGTGTAATAGTGCAAAGACTGATGGACATAGAGGGTCTGGATGGCTGAGTTGATAGGACATTTGATGCTTGATCCACAGACCATGCGTTCAAGTCTTTGTTAGGAGAAAAAGTTCTTATTGGTGCCATCAGACTTGCATCCTTCTACACTTTAAGGTAAAGGTAAAGGTGTCCCATAACCTAGGCGGTCGTAGGGGAGCGAGGCATCAGAGACCTCAGCCTCTCTAGGGGCCAGCATATTATTTAAGGACGACGCCCATCTCGTCTCCCTCGCTGCTTTACCTTGCCTGACCCTAAAGAGGGCAGGTACCCATTTACAGCTGGGGGAACTGCACTGAAGCCAAGGCGTGCAAATGGTCACCCATCCAACTGGTAACCACGCTTGACACTGCTTAATTTGACTTGGGAAAGCGAGTGCTCTGAGCACTTAACTATCCCGCCCCAATATGCCCTTTACAAGATACAAAATGATGTATCACAGACTGTCTTGCACCCCTATGCCCAGAAAAGGTACTACGGCCTCTGGCTGGCGACCTCATGACAGCATTACATCGATTTATTAACTTCTTGTGGACTTCAGACCATCAGGATACAATGTGAAAAGCTTAGATGGGTGAATGGGCAGAAAAATCCAAGTGACTGACGTGGGAGCAGCTAGGTAGGAGTGTCACAAAAATGCATGTACATCAGCGCGCGCGCACACACGCGCGCGCGCGCACACACACACACACACACACACACACACACACACACACACACACACACACACACACACACACACACACACACTTGCACCCCAGAGCCATCCAACCTTCCGAAGAAAAGTAAACCATTGTGTGGCAGTGGCAGGAAATGGATGACAAAAAAAACCCAACATGTTTGTACACCGGTGTGGTGTTCAGATAATTATCATCTGCTAAAACGGAATGTGGCGACCTGAACCGTGGAGGATGGTCACACCACACACGTGCACGCACGCACGCACGCACGCACACACATACACACACAAACAGACACACACTCGCACACGCACGCTCGCACCCCCCCCCCCCCCCCACACCACACACACACACACAGAGGGACGTCAGCTGAATAAGATGAGAGTGGCCAGCAAAGGCAAAGTCCAGTAGCCTAACCAAGGGCCTACATGTAAAACCAGTGGCATTGTGTAGGTTAGGCACTATAGATACATTATTCAACTGCTGCTGTAATGCCACGCGAGTTGAACGAAAGTGGCCTGGAAATCTGACTACTGGCCATTAATATCTAGGCCTACGTGTATCCTCATGAAATAGGGCCTACTAGCTGAGTGGTGAGGTATGCTGCTGTGCCTGATAGTGGACAAAATACTTTCTGTATAACTGTGTGTGTGGTGTGTGTGTGTGTGTGTGTGTGTGTGTGTGTGTGAGAGAGAGAGAGAGAGAGAGAGAGAGAGAGAGAGAGAGAGAGAGAAGAGAGAAGAGGAGAGAGAGAGAGAGAGAGAGAGTATGACTCTCTGAGTGTGTGTGTGTGTGTGTGTGTGTGTGTGTGTAGCATTCAAAACTGATGAGCAAAGTAGTGGATGGGATTCAACTCTGACCCCCCCCCCCCCCCCCCAGTATTTCCACTATAAAACCAGGGCAGACTTACAAATCTGGAATGGCTAGAATGTCACACACACACACACACACACACACACACACACACACACACACACACACACACACACACACACACTACAATGCCACACAGAATAGTAGCGACCATAACCATCTCTTAATACCATCTGATTGATACTAAGTTCAGAATTCACAATAGTTTATTCCCATTGATTTTCTCTTTTGAAGAGTCAATGTGTCAACAGCAAATATTCGACCACTGATAATTATCACCCTTTTTTCAGTTCTGTGTCCCAAGAGAAGGATTGCTCAGACAAAGAGGATACTGTGAGGACAATGTTCAGGTGTCCGTATTATGTAATGTTCTCATCTGACAAGATATTATGGTCACAATACTCTTATTAAGTAGCCCAGGATTAGCAGGGAATGGAATGTTGGTAGAGTTATGCCGTAACTTAGCCTAAATTAGGCTACACCTATTCAATTCAAATCACCTGACTGTACTGATATGAGTTGACAGACAAGAAGCCATCCACAGCTCATGGTTACTCTAGACTGACCATAAATTAAAGTTCAGAAAATATCAGTGATTGTTGTAGGTTACCACTGTTGGGAATTCTGCTGGTTACCTGGGGGTGAGTGATCTAGGTAAGGAAAAAAAAATATTGGCATGCAATGATTCAGCCCTGGTACGCTTTCATTATGGTTCATGGCAAAACTTGAAAACTTCAAGATCTTTGGACAAAGATTATGAGTTTTAGTCTTGCCTATGTCAGTCGTTAAAGGATATGTTTGCTGTTTCAGCCATCTTTTGACTGACAAAAATGATAATTTTTTTGTCTTATGGGGTACCATTGAAGTCAGTAATAGGACTAACCTACCATGACGGCAAATAGTGCCAGGGAATGGGTACTCTGGAAACAGTGAGTTAGGTGAAACAGTGAGTTAGGTGAAACAGTGAGTTAGGTGGGCTTGATGCCATCATTCTGAGAAGGAAAATGAAGTCTAAATCAAAAGCACCACAGACATCTTATTTCATGTTTGAGCGAAAATCCCACTTATTCCCCCCCCCCCCCCCCTTTCCCTCTGATATTTAAATGATTGACGTTTGTTTTAGGCTCAAACCATGGAGGCTTCTGATATGTCTATTGGCCCACCATGCTTTTCAGTCACTGAGTAAAACTAACCACCCATTCGATTCTGGGTTGAAGACATTTGACATTGTTGTAGATTGTACTATAGCCCCAGCGGAGTTATCCAATTTAGAGACACCAAAATTCAAAAGAGGTAGCTCCCTCTCACTCACTCAGCTCCTCTGAAGTCGGAGTATGGCTGCCTTTATGGCGAAGTACTTGAAAACAGTCATACATGCAAACTCTCATTCAGTTGTGCAATTTCAATCTCACAGTGATTCCCAGGTGGGATGAGCGAGTCAGTCAGAGTGCACATTCTGGGTGACTC
>CM060326.1:48846302-48861302 GCA_030674155.1 Stramonita haemastoma | reverse complement strand
AACAAAACAAAACAAAAAGCTGTGGGTGACATCTTTTTTGCACATTTTCTTATCAAACTTGTCATCAATCAGAAACAAGAGAGCCCACTGACTGCAGGGTTTTAAACCTATTTCATTACTGCATGTTATACTTTATCCACATTTTCCTGTCGTCTTTTTGTGAAGTGCTGCCATGTACATAACATTTTAGGAGATTAAACCAAAAAAAATTAGGAGATGAAGAGCTTGTGGCTCAGAAAAGCATATCTTAATTATCTTCCAGCTTCAAGGGAGAGAAGCAAGGTCTTTTGCAAACCCACCTTAACACATGATTGCAGATTTTTTTTCTCTCTTCAAAGATGGGTAGCTATGAATTGTAATTAAAGAATTTTTTTCAATAAAAGATTATAGAAATATTGGTTTATTATATTAGAGTCCCAGCAAGGTAATATCTGGGACTATATCACTATCAGCAAATCACTATCGTCAAAATGTTTTCTGTGATTGTTGTGTCGAACAATACAGTTGCAAGACAACATAAAATAATATAGGAATGCGGGTGTGTCATAAATTTCTGTTTTTGAGATAATAAGGTATTGATTAAGGGGACGGGATGGCTCAGTGTTCAGAGCACTTGCTTTCCCCTAGCCAATGTTAAGCAGTGTCGAGGGTGGTTACTGATTGGATGGATGACCGCTTGTGCGCCTTTGCTTCAGTACAGTTCCCCCAGTTCACCCAACTGTCAATGGGTACCTGGCCTCTTTAGGGTCAGGGAAATTTAAAGCAGTGAGGGAGAGGAGATGGGTGCCACCCTCAACATGCTAGCCCTTTGAGAAACTGAGGTCTCTGATGCCTCGCTCCCCTTCAACCACCTAGGTTATGGAACACCTTTACCTTTTTACCTAGAAAAGAGAAGTATGACAGTGTGTAAAAGAGAGGTATAAGAGAGGTAAAAAAGAGAAACGTTATGATGGTGTTGGCAAAGTATGATGGTGTTGGCAATGCATGCTGGTGTGTGCAGTGAAAAGCTGTTCAAGGCCATGGCAGACAAGGTGATAGAACTGGGGCTGAAGGACGTGGGCTACGAGTACATCAACATTGACGACTGCTGGCTGGCCAAGCACAGAGACGCTGACGGCAAGCTGGTGGCAGACCCTGAACGCTTCCCCAGCGGCATCAAGGCCCTGGCCGATTATGTGAGAGATTTTGTCATCCGTTGCTACTGGCACACAATGGCAGACTCTTCTGAAAAGTTTGTGTGTGTGTGGTGTGTGGTGTGTGTGTGTGTGTGTGTGTGTGGTGTGTGTGTTGTGTGTTGTGTTGTGTGTGTGTGTTGGTGTGTGTGTGTGTGTGTTGTGGTGTGTGTGTGTATGTGTTGTGTTGTGTTGTGTTTGTGGTGTGTGTGTTGTGTTGTGTTGTGTTGTGTGTAGTGTGTTTGTGTGTGTGTGTGTGTGTGTGTGTGTGTGTGTGTGTGTGGTGTGTGTGTTGTGTGGTGTGTGGTGTGTGTGTGTGTGTGTGTTTTGTGGTGTGTGTGTGGTGTGTGTGTTGTGTGTGGTAGACAGACAGAAGAAGAGTTGAAGAGAGAACATCAAAGAACATGACATGGCAATGCCACTACAAAAAAAAAAAAGGCTGAAGAAGACAGACCAGCCTGGAAAACCTCTTCCCCCCCCACCCCCAAAAAAAAACCCACAAAAAAACAATGATGAATTTAGTTAAGGGACTGATGACAATGATGATGATGACAATGATGATGATGACAATGACAATGTTGATGGCAAAGATTATGATGATGGCAATGATGAGGATGATTATGACAGTGATGATAATGACAGTGTTAATGACAATGTTGATGATGACGATGACAATGATGATGACGATGACAATGATAACGATGATGATGATGAGCTCGAAAACCAAACACCTGTGATAACCACTCAAGAAATCATAAAAACGAAGTCATGTTCACTTTACCTCCAACCCCACCCCCCACCCCCAACTCCTCTAAACCCAGATGCACAAACGCAGCCTGAAGCTGGGCATTTACGAGGACTTTGGCACCACGACCTGTGCGGGATATCCTGGGTCAGAGTTCTACATGGAGCAGGATGCTAAGACCTTTGCTGAGTGGGAGGTGGACATGGTGAAGTTTGATGGCTGTAACTCCGACCCCCATGACATGAAGTATGGTAAGAGAGAGACCAAGAGTTTTTTATTGTGTGAGGTGTGTGATGTGGCGTGATGAGTGTGTTGGCTTTTTTTTTTTGCATGGTTTAGTGAAGGCGTTTGAGAGGTGGTGAGTGTTGCTTTTAGACTGTTAGTGATTTTAAAATAATTGATGTGCGTGTTGCGTTTATACTGTTTTTCTTGTTTTTATTAGCTGTGCCCTTGAAAGTGGATATATGTTGTGTATGTATGTATACATATGTATGCATATATGTATGTATGTATGTAGTGTAGGTAGGTATGTATGTATGTATGTATGTATGTATGTATGTATGTATGTATGTATGTTTATGTATGTATGTATGCATGTATACATGTATGTGTGTGTGTGTGTGTGTGTGTTGTGTGTGTGTGTGTGTGTGTGTGTGTGTGTGTGTGTGTGTGTGTGTGTGTGTGTGTGTGTGTGTGTGTGTGGATGCATGAGAATGACTCTGAAATTTTTTATTTAAAAAGCTGAAGCAGAAACCAAGCAATTACACAAGAATGCATGTGTGACGAGTACAGGGATGCAAGTCTGACCACATATTCTGGAAATCTGGCTTTTTAAAAAACAAATCAAAACCCAAATGTTTGATGGCGATGGATTTACTGTGTGTCCTCTTTCCTTCTTAATTTGTTTTATTCACTTATTCATTTGATGTTGTTGATAGATGTGTGAGTACTCTTGTCTTTGTGTGGTGATAAGGAAAACATTCCCCAATAAGCTGACCCCCCCTTTTTTTTTAAAAACTATTTTGTTGCTTCGTGCTTTTTTTCTGTCTGTTTTTAAGTCATAGAACTTTCCAGCATGATAAAGTACAATCTGCATGAAAAGTGTAGTGAGATGTTATGGTCACAGGTTATCCCATCATGCAACTGTACCTGAACAAGACGGGCCGACCAATCTTGTTTTCGTGTGAATGGCCGGCGTATAATCGCATGCATAAGCTCCAGGTTGTATTGTTGGAGTGTAGCCATGCAGTGTCAGGGCATTCCAGTGTAGTCTCTATATGTCTACTACAAAAAACGGACAGGGTTTAAAAATGGTTTGAAGTAAATTAATTGCAAACGCTTTGATTTGTTTGCTGTATAAGATTCAGGTATATAAAGATTCCAAGTACTATTACCATTATTATCATTTTGGGTATCAGAACCCTGTGCACAGTGCAGTTTACAAAGTATAATACTGCATCACATTAAAGGGATGACTGTCAATATATTGGTGATTTGATCTTTTGGTTAACATGATTTTAAAGAGGGTGGATGGAAGGGATGAAACTCATAGAAACACAGTAGTTTTTACTACAATATCTGAATTTTACGCTTATGAAATGGTATATCTTTTAACTTCATTTCACCACCCAGAATGTGTGGGAAAGGAATCCGTAAGATATCTAAGCACACTGAATCCTTTCGTTCACTGCCTGAACATTCCGTAGCAGTTTTGAGTTGGGTTTTTCATCTAAGGACTTCAGCTAACTGACAAGTGTTTGTGCTGTCATATTTCAACAAAAGGCACATAGTCAAGTGAACAGAGATTTAGAGTGATGCACAGAAGTAGAAACTGCACCTTACCCTGAGACCTTATCAGTCAAGATGAAACGGTATTTTGGTGTGAAATTTATTTTGATTTTTATCATGAATTGGTTTTAGCATCTTTGAGAGAGAGAGAGAGATTGGCAATGCCCCTTTGACCATTATTGTGAAGTGTTGTGTAGTGAAGTGTAGTGGAGTGCAGTGTAGTGTTGTGTTGTATAGTGTTGTGCTTTGCAGTGTAGTGTTGTGTAGTGAAATATAGTGTAGATATTGATGGCTTTTGAGAATGGTTGCTTCATTGTAATGTCCTCTTTGTGCTAATGCTTGTTTTCATGTGTTTTAACTCTCTACTAAAACAAACAAACAAAAAAAGCCCCTCTCTACTCAAATGCACAGTGACAGATGTAACTGAGAGAACAGAAGAGTTACAGCTGCAGTTGCTTAAAAGTGGGAAATGCAAAACTGGCAAAGAAGCATTTTTGCAGGCATTGTTTTGCTGAGCATCTAACTTATGTTCTTTTATTATATCTCAATATACAGCTGATCACCTGCAACAAAAACCAGTCAAGATTCATATGTAAAATGTGTAGCGCAGTGAATAAAAGATACATCTGTCAAAATTGAATAGTATGTAAATTATCATGGCATGGAAACAAGGACCAAGTTAGTACCTAAGGTTTCAGCTATTGTAGATTGAAGACATTAAGGAGTTAAATTTTTGCATAATTCAGCAGATGTTAATTACATCAGAATGCCTAAGAGAAGACAATCATGCTACATGCATGGTAAGTGGTTTTATGAAAAATGAGAAACAACACATCTGTGAGTTTATGAGTGAATAGAGAGATGCAGCAGGCTTATTCTGATTCTTCCTGTAATTTTCTATCTCAAGTCTTTTGTCAGTGTTTTAGCAATTCAGAACACACAAGCAAAGTCCATATTTCCTTTGGAGGCTGTGTTTGGTTGGATTTCATTTTGCTTTGTTTATTTAGAGAAAATGTTATCTCCTTCTTGTCATAATGTTTTTATTTGTCGTCAGTCATTTTTAGGAAGTGTGTGGGATGAGAGTGGAAGCACTAACTCAACTGGTTTGGGTAGCTTGGGCATGTTCATGATAACCGTTGGCTTTGTGGTGACTTGCAACCCTGTCAGAGAGCAACAGTGCATTGTAGCATATAGATAGATGCTTCTTGCTTTACATCGTTAGAAAAAATTTAGATGCTTCTTGTTTGTGACATTGTGAGTAAACAAAGTGTGATGTGTGTGGAGTGCGACGTGTGTGTGATGTGTTGTGTGTGTGTGTGTGTGTGTGTGTGTGTGTGTGTGGTGTAGTGGTGTGTGTGTGTGTGTATGTGTGTGTTGGTGTGTGTGCTGTGTGCGTGCATGTTTTTTGTTTTTTGTGTTGTTTTTTCATTCCTCGGCTGGAGTTCCGAGGTTTCTCCAAAGGTGAGATGCTGTGTATGTGACCTTTTTTTTTTTTCAGGGATGTGTGTTTGTATGTGACAGTGTGTCCATCACAGCATTTCCATGGCCTCAGTGTGATGCTTACAATGTATGGATCTGCAACCAAAGTTTTTGTAGAGTAATACAGTAGTTCATCTTTTTCTTAGAGTAATCCAATATCTCATTTTTGCTATAGAGTAATACGATAGCTCATCATTTTTGTATGTGCTTGATGTTGAGAGAAAAAAGTGTTGCTAGGTTTTTCAGATGTTTAAGTGGTGAAAAAGTAAAGTGTGTGGAACATGTTGCACCACATATCCAATATACCATCAAATGGCAATGTGCTATTAGTGTCAACGCCATCAAACAGGAAATGAGATCTTTCTGTGCTGGTGGATTTTGTGTGCAACATTGTTGTGATGTGGGATCATGTGGAGAATGTGGTGATGTGCGTGTTTGCCCCTAGTTTAATGAATGCAGTGTGGATTCTGTGGGCTGCTTGTGACTGTGTTCTTTTTACACCTTGTTTAATTTGATTGGTTTTGTAGTTTGCTTTGGGTTTAAAAAAAATTTTTTTTTTTAGAGGGGGATGTTTTGTCTTGTGATACTGCTCTGCTCTTAGTACTATGTTATGCTGCTCATATCTTGTTTTATTTATTTATTTTTAATCTATTTTTTATGTTGCTCATATTAACCTTCCATATTATTATATATTATATATATATATATATATATATTATATTATATTATATATATATATATATATAATATATATATATATAATACACATATACATATACATACACGGAAATCCATGCTTGGTCTGTCAAATTCCACAGCTAGTAGTCCACAGAGAACACACACTACAGTCAGTGTGAGGCCACCATAAGATGGTGTTTAAAGTGAAGCCTGATGGAACGTAACCAGAAACCACCACCAAAGATGACAAAGATAACTCTCTTGCAGAGCCAGGCTAAGTAAAATGTCTTGTGTTATGTCACCCTCCTTCCCCCCATGACACACTCCTGTCTGACAAGGATACAGAAGATTGACCAGTCACAAGCTCTCTACTTACATACACAAGCATGGAAGTAGAGGGGTACCAAAATGGGGAATATCTTGAGTTCATGTGAATCACCACAGTTGCAGACTTCGAATTCTTTCTTTATTGGCAGGTCATTCATTGCACATTTTCACAAAATTAACACCTGCAAAGTGATGATACTCTGTTTTGTGGGCCCAGTTATTTTACACAGGTCCAGCAACGACAATTTTATTTAATCTATTTGTCTTATTTGATTTTTTTTGTATTTCAAGGATAAGGGAATGAGCACTTTAAGTGCTTTTTTTTTTACATCCAGTCCCAGTGTGAATGCAGTTTATGCAATTTAGGGTAGGAGCCAGCTGGAGCCTGAAAGAAAAAGTTTGTTGTGTCAGGGTGGACAGTGACATACAAAGCGTCAGTCATTATGAGGTCAGGATGAGTGGACTGGGAGGAGGGACATCACAAGACATGAAATTTGAGGTGTAAGGGAAAGAAACAGTGTAAGAGTGACAGAAAAAAAAGCCCAGCAGCCATGGAAACGTGTGAGGGAACAATGGAGTGTTGCTTACTGTCGCAGGCTATCCCGTCATGCAGCAGTACCTGAACAAGACTGGCCGCCCCATGTTGTACTCATGTGAATGGCCGCTGTATGAATACGCACACGGCTTTAAGGTTGTATGGTTCAAGTCTAGCCGCGCAGTGTCAGGGCATTCCCAGTGATCCCGAAAATCTCCAAAAAAAGATGTGCCAGTGGGAGAAACTTTTTTTTTTATGTGGGGAGAAATAACAGTCACAAAACGTCAGCCTTTTACTAACTGCTGTTTAGGTGTGAAAACAGTCAGTGTGGAAAGGATACTTGTGGTTTTGGTTCTGGAATTTTTAACCGATCATGTTCAGTTTTCTGAGGGGTCATAGAAATGTGTCGATTTTAGGCTGATTTAATAAATATCAGGTCCATGAAATGAAGCATGAATTTGTGAAAAGTTGATTTCTGTTTTGTTATCATCCGCCAGTTCAGTTTTGCTGGTATGCGAACATTTGTTTATGTAAATGAAGGGAGCTAAGATTTATGGAAAGATCAGCGCTGCTTTTAAGGGTGTGTGATATGTACATTGACAGTCTGTGAAAAATAGAAAGGAGAGAGAAGGAATTAGAGTGGTGCCCTGGCTGTGTGCCTTTTTCAGTTAGGGTCAGGCTTGACAAGAGTCTTTCTTCCCCTTTCTCTCTGGTACCTTATAGAGAGTCATGGGACACAGCACTGAATATCTGTTCACCAAAGTTTTCCTTGTATGTAAGTTGTGTGCCAAACCTGGTACACTTAAAAAAAACAAATCCTGTTTCGTTTTGTTAGTTATCTTTTATTAAAGGACGTGCCATTATTTTTCCCCAGACACATCTGACGGTATAAAGCAAATGAGAGAAAAAGAAGAAGAATCTGTTATTAATGATTTTACTTTATTGGTAGCATATTAATTAATGAAAGGATGAAAGAAAGTAGAGAAATGGCATCATTAGAGTGTCTTAACTAAACTTTAAATACATTATGCTGAAATCCTTTCAAGTTTTGTGGTTTCCTGAAATGATAAAGGGGAAAATGAAAGTTAAGTGAAACCGTTTGCTATATGGATGACGTCGGACAAATGATGATGATGAGGGGGATTGGTATAGCACTTTCCCAGAAGAGAGCAAGTTAAGTGTCAATGCACACCTCAGGGGGAGCTCAAAGCTGGCACCATCCTTGAACACTTACTCTCAGTAGTGGCAGCTTTGGTAGCATTCATCTTTTCATCATATTTATTATCATTATCATCATCATCATCATCATTATTATTATTATTAATATTTTTTATTATTATTATTATTATTATCATCATCATCATCATCATCATCATCATCATCATCATCATCATCATCATCATCATCATCATCATTAGTGTATCATATTGTTGCTGTAAATGGCCCTTGCTTTTCTAATCTCTGCAAACAAGTCAAAGCCAGGGGAGGTAATTTCAATATCATTATGCTTTTAATGCTTTTGGCTTATATGCCTTTAGATTTGTTAGCGTGTTTGTTTGTTTTAGGTTTTGAAGATGGTTTAATTTGTTAGGAAGTATATTTATAGTTTATTGAATCGTCAAACGATGGGGGGAAAAAGCCCAAACCAATCCCCCTCCCCCCCAAAAAGCAACAGAAATAACGATTGCAACCGATAACAGCCACTTCATCATGGAATTGATTTCTCAGGGATATCGATGTGGATAAGACAGTAGCCTTGTAAATTTAACACTTCAGTTCCTGAATTCAGGCATCATGGGTTTGGCTTTCGGTGGTGGTTTGTGTTGGATTAATGTCTCCAGTGCCCCATCACAGATTTTCCCGCATACTGCTGGTGGCATACAAAGTGTCCCATCATGGAAAAAATTAATGCGCATCATTCAGTGAATTTTCCTATTTCCATTTATGATTATCATATTTTTCCTCTGTATTTATCATCTTCCTCCTCCCCCTCCTCAAAATTTGTATGGCATTAAAGTCTTGTTAAAGAAGCAATCAAAGTATTTCCACAAAAGTTATTTGCAAGCTCAGTGTACTATTGACTGTAAATAAAGAAGAAGGGAAAAGTTGTGAACAGTACAAAACATGGAAAAGTAGTTCTCAAGGTTTTTGCATGGAGTAGACAAGACAATGTATCACAGCTGAAACGTAAATCTTTCAGTATAAACCTGTGAATTTGCATCAAAGAAATTTCTGTTTTAAACACATTAAGTTGGGTGAGGTACATAAGTAAGGAGCACAGAGCTGATGTGGATGGATGTAGTGGTGATGAACCTTAGACTCATAGATCAGAGGCCTACAAGGAACAGAGTTCATTCTCCTCAGCTCTTATTTCATCTTCATGCCCTTACATAGCATCACTCCCCCAAAGGGGTGCTGGGGGCATGTCAGTATAAATAGCATCCCACCTTCTGAAAATTTTCTGTAATAGGAATTCCCTCTTTTCTATTCCTCCCCCCCCCTTCCCCTCAGGGTGCTGGTGGCCTGTCAGTATAAACTGCATCCCTACCTGGAAATTTTGTGCTAGGAATTCCCTCATTTCTATCCCTCTCTTTGTTTGTGCCTTGTTCCTTTTCTTTCTGTCACCTCCGTCTTGTCTATTTTCTGCCTTCTTGGCCCATTCTCCTGCCTTTATTTCCAGAAAGGACTTGAAAGAAAAATTCTCTCCCACACCAAAGTTGGATGAGCTGTACCTGACATATCAGGTGCTTAATGGCAGTGAAATGCAGTTTTTCTCACGTAACAGACAACAATAGTTGTCTGAGCGTTTGACAAAGAAGAAGACAGCGTAGTCCATCCTTATGCCTATGAATTCCCTGGGGAAGAAAGGGCCACAACAACACCCCTCAACAGACTGCATAGTATCAAGACATTTTTATGTAAGCTTTATGAGCCAAAAACGATCTCAGAAAGCTTAGCCACTCCTGTGCAGAGAGACAAGACAGACAGACAGACATGTTATTTCTTAGTGTTTTGCAGACACACAGGTTATGGGACACCTTTACCTTACCTTACCTGTTTACCTTTGCAGACAGGTCAGTGATGCTGTAACGTAACGTGTCGTTGTTTCCAAGGGTACCCAGCCATGGGGTTGTACCTGAACAGAACAGGCAGACCCATGCTGTATGCCTGCAGCTGGCCCGCTTATATAACCGGCCAGGGAAAAGAGGTGATTCAGAATCGCACTGTCCAAAAAAGAAAATGTTGGTCTTTCAGGCAGTTTTGATCATCGCACAGTCCAGCATAACTCAGTCAAGGGCCCTGTGCTAAAATCGGCTGTGCCCCTTCCTTTTGCCAAGTCAAGTGTGGTCAGTTCCTGCTACAATTAGCAGCTGCTAACTCCCTCCTCCTCCAAAAAAAACCTAAAATAATAAAAAAAAGAATTTAAAGAATCAGATGGCTATAGCAGCTGTGAATGGCCAAAAGTGGGGAAACTGACAGGTGTGGTCAGTGTTTGCTTTGGAAATTGTGTTTGGGGTTATTGATAGAAGATTATTGACACCATGGCCAGTTTACTGTATCTTCAATTTATTTTGCTCTTATGTATCCACACTATTAAACATTTTGGGTGCCGTGGAAATCTGTGTAAGTTTTTTTAACTTTTCAACATTCACAGAACTTTAACATCGTAAATCCATTGAGGTGGTAAAGATGTTTTACAGCTGCTTTTCTACCTGTCTCTGATAAAACAAACCTTTTTTTAACACCAGCTTAACAGCAGGAGAAGTAGAATAAGTTAGTGTTACATATACTGATTAAAAATAAACAACCAAACAGACCCCCAGTAGCTGTAACATTAAAAAAAAATAAATATATTTGGCTGACAGATTGTTTGATAAAAGATCAGTTTGTTTCTGTGAATGAAAAATAATAAATCTCTTTGCATCAACACTCATGTTTACGTTTAAGTACAGATTTCGTTTTAGGATTTGGTGTAAAGGTGTTTCTAGGAAATGATTTAATGTGTTCATGGTAAGGTTATCACTGGTAAGGTATCACTGGTAAGGTTATCACTGGTAAGGTTATCACTGGTAAGGCTATCGCTGTAAGGTTATCACTGGTAAGGTTATCAGGTAAGGGTACACTGGTAAGGTTATCGGATAAGGTTATCACTGGTAAGTATCAGTGGTAAGGTACACTGTGAGGACAGTGGTAAGGTAATCACAGGTAGGGTATCACAGGTAAGGTATCATTGTATGGTTCATCGGTAAGGTTGATAAGTGGTAAGGTTCATGGTAAGGGTAATCACTGGTCACGTTATCAGGGTAGGGATCACTGTAGGTATCAATTATTAGCTATCAGTGGTAAAGGTTATCATGTAGGTATCACAGTAATGGTATCACTGTAAGGTATCACAGTAAGGGTATCACTAGGTAAGTATGTGGCTGGAGAGGATACAGTGTGTGTGTGCATGCTGCTTGTCCACCCGTCTTATCTCTCATGGTGTTTTGTGGGTTGTGTTGTGGGAGGTGTGACACTGGGGAATGCCCTGAACTGCAACAGCTGCTAGAGATTGAGTTATTTGATGTGTCAGTATCATGATTTTTATTGTGTACATTGTATGTGTCTGATAGGTAAATTGTGTGTGTGTGATGAGTGTGGTGGGTGAGTGTGAGTGAGAGAGAGAGAGAGAGCGAGCGAAAGCATGTGTGTGTTTCTCTTTTCATTTGTTTGATAATATTTGGTTTAAATGGGATGAAAATATAAGATTTCGGATGTCAGAAGTACTTTTTTATCTCTGGATTTGCAGGGAAATGTTTCTTTATTCTGCCCAAAACAAGGAAACAGCTTTTTTAAAGTGTGTATTAGGGGGACAGGTTCTTTGCACCTGTCATTTTCTGTAGTTATTTCAAATACATTAAGAAGAAATTTAAAGCATGGAAATATGTGACATTCTGTTTTCCTTTTGAGTGAAAAGTAAGTTAATTGCAGACTTGACAAATTTAAGATAAGGTTGAAAACTTGGCTTGTTTTAAATGAGGCTTGTTTTCTTCTAGATACATTTACTTTTGGGAGTTAAAACTTTTAGCCTTATGATTTCTTATCATGGTGGCTATGAAACTATTGCATTAAGCGCACAAGCATATTGCACACTTATTATTTGTCGTCAAGAAAGCGGTGTAATGTTGTATAGTATGCACTGTATTGGAAAATCAGTTATTTTATGAATTTTCTGTTGGGAAGCATGACAGAAGTTATTTGAGCAGTTTCCATAAATGATGGAAACTCTGATGTTGGTTTTCATTTTGACATTGTAGAAGCACATCATAGGCCTAGTATCTTACTTTGCATATCCAAAAGCAGTGCAGTTTGTAAATGCAATTGTATTACTATGGCAGAATCAAGAATCATTTTCGTGTGTATAGCTTTTTATTATTTGGGTTGATCATAAGTCACATAATATAAACAGCAGAGTTAACATGTTTTATAGATGTTGTTGTTGTTGTTGTTGTTATTGTTGTGAGCATTAATGTCTTTCAAAGATGATTGTTGTCTTTTTGAAGGATGTGTTGTTTTTGTTTATAGATTTTCTGAGCTATGAAGGGAGATGCCACAATGATGCCAGCTGGAAATCGTCAAGTTTTATAGAGCCACCAGAGCGTTGAATTTTAGAGAAACACCAGAGTGTTGAGTTCAGTCAGAGCAACTTTCTTTACTGGGGTTAGAGCAGTTTTACCTGTGCCTGTCTCCATCTGACTTAGAGGTCTGTTGTTGGGTTTTGCAATGTAAATAAGTATTTGTCTGTCCTGTCACTGTCTCTGCTTCTGTGATATTATCATATGCATGATCTGCTTTTGGGTGTTGCACTGTCCTCTTTTACATGGTTAATTGTTCAGTTATTTCAGTGTTGTTTTGCATAGTTGCATTTTTTTGGGGTTATTTTCTGATTTTGCGTTATGTTTGCTTGTCATAGGCTGTTGAGTGTTTTGGGGCTATAGAAAAGCAGACAGGTATGTTATTTTTGATTGAAAGTAGTTGTGTTATACAGTTGTCTGGTACATAAGTGCCACCTCCAATTTGTAAAAAAAAAAAAAAAAATGTTGACAAGCAGCTCATTGGGTATCAAACTCAATATAACTGTTTATTTGCAAACAGAGTCAGGTCAGAGTCCTCCAGTTTTTTTACTTATTTTTATTTTATATCAAGGATAATGGAATAAGCACTCATGTGTTTTTTTTATATTCAGTCCCCATGTGTATGCAGTTTTGTCAATTTTGTCATCCTGTTCCCACCGGCCCACGAAGGCCTACTCTTATCAAAAAGCAGACAAGGATTTAACATGTGCGCAAGATGAATAGTCAACAGAGTTTGAATATTCAACTGAGACTTTATCACTAGTTCGTATTCTGCTTAACTTATAATGGTAGTATACGCAGGTGAACAGTTGACTAAGTAGTGACAGTATTCGCTACAGAGTGCAAGTAATGTTTATAGTACATAATATACTGGTCATGTCAGAAGTTGTCAGTTCTGTGGAAAGAAGTTTTAATTTAATTAGCATATGATTTCAGTATTATAGTGCCTGATCAGTTTCAGATCTCATGAAAGGAGTAATGCCACAAACCAGATATAGAATTGGAAGAATTCTTAAAAATGGATGTAGGCAATAAGCTGCTCTAGTGTAGGTAACACTGAAGTTGAATTGGAAAGTATCAGTTTATGGCCTGGACAGTGTTGTAAAATTTCATGACTTGGTTTTGAAAAGGCTTGCTTGAGACTGCTTTTCATGTCTATCTTTCCCATTTTTTCTGCTTTTCCCCCTACCCATATTAGCACTACCATCACCATCACCCCTCTGTTTTTGTATTGTTGTTTGGTTATGTTTTGATGCTTAGGACTGAAGTTTTTTTTTCTCTCATTATGATTGTGATTAATTCTCCCAGTTGTGGCTTCTGTGTGTGGATGGGAAGGTGGCATGAACACACTGTCACACTGACTCCAGCGCTAGGTATAATGAGAAAACGAATGGGGGCAAGAAGACTTCAGGGATTTCATTTATGGACTTGAATCAAGCTGCAAAATTTTTGGCAATACATCCCCTCTTCCCCTCTCCCAAAAAGTATCAGCATGAGGTCTAGTTGTAAGGGCCACTGCATTTTTTGCACTCTGGGAAAAGAACAAGGAAAAGGAGAAATTCAAAAGAAACTACAGAGTGAAACCCCATTCTAAAACTTGTGTTGAAAGACCAACATTTTTATTTTTATTGTTTACTCGTTCATTTCTTTTATCTTTTTTTTTTCAGTATGTAGTATCATGCTTTAAAAATTTTTTTTTT
Source organism: Stramonita haemastoma (assembly GCA_030674155.1). Classification (NCBI taxonomy): domain Eukaryota; kingdom Metazoa; phylum Mollusca; class Gastropoda; order Neogastropoda; family Muricidae; genus Stramonita; species Stramonita haemastoma. Next base: position 48,847,263 of record CM060326.1, on the reverse strand, counting down.
AAAGAATATATAACTTTAAAATATTACAATTCAGTGGATTTTTTAAATTGTTTTTTTTCCTTTTCTTTTTGTGAAAAACTTTATATTTTTCAACACACTCATCTGGGTGCATGCACACACACACATGCACACATGCACCCACACACACATGCACCAACACACGCACACAAGCAACAACACACATACACGCACGCGTGCACGCATACATTCAATACACAGCAAGTTAAAAAAGTGACCTTGATGAATTTGGCAAAAGGCAATTATTTTCTTTTCATCTGGTAAAGTTATTAAAAGATATCATGGATGCCTTTTGAAATTCTAAATATTTTCTATTTGAAAAGCTTCAGAGAAAAAAAAGTTGGTCAGTGTAGAGGATTTACTCAATTCAGTTTGAAAGAAAGTTACTGTTTAGAATTTACTCAATTCAGTTTGAAAGAAAGTTTTTTTCAAGGATTTACTGAATTTTATATATAATGAGATGCATCCATGGTGTAAAAAGTGCACTCATTATTTCTACAGTTGAAAAAAAAAATCAGATATATAACCATGAAGAAGGTATGCATAGCCATAAAAAAAAATGATGCAGAAATAAAGTCAGTACCTGATGCAATACCATGGCCTGTGGCCTTTACAGCCGGACTACAAGAGCATCAAGGAACACTGCAACATTTGGCGAAACTACGTGGACATACAGGACAGCTGGAGTAAGGTGTTGCAGATCATGGACTACTGGGGAGCCAACTCCGGCCATTTCATTGAAGTGGCTGGCCCTGGGGGATTCAATGACCCCGATATGGTAGGTATGGCAGACGCTGCAGACAAAAGCTGGAAAAGTCGGTAGTGGTCAGGGTAGTGGATACCAGGGTTGGAGTCTGGAGGAAGAAAGAGGATTTGTAGAGATCTGTTTTTTGTTGTTGTTATTTTTGTTACTGTATTTTTGTACTACAGTTATGTGTATGCA
>CM060326.1:48823802-48843802 GCA_030674155.1 Stramonita haemastoma | reverse complement strand
AACAAAGTGGCTTTTTTTCTACAGTACCCAGTGCTACACATCAGTGTCACTTTCAAAATGTTAAAGGGCATTGTTGGTCTTTTTTTTTTAACAAATGTTAATTAAAAAAGAAAATATCAACAACTAAAACAACTCAAACAGAAAAGGCAGGGAAACAGAATTTCTTCTTTTTTTTCCCGTTTGTTCCTTGGCACGAGCTTTGAGGTTTACCAGTGGTGAAGTATTTGTATTTTGTATTTTGTACCACTTTATGTCACAGCAGATTTCTCTGCATGAAATTCGGGCTGCTATCTCTCTCCCCAGGGAGAGCGCATCATCGCCACAAGTGCAGCGCCTGCCCTTTTTTCTTTTTTTTTCCTGCAAGCAACTGTATTTGTTTCCCTTTCAAAGTGGCTTTTTTTCTACAGAATTTTGCCAGGTCAACCCCCTTGTTGCCGTGGGTTCTTTTACATGCGTTAAATAGTGATGTGTAACACACAGGACCTCGGTTTATCGTCTCATCCAAAAGACCAGTGCCCAGACCACCATGATGGATGGGGGAAAAGTTTTGGGCCCAAACAGGGTACGAACCACCGCACACTCCGACCCAGACTTTTTGCTTTCTAGGCAAGGCGAGTTACCACCTAGACCACCGATTCCCCCCATTTTCAGCTTCTCTCAGCTGCTAAGGACAGTCAAGTTGGTTTTATACCCCCGTTTTAAACCGTATATATAGTTGCCCACTTTTATTAATATGAGTTTTAAAATATGACGAGGTGACAGCCCCAATGTGGCCTGTGCGGTCGGTGGGGCTCTTAAGCAACATCATTGGATTGGATTGAATTAATCCATCCCATCCCAGCCCAGATAGGGCCAGCTGGTGCTGTTTATAGCAGGAGCTGACCACACTTGGACTAGATAAAGGAAAGGGTGCGCTAAATATAGCGCTGTTGACTGAGTGATGTTGAATTTGTGCACTCCACTTCACTCCACTCACCACTCCCAACTCAGTCATGTTGTTTAATGCCCCGTTGACCTCACAAGAGGCTGTACTTCCTCAAATTTTAAGTTTCAAATGGAAAATAGATGACAAAATTTACAAAACTGCGTTCACACGGGGACTGGATGTAAAAAAAAGTACATGAGTGCTTATTCCATTATCCTCAATATGAAAGAATAAATGAATAAAATAAATAAATAATGAATAATTTCAGAATAAAACAGTGCAACTGTTTTCAGATTAAAACGGGGTATAAAACCAACTCTGCTGTCCTTCCTTATGAGAATGGAATGTGTGCAGTGTTCACCATTCCTGTAGAGTATGACCTGTTTGTTTTTGGCGTGGGATTTTTGCTGCATCATGTAAGATGAGATCTGCTTGCATTGTTGTTTTCTTTCTCTGATCAGGTTCCCAGATCTGTGTCAGTGTGGAAGAAGGCAGCTTTTAAAAAAAATTTTTTTTATTGCATGATGATCAATGAATATGAGGATGATGTAATGATGCTGCTATGGACGTGCATGTGCTTTGAGACTACTTGACAGGGCTGTACTCTACGCGTACTATCATAATATATCCTGGCATCAACCGGGCCCTGAGAGATACAGACGTCTGCAGTGTTGGTCAGGTAATTTGAACAACACTCTTACAGTGTGTTGTAAGATGGGATCTACTAACATTTTTGTTGTTTTTCTCTGATCAGGTTCCCAAGTCTGTGTCAGTGTGGATAAAGCCTCTGTCCAACCACAACACAGCCTTGGCCATCCTCAACAAGTTTGACGAGGGAGTTCCCACTCACATGACCATGGCCCTGGGTGACCTTGGCCTCCACAACCCTAACGGCTACAACGTCACCGAAGTGTTTGACGGCGTGCACATGGGAATCTTCAAGCCCACGTCCCAGATGAAGATCGTTGTGGACCCGACCAGTATCTTGCTGTTGAAGCTGGTGCCTCTGAAGTAAGGGGAGCAGGACTGGAGACAGGGGATGGTGGACACAGAGCAAGGCAGGGAGGGTACCATTTGCTAAAATGTTTGTTCTGAGTTTACTGTGCTGTCTCTCTGTGAAACCAGGTTTGTTTGATTGTCACCTGACTACATGAATGGAATTTTAAGATTTATGTTGATTTAGTTGGGTTTTATTGGATTGTTGTTTTGTTTTTTTGCACAGTAGTTGATAATTTGTGTATGTGTGTATGTGCATAAATGTGGAAGAATATTTTGTACTTTTAGTTTACTGTTAGGAGTTTGTGGATGTCGTGTTGAGATGTGTGTGTGTGTGTGTGTGTGTGTGTGTGTGTGTGTGTGTGTGTGTGCGTGTGTGTGCGTGCGTGCGCGCGTGCGTGCGTGCGTGCGTGTGTGTTTGTGACAGGGGAAGGTGCTGAAGAGCAAATACTCAGGTGAAATTAATTCTCTGAAATTGGTGAGTATCTCCTAAATAAGGAGCAAATATATCTTTAAAAAAAAACCACGCTGACAAAGTATACATAAGTCACCATGCTATTTACTTGCCTCATTTGTAGCATATTCATGAAAAATGGAAGCTTTTCAAGGTACAAAGCACATTTTTGGATATCATGAAAACAGCTGATAAAAGAATGGACGCTTTTCAAATTTATCAAGCACAGTTTTGGATCATCATGAAAACAGTGATTAAAAGAATGGACGCTTTTCAAAGTATAAAGCACAGTTTTGGATCATCATGAAAACAGCTGATAAAGAATGGATGCTTTTCAAAGTATAAAGCACAGTTTTGGATCATCATGAAAACAGCTGATAAAGAATGGACGCTTTTCAAAGTAAAAAGCACAGTTTTGGATCATCATGAAAACAGCTGACGAAAAGAGTTCTGTTAGGCATTTGTTTTAGGTATTGCTTGGTCTTCTGTGATAAAGCACACAGCCACAAATTCTGTATACCTCCTGCCATAACCACCACTTCTGTTCTTATTGTATGGCACTTTTTATTCTTATTGTATGCATGCATAGTTAATTGTTTACTTAAAGGGTAAAATTAATGCAGTGTAGGTTTGTCAAATTTTTGTTTAAATAAAATTGGTTGTTTTTGTCGCGCTTGGAGAAGATTGGAAATTCCTGATTTTCCTAATGCACAACTGTCAAATAGAGCAATAGAGCAGTTTGAAGAAGTAGTGTACACGTTTACAGTATCTTTATTTTGGCCAAAGTCTTTGTAATTAAGGTATTATTATATTACTTGATATCTTTAGTAACTTATGCCTAAATGGTTTGATTTGTGCCATGCAGGGTTCTGTTCACATTCGTTTTCAGCAGTGGTGTTGTCCTGCTGTATTGGTAGTGAGAGTGAGGCTGGATGTCATGGTGGTTTGTGCAAGGTTGATGATAAGTTTGTTATCAGCACAGACAGACAGAGAGGGAGAGCAGGGTTTTGTCAATCACTGGTGATGCTTTAGGGAGGACTGAGTACAGGGAGTCTGCAGAAAGGTGTAAAGGCTTGATGAAGTGTTAATGAATTTTTTTTCTTGTTGTTGGAATGGATATGATTGTATATTGTGTTTCTGTAGGGGTGATTGGTTTGAATGTTCGGTGGTGGCTTTTTTTAGTTTAATTTTTGATTGGGGGTTGGTGGTTTTTATTTTTTTATCAATCAATTGAAATGAAATACAGCGGATGAATATCAAATGCAATTGTTTAGCTCAGGAAGATCAGTTGTGGTCATGATCATTTGACTTGCAATTCTTGTTAATTCCTCATTGAAACGTACTGGAGAAATCTACTAAGAAAGTGTTCTACAGTTTAGTTTTGCAGGTTGTATGTGATACGATTTTCATTGGGTTTAGGTTGCTTATTTGCTCATAGAGGGAAAGTGGGTGTGTTGCTTGTTTAATCAGGGTAGGAAAGGAGGCTGACATCAAAAATGGTTCTTCATTTCTGTTACTGATTCAGGGGTCCTCAAATTCATCCATCGTTCTCACTCTCTTTGAATTCATTAATCATTCTTTTTAAATCTCCATTTTAAAAAGTTTTGTTTTTTAAGTAAACTGATGCTCTCTTATGCCTATTTATCATCATATAGGGCTGTGAATATATGTCAGATACTTGTGATGAACTGGAAAGCAAGAGTGACGTGTGTACCAATCTTGCCTTTTTCACTTATGTTTTGATGATCAAGAATAGGGTTCTGTACTTGAACAGTTTATTTTGGAGTGTTTCATGTGTTGTGACAAGACTGTGGGTTATTTGTGCAAATATGTGTTGAGAATAATATTCCTATATCATTCAACATCTACTTCCATCTGATACATTCCAAAATTTGTGTCATTTGAAGCTCCCTACCCATTACACAACACTGCTTATTACAATTTTGAAAATCAGATGACAGTGTTACATTTACAAAAACTAGAAGTCAGATGGTTTTAAGTGGGGACTTGTTTGCTGTGTGCCATTCATTTGGTCTTCAGAAATCCAGCCAGGTCACAGCTTGGATAGGAGAGACTGTTGTTTCTGTTTGTCTACATGTTTTGTGGTAATAAGGCAATCATATAGATGTTGTATCTTTGATGGTTTATAAAAAAAAAAGATTGTTTGGTGGTAATAAACATGTTTTTTGTGTGTGTAAGACATTTGTTTTTGTTTGTGTATGAGCATTTGTTTGTGTGTGTGTGTGTGATGTTTCTGTTTAACTTTTGTTTGGTGTTCTATGAGATTATGAGATTTTTACCTGTGTGTTTTGAGTGTTGGTGATCTTTTCATGTGTGACCATGAATTGAGTGTAGTGATGTGTGATTAAGTAAAAGTTTTCTCACCTAAAAAAAATGTGTTTTTCTTGTAAACAAAAATAAAGTCAGTGCTACAATGTTGGCTGAAATAAGAAGGGAATATGTTAAAAGTTGCCAGCCCGTATACTTTTAGGAATATTTATTTGTTCCATTTGGCTAAACATTTCAGTGTCCAAAAAGAAGAATGCATTGCCCTAGAAAATCGAAGCAAGCAAAATAAGAAAAGCATTTTGTATGTCAGCAGCTAAAGAAATAACTTTTTTCTGCATCATGCTGATTATCAAACTGGAGCAGAGTTTTAGCTGACAAACAAATTACTGTACAAAGCTTCAGGCAGATTAAAATGCAAAACCTGTGTGTTGTTGTTTTTAAATCAGCTAGTATTGTGCCCTTTGTGCAATTGCTGCAGTTCATACTGCACTGTGGTGTTTGTTATTTGGTTGTATGCGCACAGATGTACGCACATGATTTGGTTTTTGAGTTGCTCAATATTATGTTTTGGTAGCGTGTGTTTTTAAGATAATTTGGACATAATCATTGCAGCCATAAGATTTTAATGAAATATTTCTGATTCAGGTTTTTCAAGAATATGGGTTTAAAGAATTCAGATTGAAAGAATTTTTGTTCAACCACTTCAGGTTTAAAGAATTTTTATTTTGTAGAAGTATTCCTCTTGACTGTGATGAGGGGTTGGCAGCCATGTTTGTTTTATTGGGTCAGGGTGATCTGAAGGATTGGCTTTGAAGCTGGGGTGATTATGATTGGAATTACTTGGGTGCTCATTTGAACATGGATTAGCTCGCTTTTGCCTGTACTGGTAGAATTTTAAAGAACATATATATATATTGGGAGCTTTTATATGACACTGCCATTATGATCCATCAAAATAACCATCTCCATCATCATTGCTATGATTTTTTAAGATAGTTTTTAAAGCCATACTTTATTTTGATGAGAGATTTGGATTGATGGGTGAATAAACAGCTGTGTGGCTTATTGGGTTTTTTCTCCAGTGTATGTACTATGTAGTCTGTTACAAGTTTCTGTCCACATATCATTCACAAGTGTACTTGCTCCTGGTATTGAATACATTTCTTATCTTGTGTGTTGGTGTCGCTTGGATCATTTGCATCAGCAAGATTTGAAATATTGTTGGAGGTATCTGCTAAAGAGGATAGGGCATGAAGTGTTGATTTTCATCAAGCTATATGAATAAGTAGCAAGAATTCTACATACTAACAATGTTATGTAGAACCTGATATCTTCCTCCTCTTCTTTGCACATGTAATGCTCAACAAACAGTGGTAGCCAACCATCTTTTGCTGTTTTGCACTGTCTGTGATACTTTCAGTCGGTATAAATGAAAAGCAAAAATGCGTTGCGCAGCTGTTAAGCGCCTGAACAAGTCAGGCCCAGTGCATCCGCTTGGCATGGGAGTGGATGTAAATGAAATGCGGAAGCCTTGCTTGTTACTGTTAGTTTCAGCTGCTGAAATGCGTCCTTTTTCTCCTGTCGCTTCATCTGTCTTCATAACAGTGGGTTGCTGGTAGCACATTTTCAGAGCATGCATGACTGTACTTTAGAACTTAGGGTAGTAGATACATGTAGTAGTACGCTATATCAAAAGGTCTGCCCTGTACTGAAAAACAAAGCAAAAGTCTCAGGTTTGGTATGAACAATCCTAGAAAATATGCCAAAATCGATGTGATGATGCATCTTCCTTTTGTTTTGTTTCGAAGGAATGGGGAGGTGTATGGGTAAGGGTATAATCAGAATCAGGCTCAGTCTGTCTGTAGCTCATCTGCAGAATTAACCAGTTGGTCACATAATTTGAGTTGCACAAAAAAACCAGTGGGCTGATTTTAAAGGGAAGTTTCTCTTATGTCCTTCATTTGGTGTGTACATTTATCTATTTGTACATGTGACATGTGTAAATCTATCAATCTATTGAGTTATGTTATAACTGCACCAAGACTAGTGAGCAACCTACCTCTCCATGGCCAGACATAATGGGTTAGTTTGATATCATTGAATGTGAACAGACTTAAAACATAACAACAACAACAAGACATGATCATCTGTGTAAGAATGAAACTACATTTTATTTATGGAAAAGGTGAGACATAGTCACCAAGTGGTCATACTCTTTATGGAACTAAAGCTACACAGTGAAGTTACAGATAACCTACTTTTAATCTTGCCACATTAAATGTGGAAATAAGACAGAAATTGCGGCTATTTTCATGAAGGACAAAAACGGTCACATACACAAAATGTCACCAATGGCAACCCCCTGAGCTCTAGCCGAGGAATTGACCCCCCCAAAAAAAAAAAAAAAAAAACCCAACAAAGAAAACAACCCCCTAACCCCCCAGAAATTTGAAACACTTTCATATCTATCTTCAGCTGATTTATGTAAACCCAGTACAGGCAGATCTGACAGTTTTTTTTTCTCATTTAATGAAAGGATATAATCTGATATTTGCTTGAATGATACGCTTTAATCTTTTGTCTTAGTTGTGGGTTGGTGATTTTGTTGATGTCAGACACATTCTATGCACTTACATGTGCGTATGTTGGAAACGCAAGCTGTTTTGTCTTTGATTATCCTGTTATGAAGAAAAAATACAAGGTTGCTTTTTCATAATGTAATGTTTATTGGTTTGTGTGTGTGTGTGTGTGTGTGTGTGTGTGTGTGTGTGTGTGTGTGTTAAACTCAAACGCCAATGGCATCATGCACAGACTGGTACACATGCATGGATGCATGCACTCATGCATGCACATATGTATTCACACTCACACACACACACACACAATTTTCCCCACTTTATTCTTAACCAAACCACCAAACTGTAACACGTCTCAATATCTATATATTAAGTCTGTCCCGAGCCTAAGGCTCATCAGGCCGGTGCTTATCCCGGTTTCTGTGGCGCTAAGCGACTGAGAGTCATAGACTCCCCCCTGGATAGGACGCCAGTCTATCGCAGGGTTAACCCCCAACACAAGGTTGGTACCCCTTTTACACCTGGGTGGGGTGAGAAAATAGCCGTAAAGTGCCTTTTCCAAGGGCACAACGCCATAGCCGACAGCTGGGATCGAACCCGCAACCTTTAGATTACGAGTCCAACGCCCTAACCACTCGACTACCGCGGCGGCAATATCTATATATATTTTACATTAAATCAATAAACAGGAACAAAAACAAAAATTGCAATTTCTGAAGACAGCAATGAGACAGACGGATAAGAAGACCAAGATAGTTGTACACCTTTTCCTCATAACAACAAATTAGGCTTTCATTTTGAGCGCGTGCACGTCAGTGCATGTGCACGCGCTCAAAATTTCACACACACACACACACACACACACACACACACACACACATGCACTGACGTGCACGTGCTCAAAATTTCACACACACATATTCGCACACACATTCACACACACACACACACACACACACACACACACACACACACACACACGGACACACGGACACAGACACACCCATTTTCCCCTCTTCTCTACCTTCTTAACATTATGTTGCTTTCTTATACCTCAAACCTTCTTTGACATTTCACAACTGACCGGGTAAGAATCGACCTCTGTTCACCTGAGCTTACCACACGACCACCAGTGACCAGAACTAATTACGGGTGGATCAACAGAGCAACCATGGGGTAAGTTTGCCCACGGCAGCACAGTACGTCTGCTGTGTTTGTTGACTATACAACATAGTCTCACTTTGACTTGACTACCCTGCCCCCTCCACCCACACACACTCCCAGTTGATCTCTCTCCCATGTGGCCGTTATGGCTCAGTGGTCAACACCAGGAATGTCCCGAGTTCGATTCCACCAATGTTTGTAAAATTTTTGAATAACATTTTTTTCCGTAAGGTGGGTCGGTGGTCTCTAGGTAACGCATCTACCTTGTACTATCACATAAGGTAAAGGTAATCATCACATCACATATGCACCTTAAATCATCTCGTAATTCATGTCAGCATTCAGTGGGTTGCGGATATACGAACACACCCAGCATGCAAACTGTACAATAAAAATGAGCTGCTTTGAAGTCGGAATGTGTCGAGTGAGGATAGTAGACAGACCTCCTGCTGAGTGACAAGCACAGGAGAAGATCAGGCATAACGCACGCTAGCCGGTATGAGAGCGCAGAGAAGAGAGAGAAAAAAGAAAATTTTATCCTGGCTGTTATTGCCAAAGGAATGACTAACCATACTTCTTCTTAGTTAAAGTCTGTCCCGAGCCTAAGGCTCATCAGGCTGGTGCTTATCCCAGTTTCTGTGGCGTCAAGCGACTGAGAGTCATAGACTCCCCCCTGGATAGGACGCCAGTCTATCGCAGGGTTAACCCCCAACACAAGGTTGGTACCCCTTTTACACCTGGGTGGGGTGAGAAAATAGCCGTAAAGTGCCATTTCCAAGGGCACAACGCCATAGCCGAAAGCTGGGATCGAACCCGCAACCTTTCAGTCCAACGCCCTAACCACTAGACTACAGCGGCGGCTACATACTTCTTCTTGAAAAAGACTAACCATACTTCTTCCTGAATTCTACTCCATCGGACCATCAATACGGGAACACTCATACAGTAACTATCGTTGTCTGTCGTGTAAGTGAAAATGCGTTGTGTTGCCGTTAAGTGCCTGACAAGCCAGGCCCAGCGCATCGGACTTTTTTGCTTGTCGAAAGAGTTGTTATATCTCAAGTCGTTCTGGAAGAAAAGGCAGGAGAATGGATCAATAAGGCGGAAAATAAATAAGGTGACAGGAAGAAAAAAGAACAAGGAAAAAAACAAAGAGAGGGACAGAAAAGAGGGAAATCCTGGCACAGAATTTCCAGGTGGGGATGCTGTATATACTGTCAGGCTCCTGGCTTCACCATTGAAGAGAACATATATTTTCTTGAATGGGTAATAAAATGACAAAACAAAACGGCAACAGTACCAAACCAAAATGGATGCAGCGACCTCAAAACTGAAACAAGGCGAAAAAAAAGCAAACAAACAAAATCCACAATACCACAGTATAAAAGCAAAACGTCCACTCTCTCTCTCTCCTCTCTCTCTCTCTCTCTCTCTCTCTCTCTCTCTCTCTCTCTCTCTCTCTCTCTCTCTCTTCTCACTCATAAGATGTGCGCTGACTAAATTTAGATTTGGTGTCTCTGATATAACAGTTCACAGTCAAAGATATAGGAAAGGAGAGAAAAATTTGATATGCCCTTTATGTAGAATTGATAAAGAGGATGAAGTCCATTTCATTTTTTCTTGTCCAGCGTTAGACGATTTAAGAAAAGAATATATTCCTGAGAAGTATTATCACAGACCTGCTCACTTTAGAATGATTTTGCTCCTGTCTGCAAAAAATGAAAATGTTATGAAAAATCTTGCTACATATATCTATAAGTCTTTGAAAAGGAGAAGTCTTTTGATCTCATAAACCAGAAAATACTGTAATTGTATGCGTACGTGTTGCATTGTTTTTTGTTTTTTTTAGTTGCTTGAACATTTTATGTGCTTGTGTATATCATTGTAATATGTGTCTTTTTGTAAACCCCTTCAAATGGGGCCATGGCCTTTCTGAATAAATATCGTTTTCTCTCTCTCTCTCTCTCTCTCTCTCTCTCCTCTCTCTCTCTCTCTCTCTCTCTCTCTCTCTCTCTCTCTCTCTCTCTCTCTCTCTCTCTCTCTCTCTCTCTCTCTCTCTGTGTGTGTGTGTGTGTGTGTGTGTGTGACAAAACGGATTGTTTGCTTGGGTTTCCATGTCACAAATCGTGTCGTTTCGAATTAGCTCTGTTCGTTGTATGCGGAAGGGGCTGTAGGCTAAAGCTTTACGGCAATAGACTTTGGTCATTGGACATTATTTGTTCCACTCTCTCTCTCTCTCTCTCTCTCTCTCTCTCTCTCTCTCTCTCTCTCTCTCTCTCTCTCTCTTCTCTCTCTCTCTCTCTCTCTCTCTTCTCTCTCTCTCTCTCTCTCTCTCTCTCTCTCTCTTCTCTTCTCTCTCTCTCTCTCTCTCCTCTCTTACCCTCCCTCCCTCCCTCTATCTTTGCTCCTTGAGAAATATTGTTACATGGAAATTTATTTGGTAGATTAAGGAGTCTTTCAAATATACATATGTATATATGGTAGGCAGCTTAAGTCTCGGAAGACTATGGAGTTGTGCTTTAGGTGTTTATTCTGGTACAGCGTCGGTTGTGGCTGGCCAGTCCGACACGGGAATGACAGACAGTCCCTAAGAGCTGGTCTGTCTGCCTGGGCTGCAGCCCTTTTTCTCATTCTCTCTGCCTCGTACTGCTGACTTGTGTCCTCGAACTTGAAGAGACCTTTCTGCACAGTCTGTCTCCAGGCTGACTGTTTGATGGCTATTGCTTCCCAGTTGTTCTAATCGATGTTCAGGGCCTTTAGGTCCCTCTTGTACACGTCTTTGAATAGGAGCTTTTGTCTGCCTGTGGAACGTTTTCCCTGCACAAGTTCTCCATAGAGGTCTTTAGGGATCCGTCCATCGTCCATGCGCACGACTTTGTCGAGCCAGCGCATTCGTTTCTGGTTCTGCCGCGTGTACATGCTGGTGCATCCAGCTCTGTCCAGGACAGTGTTGTTTGGGACTTTGTCCTGCCAGGTAATGTTTAGGACGCGTCGGAGGCAAAGTATTTAAAAGGCATTGAGTGTTCATTCTTGTTGGGCACGCAAAGTCCAGGACTGGCTGCCATACAGGAGGGTGCTCATGATGCAGGCTATGTAAATCTGGATCTTTGTACGCTCGTGAGCTTGCTGTTCTTTCAGGCTTTCATTGTCAGTCAGGTCATGGTGGTAGCTGCTTTGCCGATGCACTTGTTGAGCTCTGCATTAAGTGAGAGAGTGTCTGAGATAGTTGAACCCAGGTATACAAAGTCATGGACGACATCCAGTTCATGGTCATTGATGCTTATGGCTGGGGAAGAATCAAAGTCCTGTTCCATGACTTTTGTTTTCTTCAGGCTAAAGGTAAGTCCAAAGTCTTGGCAGGCATCACTGAAGCGAGGCATAAGCTGCTGTAGGACCTCAGCTGAGTGAGCGGTTACTACTGCATCGTCTGCAAAGAGGAAGTCACACAGGCACCACAGCTGGACTTAAGTCTTGGCTCTTATTCTGGAGTTGCTGAACAGGTGTCCGTCTGACCTTGTTCGGAGGTAGATACCTTCAGCTGCGGATCCAAAAGCGTGTTTCAGCATCACGGCAACAAGGATTCCAAAAAGGGTGGGAGCCAGGACGCAACCCTGTTTGACTCCGCTCCGTATGTTGAAGGCAGCTGATGTTGAGCCGTCAAAGACGATGGTGCCTCTCATGTCTCCAAGAAAGGATCTGATGATGCAGAGAAGTTTGAGTGGATATTCGATCTTGGGAAGGATCTTGAAGAGGCCATCCCTACTGACTAGATCGAAAGCCTCTACGAGGTCTGTGAAGGCAACGATTAGTGGCTGTCTTTGCTCCCTGCATTTCTCCTGAAGTTGTTTGAGGGAGAAGATCATGTCTATAGTGGATCTGTTGGCACGTAAACCGCACTGCAATTCAGAGTAGACTTGCTCTGCAAGTACGTGTTGTCTCTTCAGTACTACTCGTGCAAAGACTTTCCCATTGATGCTGAGGAGGGATATGCATTCATGATTATTTCAATCGCGTCTGTAACCTTTGTTTTTGTCAAGTGTGACGACATGAGCATCCCTCTTGTCTTGTGGTACTTCGCCTTTGCTCCGACAGAGGCAGAAGATTTGATGCAACTAGGTGATGAATGTCTCTTTGAGGCATTTCAGTACTTCAAAATATGAGAGAGAGAGAGAGAGAGAGAGAGAGAGAAGAGAGAGAGAGAGAGAGAGAGAGAGAGAGAGAGAGAGAGAGAGAGAGAGAGAGAGAGAGGATGAGATGGTGGTGTGTGTGTGTGTTGTGTGTGTGTGTGTGTGTGTGTGTGTGTGGTGTGGTGTGGTGAGTGACAGTCAGGCAGACAGACAGACATACAGACAGACACACAGAAAGGTGCGCGCATGTGTATGTCTGTGTATGCGTGTAAACTCACACAGCCCAGCCCAATAATATTTCTACCCAAAACTACGAAAGGTGGTCCACATCTTAGGAAAATGCTATTGATCCTCCTCCCCAACCGGTGTTTCCATCACCTGGGCTAGGTAGGCTAGCGAGGGCCATAATTATTTGTCTAATTGGCCAGCCGGGTGGATAACAAGCAGGTGGCAGTGCCTGCTTACTGTGCATACACAGTACCCGGGGAAAACGTCAGATGTTTAATGCCAGAAGTGGTTCATTAGCAAAGTGAATTTACCCAGCGTCATTTGATTCTTTTGCTGCTAAAGTGTTGTACGTTTTTGGAGAGCAAGTTTGTGTGTGTGTGTGAAATTTTTAACTCTTAATTCACGTTTTTATTTTAGTTTATTTTTAGTCACATGCTATTACGTTACTTTCTTTCTAGGTAAAACAAAAAAAAGAGGGAAGAAAGGAAGAGGGACAAAGAAAGGGAGGAAGGGAAAGGAAAGACATAGGAAAAGGAAAGGATGGGAAACATTGAATAATGGCAGGAGAAAATAACATAGAAGAAGAAGAATTGCGAAGAAGAAGAATCACAAAGAGGAAGAGTTGTGAAGAAGAAATGATGAATTACGAAGAAGACGAATTCGGAGAAGTAAAATGCAAAGAAGAAGAAGAATGCAAAGAAGAATTGTGCAGAAAAATTGCGAAGAAGAATTGTGAAGAAGAATTGCGAAGAATTGCAAAGAAGAAGGAGAAGAATTGCAAAGAATTACGAGGAAGAGGAATTGCGAAGAATTACAAGAAGAAGAATTGCGAAGAAGAAGAATTGCGAAAAAAAGAAGAAGAAATGTATGTATGTATGTATGTAATTGTATGTATGTATGTATGTATGGTATGTATAGTATGTATGTATGTAGTGTAGTATGTATGTATGTATGTATGTATGTAGCTATGTAGTATGTAGCTATGTACTGTGTATGTAGTATGTATGTAGCTAATAGCTATTTTGTATCTTTCCATATCATCCATCCATCATCCATCAGCACTACATCTATATTCATCTAGCTATATTCCGTCTATTTTTCCTGCGTGGAACTTCAAAGATTCAATCCGCCACACCATCAGGACATCACGAATTCAAGACAGCGCTGAAAGTTCGGAAGATTTTGCTGGTTGGAATCAAGACATTGTAGAAAAGCGAGAAAGGGAGACGAAGAAGGAGAAGAAAGCGAGAAGAAGAAGAAGAAGAAGAAGAAGAGAGAGAGGAGAGAAGAGGAAGAAGAAGAGAAGAAAGAAGAAGAGAAGAAGAAGAAAGAAGAAGAGAAGGAGAGAGAAGAAGAGAAGAGAGAGGAGGAGAGAGAGAGGAGAGGAAGAGAAGAGAGAGAGAAGAGAGAAGAGAAGAAGACAAGAAGAAGAAGAGGAGAAGGAAGAAGAGGAGAGGAGGGGAGAGAAGAGAGAAGAACAGAAAGAGAGAAGAAGAAAGAAAGAAGAAGAAGAAGAGAAGAAGAAGGAGAAGAAGGAGGAGGAGGAGGAGGAGGAGGAGAGCAGCAGCAGCAGCAGCAGCAGCAGCAGCAGCAGCAGCAGAAGAGAAGAGAAGAAGAAGGAGGAGGAGGAGGACGACGACGACAACGACGACGACGACGACGAGTGAGGAGGCAGGATGAAGATGCAGAATCCTACTAATGGCCCGTGGTGGCTGCTGCTGCTGCTGGTTCTCCTAGCTGCTGTGCAGCAGTGGTCCACATGGCCCCGGGTTCAAGCCTCGGTGTTCTACTCCGATCTGGATCAGTTGACAACTTCCTTGTTTTCTTCCTACAAACCACAGCTGCGCCCTATTGGGGACAAGTTTGTCACTAACGTGAGCTTGATGGTCGGCCTGAAGTCCATCCAGGTAAGACTGACACGGTACAGCACAGTACAGGGGATGGGTGGTACGGGTGAGGGTGATCGTTGGTGGGATCAGCTAGATGTCTATTCATTAATTAATTAATTCATTCATTCATTCATTCATTCATTCATTTATTTATTGCATAAATATTGAGATATTGCATAAATAAACACTCACTCGAGACTTGGACATGTAAAACAAGTTCTCTCTAGCTTTCCTGGGAAAATCTGCTGTTTTACCCGATTCGCACGCTGACAAGGGGCAAAAGGAATAGATTTGGAATTGTTTGCCATTCGATTATTATTTATTTATTATTTATTTATTTATTTATTTATTTATTTATTTATTTATTCTTTTGTATCAAAGATAATGGAATAAGCACTCTTGTTTCTTTTTTTTTACACACAGTCCCCGTGTGCATGCAGTTTGTAGTGTCGTTAAGTGGTTTTCTTGTCGCTAACTAGATTAAAGCCTTCAACTGCACGAACCCTGGTCCCAACCTAACGGGAAATCATGTTCAAACTGCTTCAACCATTATTTTCTATTAACACGCGTTTAAGCACGGTCCAAAATTATGGTAATAAAAAAATATATTGCATAAATAAACACTCAGTCGAGACTTGCAACGTCAAACAAGCTCTCTGTAGCTTTCCTGGGAAAATCTGCTGTTTTACCCCATTCGCACTAGAATGTTATGTTGCCAAATGTTGCTTTGAGATTGCCTTCAGCCATGATAAAGCTCTTTCATAACCTGCACTCTCCTTTAAAGGAGAACAATCTCATGAAGTCGGAGTGTGGCTGCTTATATGTGGCGAGGTACTTGAAAACAGCCATACACGCAAACTTCTCATTCAGTGTACAATTTCAATCTCACAGTGATTCCCAGGTGGGATGAGTGAGTCAGAGAGAGTGCACATTCTGGGTAATCCCAAGAGTGTTAAGCTGGGGAACGCATAACAACACAACAACAACAACAACAGCATCATTAACTGCAGTTAAATACTCTCCCAAAAGGGGAGTAGTCTCGGTTCCACACAGAGAACTTTTACCACCACTGTAAATTGCATACCGCCGCTGCTGTAGTCTAGTGGTTAGGGCGTTGGACTCCTAATCTAAACGTTGCGGGTTCGATCCCAGCTTTCGGCTATGGCATTGTGCCCTTGGAAAAGGCACTTTACGGCTATTTTCTCACCCCACCCAGGTGTAAAAGGGGCGCCAACCTTGTGTTGGGGGTTAACCCTGCGATAGACTGGTGTCCTATCCAGGGGGGAGTCTATGACTCTCAGTCACTTAACGCCACAGAAACCGGGATAAGCACCGGCCTGATGAGCCAGCCTTAGGCTCGGGACAGACTTTAACTAAATTACATACACTGTACAAACACCCAGTTAGCACGATCCCACAACGCCCTAGCAGTTGAGTTTTTCACGGACACCACCACCATTGTCCATCTGCAACAGAAGCTGGACGAGATTGACCAGTCGTTGACCTTCTCCGCCCAGTTCGTCATGAGGTGGACTGACCATCGTTTGATGTGGACCCCCTCTTCCAACACCACCACCACCTTTTTCGCCTACCCTCAGAAGGAGATGTGGATTCCTGACGTGACCATCTCCAATTCTGTGCATACCATGACTCAGCTGGGAAATGATCGGAACTATCTGTAGTAAGTACGCCTCTGGGGTTTTTACTTGTTTGTTTGGTTGTTTTTGTTTGTTTGGTGTTGTTTTTTTGCGTAGTGGAGTATGCGTACTTTGGTGGGGTTTTTTTCGTTCCCCGGCTGAAGCTCCGATGTTCCCCGTAGTGAGATTTTGCGTATGCGACTGCTCCCCCCCCCCTCCCCAACCATGAAGGTAGCTGCATTCCGATTTCGGGGATGAATGATGGTTCTGTTCGTAACACACCGAGCGCTATAACATGAATTACACAGGATCTTTAACGTGTCGATTTGATCTTCTGCATTGATCTTCCAATTCCTTGCAAACCATGACTCAAATGGGATGTGATCGTACGTAACTACCTCTAGTAAGCAAGCCTCTGGCTGGAGTTTTGGTGCTTTGTTTGGTTGGGATTTTTTGGGGGGAGGGGGGGGGGAGGTTGTTGTTTTGTCTTGTTTTTTCGTTGTTTTTTGTTGTTGTTGTTTTTTTTACATGAGAGTATTCGTGTTCGTATTTTGTTTGTTTGTTTTTTCGTCCCCCGGTTAAAGCTCCGAGGTTCACCAATGATGAGATTTTGCGTATGCGACTATTCCCTCCCCCCCCCCCCTCCCCGGTTCTTCCATCATGAAGGTAGCCAAGCCACATTCCGACTTTGGGGAGGTAGCCTATGCTGGTTTGGGTCGTATTTGTTGGAAACTTAACGAACGCTAACATGATTTACGCGATCTTTAACGTGTGTATTTTATCTTCTGTATGTGTGTATACACCAAGGGAAATCAGACATGGCAAGTCTGCACTTGAAGTTGACCTGGGTGATCGTAAACACCCCTAGCCTTAACTCACCAGAGGGTACCCAGATTTGAACCCACAGCTTTGTGGACACATGGGATCCAAGTCGAACAGCTTTATCCGCTAAGCTAAAGCGTTCGTCCTATTCGTATTCACTCCCGTGGGGATTCCGGGGGTCTTTCAGCATGAGTAGCATCCCCACTGTCTGGAAATTCTGTGCCAGGAATTCCCTCTTGTCTATCCCCCTCTTTGTTTCTGCCTTGTTCCTTTTCTTCCTGTTACCTCCTTCTCGTCTATTTTCCGCCTTCTTGACCATTCTCCTGCCTTTTTTCCACAAAAAGACTTGAAAGATATCAATTCCCCCCACGAAGAAGTCTGATACATTGGGCCTGACTTGCCTCGGGCTTAACCGCTGAGCAAGGCATCTTCGCTTATTATTATAACAACAGTTGTTGCTGCTTGAGCTTTTGAGGAAGGTGAAGAAGTATTTGTTTTCGTAAAAGTGGGACTGCATTTCGTTTACTGAGTGGAATGTTTTTAGTGTAATAGAGTGCATCATAATTATTGATATTGGTTTTAGTGTATGGCATGTGATCATCTATTGTGCATTGGCATGTGTGTATGCGCGCTGTGTATGATTCATATTCAGATTCACAATATTTATTGCCATTTAAGTCATGCAGACCTATTTGACACAACAAAACAAACATCAGTTTTAATTATCTTTCTGCCCAAATGATGTCCACTAAAAACATGTTGCATTCTACTTTTCTTTGTCTCGTATGTGTGTGTGTGTGTGCGTGCGTGCGTGCGTGCGCGCGTGTGTGTATGAGCATGGAAGCGCGCCTACATGCTGTGTCCACTACATAGGACTTCAGGGTCAGGGAAGTTAAAAGCAGCGAGGGAGAGGAGATGGGCGCCGCCCTCAATATGCTGGCCCCCTAGAGAGGCTGAGGTCTCTGACGCCTCGCTCCCCTACGACCACATAGGCTATGGGGACACCTTAAACGCCCAAAACTTTTCCCCCATCCATTAGACCATGAGTGGTGCTCTGGGTCCTTGTCTTTCGGATGAGACGATAAACCGAGGTCCCGTGTGTTACACATCATTATTTAGTGCAGGTCAAAGAACCCACGGCAACAAGGTGGTTGTCCCTAGCAAAATCCTGTAGAAAAAAAGTCACTCTGATAGGGAAACAAATACAGTTGCAGACAGCAAAAAGAAAAAAAATAATGGGTAGGCGTTGCATTTGCGGCGACGCACTCTCCCCGGGAAGGGCAGCCCGAATTTCACGCAGAGAAATCTGCTGTGACATAAAGTGGTATAACATAAAGAAAAGAAAAGAAAACCTTTTTTATTTTATTTATCTATTTTTTATTTTATTCTTTTATATCGAGGATAATGGAAAAAGCACTCGTGTACTTTTTTTTACATCCAGTCCCCGTGTGTATGCAATTTTGCAAATTTTGTCATCCTGTTCCCACCGGCACACAATGGTCTACTCTTCCCGAAAAGCGGAACGGGTTTTAATATGTGCGCAAGACCTTCTGCGTGCGTTTACACACGGGAGCTAAGGCTTTATAGTCTCAGCCGAAGGACTTTGATTTATTTTATTTTGATTTATTCTTTTTATATCGAGGATAATAGAAATAAGCACTCTTGTGCTTTTTTTTTTTTTTTTTACATCCAGTCCCCTGTGTTAATTTTTTTTGGTTTGTTTTCAGTGTGCATCACACAGGGGACGTGCTATGGGTGGTAGGGGGAGTGTTCAAGACGGCCTGCAGCATCGATGTCACCTATTATCCCTTCGACGTTCAGACCTGTACCATCGTCTTCACCACTCTGGTATCCAAGGCCTCCGAAATCTACCTGATGCCTGACGCTCGCAAGCCCGCTAGCCTCAGACTGTATACCTCCTCCGGGAGTTGGGAACTCTCTTCCTTTACTGTTACACCCACTAAACGCGTGACTGTGTAATTAATTTATGTTTGTTCGTTTTTTTCCTGAATTTTTTTTGGGTAATTTTTTTTTTTTGCCAGGAATTTTTTTCTTTTTGTATGCCTTTCTCTTTGTTTCTGTCTTGTTTCTTTTCTGTCTTGTTTTTTTTTTTCTCTCTGAATGTTTATCTGTCACCCTTGAAAAATTAAAATTCTTCATTCATTCATTCATTCTTCTTGTCATCTCCCTTCTCGTCCATTTTCTGCTTTTTTGGTCAATTTTCCTGCCTTGTTTCTCAGAATGTCTTAATAGAACAACCATTCTACCCCAAGTCAAAGTCGGATGTTCTGGGCCTGACTTGGCAGGTGCTTAACGGCCGTGCAACGCATTTTTGAAACGGTTGCTTACGCAAACGACACACCATTAGTGAACTTCGGGCAACGACCCCCCCCCACCACACCACACACACACACACTTAAAAACGACACACCCCCCCCCAACCCCCAAAAACAACAACAACAACAACAAACTAAAACAAAAACAATAACAAAAGCAAAACCAAAAACAAGCAAAAGTTTAAAAAAAAAAACCCAAACAAACAAACAAAAAAAACCCACCCCCTCTCCCCAAATCCAAACAGACAAAAATAAAAAAGCAAAGCAAACAAAGAAAACCACGGCCGTTATGACGCATTGGAGCATGACTTAAACCTAAGTGTGAACTGATTATTAGAGCATTGTAGGTAGCACCAGAATGTTGGCCGTGGAGATGACGTAACTTCTGCACACCCTCACATGTAGGTACAGGAAGGAAACAGCCACAGGCATTGTGAAAGGTCACAGGACTGGAGGACTGAAAGACTGAACATTTACAATAACTGCGCCCATTCAGAGGGCCCTCACCACTGAAAACTGCACAGAAGAACCCAGCCAGGTTTCCACAAGTGTGTGTA
>CM060326.1:48753802-48818802 GCA_030674155.1 Stramonita haemastoma | reverse complement strand
TTTATGGTGAACATTAATTACAAGTTTCTTAGACAAAGTGTCAACAAAGAACAAGTCCCTTTACTCCCGTAACCACCCCGTCCCTTTCACTGCCCTCCATCCCAGCAGTTGCCAAGTCAACCTGTGTCTTAGGCCATCATTCATTCATCATTCATTCATTCATTCTTTATTCATTTTTCATTCTTTCTTTAATTTCGAGGATAATGGAACAAGCACTCGTGTGCTTTTGTACATCCAGTCACCCGTGTGTATGCAGTGTTTGTCAATTTTGTCATCTGTTCCAACCGCACCCAATGGCCTTCTCTTCCGACAAACAGAACGGGTTTTAACGTGTGTCAAGATGTTCTGCCACAGGACAAGGGAGATGCTACACTGACTGTAGGCATGTCCTCATCCTCATTCATGGATGGAGTACTATGAAGGAACACTGGAAGACGAGGAGGACAAGAAAAGAAGAAGAAGAACAAGAGCAGGAACACCAAAAAACAATAAAAACTGAACTGACATAAAGAACAAATTTGAGAGAGATGGAGGTTGACTGCTTCTGAATATGCTGACGCTTCAGCGACATATAAATCCCATATAGTAGTAGTAGTAGTAGTAGTAGTATATGTAGTAGTAGTAGTTAGTAGTAGTAGTAGTAGTAATAGTAGTAGTAGTAGTATATTATTATTATTACTATTATTATTATTATATTATTATTATTATTATTATTATTATTATATTATTATTATTATTATTATTATTATTATTTATTTTGTCTGCCAAACCGACAGCTGTCTCTGCAATGCAGGCAGCGGTACACTGCAGGTCTTCAAGTCCTCATCGAGCTTCCTGGCCACTGGGCAAGGTCAGGCTGGATTCTCTTTCAGAGCGCACGTTTAGTGGGCAGGACCGCGGCACATGCTCTGTTGTCCGGCTAGTCAGTTTTTGCAAGGGCACTATCTCTGTGGGGACGCGATAGTTCAGTGGTCATAGCGCTTGCTTTCCCCCAGCTAAAGTTAAGCAGCGTCGAGCGTGGTTGCCAATTGGATGGGTGACCGTTTGCGCGCACTTGGCTTCAGTACAGTCCCCCCAGTTCACCCAGCTGTAAATGGGTACCTGCCCTCTTTAGGGTCAGGGAAGGTAAAGCAGCGAGGGAAGGAGATGGGCGCCGCCCTCAACATGCTGGCCCCTAGAGAAGCTGAGATCTCTGACGCCTGGCTCCCCTACGACCACACAGGTTATGGGACACCTTTACCCTTTACCTTACTATCTGTGTGTGGCCTATGCAAGGTTTCATGTACCTAATTATGTTTGCTAGTGGTTGTGGCCTGACCTGGGTTTGAAGGTAGAAAATAGATAAGTAGGGGCCGACAGGAGGAAAAGGAACGAGGCAAAAACAAAGAGAGGAACAGAAAGAGGGAATTCTTAGCACAGAATTTCCTGAAGGTGGGGAAGCTATTTAAACAGACATTAGCCCCCCCCCCCCATCTCCAGCATTCCACAGGGGGAAAATGAGATCAGAATCCTCAGGAAAGCTTGTTACATTGCTTGCAGTGGTGATGTCATGTATCCTTTAGCTTCATTCTCTGTGTATTTTTCACAACAAAAAAGAAGGAACCACTGTCCTTTGGAGTAGGATGCACCTGTGTGTCAGCTTATTTAAACACTCTGTGTATGCTATGTGTATACGATGTGTATGTTAGTATTTGTCGCATGGAACTTTATTGAGAAAATAATGCACTGCTGGATATGTATACACTTTCCACATGATTTTGAGAAACAATGTGTGGACTTTGGATAGTTGGCACACCCTACTGCAAATTAAATAAAATCAGCACCTCATGTGTGTGTGTGTGTGGTCTCATTGCATGTTTTGATATTTCTATGGTTAGTTCCTTCAAAATGCTGTTAATTGCACGGTGTTTTTTGTCCTACCGTTTACCTTTTGTAATGGTGATTGTGTGGACATGATTCAAAAGGACTGTTCATATCATAAACAGTGCTGTGGGATTGAAGTATTATGGAAAAAAAAGAATAACAATATGTGATGATATGGATGTCAACAAGTTGTAGTAGAAAATCAAGTAAGTCATGTAGATGTCAACAAGTGTAGTAGAAAATCCAGAAATATGGGTGTCAGCAAGTGTGGTAAAAAATCCAGTAAGTGATGTGGATGTCAATAAATGTAGCAGAAAATCCAGTAAGTGATATGGATGTCAACAAGTTGTAGTAGAAAATCAAGTAAGTCATGTAGATGTCAACAAGTGTAGTAGAAAATCCAGTAATATGGATGTCAGCAAGTGTGGTAGAAAATCCAGTAAGTGATGTGGATGTCAACAAATGTAATATAAAATCCAGTAAGTGATATAGATGTCAACAGGTGTAAGTTTCTTTCCTCAAAACCATTCATCACAAGTAAGTTAGTGTACAGTAGGATGTATTTATTTATTATTTATTTATTTATTTATTTATTTATTTACTCATTTAGTTATTTGTTTTAATTATTTATTCTTCTATATTGAGGATAATGGAATGAGCACTCATGTGCTTATTTACATCCAGTCCCTGTGTGTATGCAGTTTGGTAAATGTTGTCATCTGTTCCCCTCGGCACACGATGGCCTACTCTTACGAAAAGCGGTGAATGTAGCCCTGTATCATAGTTTGTTGTATCACGCCTGGAACACTTAGAACTGTACCAAAGGTTTGTCATTGGTATTGTAATGGTTCTGATGGAAAAATCACTTTCTTTCTATCCATAGTCAAAATAGGACTTACCATCGCACGTTGGGCTTTTGTATGTTTTTTGTGTGTGGTCATTTTGGCCGATACTTCAGGGACAAAGTTTGATGTACAATTTTCTTGGAATTAATTTTCCATACCATGTTTCAGACGATCGTTTCTTTTGTTGGGGATTATGGTCACAACAGTCATTCATGGAATCCTACACTTCAGAAAACTTATCGATGGTGGTGTTGGGCGTTCCCCAACTTAACATTATGGGAGTCACCCAGAATATACATTTCTTGCTTAGTAACCTGGGAACCACTCAAAGATAAATTATTTTACGTGTACGGCTGTTTTCAAATACCTCGCCATATAGGCAAACATACTCCCACTTCAGAGTATTTTGGTCTCCTTTAAAGGAGAGTACAGGTTGTTGTGTTAAGAGTTCAAAGTAACATTTCTAAGCATCACAGCATCATAATGCAGGTGGCTCTTTGTTCACGTCAATAACTGACAAAGCCATGACCTGGGCCA
This sequence comes from Stramonita haemastoma, assembly GCA_030674155.1. Lineage (NCBI taxonomy): Eukaryota > Metazoa > Mollusca > Gastropoda > Neogastropoda > Muricidae > Stramonita > Stramonita haemastoma. The sequence goes on along the minus strand of CM060326.1, from coordinate 48,815,557 downwards.
CGTTCAAAAGATTCAAGATCCAATGGTCTATTTTCCACACCGTCTTTAATCACCCCGTTTTATGTCTGCATTCTCCTAGGAGCTTTGCTTTGACATGTCACTTGTGTAGATCTGACACTAGTGTTTTTTTCTGCTGAAGATCAATTATGTCGGGTTTATCTAACCCCTATGAACTTGTCATTTAAAGAAGACTGTCATTAATAAAAACTTAAATGTTTAAAGTAAAGTTTTGTTTTGGCACTCTGTATAGATCTTGTTGTTTTTTGTTTTGTAGAAGTGATAAATTTGAACACACGCCCGCGCGCCCGTGCTCCCGCGCGCGCGCGCACACACACACACACACACACACACACACACACTCTCTCTCTCTCTCACACAGTCTCTCTCTCTCTCTCTCTCTCTATCTATCTATCTATCTATCTATCTATCTATCTATCTATCTATATATATATATATCTCACACACACACACACACACACACACACACACACACACACACACACACACACACACACACATTAAAGAGGAGGATTGGTTTTGGTTTTACCTTTGTATCAAAAATACTAAAAACTGTAGCTGCTGGAAGATTCTTTAACTTGAAATACAATCTTTTGATTCCAGCAACAGCCTTCAATGCTTTTCCAGAGAGATTTTCAACACATTTTGACCAGTTCAGTGTTGAACCAAAAACTACACCCAGATAGTTATAACTAGATTCTACTTGTATCTGCTTTCCTGAGTAGCACCATTTTTCAGACTTTTTAATAAATCCACCATTTTTAAAGACAACTACTTTAGTTTTGTCCATATTTACAGAAAGTCTCCATTTGTTACAATAATTCTCTAAACAGTTTATCTTTTTCTGCAGGTCTACAACTGAATCTGAAACAATAGCAATGTCATCTGCATACATAAGTAAAAATATGCCAAGTGGCTCAGAAAATATATCTATGCCTTGAGTATCAGATCTAGTGAACTCTGACTCTAGTTCAGAAATAAAAATTGAAAACAATAATGGACTCAGCATACACCCTTGTCTTACACCAGAAATACAATCAAAATATTCAGTAATGTGTGATCCAACTCTCACAGCTGCTTTCACACTTTTGTACATGCTTTGCAGCGTCATGAACATCTTACCATGAACTCCCTTTTGTAGCAACAGAAATAAAAGTTTCATCCTATCAACACTGTCGAATGCTTTTGAAAAATCAACAAACAGGGTGTAAAATCTACCCCCTTTCTTTGTTAGATACTTTTGTACTAGAGACTGAAGTGTGAATATTTGATCTATAGTGCCGTAACCTTTACGAAAACCAGCTTGTGCTTCCGGAATTAAGTGTGCAGTTTCACAAAACTTTGTCAGTCTTTCATTCAGAATTGTACAATACAGTTTACCAATAATATTCAACAATGAAATACCCCTATAATTATCAACCTGTGCAGTGCTACCTTTTTTATGCAGGGGAAAAATCAATGCATGTGACCAGCTTTCTGGGTATGTACCTGATGAAAATACTGTGTTGAACAAAGGCAGTAAGAATCTGACATGAATGTCAGTGGCATGTTTGAAAAAATCTGACATCAAACCATCAGGACCAGAGGTCTTACCACTTTTCAGCTTACTCAAAGCTGTTAAAACTTCACTCTCAGTGATCTCATTACTAAGCTCTGAATCAGCACAATTTTCACAGTTATTGAGGTCATGCATAGTCATCCTATTTTCAACTTCTTCAGTAAAATCTGGATCATCTGAGTGTTGATTTGAGGAGAACAGTGATTTGAAATAATCAAACCATTTGCGTGGTGATATTTCGTTTGATCTGCTTGGTTTCAAAGATGTCAGTGCTTTTAATTTTTGCCAAAAAGCTCTGGAGTTCCTACTCATGCATAAATCATTCAGATCCTTCAAAATTTTGTTGTTATGTTCAACTTGTTTCCTCTTGCACAAGGATTTGAAACTTTTCTTTTGAAGTAGGAAAGCATCCAAGTCTTCCTGAGAGTTTGTGCATCTAAAACTTTTCAGTAGATTGTACTTAACTTGTTTACTTTCTTCACAGTCATTATCCAACCAAGGTGGCTGAGAGTGAAATTTAAAGCTTTTCTTCTGCCTGAGTTTCATAGTTTCTGCAGCATTCTGTATGAAAGAAACGTAAAGTTCGCATGCATCATCAATATTTCTACAGAGAGCTGCAGTAAAGTTTTCAAATACAACTTGTACACAGTCAAGGAGATTATTCTGAAATAAACTGGCACTGTCATCTTTCCATACATATTTTGACATTTCTTCTAATTCTATTTCTTCTTCACAAATTTCTTCATTAGACTCCATAAGAAATGAAATGACAATTGGAAAATGGTCTGACTCACATCTATTAGCAACAAACATGTCAACAATACTTTCAAACAACGAAAAAGAACAAATAAAGTAGTCAACAATACTCCTGCCGTGGTTTGCAACACAAGTTATTTCCCCTTCTTTATCACTCTGTGATCTGCCATTGACAATAACCAAGTCAAATTCCTTACACAATTCCAATAACTTTTTACCAAAACTGTTCACACTTTCATCTTTCGATTTACGACTAACCAGTGTCGTATTATCAGACAATTCATTTAAATCATCCAATAGTTGAATGTGACTGTCGCCATATTCTGTGTCAACATCAGAAAGATTACCAGTGCGGGCATTGAAGTCTCCACATAACAACCATGGGAGATCAGGATACATATTCATGATTTGTGTCATATAATTTTCTAGAATTTCAAATCCTGCCATATTGTTTTCATTGTATATTACCGAGCGTTCTGGAGCTACATAAACAAAACATGCAAGAATGTCAGAAAAAGAGTTGAAAACACATTTACTCACTTTCAGAAAAACACAGTCCTCTGCCTTGTCCAATACCCTTTCCACATGTTGTGAAATACTCTTATGAACACACACTGCCACGCCCCCTTTTAGTCGTTCAGTACGTGGACAAAAAAATACTGTATAATCTGAGAACGCACTCTCAATTGCACTTTTACCACATGACCATACTTCACAAAATGCAAAGATTTTAAACTTTTGACAAAACTGTTTAAACGACAAACAATTCAATTTCCTTTCCAAACCTTGAATATTCCACATCATGATCTGAAAAAAAGACTGTGTATATTGCATGTGTGTGTTTGTCTTCTGTGTATATGTATCATCCGTCTTTTCATTTGACACAGCATAAGGAAGGGAGGTAGAGGATTCTTTGGAAATCTTTCTCCTAGGAAATTTGGGCCGGCCAGATCTTCATTTTTGCTGCCGTTCTTTTAGTCCCTGGGTAGCTGCGTCATACACAAAAGACTTACCGTCAATCACCAGACAGTCGTACCTCAGAAAGGCGTGTTTCTTTTCCGATTTCGCCTTCTTCAGAAAGGGCAGCAGCAGGCGACGAGCATCCCGAACTCTCTTGGAGAAATCTTCCCCAATGAAGATGGTTTTCCCTGCACTGCCGTCCTTCAGTTTCTTCTTCTCTTTCAGAACACGCTGCTTGTCCTTGAACTTTGAGAAGCATGCGATGATGGGTGAGTTCGGATCGTTGCCCAGGCGGTGCACGCGTTCAAATTCCACGTCTCCTTCAATTTTCAGCTGGCTGTGAAGGACATCTTGCACAAGCTTTTCACAGTCATCCCATGTTTCTGGCTGTGGTGTTTGACGCTTTAGTCCATTGAAGATCAAATTATTCCTCTTTGATCTTCCTTCAAGATCATCCAACTTCCTCTCCGACTCCCCCAACCTGTCCAACAGTTCTTCGTTCTGCTGCTTCAGCGCTTGATTTTCCTCTTTCAGATCATTTACGGACTGCGACAGCTGGCTGACTTCATCTCGGATTCCAGAAACAGAGGCACTGAGCGAGTCTAGCCGATTGTTGATGGAGTCAAATCTGCCAGAAAAATCCTCCTTTATGCCAGTCAGAGCTTCCAACAGTGAAGTCAGAGTAGGCTCTGTTTGCTGCTTGTCTTTTTCAGAATCTTTTTCAGAATCTTTCCCCCCTCCTGAAGTTTTGGTGGGTAAACTCCTGCCCGACATGCTAAGACGAGACTGCTTGGTATTCTTAGGCCCAGGGTTCATTTCCACATCCCCTGCTTGATGCAGAAGCGTGGCCACAAGCATCACCAGTGCAAACGACAAACGCATGCTGACTGGTTCAATCATTCTCACTGCTATGAGCTATGTATGTAAAGTGGAATCTTTAGAATATCGTAGAGCTATATGTTTACTAAGGTCAAACAGATTGCCTTTAAATGGAATTTCACGTTATGGTAAACCAATTACCGATCCATTCTGCTCACAGTGTGATGGTCAACAAATTGAAGATGTGTGTCACTTTTTGCTTGTATGCCCTAAATATGCTGTGCTACGAAGAAAATGTATTCCTTTGTATTACTGCAGATTTCCATCGACTCTTAAAGTTCAGCTTCTTTGTATGTGCACAAGACCTAGTTTGATGTTTAAAGTTGGATTATTTCTTACTAAATGTTTAGATATCAGAAGTAATGATGTTCACCATACATGAAAGTACATGTTTAAATGTTGTTCCTATGGGCTATATGGCCTGCAAAAACTGAATAAAAGTTATTGTTATATTGTTATTGTTATATTGTTGTTATATTGTTATTGTTACACATTAAAGAAAAGGTGAAGAATACCTGACTGCCTGACCACCCTGAATTAACCAGACAGCCTAACAGTCAGACCAATCCCTCTGAAGTCAAACTACTATGACGTCACCTGCACCAACCACACTCCCCCCCCCACCCCCACCCACACACAGGAGAAAAACAAACAAACAACACCTAACCATTACTCAGCCAAAACTGCAGCTTAAGGGGAGGTACCAAAAAAAAGAGAAAAGAACAAGTGGGTATTGCTGGTCATAGGCGACACTCTAATCCTACATCCAGAAAATGTGAACATGATTATGCTAAATTTTCAGACAAGCCTGGAGCACTCAACAATGCTTATCGTACTGCTGTTCTGGGCTTAGCTCAAAGACCTGTCTTAACTCCACTCTAAACAAATCAAAGAGGAATAAACCCAAACCTACAGGACTACTAAGCAAAACAAACTAACCAAAAAGCCCAAAGGAGAACAGAACAGAAAAACAAACAAAATAAACAAAACAGAAAAACAAAGCAAAACAGAACAAAACATAACAAAATTAAACAAAACAGAAAAACACAAAACAGACAAACAAAACAAAATAAATCAAAACAGAAAAACAAAACAAAACAGGAAAAAAACCCAAAATAAAACAAAACAGAAAAACAAAACAAAATAGAACAAAACAAAGACAAGCAAAAGAAAACAAAATTAACCCCAAAACCAAAGGAAAAAACGAACATAACAAACAAAAAAACGCAAACCCAAAGGGGCACCAAACCAAACCAAAAGAAAATGAAAGCAAACCTACAGTAGAACTAAACTTAACTAAACACATCAACAAAACAACACAAACAAAATGTAAACACAAATGAAAACTTAAAACTATATACCACAAATATATATATATATATATATATATATATATATATATATATAAGAGAGAGAGAGAGAGAGAGAGAGAGAGAGAGAGAGAGAGAGAGAGAGAGAGAGAGAGAGAGAGAGAGAGAGATTTTAAGTTACAGATGCACGTGTGCACGCACACATTTATGTATCACACACGTCTATCTTTGTATGTATGTATGTATGTAAGTAGGTAGGTATGTAGGTATGTACGTACACACACACACACACACACACACACACACACACACACACACACACACACACACACACACACACACACACACACACACACACACACACACACACACACATCGAAAATGGAAGAAAAATGAACCCACTTTTGGCACAAGTATTTCCAATGAGAGAGGAAAAGTATAACTATGTACATGCCCTGCCCTGCCCTTCCCGCCAAGGGTAAATTGGTTCAGGTTGTTATGCAAAAGAGAAAAAAATAGAAAAGAAAAAAAATCGGTTATTGGAACATACCAAAAAAAAAACAACAACAAAAAGTGTGACAGAACTAGTAGTACCTTTTTCCTATGTGCAATAGCGTAGTTCGTGATCATATGAATCCCTGTATTGTGGCCGCGTTCAGCCAACACTCCAGAGTTACACATTTTTAGTTTTTTACAAACTGTGACTTTTTGTTTCCATTTATTTAAAAATGAAAGAATAAGATAACAAAAAGAATGATTACACAACCCTACACTGTAGTGTAGTGTAGTGTAGTGTAGTGTAGTGTAGTGTAGTGTAGTGTAGTGTAGTGTAGTGTCGTGCAGTGTCGTGCAGTGTAGTGCAGTGTAATTATTCTTTTATCATTTTTAATCTTTTATTTCGAGGACAATGGATTAAGTAGCCATATGCTCATTTTTACATCTAGTCCCCGTGTGGATGCGGTTTTGTAAATTTTGTCATCCGTTCCCACGGGAACAAAGTGTAGTGTAGTGTAGTGTAGTGTAGTGTAGTGTAGTGTAGTGTAGTGTAGTGTAGTGTAGTGTAGTGTAGTGTAGTGTAGTGTAGTGTAGTGTAGTGAAGTGTAGTGTAGTGTAGTGTGGTGTAGTGTAGTGTAGTGCAGTATCCTTTAGTGTACTGCAGTGCAGTAAACTGTGTGCACTGTGGTGTGGTGTACTGTGGTGTAGTGTACTGCAATGTACTGTACTGCATTGCTTTGTTTTGCATTGCGTTACATTGTATTGTACAAGATTCAACGCAATACAAATTCCATACATCATTATCATTATTGTATTGTTCTGTATTGTATTGTATGTATACCACTTTCAGTTGTACAATCTCGCTTATTTTCTTCTGATTGGAAGAAAGCACTAGATCAAAGTCATTATGTAGAACGGGTCCAAAGTCAGATTCAAGACTTAGAAATTGCCCTAAATACGTCATATCCAGCGTAGTAATAGCCTTGCGGCAAAGCAAAAACAATTTTCCGCTGTAAAAAAACTGTTCAGAAACTCAGTCGCCTGAACACGTCTCTCTTCTTGCAAACAATGAGTCGGTGTTCACCAATCACTTTACACAACACCAATCAGAGCCAAAAATGAAGGCCATACCAGATTTATTCCTTGTGGGGGTATCAGGGATCTAATCTGGATTAAAGAGTAAATCCTTCTTAGCTTTCCCTCATTGGAAGAAAGTATACATCAAAATCATTATATTACATGTAGAACGGGTCAAAGTCAGGTTATCCTCGGCAATACGGAACGGAAGGGTCATTTTAATTATGTTCCGTCGCTGACCACTCTGTGTGTGTGTGTGTGTGTGTGTGTGTGTTGTGTGTGTGTGTTTGTCGTTCGTTCGTTCGTTCTTGTATTTAACGTCTGTTCACTGTAAGTGATAATAGACGTAAAAAAGACTGATAAGGAATTGAATGGGAAAAATGATAGGGAAAGAGAGTTTTGTAACATTTGATATCAAACCTTCATGTAATGCATAAAAATGCAGGACATGGAAAACACTATAAATAAACATTAAAGAACTGCTAAAACCGGGCTATGTACAAAAAGAACTGATGAATATCAAAAGGAATACTTTTTAAAAGAATATATTTGTTTTACAACAAAAAAATTTTCAGAAGCATTTTTGTTTAGAGATGTTTTGTGATAAGAAAACGTTTTGCTTCTGGCAGAAAATTCTTTACCAAAAATAAATCTAACATTTTCGAAAAAAAAAGTGCTTAAGATCTGTCAAGAGCATTAAGTCCTATTCAGTAAAAAAAAAAAAAAAGAAAAAAAAAAGATGGTAATCAGTCTCGTAAAGAATTCTGGAGAATACAATGTACTTGCTCTTTAAACATAATTTAAAGAGCCTACACTTTTCTGTGATACAATTTCCTCATTAAATTTGTAGCGTTATGACGTTGTTTGGAGAAGAATTCTGTAACAGAGGGAAGGATTCCCTGCTGACAGAAGGACGTACAGAAACTTCAGGATGCTGTTCTGAATCTTGTGCACCTTTTTGTTTTGGCTTTTAATACTCTATTAGCTAACCTTTTCATTACCATAGAGACCAACATGTGTGGGCACCCCCCAAAAAACCTTACATATTCGTCTTTATTCTCAGACAGAGTGCCACATGATTTGTATCAATAGTGAGATCAGGTTTTGTTTCAATATTTTTTTAAAAAGTTTGTGTGTGTGTGTGTGTGTGTGTGTGTGCGTGCGTGCGTGCACGTAAGCTTTAATGAATCAAGCAGAAAACACACACACAACAACAGGCACGAAAGCTATATCAATTGAATCAAACGAGAAACAACACACACAACAAACACAACACACACAACCACAAAAAACACACACACACACACAACACACACACAACAACACACACACACACACACACACACACACACACACAACACACACACACACACACACAGAGTCAACTCCATCAACAGGGCAATAAACGTTTTATTGAAAAGTGTCAACAAATACTTGTAAAAAATGGACACAAATCTGTACTATGGTGCCAATTTTATACGCATTTTGTGTCATAAACTGCGGCGAAAGGGCCAGCAATGATTACATGATTATGAAAGACAATAGTGTGATTTGAAATCTCTGTAGGTGTGGAATATATTGCATAAAGTTACGTGCTGATCATAAATATTTCGTCTCCGTCACATAAAAATCATGTAACATGTGTAAGTGGGCATCTCATTATGAAACGTGTGCAAGATTTTTTTTTAGTGAGGGTTTGTTCAGAAAAGTTGCCACTGTTGGTTATTCATTGATGAATATAATAATATATATATATATATTGTGTGTGTGTGTGTGTGTGTGTGTGTGGTGTGTGTGTGTGTGTGTGTGTGTGTGTGTGTGTGTGTGTGTGTGTGTGTGTGTGTGTGAATCATTGGCAAGGTTAAACACTACAAAGTTTTCAGTTCTGTGTTTGTTTTCTGTTTATTGATTTGTTGTTGTTTTTTTACCTTAAGTTGTTTCTAAACACAAGGCTGTAACAATCCATTTTACACACACACACCACACACACACCAAAACACACACACACAACACACACACACACACACACACACACAAAACACACACACACAACACACACACACACACACACACACGCAACATTTATACACTTGTATCAGTGATTCAGCAAAAATGTGGCATTTTCAGGGGCATATATCTGAACAACCATGTTAAAGTTGTCATGAAAACACATGGGTCACACACACACACACACACATTTACGAACAAACCACCAATCAAGATGAGAAGCTCATACTGTGTTGACAAGGAGGTTGAAAAGTTGTACTGGTGCTTGATTTATTTCACAAAGCAGTTTTCTAAAACATGGATGTAGTTTACCAGCACTCAGACATAAAAAGGTAAAGGTGTCCCATAACCTATGTAGTCGTGGGGGAGCGAGGCATCAGAGACCTCAGCTTCTCTAGAGGCCAGCATATTGAGGGCGGCGTCCATCTCCTCCTCCTCGCTGCTTGACCTTCCCTGACCCTAAAGAGGGCAGGTACCCATTGACAGCTGGGTGAACTGGGGGACCTGTACTGAAGCCAAGGCGCGCAAACGGTCACCCATTCAGTTGGTAACCACGCTCGATGCTGCTTAACCTTAGATTGGGGAAAGCGAGTGCTCTGATATATGTCACCTAAAAAATGTCAGATTTGACAGAATTACTGATACGAACGTTACTTTTTCATCGTTTTATTTACAGCAATTATGTATAACAGCCAAGAGGCTTTGAAATCAATGGCTAAAAGAGGTAATGATAAACACTGCAATATTGTACAACAACAATTGTCACAAACTGAGTAGAGATATTTTATCTCCCGCTTTTCTCGTACAGCTTACAGGGTAGTTATGATGGTGATATCCTCTGCAACATGGTACTACAACAGTAAACAGTTTAAAAACAGATTTTTGTTTCTGTTACAGAATGGAGATATTTTATCCCCCCCCCCCCCCCCCCCCCCCCCCCCCGTGAGAAACACATCAGTGATAATGTGGCCTCTAAAAGAAGGCTGCATAAATGCTATATTATTTTCATCGCGTGGACGAAGCCTATGCAGCAGACAGGTCCAAACCACGCCCCAAGAAAACAGATCCCCACTGGTGTTTCCCGATTTAGAAACACGAAGTTGCGCTCTGTCTCTGCTCGCATGGGAGGTAATCTTATTCCCGCCCCGTCACACTTCAATAAGAGATCATTTATTTAAAGTGATCTCAGAATTATGAGGTAGTTAGAAGTTTGTGTTTAAACTCCCCCCCCCCCTTTATTTGTTTTTTAATGTGCTTCTTGTTTACAGTGTGTGCAATTAATACCGAAACCCACAGAGCAAGACAACCAGTAAGTGCTCCATTGATATGTATGCCATTAATAATGTCTGGCGTGCGTCGATTATAGGTACAGATATAATGACATGCACCCCCCCCCCCCCACTAATAAAACTGGATAACAAACAATCAGAACTGTCAACAACCAGCAACAAAAAAAACAGCCATCTTAAGTTTTGTGACTGAGAAGAAGAAGAAGAAGAAGAAGAACAAGAACAAGAACAAGAAGAACAAGAAGAACAAGAAGAAGAAGAAGATGCTGCAGCAGCAGCAGAAGATGCTGCTGCTGCTGATGGTGCTGCTGCTGCTGCTGCTACTGATTATGAATTGCAGAGAAAAATTGCAAAGAAGCACTGCAAAGAAGAAAAAGAAGAAGACTACGATGATAACGACTGAAATCAGTACAAAAGAATCAGAAGTAAGAAAAAAATTAAACAAAAACATCAATACAAAGTTCAGAGCAGGAACAGACATAAAAAAAACAGACCCAAAACCCACCTCTAAACAAACAGGTAAGGACAAAAACACAAACAAAAACCAGGGTAAAAGCAAAACAAGTTGAACATCTCATTATTTCCACGAATGCTGCACAATAAAACTGTTGCTCAACTATAAAAGTGCGGTTGGAGGATTGCTCCCACCTGTATGTATTTAACCACCTGTATCTCTTAAATCATGACAGAGACACTGCAAAACCACCACACTTCCATCTCCATTGGTGGAAGACCCCTTTGCAACCTCAGATTTGCAGATGACATTGACCTCATGGGCAGCAGCAAACAAGAACTGCAAATCCTCACAGACAGTCTAACAGATCGAGCGAGCGCATACGGCATGGAGGTCAGTACAGAGAAGTCGAAGATCATGGTCAACAGCGCGAGTAATGACAGCACGGAAATAAAGATGAATGGAGAAATATTGGAAGAGGTGAGCCAATTCAAATACTTAGGCTCCATCCTAACAAAAGATGGCACATCAAACAATGAGGTGAAAGCTCGCATTGCAACAGCAACATCTGCTCTAGTCAGACTCCAGAGGATCATCAGAAGCAACAACATCAGCTTCTGCACCAAATACCACCTCTACAAATCCCTCGTGATATCTATCCTCCTATATGGCTGTGAATCATGGACTCTGACAGCAGAGTTAGAGAGAAGAATCCAAGCATTCGAGAACAAGTGCCACAGAAGACTCCTCAAAATATCATACAAAGAACACAAGACCAATAACTATGTGAAAGAAGAAATCAAAAAGCGTGTGGGCCCCCAAGAGCCTTTGCTCTCCACCATAAAGAGGAGAAAGCTGATGTGGTTTGGTCACACCACAAGACACAACACCCTAGCAAAAACCATCTTGCAAGGAACAGTCGAGGGCAAGAGAAGAAGAGGCCGCCAAAAGAAATCATGGGTTGACAACATCAAAGACTGACTTCCCAACCCCTGCAACGCCTCCTACTAGCCACACAGGATCGTGAAGCATGGAAAAAGATCTCCGTTGCGTCTTCTCTCATGTCCCCCCTTCGTCCTTTGGGACATGGGACTGAGTGAGAGTGAGTGATCTCTTAAAGCAGCAGAAGAAGAAGAAGCAGAAGCAGAAGAAGAAGCAGAAGCAGAAGAAGAAGCAGAAGCAGAAGAAGAAGCAGAAGAAGAAGCAGAAGAAGAAGACGAAGAAGAAGAAGAACAAGAACAAGAACAAGAGCAAAAAGAACAAGAACAAGAAGAAAAACAACAAGAAGAATTGAACAGCAACAGTAACAGCCGAAGCATCAAGCAGCAAAAAACCCAACAAAGAAGTACTACATCATGTGATCTAGCCACTCCATCCCACCACAAACCTTAAATGTTTCCCCCAATGATCAAAGCCAGCAGGAAAACTAGACTACTCCCACTGAGAAAGATGGAAAACGCATAGAACAGGAAGCGATCAAAAGTATACGACACTTCCTTCCATGACATCATTTCCGGAGTTGAATCCGCGCCGTCATCGGAGTCGTGGAGAGGAGCTTTGGGGTTGCCTGGAGATGAGGAAGATTTGTGGATGTTCTTTTCCTTGGGGTGACCAGTCTGATACACGGAGAGGTCCGTGGACACGGTCAGCGTGGAATCCCCATTGGCCGCGCTTCGAGCGCTCGTGGGACTGACTGGTGTCACCTGCAACCGTTGAGTTGAGGTCAGTCTCATTGTACTAGCCGGCAACAAACCCAGCATTGACAAAAGTGGTAACAAAATCTATGACAACAACAATTACAACAATTATGACTACAACAACAATTATGATAACAACAACAATTACGCCAACAATAACGACAGCAATTATGACAACAACAACTGCAGCAATTATGACAGTAACAACAGCAATTATGACAGCAACAACAACAATTATGACGACAACAATTATGACAACAACAACAACAATTATGACAACAACAACAATTATGACAACAACAACAACAATTATGACAACAACAACGACAACAACAATTATGACATCAACAACAACACAGCATAGACAGAAAGTTAATAACAAAAAAAAAAGAATTTCAGAAAGAAGACGAAGGAGATGAAAAAAAGAGAAGGAGAAGTGAGAGGATGAAGAAGAAGAGAGAAGGAGGAAAGGGAAGAAGAGAAGGAAGAGGAAGAAAAGGAGGAGAATCACACTATGTCCCATCTTACCCGGTCTCTCCATCCACAATCACACTCTGTCCCATCTTACCCGGTCTCTTCACAACGTCCCATGGCCCATCTTACCCGGTCTCTTCACAACGTCCCACCTTACCCGGTCTTTTCACAACGTCCCATTTTACCCGGTCTCTTCACAACGTCCCATCTTACCCGGTCTCTTCACAATGTCCCATCTTACCTGGTCTCTTCACAATGTCCCATCTTATCCAGTCTCTTTGCAACATCCCATCTTACCCGGTCTCTTCACAATGTCCCATCTTACCCGGTCTCTTCACAATGTCCCATCTTACCCGGTCTCTTCACAATGTCCCATCTTACCCGGTCTCTTCACAATGTCCCATCTTACCTGGTCTTTTCACAATGTCCCATCTTACGCGGTCTCTTCACAATGTCCCATCTTACGCGGTCTTTCCACAATGTCCCATCTTACGCGGTCTCTTCACAATGTCCCATCTTACCCGGTCTCTTCACAATGTCCCATCTTACCCAGTCTCTTCACAACGTCCCATAGTACCTTGACCCTCCACATCACACTCTGTCCCACCTTACCCTGTATCTCCACATCACACCCTGTCCCACCTTACCCGGTCTCTCCACACCACAATCACACTCTATCCCACCTTACCCAATCTCTCCACAAACACACCCTGTCCCACCTTACCCGGTCTCTCCACACCACAATCACACTCTATCCCACCTTACCCAATCTCTCCACAAACACACCCTGTCCCACCTTACCCGGTCTCTCCACACCACAATCACACTCTATCCCACCTTACCCAATCTCTCCACAAACACACCCTGTCCCACCTTACCCGGTCTCTCCACACCACAATCACACTCTATCCCACCTTACCCAATCTCTCCACAAACACACCCTGTCCCACCTTACCCGGTCTCTCCACACCACAATCACACTCTATCCCACCTTACCCAATCTCTCCACAAACACACCCTGTCCCACCTTACCCGGTCTCTCCACACCACAATCACACTCTATCCCACCTTACCCAATCTCTCCACAAACACACCCTGTCCCACCTTACCCGGTCTCTCCACACCACAATCACACTCTATCCCACCTTACCCAATCTCTCCACAATCACACCCTGTTCCAACTTACCCGGTCTCTCCAAGGCTTCTTGCACATGAGGCGTAGCATGTTGAGGGCGATGGACCGGGTGCGGGGACTGGGCGGTTGCTTGTCGTCATCCCTGAAGTGCAGGTTCAGCACCCACACGGACATGATGACCCCCAGCGCTGTCTGGGCCAGCAGCACGCTCAGGTACACCGACAGGATGGACACCTGGGTGGACCAGGTGAGTGGTGACAGGTGATTTGCAGGTGAGTGTGTGTGTGTGGTGGTCAGTGGGATGGTTCGTTGGTTGGTTGGTTGGTGAATGAGTGGGAGGGTTGGTTTGTTGGTTGGTTGGTTTGAAGGTGTGTGTGTGTTGTGTTGTATTGTGTTGGGGTGTGTTGTGGTGTGTGTGTGTGTGTGTGTGTGTGTGTGTGTGTGTGTGTGTGTGTGTGTGTGTGTGTGTGTGTGTGTGTGTGTGTGTGTGTGTGTGTGTGTGTGTGTGTGTGTGTTGTGTGTGTTTTGTGTGTGTGTAGCCTATGTGTGTATGTGTGTGTGTTTGTGTTGTGTGTGTGTGTGTGTGTGTGTGTGTGTGTGTGTGTGTGTGTGTGTGTGTGTGTGTGTGTGTGTGTGTAAAGTCAAATTAAGTCAAATAAAACTTTTATAATCAGATGGTACATTGAATAAGCAGTGCAACTGCTTTTTTTCATCAGGCCACCCATCTAACAAAAAAAAATCATATAAATTAAAAGGTGTAGCACAGAGAGACAGCAAGGATACGGCAACAGAGTCGATGGCAGACTAACTCACGGCTTGATGACGTCAAGAAACTTGTGGTCGTGACGTGGCACACAGAAACAAACACAAGACAGGAACCGATGAATGGCCGCTACAGAGAGCTACTTGTTTCACTGAGTATACAACGTCTAGAAACCACTGCCAATAAAGATGCCCAACATACGCTGTCTACTGCTACGCACACGTTAAATCCTGTTCAGCTTTTCGTAAGAGTAGGCCAATTGTGTGGCTGTGGGAGAAGATGCCAAGATTTACAAAACTGCATACACACGGGGACTGGAAAAAAAAAGCCTTATGAGTGCTTATTCCATTATCCTCGATATAAAAAAAGAAATAAATATATAAACTAATAATAACTAAAATAATAACAATAACGTACTGACCCTCCGAATCTTATTCTTTGACTCTTCTGCATCTTGGCCCAGGCCGAAAGCTGTGTCAGTTATTGATGTCAGTTTCATTGCCAAGACCTACACTAAAAATGTTTATGTTGTAAAAGTGTTGTAGATTCCTTAGCCATGACAAGCCTTAAACATAACAACCCGCATTCTCCTTTAAAGGAGAAAAAATCCTCTGAGTCGGAGTATGGCTGCCTATATGGCGAGGTATTGAAAACAGTCATACTGCAATACTTCTCATTCCAGTGTATCTTTCTTATCTCACAAGTCATTCCCAGGTGGGATGACTGAGTCAAGAGTGCACATTCTGGGTGACCCACAGAGTGTTACGCTGGGGAACGCACAACACAACAACAACAACAACCTCTGGCAGACAGAAAAGGCCAGATTTTGTTCACATCACACAACAACAAAAAAATCCTCAGCTATAGTCATAAATGACATCAGATCCAGAAACCAAACCGACATTCTATTTTCATTCTCAAATCACAGAAAAAGCTAAAGGCTAAATGATTTTTAATTAAATTAATTATTAACATTCTGAATTTATTACACCATGTTCATTTAAATTCTTTCTATATCAGGATGATAAAAAAATCTTGTGACTTTTAATCCAGGCCCCGTGGGGAAAGACCAGTTTGTGCATTAAATTCTGTTCCGCTTCGGCAAGAGTAGCCTTACTCTGTCCGAAAAGCGGAACGGGAAATTTCATGCGTAGGGCGCAAAGAGTGTTTCCTGCCTCGTTCACACAAACAATCCTCGGTTTATCAGTCTCACCCCGAAGGACTTTTGGGGGAGTGGAGTCAGACACTGATGTGATGAAAAAATCTCCTCGAACGGGAATCGAACAAAGGTCAACAAATTGCGAGCGCAATGTACTACCACTACTACTAGGCTATCTAGTTAAGGTGGTGAATCTTCCTCCCTCCCTTACATTGTTGGAGGTCTTGGGCATCTGGTCCGACACGATGGTGAGGTAGACAGCGAAGGCCAGAAGGACGGTGATGGAGGTGCCCATCTTCTCCCCGCTGTCCGCCGGCAGAGCGAAGACCAGAGTGGCCGTCAGGGACAGGAACAGCACCGGCAGGATGATGGAGATGACGTAATACGTCGCCCTGCGCTTCATCGTCAGGTCGAAGCTGATCCTGGCTTTGTTCCTTGCGTCAGAGAGAGGGGGGGGTAGAGGTTTATGATATGGGGGGGTGGGTGGGGGGGGGGGTATGGATGTGTGGTGGTTGGTGGTGGTTGGTTGGTTAGTGTTGTGGTGATGGTGGTGATGATAATGATATTGGTGGTGGTGGTGGTGGTGATGATGATGATAACGACTGTGATGATGATGGTAGTGATTGGTAGTGATGAAGAAGACCAACAAAAAATAAAAAAAGCAGTGATGATGGTGTTGCTGACGACAAAGACGACGACGACGACGACGACTGATGATGATGATGATGATGATGATAATGATATAATAATGGTGACGTTAAGGGTAGGCACATAATTGTTGGCGTGCTTTTGATCTAAAGAAAGTGACACACACACACACACACACACGCACACACACACAACACACACACACACACACACACACCACACACACACACACACACACACACACACCAGAGGCAGAGAGACAGACAGACAAGGCAGGCAAAGGAAAAAGCCAGGTGTGCCTGATGTATCAGGAACAACGAATTTCATGACTACAATCATGGTTGTAGGTAGCAGTGGCATAATCCTCCTCCCCCCACCCCCACCCCATTGTTGTTGTAGTTGTATGTATGTATGTATTGATGTATGTATGTAGTATGTATATATATATATATATACTATAATAATATCATACATATATATATATACAATTATTATTATATAATATATATATATATATATTATATATATATATGTCAGTTTCTCTTACTTTCAGCCGCTGCTATCATTCCATCCCAGCTAGCTAGTACTAATTATAGCAGAAACTGACCACAACTTGGACTTGATTTAAAAAAAAAAACAAAAAAAAAACAGGCGCTAATTTTTGCAATTAGCCCTGGACCCTTCAGTGAGTGAGCTATGCTGGATTATGTAGGCTACTGTGACTCCAGACAACTAACCAACACTGTGGTGAACTCCAGACAACGAACCGGTGGATCGGTGGTCTAGGTGGTCACGCGCCTTGCCTAGAAAGCAAAAAGTTCGGGTCGGAGTGTGCGGGGTTCGTACCCCGTTTGGACCAAAACTTTTTCCCCATCCATTAGACCCTGAGTGGTGGTCTGGGCGCTAGTCTTTCGGATGAGACGATAAACCGAGGTCCCGTGTGTTACACATCACTATTTAGCGCACGTAAAAGAACCCACGGCAACAAGGGGGTTGTCCCTGGCGAAATTCTGTAGAAAGAAGCCACTCTGATAGGGAAACAAATACACTTGCATGCAGGAAAAAGAAAAAAAAATGGGTGGCGCTGCACATGTGGCGACGCGCTCTCCCCGGGGAGAGCAGCCCGAATTTCACGCAGAGAAATCTGCTGTGACATAAAGTGGTACAAAATACAAAATACAAAAGACAACCAACCAAACTCACTGGCTATCATCCTCAGGGTAAGATTTGAAGTCGAGGAGTTCCCAGGTGCCGGAGGGGCTATACTGGTCCAGGTGAGTGGAGAAGGTGGGGTCCGAGAACAGGTCGATCTCGTTGGACCTGGAGGCCAGGGTAGAGAAGGTGATGGTGCAGGTCTGCGTGTCGAAGGGGTAGTAGGTGACGTCGATGTCACACGACACCGTGAACACCCCCCAGGCTGCCAGGTTATGGTGCCGTCATTCATGACACTGCCAGACCAAACACAGCCACATAACACTGTCATATTGCCTTCACACTGCCAACACTGTAAGCACACTGTCAACACAGGTCAGCACACTGTCACTCTTCACACTGCCAAACACACCCAGCACACTGTCACTCTTGACACTGTCAACACACTTGACGCTGTCATGTCACTCTTGACACTGCCAATACAGTCAGCACACTGTCATATTGCCTTCACCTGCCAACCACCGTCAGCACATTGTCACTCTTTACACTGCCAATACAGTCAGCACACTGTCATATTGCCTTTACACTGCCAACACCGTCAGCACACTGTCACTCTTTACACTGCCAATACAGTCAGCACACTGTCATATTGCCTTTACACTGCCAACACCGTCAGCACACTGTCACTCTTTACACTGCCAATACAGTCAGCACACTGTCGTATTGCCTTCACACTGCCAACACAGTCAGCACACTATCACTCTTGACACTGTCAACACACTGTACTGACGCTGTCACTCTTGACACTGCCAAATACAGTCAGCACACTGTCAGCGCCCTGTCACTCTGTCACACTGCTGTCACACTGTCAGCGCACTGTCACTCTTTACACTGTTACACTGCCATCACACTGTCACTCTGTCAGCGCACTGTCACTCTATCACACTGCTGTCACACTGTCGCTCACTGTCACTCTTTACACTGCAACACAGCTCACACTGTCACTCTTTACGCTGCCAACACAGCCACCACACTGTCACTCTTTACACTGCCAACACTGCTATCACTCTGTCACTCTTTACACTGCCATCACACTGTCCTTCTTTACACTGCCAACACTGTCAACACTGTCAATGCACACTCTACTACACTACTACTACTAACATACTACTACTTACTACTACTACTACTACTACTACTACTAACTACTACTACTACAACTACTACTACTACCAACTACTACTACTACAGATGATGAATGATGATGATGAGATGATGATGATGATATGATGATGATAATATAAAAAAAATAGTAATGATAATAATAATAATGAATAATAATAATATATAATAATAATAATAATAATAAATAATAATAATAATAATAATAATAATAATATAATAAAATAATAAGAGGATGAGGATGAGAGATGATATGGAATTTGTATAGCGCTGAATCTTGTATAGTGAACAAATCAAAGCGCTTGCATTCAAAACAGTCACACTTATTGCAACCGTTCACAAAAGATCAAAAACCTTTCAGTAACTCTTGCTACGTCATTATTATTCTACTTAACAGGTTTGGGAGACCACACACACACACACACACACACACACACACACACACACACACACACACACACACACACACACACACACCACACACACCACACATCCACACACATACACACATACCACATATACACACACACCCCCCCTCCCCCCCCCCCCACACACACCACCACCACCACCCACACCAACTACACACACACACACACACACACACACACAACACACACACACACACACACACACACACACACACACACACACACACACACACACACACACACACAACACACACCACCCCCACACACCACCCCACCACCACCACCACCACCACCCACACCCCACACACCACCACCACCACCACCACCACCACCACCACCACCACCACCACACCACAACAACAACAAAACAACAAAATCATCCAGGAAACAAGAGAGAGAGAGACTGACTAGAGGTTCTGCCGATCGAAGCCCAGTTCATTGAGGTTTTCTGCCGAGTTGGTGATGGTCAGATCGGGTATCCAGATGTGTTTCTGCTGGTACGCGAAAGTACATGGTAGAGTTGTGAGCACTGGGGGTCCACTTTAAGCGATGGTCATGCCAGTCCAGATACAGGAAACAGGAGAAAGTCAAGGATTGGTCGATCTCGTTCAGTTCCTGTGAAGAACAAAAACAAAAGTGGCTTGTACTGTTAGTTTATATATACATACGTACGTACGTACGTACGTACGTACGTACGTACGTACGTACGTACGTACGTACGTACGTACGTACATACATACATACATACATACATACATACATACATACATACATACATACATACATACATACATACATACATACATTCAAATTCTGATTTAGATTCAGATTCAGATTCAAATTCAAGTTCAAAATACTTTATTATCTCGTAGAGAAATTCACGCGGGTTACACGCGCCACACATTAAAGAAAAAAAAGCAAACATGTAAAAAGTTAACATCACGGGGAAAAAATACTACAACATAGTATCCGAACATCGGCTAGATACATACATACATACATACATACATACATACATACATACATACATACATACATACATACATACATACATACATACATACATACAGACAGACAGACAGACAGACAGACAGACAGACAGGCAGGCAGGCAGGCAGGCAGGCAGGCAGGCATACACACACACAACACACACACACACACACACACACACACACACACACACACACACACACACACACACACACACACACACACACACACACGTACGTACGTACGTACGTACGTACGTACGTACGTACGTACTACATACATACATACATACATACATACATACATACATACATACATACATACATACATACATACATTACATTACATTACATTACATACAGACATACAGACATACAGACACACGTACATATGTACATACATACAAACATTCGTACATACATACATACATACATACATACATACATACATACATACATACATACATACATACATACATACATACATACATACATACATACATACATACTAATGGGGACGGGATAGTTCAGCGGTCAAAGCACCCGCTTTCCCCAAGCTAAGGTTTAAGTAGCATTGAGCGTGGTTACCAAGTGGATGGGTGACCGTTCCCGTGCCTTGGTTTCAGTACAGTCCCCCAGTTGTAAATGGGTACATGCCCTCTTTAGGGTCAGGGAAGGTAAAGCAGCGAGGGAGAGAGGAGACCAATATGCTGGCCCCTAGAGAAGCTGAGGCCTCTGATACCTCGCTCCCTAACGACTGCATAGGTTTGTGGCAACATCTTTCTCGTTTACCAGTCTTAACTCCAGACCAAGTCATTCGGATGAGACTAGAAACCGAGGCCCCTTGTGCGAACGCACGCAGAACATCTTGCGCACACGTTAAAAACCCGTTCCGCCTTTCGGAGGAGCAGGCCATCGTGTGCCGGTAGGAGCGGATGACAAAATTATTTTTTAAAAAAAAGATAACATGCACACAGGTGTGTTTAGACACCATCCCTGAGGGGAAAAAAAAGAGAATGAAATAGTGGGTAGGCGCTGCACTTGTGGCGACGCGCTCTCCCCGGGGAGAGCAGCCCGAATTTCACCCAGAGAAATCTGCTGTGACATAAAGTGGTATGAGATAAAATAAATAAAATAAAGAATGTGCATGAACGGATACCACACCAGAAGACTCAAACCCAAGCCCTCAGTTACCCCCACGGAGGACGCAGTCCACGCTCTAACCACTTTTTAGATTAACAAAAAACTATACCACTTTATGTCACAGCTGATTTCTCCGCGTAAAATTCGGGCTATTACTCCCTCCCAGGGAGAGCGCGTTGTCACAAGTGCAGCGCCACCCATTATTTTTTCCCCCCTGTCTTGCAAGTGTATTTGTTTCCCTGTCAGAGTGGTTTTTTCTACAGAATTTTTCCAAGGACAACCCTCTTGTTGCCGTGGGTTCTTTTACGTGCGCTAAATAATGACGTGTAACACACGGGACCTCCGGTTATCTTCTCATTCGAAAGACTAGCACACAGACCCCCCACTCATGGTCTAATGGATGGGGGGAAAGTTTTGGTCCCAAACGGGATTCGAACCAATGTACATTCCGACCCGGACTTTTTGTTTTCTAGGCAGGGCGTTACCTCTAGACCACCGATCTACTAAGCCACCCCCCCCCCCCCCCGCCCCATGGACCTTGGTGGGATTAATGGGTGAAAAAGGAATGCGTCAATATTGTGACCAATAGGCTTCAACACCGTCTTTGTTGTTACAGGTCCCTGTGCATGTGTGTGTATAAATGTATGGTCGAGCAGTTTTCTTTTGTGTGTGTGTGTGTGCTGAAGTGAGAAATGATAGCCATTTTTGTGTGAAGTCTTTTTTTTTTAATGGCTGTTACACGTTCCTTTCATGAAAGTGGTTTGTTTAAGAGTTTGTTTTTTTTGTTTTTAATTTTGTTTTTGGTGTTGAAATTACCTTGGAAATGCACGCGCACATGCATGTAGTCATGCACTCGCAAGCACACTACCACCACCACACCACCACCACCACCACCACCACCACCACCACCACCACCACCACACCACCACCCATAATACAAATGATATTTAGAGCAGCTAAGTAAAGCAAAACTACAATATAATATTGGTACTTTCCTTTAATGCGATTAGTCATGTCTGTCAATACACCATTAATATCAAAAGCATACATATCATCATACATGCATACAATCGGATGAGACTATAAACCGAGACCCCGTGTGCAAACACACGTAGAAACACACGTTAAAACCCCGTTCCGCCTTTCGAAAGAGCAGGCCATCGTGTGCCGGTAGGAGCGGATGACAAAATTATTATTTAAAAAAAACAACAGCATGCACACAGGTTTCGTGTTTAGACACCATCCCTGACGAAAAATCGGAAAGTTGGAGTCCCAGGGCGGCTCGGGGCTGTATATGGCAACGTTCTGGTGGCTCCTGCGACGGTTCTGGAACCATTCGTATCGGTCATTGCCTTTCCAATGGATAATTCCAGTGGTGTGGAGAGGGGGGAGGGGAATCTGCTGTATGGGTAACAGTTAGCCCTCCATACTTACTTACCCAGGCTTTGTGCTCTAAAGACTAGAGCGCAACTCCATAGTCTTCCGAGACTGATGGGTTCCTACTGCTACTAATCATCACATCATCATCATCATCATCATCATCATCATCATCATCATCATCATCATCATCATCATCATCATCATCATCATCATTTTCTTCTTCTTCACAATTCTTCGCAATTCTTCGCATTCTTCTTCTTCTTCTTCTTCTTCTTCTTCTTCTTCTTCTTCTTCTTCTTCTTCTTCTTCTTCTTCTTCTTCTTCTTGCAATTTTTCTTCTTTGCAATTCTTCTTCTTTGCAATTCATCATCATCATCATCATCATCAGCAGGCAGCCAAGCAGCAGCAGCAGCAGCAGCAGAGCAAGCAGCAGCAGCAGCAGCAGCAGCAGCAGCAGTCTCTTAACCAAGATGGTTGTTAGACAGTCATTCACTTCATTCATTCATTTATTCTTTTATATCGAGGATGATGGGAATAAGCACTCATGTGCTTTTTATTACATCCAGTCCCTGTGTGTATGCAGTTTTGTAAATCTTGTCATCTGTTCCCAGCCGGCACACAATGGCCTACTCTTACGAAAAGCGGAACAGGAATTAACGTGTGCGCAAGATGTTCATAAGGACGTGTTGGCCGATAATTTACTAAAGGCTAGTCTGTTGTACTGTCAGGGTATGTCTCCACAACGTACTATGTCTCAATTTGTGACATACTGCTGTTCGTTCGTTCTTGTTTTTAACGTCTGATCACCATAAGTGATATTAGTAGAGTAAGAGTAGGCCATCGTGTGCCGGTGGGAACAGATGACAAACTTTACAAAACTGCATACACACGGGGACAGGACGGAAAAAAGCGCGTAAATGCTTATTCCATTATCCTCGATATAAAAGAATAATAAATGGATGAATGAATAAATAAATAAATTTTTAAAAAAATTAGACGAGTGACATACTGCGTTACCTCCCCCATGTAAAAAAAAACAACAACCAACATATTTTTAATAAATGTAAGTTCAATATAAGGCACTCATGTCATGTCATGTCTGCCTGTGGTCCCTTCTGGGGCATAGGGCGCCAACCAGCTGTCTCCAGGCATCTCGGCTCTGGGCTAGGCGTTCCAGTTGTCCCCACGTCTTGCCCATCTTTTTCGCATCTGCATCCAGGTCCCGGCGCCAGGTATTTCTAGGCCGCCCTCTCTTTCTTTTCCCTTGTGGATTCCAGGTGAGAGCTTGTCTTGTGATGCTGGATACAGGTTTCCGTAGGGTGTGTCCTATCCATCGCCAACGTCTCTGTAGGATTTCTTTCTCAACAAGCTGTTGTCTGGTTCTTTGCCATAACTCTTCATTACTGATCTTGTCTGGCCAGCGGATCTTGAGGATCTTCCTGAGGCAGGTGTTGATGAAGACCTGGATTTTCTTCATGGTGGTGACAGTGTTTCTCCAGGTCTCTGCTCCATACATTAGTATTGGCTTGATGATGGTGTTGAAGAGCCTGGTCTTGGTGGCGATGCTGATGTCGCTTGATCCCCAGACGTTTCTGAGCTGCTTGAAGGCTGCCCTTGCTTTACCGATGCGGGTTCTGACGTCTGCGTCCGTTCCTCCCTGTGTGTCCACGATGCCGCCGAGGTATGTGAAGCTTTCCACCTCTTCCAGTGCTTCTCCTTGGACTGTGATGGGTGTCGCATTGGCTGCATTTGTCTTGAGTACCTTGCTCTTTCCTCTGTTGATGTTGAGGCTCAGTCTAGCTGAGTTCTCCACAACGATGTTGGTCTTTTCCTGCATCTGTTGCTGGGTGTGGGAGAGAAGGGCCAGGTCATCCGCAAAGTCAAGGTCGTCTAGCTGTTTCCAAGGTGTCCATTGGATGCCATTACGTTTCTGGTCCGTTGAGGTCTTCATGACCCAGTCGATGGCCAGCAGGAACAGGAAAGGAGATAGTAAGCATCCTTGCCTTACTCCGGTATCTACTACAAAGGCGTCGGTGAGCTGTCTGCCATGAACTATTCTGCAGGTCATTCCTTCATGTGATTTCCTGATGATGTTGGTGATTTTCTCTGGCACTCCCCGGTCGACACATTTTGTCTCAATTTGTGACATAGGGCATCGACCCAGGGGACTTATAGCACTGTCATAATTGTGACAAAAGTCACAGATAAAGTCTGTTCTGTTGCGCTCCTTCCAGATCTGAAGCCAGCTTGTTCATCTGCCAGCACTTCTTTGACTGTTTTTCTTTTTTTTTTTTCCAGTCTTTTCAGAATGATTCCGAGCATTGTTTTGCTTGGGTGGATTACAAGGCTAATCTGTTCAGTAGTTCTGGACACTGTCTTGGATTACTTCTCTTTGGAAGTGAGATTACGGAGATTGCGTCCACTCTTGCGACCAAATCTTGGTGTCCCAGATTTTTTGGCAACTTGTCAGAATATTTATAGCCTCTCCTAATAATTTTTATTGGCATCTCCTACAGAGACTACATAAGCAACAGAGAAGTGCATTACATAATCCAGCAAACTACTGGTCCCTACGAAAACCTTCTATCAACAGTAAAGAAACGTAAACTTAAATGGTACGGGCATGTAACAAGATCAAAAGGACTTACAAAAACAAACTGCAAGGCACTGTCCAAGGAGGAAGAAAAAGAGGCAGACCAAGGAAGAGATGGGAGGACAACATCAGCGAATGGACAGGCCTAGAACTCAACAAAGCCCCGAGAAAGGCAGAACAGAGAGAGGAATGGAGGGAACCGGTTGTCAAGTCTTCAGGGGTGCCCCCACGGTCGCCAGACTGAGGGATAGATAGATAGATAGATAGAGATAGATAGATAGATAGATAGATAGATAGATGATAGATAGATAGATAGATAGATAGATAGATATGATAGATAGATGGATGAATGGATGGATGGATGGATGGATGGATGGATGAGATAGATAGATAGATAGATAGATAGATAGATAGATAGATAGATAGATAGATAGATACGATAGATAGATAGATAGATAGATACAACTCAGCGATGTTTCTTACCTGAATGGAGGTGAGCCATAATCCCATATACACCTGCGTTGGCATGGAATCGTCAATGAAAGGACGCAGGTCGGACTTGTAAGTGGCGAAGAGACTGGTGGTCAGCGAATCGAGGTCAGCGTAGGCGGCCCCTTCCCCTATGTCCCCACACCACAGCAAACTGACCCCCACAAGCAAAGCTAAGATCTTCATCCTCATCATCTTCAAAGTCTAGCCGTTGCTCATTGACTTCAACACCACACTTCGTTTTTGAACAAAATAAATATATTCCCTCGCTTATCCTGGAGTTTAGTCTTGTATTCTCTGGCACAGGTCAGTTTCTGGAACAGCAGCACATTGCCACAAATGAAAAGGACAAAGATGTTTTGAGGAGGAAAAGAAAAAAGTTACAAAGGAAGGTAAAGTCACTTCACAGTCGACAGATATCTGTCAGTTTTTCAGTTTGTCCAATTGCTGTTCAAGGCTCGTGTACTGGGTTTTGTTTGTTTGTTTTGTTTTGTTTCTCCTAGAGGCAAGAAACTCTTCACATAGAATTAGCTGGTGATACTTTTCGTTCTTATTATGGGTAATTTCTTTTTCCGTGAACTCACTGTTTATGTCGATATTGGTATGACATAGCCATGCATACACCTGTAGTTTTCTGTTAGCTATTTTCCTTCTTTTTTCACCTTTTTTTCACAGTTGATTTCAGCAGGTCTGTAATTGATCAATCCTTCCACTTTTCAATGTACAGGCCTACTCGGTTAAACGCACATACACCCCCAGCGTTTTCTGTCAGCTGTTTTCCTGTCTTTTTTCGTTGTTGTTTGTTTTAGATCTAGTTCTTTTACTGTTTCTTTCACCACATCTGTAGTCGAACAATCCTCCCACTTTCTAGTGTAAACCTGAAGTGTCGCTACTGATAGTCTTGAAACTTCAGCTGACAGTTCCGAGTCTCTAGTTCCTTTTTTCCCCCTAATTGATAAGTTCAGGTGTACACCTAAACACCACAGTTACACATAACGGTATCCCTTTCCACCAGCTCGAGACCTCTCAACTGTCCCCTTCACGGTTACCCTTTAACAGCTTATACAGGGGGCGAAAGCTCAGGAGATCGAGGGTCAGCCGATTAGGACTGTATTGACCAATGCACCTGCAACGCATGATCTTAGCAGCAGGATCAGTTCCGCTCCGCTGAATCAGGCGCAAATCGCCGGTGTAACAAAAACAGAATGGCTGGGCGGCCTCTTGTTGAAGTGTAACTGGGGTCAGTTTGAAAAAAATAGTTGGTTTATAGGGGGACTGGATAGCCTAGTGGTCAGAACATTGCGCTGGCAATTTGACGACCCGGGTTCGATTCCCGTTCGAGGGGATTTTTCCCCTGGAGTGAACATCAGTGCTGACTCTACTCTCCCCAAAAGTTCTTCGGATGAGACTATAAACCGAAGCCCTGTGCGAACGCACGCAGAACATCTTGCGCACACGTTAAATCCTGTTCCGCTTTTCGGAGGAGTAGGCCATCGTGTGCCGGTGGGGACAGATGACACGATTTACAAAAACTGCATATACACTGGGACTGGATGTAAAAATAACATGAGTGCTTATTCCATTATCCTCGAAATAAAAGAATAAAATAAAATAAATTTTAAAAATGCATAGATAAGACACAACGAAGAAGACGTACACACAACACACAGACATACAGAAACACAAGACACAATCATCCATCGTTTATTGTCCAATAACCTATGTGGTCCTAGGGGAGCGAGATGTCAGAGACCTCAGCTTCTCTAAGGGGCCAGCATATCTTTCAATATGGTAGCACCCATCTCCTCTCCCTCGCTGCTTTACCTTCCCTGACCCTAAAGAGGGCAGGTACCCATTTACAGCTGGGTGAACTGGGGGACTGTACTGAAACCAAGGCACGCAAACGGTCACCCATCCACTTGGTAACCACCCTCGATGCTGCTTAACCTTAGCCCAGAAAAGCGAGTGCTCTGACCGCTGAGCTATCTCGTCCCCCTATCATCAATCCTTATTTATTTATTTATTTATTCTTTTATATCGAGGATAACAGAATAAGCAGTCATGTGCTTTTTTTCATCCGGTTCCCGTGTGTATGCAGTTTTGTAAATATTGTCATCTGTTCCCACCGGCACACGATGGCCTACTCTTACGAAAAGCGGAACAGGATTTAACGTGTGCGCAAGATGTTCTGCGTGCGTTCGCACACGGGGCCTCGGTTTAAAGTCTCATCCGAAGGACTTTTGGGGAGAGTAGAGTCAGCACTGATGTTAACTCCAGGAAGAAAATTTCCTCGACCGGACTCGAACCCGGTCTTCAAATTGCCAGCGCAATGTTCTGACCACTAGGCTATCCGCCCCCCTAGGGTAAATCTTGACTGGGGCTCATTTTGGGGCTTATTTCTCCGACATAACACCGCCACCTGCAAGCCAGAAGGAGGAGTACTGGCTGAATAACTGGAAAAACAACTTATTATTAATTCGCTTTCTCATGCACACGGAGAAAGAACTTATGATCTGTTCTTGTTCTTCTAAATAGTCCATCTTTGCTTAGGCCTAACCTGTTAAAAGGGCATGTACCTCGATTCCTTGTAAGATTATGAGTTCACTTGCTGTTACCTCCCTTGGACAACACAAGGTTCTGGCGGTCGCCAAAGTTCGTTTTAGAGTTAGATTTTATTTATTTATCTTGAAAAAAATTATTTAAAGGAATATTCTTCTTTCTATACTAAAAATAATATTTGTCGAGAGTTGCTGATACTTTTAGTCGCATGCGTGTGTTCATGCATGTGTAGCATGCGTCACATGTGTGTCAAGTCTAAGTTCGATGTGTGGGTGGTTTGACCCCTGTTTGAGCCAGAAACTTTTCCCCCATCCATTAGACCGTGAGTGGTGGCCTGGGTACTTGTCTTTCGGATGAGACGATAAACCGAGGTCCCGTGTGTTACACATAATTATTAAGCACACGAACAAGAACCTGCGGCAACAAGGGAGTTGTCCCTGGCAAAATTCTGCAGAAGAAAGCCATTCTGCTAGGGAAACAAACAGTTACAGACAGGAAAAGAAAAAAAATGGGTGGCGCTGCTCTTGTGGCAAAACGCTCTCCTGGGGGAGAGCAGCTCGAATTTCATGCAGAGAAATCTGCCGTGACTTAAAGTGATATCAAACACAACACAACACAACACAACACACACGGTTGTGAACGGTAAAAAAAAAAAAAAAGGGACTAATAGCACTGTTAAATGTATACTATTGTTTTGGTTAGTGGTTCCGGCCTTTCTTTTTTGTTTTTGTTGATATGTATTAGTGTTTTTATTTATTGATATAATCATTATTCATTATTATAATTTTTTTCTGTTTGCTGTTTGGTTTTCCCTCTTCCTCCTTAATACCCCATCTCCATCCGTTCCACCCCCTCCCCCCTTTTTTTTGTTTGTAAGTGTTATTTTCTCTCAGTGGTGATGGGTATTCTCATAATATTGTATTGTTGTGTTTGTTGTTTCTTCTTTTTGATTTGATATTTTCCTTCTTTTTATATATAAAGTATGAACAGTATGGAGATATTGTAGCCTGATATAATTTGATTGACATTTCATGGATTTTTTAAAGTCTTAAATAATGGCATTAGTGTTATTGTAACCGATATATTTTGTTTGACACTTTGTAAGTTTTTAAACTTTAAATGTGTGCTTGCGCGTATTGTATACATGCTCGTATGGGCAAGCGCGCACGTGCGCGTGTGTGTATGTGCGACATTTGAGTGTTGTTTTTTTCCCCTTGATTTATCTATAGGCATATCTTATTTTTAAGGCCGTTGAAATCATGTTAGTTAAATAATGTTGGTGAAATGCTTTTAGTTTTTGTTTGTTTTTTTCCTTCGATAGATTACTTATGAACAAAAGCAAATCAATACTTATTCAATGTACCATCTGGAAATAAAAAATTGACTTTGACTAATATGACCATGTGTGCATAATGTGTGTTGTGTTGTGTTGTATTTTATTTTATCCATGGGGATGCCAGAAGCCTTTTTGGTATAAATACCATCCGAACTTTCTGGAAATTCTGTGCTGGAATTCCCTCTTTTCTATCCCTCTCTTTGTTTCTGTCTTGCTCCTTTTCTTTCTGTCCCCTCCTTCTTGTCTATTTTCAGCCTTCTTGGTCCATTCTCTTGCCTTTTTTTTCAGAAAGACTCAAAAGATAACAATTCTCTTCTACGCCGAAGTTGGATACGCTGGGCCTGACTTGTCAGGCGCTTAACGGCAGCGCTACGCATTTTGCGCTCAGTATGACAGAAAACAAAAGTTGCTGTCTGAGCGTTCGACAAAGAAGAAGAAGAAGATTAAGAAAGAAAAAGATTTGCAAATAAAAAGAATTGTGAAGAAGAAGAATTGCGAAGAAAAAGAATTGAGAAAGCGACGGAGAAGAAGAAAAAGAAGAAGAAGAGAAGAAGAAGAAGAAGAGAAGAAGAAGAAGAGAAGAAGAAGAAGAAGAAGAAGAAGAAGAAGAAGAAGAAGAAGAAGAAGAAGAAGAGAGATAGTAGTAGTAGAAGAAGAAGTAAGAAGAAGAAGAAGAAGAAGAAGAAGAAGAAGAAGAAGAAGAAGAAGAAGAAGAAGAAGAGAAGAAAAAGAAGAAGAAGAAGAAGAAGAAGAAGAAGAAGAAGAAGAAGAAGAAGAGAGAAGAAGAGAGAGGAAGAAGAAGAAGCAGAAGAAGAATAGAAGAGAAGAAGAAGAGGAAGAAGAAGAAAGCCAACAACAGCAAGAAAGAAGCTTTAAACAACACAACACAACACAACGAAATGCATGACTGTTGCACGCGTCAGCTTTGATACATGTGAATTGCATATGCAGGAAGATAACTGTGCATACTCTCATGTGCGCTCGCACACTCGCCGAACACAGACACTTGAACACACAGACACACTTTTTCTCGTGCATAAATGCATGTTTGAATTAATTTATTGATGAGGCTATAAACTTAGACTCACTCAAAAGAAGTAAAAGAACAACAACAAGAACAAGAGACAGACCCCATTGCGAACGCACACAGAATATCTTGCTCACTTGTTACAACCTGTTCCACTTTTTGAAAGAGTAGGTAATTGTGTGCCGGTAAAAGTGGATCACAAAAATTTACAGAACTGCATACATATTATACACATCAGGACTAGGTATAAAAGAAAAAAAAAAGCACACAAGTGTTTATTCCATTATCCCCAAGATAAAAGCATAAATGATCAAATAGACAAAACACACACACACAACTTAAGCCAAAAGTTCAATAAGTTCCATCAGTCTGACCCTCTGAAGTCTTTAGCTATTGACTGTTATTGATTTTAATCAAGGGAGGTGGGACACACTTGCAATGATGGTGACAGGGGTGGTTCCATTGATGATGATGATGATGATGATGATGATGATGATGATGAGATAGGAATGTGTGACCAAGTGAAGTGAACCAGAACTACATTGATGATGATGATGATGAATGATGATGATGATGAGATGATGATGATAGGACGATGAAGATGATGGTGATGTTTACAATCATGATGGTGATGATTATATGGATGTATGACCAATACAAGTGGGCCACACCTGCATTGATGAGGATGGTGATGATGATGACAAGGGTGTGTGACCAAGTGAAGTAAGCTACAAAAGCACTGATAATAATATTACTAGGGGGGGGGGGGGGGGGGGGGGGGGGGGGGGGGGGGGGGGGGGAACCAAGGGAAGTGGACCATACATGCATTAATTATGATGATGATGATAATGAGGGTGATTGTATTTGTGATGATGTTGATGACAAGCTAATGTGCCAAGTGAAATGAAGCACACTCTCATTGATGATGATATTACTAGGGGGGGGGGGGGGAACCAATAAAGGGACCATACATGCATTAATTTTGATGATGATGGGGATGTTTGTATTGAAATGATGATGATGGTGATGATGATGGTGATGATGATATAGTGATGTGCGACCAATAGAAGTGGGTCACACTTGCATTGATGGTGATGATGACAGGGGAGTGTAACCAAAGAAAGTAGGCCACACTTATACTGATGATAATACTATTGAGTGGGGTAGTGTGATGATGATGATGATGATATGATGACATGGATGTGTGATGAAGGGAAGTAGATGATAATGATGATGATATTATTGAGTGAGGTAGTGATGTGATGATGATGATGATGATGAACATGGATGTGTGATGAAGGGAAGTAGATGATAATGATGATGATATTATTGAGTGAGGTAGTGATGATGATGATGACGATGATATGGATGTGTGATGAAGGGAAGTAGATGATAATGATGATGATATTATTGAGTGAGGTAGTGATGATGAGGATGTGATGACATGGATGTGTGATGAAGGGAAGTAGATGATAATGATGATGATATTATTGATTGAAGTAGTGATGATGATGATGATGATGATGACATGGATGTGTGATGAAGGGAAGTAGATGATAATGATGATATTATTGAGTGAGGTAGTGATGATGATGATGATGATGACATGGATGTGTGATGAAGGGAAATAGATGATAATGATGATATTATTGAGTGAGGTAGTGATGATGATGATGATGATGATGATGATGATGATGATGACATGGATGTGTGATGAAGGGAAGTAGATGATAATGATCATGATATTATTGAGTGAGGTAGTGATAATGATGATAATGATGATATGGATGTGTGATGAAGGGAAGTAGATGATAATGATCATGATATTATTGAGTGAGGTAGTGATGATGATGATGATGATGATGATGATGATGATGATGATGATGATGAATGACATGGATGCGTGATGAAGGGAAGTGGGCCATACTTGCATTGATGATGATGATGATGGGGGCAGTTACATTGATGATGATGATGATGATGAAGATGATGATGATATGATTGTGCGACCAAAGGAAGAGGGCAATACTTGCAATGGTGGTGGTGATGACGATGATGATGATGATGATGATAAGGGGGGGGGGGGGACCGAGTGAAGTGAGTCACACTAGCATTGATGATGATGAATAATGATGATAATGAATGATGATGATAGGGGGTGTGACCAAGAGAAGTGAGCCACACTAGCATTGATGATAGATGATGATGATGATGATGATGATGATGATGTATGATGATGATGATGATGATGATAGGGGGATGTGACCAAGAGAAGTGAGTCACACTAGCATTGATGATGAGATGATGATGATATTGAATGATGATGTGATGATGATAGGGGATGTGACCAAGAGAAGTGAGCCACACTAGCATTGATGAGGATGATGATGATGATGATAATGATGATGACAGGGGGGTGTGACCAAGAGAAGTGAGCCACACTAGCATTGATGATGATGATGATGATGATGATGATAGGGGATGTGACCAAGAGAAGTGAGTCACACTAGCATTGATGATGATGATGATGATGATGATGAAAATGATGATGATGATGATGGGGGGATGTGACCAAGAGAAGTGAGTCACACTAGAATTCATGATGATGAGATGATGATGATGATGATGATGATGATGTGGGTGGTTGCATTGATGATGATGATAATGATAGGGGGATGTGACCAAGAGAAGTGAGTCACACTAGCATTGATGATGATGATGATGATGATGATGATAATGGTGATGATTGGGAGATGTGACCAAGAGAAGTGAGTCACGCCAAGAGAAGTGAGCCACACTAGCATTGATGATGATGATATGATGATGATGATGATGATGATGATGATGAATGAGAAGGGGGGATGTGACCAAGAGAAGTGAGTCACACTAGCATTGATGAGGATGAGGATGAGGATGATGATGATGAGGATGATAATGATGATAGGGGGATGTGACCAAGAGAAGATGAGTCACACTAGCATTGATGATGATGATGATGATGATGATGATGGATGAAAACGATAATGATGATAGGGGGATGTGACCAAGAGAAGTGAGTCACACTAGCATTGATGAGGATGATGATGAATGATGATGATAGGGGGATGTGACCAAGAGAAGTGAGCCACACTTGCATTGATGAGGATGATGGTGATGATGATGATGATGATGATGACAGGGTGTGTGACCAAGAGAAGTGAGTCACACTAGCATTGATGATGATGATGATGATGATGATGATGATGAAAATAATGATGATAGGTGGATGTGACCAAGAGAAGTGAGTCACACTAGCATTCATGATGATGATGATGATGAGGGTGGATGCATTGATGATGATAATGATGATGATAGGGGGATGTGACCAAGTGAAGTGAGCCACACTTGCATTGATGAATGATGATGATGGATGATGATGATGATGATGATAGATGATGACAGGGGGTGTGTGACCAAGAGAAGTCAGCCACACTAGCATTGATGATGATGATGATGATGATGATGATAGGGGTGTGTGACCAGAGAAGTGAGCCACACTAGCATTCATGATGATGATGATGATGATAGGGGGATGTGACCAAGAGAAGTGAGTCACACTAGCATTGATGATGATGATGATGATGATGATGATGATGATGATGATGATGATAAGATGATAGGGAAATGTGACCAAGAGAAGTGAGTCACACTAGCATTCATGATGATGATGATGATGACAGGGGGGGGGGTGACCAAGAGAAGTGAGCCACACTTGCATTGATGATGATGATGATGATGATGATGATGATGATGATGATGATGATTTACGATGATGATGACAGGGGGGGGGGGGATGTGACCAAGAGAAGTGAGCCACACTAGCATTCATGATGATGATGATGATGATGATGATGATGATAGGGGGATGTGACCAAGAGAAGTGAGTCACACTAGCATTGATGATGATGATGATGATGATGATGATGATGATGATGATAAGATGATAGGGAGATGTGACCAAGAGAAGTGAGTCACACTAGCATTGATGAGGATGAGGATGAGGATGATGATGATGATAGGGGGATGTGACCAATAGAAGTCAGTCACACTAACGATGATGATGATGATGATGGTGATGATGAAGATGATAGGGGGATGTGACCAAGAGAAGTGAGTCACACTAGCATTGATGAGGATGAGGATGATGGTAATGATGATGAGGATGATGATGGTGATGATAGGGGGTTGTGACCAAGAGAAGTGAGTCACACTTGCATTGATGATGATGATGATGATGATGATGATGGTGATGATGATAATGATGATAGGGGTGTGTGACCAAGAGAAGTGAGTCACACTAGCATTGATGATGATGATGATGATGATGATGATGATGATGATGACGATTATGATAGGGGGATGTGACCAAGAGAATTGAGTCACACTAGCATTGATGATGATGATGATGATGATGATGATGATGATGATGATGATGATGATGATAGGGGGATGTGACCAAGAGAAGCGAGTCACACTAGCATTGATGATGATGATGATGATGATGATGATGATGATGATGATGATGATGATATAGGGGGATGTGACCAAGAGAAGTGAGTCACACTAGCATTCATGATGATGATGATGATGACAGGGGGGGGGGGGGGGGGGGGTGACCAAGAGAAGTGAGCCACACTTGCATTGATGATGAGATGATGATGATGAGATGATGATGATGATAGATGGATGATGATGATGATGATGAAGATGATAATGATGATAGGGGGATGTGACCAAGAGAAGTGAGTCACACTAGCATTCATGATGATGACGATGATGATGATGATGAGGGTGGATGCATTGATGACGATGATAATGATGATGATAGGGGGATGTGACCAAGTGAAGTGAGCCACACTTGCATTGATGATGATGATGATGATGATGATGATGATGATGATGATGAAGATGAAGATGATAGGGAGATGTGACCAAGAGAAGTGAGTCACACTAGCATTGATGATAATGATGATGATGATAATGATGATGATAGGGGGATGTGACCAAGAGAAGTGAGTCACACTAACGATGATGATGATGATGATGATAATGATGATAATGATGGTGATGATAGGGAGATGTGACCAAGAGAAGTGAGTCGCACTAGCATTGATGGGGATAATGATGATAAGGATGATAATGATGATGATAGGGGGATGTGACCAAGAGAAGCAAGTCACACTAGCATTGATGATGATGGATGATGATGATGATGATGATGATAGATGATGATAATGATGATGATGACAGGGGTGTGTGACCAAGAGAAGTGTGTCACACTAGCATTGATGAGGATGATGTTGATAATGATGAGGATGAGGATGATTGGGGGATGTGACCAAGAGAAGTGAGTCACACTAGCATTGATGATGATGATGATGATGATGATGATGATAATGATGATGATGATGGGGGGATGTGACCAAGAGAAGTGAGTCACACTAGCATTGATGATGATGATGATGTTGACAGGGGTGTGTGACCAAATGAAGTGGGCCACACATGCATACCAACATCATTCATGATGATGACCAAGATATTAGTGGGCAAGCAGGGGAGGGGGGATGAGTTGGTGATGAAGGGAAGTGGGCCATAATTCATTGAAGATAATGATGGGGGTGATGATGGCGATGATGATAACAGGGGCGTGTGACCAGTGGAAATGGGCCACACTTGCACTGATGAGGAGGATGATGATGTTGACATGGGTGTGTGACCAAGTGAAGTGAGCCACACTTGCACTGATGATGATGATGATATCGTGGCTTGGGGAGGGAGGGGGGGGGTGCAATGGAAATGGGATATACAAGGATTGATGATAGTAATGATGGGGACGTTTGCATTGATGATGATGATGAGGATGAGGATGGGGATGGGGATGTTTGCACTGAATGTGATGATGATGATAGGGGTGTGTGACTAAGAGAAGTGGGCCACACTTGATTTGATGATGATGATGATGATAGGGGTGTGTGGCCATGGGAAGGGGGTTACACTTGATTTGATGATGATGGTGATGGTGATGTGATGATGATGATGATGATGATGATGATGGTGATAATGACAGGGGTGTGTGACCATGGGAAGGGGGCTACACTTGATTTGATGATGGTGATGATGATGGTGATAATGATAGGGGTGTGTGACCATGGGAAGGGGAACACTTGCATTAATCATGATGATGATGACTTTCCATTGAAATCCACTTCTCATGTCATATAAACACAATTAAATGGAGTACACACAATACAAGTAAATGGTATAGCATAAACCTTCCACATAACTTTTTTGTAAGAATCATATGTTGGTGCCAAATCTGCAAAGATCTCCCAGCCAGTGAAAGATCATTTGACAGATATGCCACCAACAACAACAAATGACATTTTCACCCATACCAATGCCCATCACAGGTCATTTCTTTGTTCCACATTTCATCAGATTAAAGAGAGAAAACCCACCAGATGCTATGGCACAACGGTTAGTGCTTTGGATTTTGGACTGGAAGGTCACAGGTTTGAATCCCATAAGAGTCATATGGATTTTTTGGACACTGGCCTGCTCCTACCCAGAGTGAGTGTGCTGTGGGCTTGGTGGAGAGACTGGGACCACACAGTTGAGCTCATCCACTTTACATATAAAAATTTGAAAGTGTTGCTCAAATTACCTGACCAACACTGCAAGTGTCTGTATCTCTCGGGCCCGGATGATGCCGGTTATTATTATGACAGGATACATTATGATAGTAAGCATAGAATACAACCCTAGAAAGAAGTCTCAAAGCAGATGCACTTCCACAGCAGCAGCATTACATCATCCTCATTGCCATTGATTTATCATGCAATAATAAATAATTGCCTCTGATTCGGTAGCCCCCATTGCTCTGGTCGCATGGTGACCTCAGATTCAGTTTACCCATACACTGGGCCTGACTTGTCAGATATTTAACGGCAGCACAAGAAATTTCACTCATAATGACAGACAATAGTTGCTGTCTGAGCATCTGACAAGGAAGTAGAAGAGGGAAAAAAGCATAAACAAAGCCATAGGGTATTCCATACTTAGAAAAAATCCAGTCAGTAATCCAATATACATAAATAAGTATACAAAGAGTTGAATACTTTCCAATATCTAATACTGTCCATCTGGGGAAAAAACAATATTAAATGACAAAATACCATAATAATTTCATTCCTTAAAGGGTAATAAACCAGGCTGTGCTGAGGACGCTAGTTATTTTGCTTCATTATCATCCTCAGGTTACACAAAAACATAAAAAATGATAAACATGTTCAAGTACAAAAAATATTTATATACATAATGTATTACTGGAAAATGGACATCCTGTGACCATCCCAGTGTCTAGTATCACACACAAAAACTCACTAGGAGAACAGAAATGTGGACAGCACCTAACACTTGGTGTGTTTTCTACTTAATCCTACATATACACACACCATGCTTTGGTTTATAGACTCACCCGAAGGACTTTTGGGGAGAGTGGAGTCAGCACTGATGTTAACTCCAGGGGAAAAATCCCCTTGAACGGGAATCGAACGTGGGTCTTCCAACTGCGAGCACAATGTTCTTTACAAACACCAGCAGCAATGGGCTTTTCCAGACATCAGATCTCACTCTTGGCATCTCTCTACCAACACCAGCAACAATAGGCTTCTGCAGACATCGGATCTCTTAGCATCTCTCTACCAACACCAACAATGGGCTTCTGCAGACATCAGATCTCTTAGCATCATTCTACCAACACCAGCAACAATGGGCTTTTCCAGACATCGGATCTCTCTACCAACACCAGCAGCAATGGGCTTTTCCAGACATTGGATCTCACTCTTGGCATCTCTTTACAAACAATGGGCTTTTCCAGACATTGGATCTCACTCTTGGCATCTCTTTACAATGGGCTTTTCCAGACATTGGATCTCACTCTTGGCATCTCTTTACAAACAATGGGCTTTTCCAGACATTGGATCTCACTCTTGGCATCTCTTTACAAACAATGGGCTTTTCCAGACATTGGATCTCACTCTTGGCATCTCTTTACAACAATGGGCTTTTCCAGACATTGGATCTCACTCTTGGCATCTCTCTACCAACACCAGTAGCCTTCTCTCGGTCACTGGATCTCACTCAAGAAAAAAAGTCTAGCAAGGTTTTTATTCTCTCTCCCCACTTTTTCAACACATACACAGAGCATACGATGAGAGATGCAGACACAGAATGTATGGGATTTAAAATAGGAGAGAAAAGATTTTCACCACCATAAAATACACTGACGAGATCTTGCAGCTAGGACATCAGCTCAAGAATAGGTATGACCAAGCAAAAAATGGTGCAGTTGAACAACTCATGGAAAGACAGAAGCATACCATCAAAGCTGAGGGTAAGGAATTTTACGCTGCTTCACGTATAGAGATATAAAGCCTGGACTATGAAGAAAAATGAAGAGTATTAATCTAATTGATGTTTGTCTTATCATACGACATGTTATAATAATATGGTTTATATAATAAAAATGAGTGTGGATATATGCAGTGATTCCAAAATGTGTGTGGTGTGTGTGTGTGTGTGTGTGTGTGTTGTGTGTGTGTGTGTGTGTGTGTGTGTGTGTGTGTGTGTTGGTGTGTGTATGTGTTGTGTGTGTGTGTGTGTGTGTGTGTGTGTGTGTGTGTGATTTGAGTGTGGTTGTGTGTATGTGTGTGTATGTGTGCGTGTTTGAGTGTGTATTTGTGTGTGTGTGTGAGTGTATGTGTGTGTGTGTGTGTGTGTGTGTGTGTGTGTGTGTGTGTGTGTGTGTGTGTGTGTGCATGCAAGCTATGTCTTGAGTATGGGATTGCGTGGGGATATGTGTGGGCATGAATATTTAAGATTTTTCTTGGTTGACTTTATTATTGGCTGAGGTATTACTGATTTATAGGTGCTTTTTGTATTGTAACAGGTGCAAGCTTATGATCGGATACTGTGCTGTGGTATTTTTCCATGATATGTTTGCAGGTTTACTGTTTTTATGTATGGATTGTAACCTGCATGAATTTCTCTGTTACTGATAAGTAGTTGAATTGAATTGTTGATGAAAATATAAATGCAAGAGAAATAGGGTTCTACAAGTGAAATTGACAGACAAAAAGAACTGATGACAGTGTGTTCAAGTAATCATCTGTCAATGAGCCATTCCTCCCCCCCCCCCCCCCCCCCCCCCCCCCCCCGACTCCTCCCTTTCCCATGTCCTAGCATCCTTTTCTGACAAACCCCAGAAAAAAATATTTGACCACTGTTGTCAGCTTGTACCATGGTATCTACCTGACTTTGTGTCCACATGAGGGGCCAGGATTAAGAAAACAAGGTTAGTGTTAGTGTTAGCAATAACAGTCAGCATGCATTGGGTAGAGGCTGTTTGTCGGTCAGTCAGTCTGAATGCATGTGGACACAACAGCAGGTAAACACAATGGTACGTAGCTGTAGACACAGTGGTATGGAGCATTATTTAAATCATAATCCTACCAGCTTAGGCTGCTATTTGGATTTTTTAAAGACAAATTTCAGTTCTGCTATTATCAAAGTGGTAGTCTTCGACATACTTTTTTTTTCCTAGTTTTTTTTCAATTTTGAGAATATTTAACCCCAAATAAAAATAAATGGTCAAGTCCAGAATAAACATGAAAAAATGCTCTCTCCACTAGCCCTCCCCCTTTTTTCTTTTATTTCTAGTAAATTAATGATACTAGATAAGACTCAGAGGATAACATTCCCCCCACTGTCTGTCTTGGTGACACACCTATTTGCAATCTGCACTTTGCTGATGACATTGATCTCCTTAGAGGCATTAACAATGAACTCCAAGAACTTCTATGCAAGCTAGAAGAATGAGCTAGGACTTATGGTATTATACGCAAGCTGGAAGAATGACTTGTGGTATTATATGCAAGCTGGAAGAATGACTTGTGGTATTATATGCAAGCTGGAAGAATGATGTGGTATTATATGCAAGCTGGAAGAATGACTTGTGGTATTATATGCAAGCTGGAAGAATGACTTGTGGTATTATATTTCAAGCTGGAAGAATGACTTGTGGTATTAAATGCAAGCTGGAAGAATGACTTGTGGTATTATATGCAAGCTGGAAGAATGATGTGGTATTATATGCAAGCTGGAAGAATGACTTGTGGTATTATATGCAAGCTGGAAGAATGACTTGGTGGTATTATATGCAAGCTGGGAAGAATGATGTGGTATTAATGCAAGCTGGAAGAATGACTTGTGGTATTATATGCAAGCTGGAAGAATGATGTGGTATTATATGCAAGCTGGAAGAATGACTTGTGGTATTATATGCAAGCTGGAAGAATGATGTGGTATTATATGCAAGCTGGAAGAATGACTTGTGGTATTATATGCAAGCTGGAAGAATGACTTGTGGTATTATATTTCAAGCTGGAAGAATGACTTGTGGTATTATATGCAAGCTGGAAGAATGACTTGTGGTATTATATTTCAAGCTGGAAGAATGACTTGCAGTATTATATGCAAGCTGGAAGAATGACTTGTGGTATTATATTCAACCTGGAAGAATGACTTGTGGTATTAAATGCAAGCTGGAAGAATGACCTGTGGTATATTTCAAGCTGGAAGAATGACTTAGCATTTGGGTATTATATGTAAACTGGAAGAATGACCTGTGGTATTATATGCAAGCTGGAAGAATGACTTGTATTATATGTAAGCTGGAAGAATGACTTAGCATGTGGGTATTACATGTAAGCTGGAAGAATGACTTAGCATGTGGGGTATTATATGTAAGCTAGAAGACTGATCTAACACTTATGGTATTAAATGCGAGAAAAAAATTAGCTAACGCTTATGGTAAGGGGATCAGTGCAAAGAAGAGTAATGTAGATAGCACTAATGACATTTTATTTAGCAGTATCATGAGGGGTCCTACAACTAGAAGAAACAGACTCATTCCATTATCTTGGCTCCACACTGACCAAAGATGGCCCCTCTCTAGCTGAACTAAAGATCAGACAAGCCCTTGCAACCTCGGCCATGGCAGAGCTGGCCAGGATTCAGAAAAGCAAGCAGACCAGTCTCCAGAAAATTTGTTTCAAGCACTCATCTTATCCATACTGCTGTACGAGTGTGAAAGCTGGACCTTAAATGCAAAAACGGGCAATAATATTCAATCTTTTGAAAAACAGATACCCCAAAGCTTCTACGAATCCCCTGTCCAGACCACAGAACCTATAAGCCAGTTCGGTAAAAAATCATTATAAAAGTTAGGCCACAGGAACTAACCCCTTCTAGATGTTGTAGAGAGAAGAAAACTGGTTGGTTTGGTTGAAATCTCCTCTCCTTCGCTTTATGTCATTTGCAACTTCATTTGCGGGCTGTACAGTTTGGTTTGCAGGGTTATCTCTGTTGACCACACAATCTCCCTCAGGTCGCTGTATGATTTGCATCTTTGAAGGATGTGCTTGTCAGTCTAGTTGTCTTTACCACAGGCATGCATGGGAGAAGAAACAAGTTTCAGCTTTAAGACATGTCGTGATTTAGCTTGTTGTGTCCAGTGCAGAGTCTTAGAAATAATGACCCGTTCTCTTTGAGATAGTGGTAGTCGTCCTTCTCTACTCTGGGTCAGGCCATTAATTTGATGATTGCTTTTTCATAATCCTGTGTTGTAGCTCTCTTGCCAAAACTCTTGTGTGAAAGACCCTTGAAGGAGAGACACAGTGACAGACAGAAGAAGAACTGGACTGCGAACATCAAATATTGGACCAACCTCGACATGGCTGTGTTGCTGCACAAGGCTGAAGACAAACCAATGTGGAGAAATCCCTCATTCCCCTCCAACAACCATCTATGTCATTGTCAAGGAACTGATGACAACTAACCCAACAAACCCTGCCTCCTCTTCCTAAACACCCTTTTCCTTGAACACCTTGCCTATAAAAGGAACACATCTCCTCTAAAACAAGGGACTGGATAGCCTAGTGGTCAGAACATTGCGCTCGCAATTTGATGACTTGGTTTGATTCCCGTTCGAGGGGATTTTCCCCCTGGAGTTAACATCAGTGCTGACTCCACTCTCCCCAAAAGTCCTTCGGATGAGACTATAAACCCAGGCCCTGTATGTGAACACACACAGAACATCTTACGCACATGTTCAATCCTGTTCCGCTTTTTGTAAGAGTAGGCCATTGTGTGCCAGTGGGAACAGATGACCAGATTTACAATAACTGCATACACACAGGGACTGGATGTAAAAAACAGCACATGAGTGCTTATTCCATTATCCTCAATATAAAATAAATAAATATAAAAGAACAAATAATAAAATGGACACCTCTCCTACAAAATTGAATGTTCTCTTTCCTCTTTCACAGAATACCCCTTTCACACACACCCCTTGCACGCCACCTTACTTGGGATGAGACTTTAAACTGGTCCAGTGTGTGAATGCATGCAAAATTCTTGCGCACATGTTAAAACCTGTTCCGCTATTCAGAAGAGTAGGCCATTGTGTGTGGGTGGGAAGGGAAGGCCAAATTTACATAACTGTCTACACATGGGGACTGAATGTAAAGAAAAACACGCCAGTGCTTGTTCCATTATCCTTGAAATAATTGAATAAAAAATACAAAAATTACTAAAAATGATACATAATACACGTTTTGTTTTTAAATAGAAAAAAGCAACTCCCAAAACTGAATTCAAAACCTTGAAAAAATTCTGCAAATTACATACAATCAACAGTTGGGGTTAAAATGACT
This sequence comes from Stramonita haemastoma, assembly GCA_030674155.1. Taxonomy (NCBI): domain Eukaryota; kingdom Metazoa; phylum Mollusca; class Gastropoda; order Neogastropoda; family Muricidae; genus Stramonita; species Stramonita haemastoma. Next base: position 48,771,782 of record CM060326.1, on the reverse strand, counting down.
ACATTTTCATCTTTTAAAAAGAAAAAAAATACTGAGTGTCTTGCAGGCATTGAGAAGTTTCTCAGGTCAAGAGGTTTTTTCAACAAATAAAGTGATTCCATTATTCACTTTTTTAAAAATAGAAAAAGCTTGATAAAGAAAAATCATCACTAAAATTCTCAGCTCCACAAGACAAAAACATTTTCTAAAAAGTCATCTTTGACCTTGTACATCAAAACAAAAACACTGATCCATGACTGAAAATGAAGAGAGAGAATAGACAGGATGAGTTGAGGCCAACAAAAGCAGACTGAAATGGAGATACCCGCCATTCTGTTTCACTTTTAAATTGACCTCAAACTTTAAAAAAAAAAGAAAAAAGTGTGCATTCCTCTGTCAGCTCACTTTAGCCCCTTTTTCATTCAATTACAAGACATTTTTCTGGTCTTTTTTCTCTTTAAGCCCCATCTGCAGGTGGGTTGTGAGGAATCATCTTTTCTTTCCTTGCTTTACACACCTCTCTTCACAGGCAAAAAGTCCCCAACAACAACAACAGCAGAACCTCTTTCCCTCCCCTTCCTCTCTTATTTAACAAGTTCTTTCAGTCACTTGTGCCTAACTATCGTTCAGAGCAAAAACTGCCCTCATGCAGTGACCTGTGCATTCTAAGGTGGTTGGCATCGGAACATTTGTCTGGGTTTGCTGTTGCTCTAGTGTGTGCTGAGGCAGGCACTCAAAGCAGACTTGCAAAAATATATATGCAGTCGATAGCTCCGTTTTTTCATGAGTGATGCTGATTACAATATAGCGCTGGTTTGTGTGAAGTGTTCAGTTTTTGTACACACCCCTCATGCTTCGCGTAACTGTTTTACCTGGGTTATGTATGATTCACACACCATACCATACTATATTTTTTGTTTATAGCCCTACTGACCACGAAAGCCATACCAGGGCTGTCACCTCATTCAGTTCCAGTGGCTCCAGTAACTTTCAACGTTAGGTTCAAAACCAACACCTCCTAATACTTTTAAATATGTAATACCATCCATCTGAAAAATGACAATACCTAAATTGTTTCACTTCTTAAGGCTAATAAACCAGGTTGCGCAAAGGATGCCAGCCATTCCACTTAATTTATAATTCCCAGGTTACACAAAAAAAGTAAAAAAAGGATAACGGACATGTTAAAGTACAAAAATGTACATAAAAAATGTAACATGGGCAAATACCACTGCAAAATGGACATCCTGTGCCTATCCCAGTGTCTGAGGATAAGACTATAAACCAAGGTCCTGTGTGCGAACACATGCAGAACATCTTGCGCACAAGTTAAAACCTGTTCTGCTTTTTATAAGAGTAGGCCCTGGTGTGCCAGAGAAAATGGATGGGATTGGATGACAAAATTTACAAAACTGCATAGACACAGGGCCTGGATGTAAAAAGCACATGAGTGCTTATTCCATTATCCTTAAAATTAAAAACTATATATTTAAAAATAAAATAAAAATTCTAAATATTACTACATGGTCACCAGAAAAAAACACACACACAAAGTGTCATATAATGAAAGCAGAATATTGAAAGATTTGCTTGAAAAAAGGCTGGAGAGTAGAATGGGAAGACAGAAAATAAGCAAGAGAGATAGTAAAAAGGTAGGGAGAAAGACAGAAACAAAGAGCGAGATAGAAAAGTGGGCATTTCTTGCACAGAACTTACAGAAGGTGGGGATGCTATTTATACAAATTCACTCTGCAAGTCCTGGTTCCTGTTCCACAAAGTATCAGAAATTTTGCACAAGTACATACCACTCATGTTTCATTTTGCTGTTTTCTCCCAGGTTTTGCACAATTCACTTTGCAAATGTAATGTTCCACAAAGTAATGGAGGTTTTGCACAAGGATGTGTTGGGGGTATTCTTGGAGACTGCAGGCGTCCACATCCATGAAGTGTCCTTGGTGATGACAAAGAAAGCGTCCTCCTGATGCACTGTGGTGTCCTTGAAGCCTGGCGATGTCCTTCTCCTTCTGGAGATAAAAAGAAACATTCTAAGGGCTCTGGTTTGCTTACTTTGAGTTTTAAGCAGCTTTCATTACCTAAACTTAAACAATTCATCTTAGCAAGTACCAAGACAACAAAGATGAAGTGGTGTGTGTGTGTGTGTGTGGTATGTTTTGTGTGTGTGTGTGTGTGTGTGTGTGTGTGTGTGTGTGTGTGTGTGTGTGTGTGTGTGTGTGTGTGTGTTTGAGTGTGTGCGTGTGTGTTGAGTGTGTTTTGAGTGTGTGCGTATGTGTTGCGTGTGTGTGTGTGTGTGTGTGTGTGTGTGTGTGTGTGTGTGTGTGTGTGTGTGTGTGTGTGTGTGTGTGTGTATGTGTGTGTGTGTGTGTGTATGCATGTCAACTGTGACTCTGTGTGTGTGTGTATGTGCATGTGCGTGTGTGTGTGTATGTGCATGTGCATGTGCATGTGTGTGTGTGTGTGTGTGTGTGTGTGTGTGTGTGTGTGCGTTATTTATATTTTATTTGTTTTATTCTTTTATATTGAGGATAATGAAACTCGTGCATGCATGCGTGCGTGCGTGTGTGTGTGACAGAGAGATCCCTTGCTATGTAGTAATGGCTTGTTATGTCACACAGAGAAAGGAAGTTAAGGGCATAGAAGATTTACATCCCTTATACTGTTTGTCAAGGTTTCACTTTCTTCTCTTTTTTGGGGGTTGTCAAAATAATTTTGTATCAGTAAATATGCATTTTTGCATCAGCGGTCAAAATATCTATTTTTAAAAATCAGAAAGGCAGGTCTCCTACAGGCAAAAAGACATCTGATATTTCCTAGACTTTCTACACAACTGTTTCAGTCTTCCAGGCTCATGCACAAACCCTATATACTAAATGACGTAAATTCACTGAACATGAGTGCTAACTATGATATATATTAGATTCCATTACAGTTTTATTTTTCAGGTGTACCTGTTTTCAGATTTGGGGTATCACGTAAACTCTCACTGCAGTGCAGACTATGGTGTTGTAACACTTACGCTCTAACAGTTTGGGTTTGTTTTTTATAAGAATGTCATCACTTTTGCTAAACTGTGGGTGCTGATCAGAACTTCATGAATTTTTATTTATAGATTTCATTTTAAAGGCATTCTTTGTGAAAGCAAGATTTAAGAGCTGGCCAGTGAAACAAGTACAGTAGAGTCAGAGAAGAGGAAATAAAATCATACCTGTTCAGTCCCCAGTGACGTGTCCACAGCAGAATCTTGGGCACTAGATTCTGGCTTCCACAGCTCCTGAAAGCAGTAAGTAGCTTCAGTAAGCTCAGAGGTTACAACAGTTTGATTCAAGCACTTTTAGATGTTTACATGTACATCAGTGAATTAACATTACCCTTAAGGCGTTGTCTTCTAACATTCAAAATTACAAACTATATATAGGAATTTCTTTTTTCTTCATATAACCAAGTGTCTGTACTCTCAATTTTATTGTCCGATTTAAATGAAGTAAATTGCTTTTTTTTTTTTATTGCTTTTTCACTCTAAAAATAGAGACAAAAATCCTCACTTGCACAAAACAATCTCCTCACTTTAAGTCTTTTTTTTAAAAACTCATTTGACAGAATTTTAAAGAGCTATGGATAGGGTAGCACACTGATGGTGTAATGTGAGACACTGGCCTATTATCTAAGACAAATGTTATTTTGATCTTTCTGCTAATTGATTAATCTGACAATGTACACTTGACAGCTCCACCTACAAAAAAAAGCAATTTCGATTTTCTTTTGCAAAGTATTTAATCACAAAATCTTTTGCTCCTGAAAATGTAAGGAGCGATTAATACTTGCAATGTATTCAAGAAGACATTATTTCATATAGAGCCTATATAGCTTTGTATAAAAAAAAATCTACTTTGTACAAAACAAAAGGCTTTCTTTTTAACCTGGGGTTTGTCCAGAGGTTATCTTGATCCTGCTTCCTGCAAGGAAATACAATGCCAGTACACCACAACTCACCAACTCAACCACAACTTTCTTATTTTTAGAAAGTGACCTCTGCAATTGCTGTAGTTCATGCTTTGCTTAATTAAAATGACATTTTCATTCCAATGCTAGAGTTCCAAGGTTGTCCAATACCAAGACTTTGCACGTTTCACTGTTTGCTCACTATGAAAGTAGCTGCTTTCTGACTGTAGAGATGACTTCAAAACACAACATAAGTGTGCTTGCATTCTAAGATTTTGTAAAACCCATTCCTCAGGCACGCAATGGTCTACTTTTCCAAAAAGTTGGAGCGAGTTTTAACATGTGTGCAAGATGTTCTGTGTGCATTTGTAGCATACATGGTGCTCAAGGACTTTTGGGAGAATAGAGTTGGTATCAATGTTAACTCCAGGGAAAAATCCCTTTTACCAGACATATAAGAAGAGGCTCCAACCCTGGCCATCAGATCATGAGCTCAACAATCTAGCCACTAAGCTACTCTCCCCCCCCCCCCTCCAATCTTTCCCAAACAATGGAATCAACATACTCCCTAATCTTGAATGACATCCACAAGTAAAGCAGTATTGTTGTTACAATAGTCATGATTTACTGCATAACAAATTCATCGTTTTCTGAAAATATAAGCTTATACCCAAGCCAATAGCTCTTAAATGTTGAAATAAGTCTTCTGGTTCTTGGCATTATAAGTATTTTTTTTCCAAAATAATAAAATATATAAATGGATTAACACTCGCAATACCTGATAGAATTTAGCAATAGTTATTTTCCACAAGCCATGACAAAAAATAATATATATTTCATGTATATAAACATTTGTTAATTCAGGAGAAAGCCAAAAGACCTGTAAAACCGATAAACTGAAGGCAGTGGTTGAGTGTGGTCAATAGAGCTCCACATACATTTCCATTTTCTTCAAGTGATCTTTAGCTACAAGTTATTTCATATCACTGCTTATGCATTTATTTCCTAATCTACGATTAATAGTTTATACCACAGAGCAGCCTGCAATCTTCTGATGACAAAATTAATGACTTTGGCAGCTATTTTGCTGACACGCTGATCTTATCATATAAGATTACGTAAGTTTTCTAAACAAAACAAGATCTGTGAAGGAGACACAGTGACAGACATCAGAGAGTAAGAACAGAAAGACACAGAAGAAAACACAACCACACACAACAAGAAGCGCAGGAAACAAGACAGAAAATGCAGAGGATGACAGACTGGCATAGACACAGGCACATATAAATGCTGCATCATAGAGAAAGATCAATGACAAACATCTGTCTACCTGATCATGTTCTGGACACTTGACATAGGGATATGCTGGATGGCGTTGTGTTCCTTGGCAAGTGACTCCAGTCCAGTGGTTCCTGTAAGCACATAAGCAGTCATCAGTAACGGGAAAAATACTGAAGGCTTTTTTGCTGAAATATTACAATGCTTTCAAGGCATAGTCACCCGTTTTGTCAATTGCTTTATTTGCTAAAATATTAAAATTATTTATCTTATCCCTCTAAAGCAGAAAAAATTCAAAATTATTCTTTAAAAAATATTGCTGAAATTTATTATTAAATTCATTGATTGAAATATCAAAATAATTCAATGTTATGATTTCATAACAAAATGAATTAATGTCTATTTAAAAATATCACCATTTCTTATTCCGCTTCACTGGTCAAACACTTAAATGGGTCAATTTCACTTTATTTTTAATTTCATTGATTAAAATGTCAAAGTGATTCATTGTTGTGATTTTTATAAAATGCATTAATGACTCTTAGCATCACTGTTTCATGTTTTGATTCATTAGGTCAACTGCCTAACCGAGTCATTCTCACTTCATAGAAACTTGATAAATTTAGTTTTTCTTTCAAGATGCTTTCATATTTATAAAACCCCACTTTCTTTTTCATCTCACATATTACCTCTATATAGAGTGATCATACCACCCCTCCACCAAGATGTTCATGATGGCTGTCGTTCCACCACGATGCTCATTCCTGGTCACTTGATTCAGTTCACCCACCCTCACAATTCCTGAACAGAATAACATAATTATAAGCAACATTTAAAATTCCTTTGATTCCTTGGCTTACACATTACATTCACCTGATCATTTCATTTTGAAACAATGAATTAAGATATGTGCTTTACAGGTCTTTTATTCTTTACACCCCTTGTAAAAATCCATCGTTGCATAATTTGCTTGATATTAAAACAACTTGGCAACATTTTCAAAGATTGAATCCATAACAATTACTGCAAGACAGTGTCACAATCTATCTTCAACCCCTCCACAGCAAGCCCCCCACTCCCCCTCTCCTAGAACCAGCTTACCAAGGTACATGAGAATAATTAAAAAAGCAAACAAAAAAAGTTGTTACCTAAACATTTTACTTGCTGGTTTTTCTGTAGTCACATTGAAGGACAGAGTGAAAGTAGTTGTAGGAACCCTTTACATGTCAATGAACTAGTGACCGCAAAACTGTTTTGGGGCTGAATGGATGAGTTCAGTCATTTTCTCACCTCCAAGTTGTCACAGAAGTTCCCCCTTAATGCTGGCAGGTGTTGACATCAGCGGCAGCAGCTATCTGATGACAGACTGATTCTATCACACAGCAGTCAAACATCTTCATGATAAAATGCAGACCTGCATGAAGTCAGACAGAATGAATAAAAATGGGAGAAGACAGAAATGCAAATACAAACAATACAGACACAGGCAGGCAGAATGGCTGATACACAGACAAATGCATGACATAACCAAACACTAACATATACACACAGTGTCTATCATTCTATGTGACAAAAAGACAAATGCATGACATAAACAATTACTAGCATAAACACACAACATCACAGACTAGAATTTTTTTTTTAATGTTACCAAGAGTCCTGAAGTTTCCTTAGTGACAGCTGTCTGAGGCAGGTGCTGAACTTGAACACTGCTGGTCAGGCTAACATGATACCTGGTAAAACACAAAGACAGCATTCAATTAGAAATTGCATTTTAAAAAAACATGAACAGTAAGCGACAAAAGATACAAGTGGTAAATGTATAAATAACTAACACAGGTAGGTCACTTACCTTATCTCATAAGAGAATACTAACATGACCACAGGTGATTGCACTTACATAGTATTTGGTCAAACAGGTGTCCATTATGAAAGAGACAGCTAGCACAAAACAAGTGACCACAACCCAAAATGACCAAAAAGAATGCAGAAATAAATTATTATGTAACAGTGACTATCAAGCTTAAATTAGATAAGGAAATCAACACATATTGAACAAAGATAAAGTCAAGTCAGGAATAAAAGACAAAAATAAAAACACAGAAGTATGTAGAACTATACCTTGTTGACAGACTTCAGTTCCTGGTTGCTGTCTGTTACATGTACCGTCCTTGCCACTCCACTCCAGCCCCAGAGATTCTGAAAACGGTAAGTCATCATCAGTCACAGTGAACAGTAAGTCATCATCAGTTATACTGAACAGTAAATCATAATCAGTCATACTGAACAGTAAGTCATTATCAATTATACTGACAATCCTAAATTTATTAACGTATACATTGCATTTAGTTCGTTACTACACACATTAAGTAGTCAAATACAAATAAAACCTGTAATTTTCTCACCTGAACTGTTGTTCTATCATGGGAACTTTTGGCTCCCTTCTATGCAGGCAGCTGTGACGTCCATGGGCCCATACACCTGGACAGGAGCTCTGTTGACAGACTGATTCTATCACATGGCAGCGAAACATTTTCAACATGAAATGTACGCATGCAGAGACTCAGACATACAGAAAATGGCAAAAAGAAACTAGATAGACTTGGTCCCATAGAAAGACAGACAGACAGACAGACAGATGGACAGACGGGCAGACAAACAGGTAGACAGACAGACAGAGGCAGGCAGGCAAAGTGGATGACAGACATGGAACCAATGACATTCACAGTCACACACAGAGAAGTATTACCGAGTATTCTTTACTTTCTTTGATGACCAATGCTTGAGGCAGGCCTGATGACAATGGACTTGACAACTTCTGGTGAGTTTTATATGGTACCTGGTAAAACAGATCACAAATATAACAACAGCCTAACTCAAATTATCAGCAATACAAGTAGCAATAATGCCAAAAAAAATTCAAAAAATGCAAATTAAGGCAATACTGTCAATCCTTAAGTCCAGCTTTAACTAGCATCCACATTATATTCAACAACATACACCACATAAAGTGGCAAATCAAAGTTAAGCAACTACATTACATTCAATAACACATATTCAAGAACACAATCACAAGAAACACAATCACTTAAAGTGGTACAGCAAAAGTTTAACTAGCATTCACATCACTTTCAAAGTGACAAAGTTACAAATGAAATCCATAATTTTCTCACCTGGACTCAGTCGTACAATCAAGAGACCTGGTTTACCCCATGCAGGTAGGTGTGCCATCAGGTCCATGCACTTTGACAGCAGCTCTGTCAACAGTCTGATTCTATTACCTGGCAGTGAAACATTTTCAACATGAAATGCAGGACATCAGAAAGCCACAGACAGACAGAAATAAGAACACAGACACACAAGACATTCACAAACAAAACATAAAGAATAGTCGCCCATGTACACGACAGACATGTAGACAAATACATAATGCACACACTGGCATACATATATTTATATATCAGGTCACAAAGACATAACTATTACCCATGTAACTTACCTGGTGATGTTGGCATGACCACAGCTAGCTAGCTGGTAGATCTTGCATAATACCTGGTAAAACAAATGTACTCAACATTAAAGACTGCATTAAAAAGTACAACACAACATGCTAAAAGTAGTACAATTACTTTACTCACAATTAAAACTAACATGAAGCAAAATCCATCAAAATGAGTTAATAAAATGCTAAAATACTTGTACTCACAAGTCAAAAATAGCATATAACAAAATGTATTTTAACTTAAAATCAAAATAAATGATACATGTACAAATGACTAACAAAGGCAAAAACAAATAACACATAAAACAATCAGAAAAAAATCAGTCATTCAGAAACAGATTTTTTTTAATGCAAAAAGACACAAACAATAAGTATGAAGAAGTTTACCTCTATGAAGATAGGATGCAGCTTGAGATGACTCTCTTGGCAGTTGTTTCCAGCACAAAGGATCCTGAAAGCAGTAAGTCATCATCAGTGACATTGAAAATGGTCAAAGTTTCATAACCACAAAGTATATATTCACATGGTTACAATACTTTGAAACTGATGAAGTTTATACTGTACCAAAATCCCCCCCCCCCCCCCCCCAAAAAAAAAGAAAAAAAGTCATGAACTCATTTGAAAAATCACGAAAGACAATTTCTCCCTACACACAAAAGCAAATTCTAATATGCAACCTTATTTTACCAATATTAATTATTCAATGAACACTGCTGGACACAGTTGTAGATCATGCGCCCAAGATATCAAAACCACCAATGAACCTGAAAAAAGAATATCATACTTTTCAGACTGCATAGTTTTTTATTCAAATCATTTGAGTGACAGAAGACTCATTTTCTTACCTGTACTTCATGCTGGTAGGCATGCCATCAGTGTTGTGTACTCCTTGATAGTTGTTTCTCTGTTAACAAATTGATTTTTCTGCATTACATTAAACATTTTCAAAATGAAATACATGCCCCCCTCTCCAGAAAAAAAGACAAAAAAGCAAAAGACAGTCAGAAAGTGAAGATAAAATACAAATACCAGACGAAAGAGACAGAAATGGCAGACAAAAGACAAACAAAAATGGCAGATAACAGACAGAAATGGCAGATAAAAGACAGACAGAAATACAAACAATCCTGCAATGACAGAAATAACAAACAGAGAAAGGGGGGCAGAGTAAAAAAAAAAAGAACCTGAAAACTACAGCATTTAAATAACTTACAGATAGGCACAAAGATCAGACAAGGCAGAAAGATATTTAAAAATGGATTAATTTGTACCTTATGGCTGAAGTGATGAAGCTAGGCTTCTGATGGTGCTGGGCCTGTCTGAAACTGTCTGAACCTCATCTGATTCCTAGTAAAAGAGATCATCATTCAGAAAAAAACCCACATGCATAAGAGATTGCTGGCCCTGTTTTCAAGCCAGAAATGTCAGTAAGTAGCTGTGAAAGGCTGAATACAGACCAGCCTGGAAAACAATAAAACTGTTGCCTGCTGTAATGCTCATGTCCCTCTGGATAACCGTCTTGGTCAAGGGACTGATAATAATGATGATGATGATGATGACGACCATCTTGGTCAACAGACTGATGATGATGTTGATGATGATTAAGACGACAATGCTGATGATGCTTTCCAATCTCCCGCCCGGTTTGTTTTTGTTTATAAATTATTCTTTGGTTGGGGAGTTTTGCACTTGGTTTGCCTCATTTGGGTTTTGGCTGGGGTGTGGAGAGTTATTTTTTTTAGTTTAAGTAAATTTATATATATATTTTTTTTATAACAAGCAGTTTCGAAGGCGATTTTTCCTTTATTGGTTTGAGGTGTTTGGGTTTGTTTTTTTTAAGGTTACATGTTCATATTATTTTAGTTACTTGTGTTTAGTTCAGTCTTAGTAATGTTTGGTTTTGGTTTTTTTCCCATTTCCTTTTTATTTGTTTCTATTAGTTCATCTCACAGGTTTATAGTTTCATCATCTGCCAAGCACCAGTCCAGCTGTTCTCAAACCACTCATCCCAAACTTACCACACAGCAACTGTATCCAGGCAAATCCCACTGTTCCCAAAGCCTGAGGTTAACATGGAGTTTTATCGAAATGCAGACCAGAAAACAGCCACCAGCCAGGGGGTCCTTGCAGTGCTGGTTTCTTCCCCCCTCCTTCAGTTTTCCATTTTAGTTTGTTTTTTTTTGGTTTGTTTCCCTTTGCTTTGTTTTGTTTCTTCCTGTTTTAAAGTGGCTCTTGTTTCGAGTCTTGCATGAGTGCTCCATTTGTTTTTGTTTTTTTAATTTTCAGTTCTGTTTCCCCCTTTTCATTCATTGTTTGGTTTATTTCCCTATTTGAGTCATACTGTTTTCATTTGTATTTTTCTATCTTTTGCAACATACGGCCTTGCATTGCACTCCATTCATTTTGTTTTAATTTACTTTACTCTGTGTATACTCAACTCACAATTTTTTTTTAATGTCATCTCTGCTGGAGCTAAGCCTTGGAAAGCCTGAAAAGTTGCTATCTTATGCATCAACTGAACAAGCATTGGATTAAAAGTATCACAATTCAACAGTCCAAGACCAGCATACCTTCTGGTCCCAGACACCAAGCCAAGAAGCCCTTCAACTTCAAGTCTTTTTTTTATCACCCCTTCTCCATACCTCAACCAAAATCCTAAGAAAAAATACATACAGTGAAGATACCCTGAACTCTGCAGGACTAGTGCTGACATCTTCATGCCAGTGTCCTTGGTGACAAGGTCCATCACAGCCAGCCAGTGTCTGTTAACAGACAAACATGTGTGTCACTATATTGGCACTATCAAAACACAGAGAGAAGGGGAGAGAGAGAGAGAGAGAGAGAGAGAGAGAGAGAGAGAGAGAGAGAGAGAGAGAGAGAGAGATCATGCTTAAGTAAACAATTGGTGTGATATTTTGCATACATTTTGTAGTGCAACACTTCGGCTCTGTTGGAGTTGAGCAGCTTAACAAGTCAAATGGCCCCTCTTTATTTACAAACACCAAGTTCTTACATATTCTGTCATTCCTTTCATAGTTTTACTCGTGTTCAATTTGTATAATATCTTGAACAGATCACAAAATTTATAAAATGCACTACACTGGTGTCCTGTTTGGACACCTCCACAATCAGAATGCAGCTACTTTAATACTTTACTTGAATATGACTGAATTTGGGTGGCAAATGCTCCCATATGCAAAATATCACCATGGTATTGGCAAACCTTACAGTTACACTGGGAAATCTTACTCGAAATTTTGTTTTCCTAAGACTGAGTAAGGAAATGTAAATCGACAAAAGTAAAGTTAAAGGGCACGTTAAAAAATGCCTGAAATCTGAAACCCGAAGCTTGCAACTGCTCAGTCAGAACAAACTGAAATTCAATGCTTACTAAAAAGTCACTTCCATTGTCATTGTGACCAGTGTGAGATGGTCAAATTCTACACCACGAAAAAAGGCAATTGGAAACAATTACCTTGTGATAGTATGTGTGCACATCGTGCCATCTGATATCGAGAACTTAAAACTGAAGACTATATAGCCTAACCACTAAATTTCACAAACTAATCTTCATCTGTCATCAACCCCAACTTCGTACTCATGCTCACCTGCTAAGAGCGCGCCATGTTAACTGACGAAGAGGGATAACTCTGTGTGTCTTATGATTGGGACGGTCAACAATCGGTGGAGCATATCGCTGTTTGCCTAAGTTTTAAACCGATTTCTTTTCCTAGCCTAATGAAATGACATTGTTTTACCTTGAATGTTGCATCAGAATGTGAGCACAGCTAGGGATTTTTTTGTTAGGAGTTTGTGTTTTTTGGTTTTGGTTTGGTTTGGGGTTTTTTGTTGTTTTTTTTTTTCTTTGGGAGGGGGGGGGGGGGGGGTGCCTCCTCACTCCCTCACAAGACTTTAAGGGAGTATGGACATGAGTAGAGTGGATGGAAAGGGAAGGGGAGGAGGGAGGCAAGGAAAAAAGAAAGGAAAAGTTGGGATGAGGGTGGGAGGACTACATGGGTCAACGAGTTCAGCCAGACCATAATCATTAGCCTATAGGCTTGTTCATTTCGATTTCACATCTCAGATGATTTGCTTAGGCTACACACCACCTTTAGAAATACACGCACCACAAACACACACACACACACCACACACACCACACACACACACACACACACAACACACACACCTATGCTTTATATTAACTTCACTGAAAAAAGTCCTTTAATTTTTGTTTATAAACCAAGCTGCACTCAGGTGTCACTTTCACATAATCTACCATACACATATCATTAGAAAGAAATGTTTTGATCGCTATGTTGAATTTGATATTGTATTCTTGTCGTCTAAATATGGACAGAATTTTTGTTTTGTTTTTCCCCCCATTTTTTTTGGTTTTGTTTATTGTTTTTCCTTCACATAATTATATGCTACAAATCAGTGTAGGCCTATTTGTTTTTTAGCATTAAAGCTCGTCAGTTGCGTATGATGTGTTTATTGAACACACATAATATCCCTTTTGTTTAAATAATTGTTTCCAGGTGGGATTATGTGGTTGAATATTATATCTCCTTTCTTTAAATCATAGGTTGAGCTTTTGTTGTTCATGATGGTGGTTTTTATGGAGGAGGGGGTTGCTTATATATTCGAATTTTGTTTGTTTGTTTTGGGTTTTGTTTGTTTGTTTTGTTGTTGTTGTTTTTAAGGGGTTTTGCTTTTGTTTTGATAGTCTCTAATCAGGGCAAGGGCCGGATGGAAAAAAAAGGTATGTGAATGCCTACTTATCATCCTTGAAAAATAAAGAGTATTCATTGAAATACAGATCAATCAATCAATCAATCAATCAATCAATCAATCAATCAATCAATCAATCAATCATTCATTCATTCATTCATTCATTCATTCATTCATCCCCTCTCTCTCTCTCTCTCTCTCTCTCTCTCTCTCTCTCTCTCTCTCCTCTCTCTCTCTCTCACTCTCTCTCTCTCTCTCTCTCTCTCTCAAATAACATCATTTAAAAGAGGTCAGTTTAATCTAAAAGGACACATGTTCACACTTGATATGTTTAGCAGTTGCCATATATGTCATGAGGTTTCATTTTATTTTTGCATATATTGCTTTGCTATGCTTTGTTTACCCATTCTTGGGGCTGGTGGCCTGAAGATATAAATCTTGTTCATGTTCATGTTCATGTTCTCTCTCTCTCTCTGTACTGATCACATATTTCACGTTTCACGTTTTCTTTACCGTTTCAACAAAAAAAAAATATTTGTGTTACCTCCCTTGTCAAAAGGCCCAGTAGGGCAATGACAATAAACTTTAAAGCGTTAAAGCGTTAAAGCGTCCTCTCTCTCTCTCTCTCTCTCTCTCTCTCTCTCTCTCTCTCTCTCTCTCTCTCTCTCTCTCTCTCTCTCTCTCTCTCTCTCTCAAGACCACCTTTCTCTGTCTCTCTGTATTCATGTCTTTTCTGAGTTTATGCTCATGGCTCTGTTTTTCTGTGTCTGTCTTTCTTACTTTGTCTCTTAAATCTGTAAGATCCATGTCTGTTTGTATTTTCCTTTCTCTTCTTTGTCTTTGTCCAGAACTGTTTTTGTTTGTTTGCCTCTCTGTCTGTCTCTTTTTTATTTTCATGTACCCGTCGAACAATTGTTCTGCCTCTCTGTCTCAACAGCGCACGCTATGGGAACGAAAAACTTTCATGTGCCTATCCGTATACGCCAATTTTATTCTGATTGGATAACCTTTGACCCAAATGACTTCAGTGTAATATGGCGGAAATGAAAGAGGAAAGAAGGAAGCTTTCGGCCTTTTCGTTTACTCTTTTGTGTGCTGTGATCTGATCGTGATTGTTGTTCGAAGAATAGTTTTCCAGGAGACAAGCTTCCTTTTATGTACAACTGAACAATGAAATTGTGTGTCATGTTGGTTCGTGATGTTGAACCAGGACTAACTTCTTTTGACGTCAAACACTGAAACTAGCAAGCAGACGACAATGTGTGACAGTGTGTGCGATTTTGAGTTTGAAAACGGAGTTGGGTTTTTCTCAGTACTTTGCTAGAGGCTGGGCACACAGTGTCTAGCTTTATCATTTGACATTTTGGGACTTCAAACAACAGCAAGATGTCAAAGAAAGGAGAAAAGAAAGTTGAGAAACGAAACAGCCTTGTAAGTTCGTTAGGCCTATGGCAGCCATGGTTTCCTCCCCAGTCCCACACCCACATTCATCCACACCCATTTGATCTGGACTAGATATTTGGTTCTTTTCTTTTCGTTTCTTTTCTTTTTCTGGCTTTTGCCCGAGACATTTCATCACGCTTTAGCAAGATCGCCACTTTTTGTTGTTGTTTTGATTCGACTTACTTCAGGACAATACTTTTGACTTGTTCCAGAAAAACCTAATTTGTTGTTTTAATTTACAAAACACATGCAAATTCATATGCCTACCTTACTACTGTAATACTAGTAATTGGACACTGCCATCTGATCCCAAGATTTTTGGTTGAAAAAATTGCCCCACATGTTTTTTCCTCATCATTTTGAGAGAGAATCCCAGGAACTAATAGTGCATCATCTCCATCATCTTGTTTCTTTTAATTTTCACAATTGTTGACTTTTTTTTATCTTTGATATTTATAGTTCATTTTTATTATTTTGATGACTTTTCACAATTCCCATAATCATGAGTGCTTAATCATTCATTTGGGCACTGCATGGACTCTCAAACTGCATCTTGGGCAAGTTGAACATCCAAAGCATATTCTGTTCTCCATGTCATAGACCTGTACATGCTGGATATGTTTGTGTCACCCATAGGCCTACAGCTTGTCGCTACTAGCCTAATCAGCTGCAAAATTCTTTGTTTAAAACAAGTTTTTACAAGATGTTTTGTAAAGTGTGTGCTCACTTGCACACCAGACCCCATTCTGTAGCCTTATTATTATTCTGAGGACTTTCTCAGGAATGAAGAATGGAAGCAGTCTTAATTCCTGGGGCAAAATTTCCTGAAATGTGCACCTCATTGGTCGACCTAAAGGTCACCTCTAGTTCAGTACTGTCTGATCAGAAGTTTTATGCTAAAAATATCAACCTTGTAGTTGTAAACAGTTCAGTCATTGTTTTGCAATATTGCAATGATGTCATCGTCTCATTCGTCTGTTATGCAGAATTAAAAAAACAATATCATATGATTCCTAAGTCTATTCTTTCACAATTGTTATTTACAGAGAATGCCAAATTATACTGGAAAGTTACTGAAAGACATTAAATTCACTGACACTGGCATTCATTACTTTGTAGGTGTCATTTTTATTACTTACTATACTATAAGCAATGATAAAGGACTGCTTGTTTGATTGTTATATGAATTCAAACAGATTTATGACACAGAACACTGTGATATGTTTAAAATGTTTCCTTCTTTCTTCCTGCCCCCTTCCACTTTTTTTTTTATTTGTCAGATTTCCTCGTAATTGCTGATTGACCTGATGTTTTTCTCCTTTTTTTTTTTTTTTTTTGAAAGAAAAGATTGCGGTAGTGATTGCAAAGCAATAGAGTAACTGCACAGTGCAGCACAGTACACAACAGTACAGTGCAGTGCAGTTAAATACAGTATAGTGAACAATAAGTTCTTTAGAGAAATAGATATATTTTATAAAAAATTTATACTTTTTTTTATAGTCTATAGAAATGTGTCAATTCCCTTTTTGAACACAGTACTATAATAGTTTTAATACACAGCACAGTACATTGAAAACATTAACATGAATAAAAACATTAATATTAAGAGTGCAATACAATACAATACTGAGTACTGTTTGATCATGTCTTTTTTTTTTTTTTTTTTTAAACTGTTGTATGCTTGCATTCATATGTGTGTGTGTGTGTGGTGGTGTGTGTGTGTGTGTGTGTGTGTGTGTGTGTGTGTGTGGGTGTGTGTGTGCGTGTGTGTGTGGTCAAGTCAAAATGATATTTATTGAGGGTAAAAGATAAAGTGTACACAACCTATTTTCATCCTTTCCTCACAAAAAAATGAATCAAGAAAATTGACTTATGATTAAGCATTTAAAAGACAAATTAAATTTAAATACAATCTCTGTTGAAAAGAACAAAAATAATTAAGGATTTAAAAATTATTAAACCAGACCTCGCAACACAAGATAAAACAAACCCAAGACAGTACAACATAAGCTCAAGTTATGTACACTATACAGACAATAAAAAAAACCCAACCAAGGATAATAACAACAACAAAGCAGCCATATCACCGCATATGTAAGGTAACTTAAAAGTGGACTTAACAGTTTGTCAATCAGATGTCTCTTCAAAATTTTTTTAAATGTCTGTTTTGAAGGAGCTGATTTAAAAAAGGAATAGGGAGGTATAGATCTAAAACATTCCAGTGTTCTTCCTGAATAAGCAAGGGTTGACTTAAAAGTTAAAGAGATTATTATGGGGGCTGGCCTGTTTCTATTGACATCAATTTTTTTTCACTATTTTTGGGGGGGCTTTTCTGTTTTATATATATAGAACAACATAGACGCTTGTTTACACTCCAGACTCTGTGTGTGTGTGTGTGTGTGTGTGTGTGTGTGTGTGTGTGTGTGTGGATATATAATAATATATATATATATAATATATATATATACAGGACTGCGTGTGTATAAAATGTGTGTGTGTGTGTGTGTGTGTGTGTGTGTGTGTGTGTGTGTGTGTGTGTGTGTGTGTGTGACTCTGTGTGTGACCCGTGTGTGTGACTGTGTGTGTGTGTGTTTGTGTGTGTGTGTATGAGTGTGTGTGTGTGTGTGTCTGTGTGACTGTGTGTGTGCAAACATATTATGTAAAACTGTGTGGCTATAGATGTGTGACTGTGAGTGCGTCTTGTATCCAGCAACATTCAAGTTTGCGCTGTTCTTTTTCCCTAAAGACGTGTTTAGTGTGCTTGTAAGTTTTATACACCATAACTGTGTACGAATGCAAAGTTTGCATGGGGAGACACTTGTTGACATCTTTTGAATCCTGATCAGAGTTTTGTCTTTATTTCTAATGCTGTGTAATTGGAACTGCGTTTTCTCAACAGCTGTCCAAAGTTGGGGCTGGATTCTGGAGTAAGGAAAAGAAGAAATCTTTGCCTTCTGCTGCCAAATCTCCCTTTGTCGAAGAAGCGGAGTTTGAATACCCGGGGGCAGAAGCAAGAGGAGAGTCTCTGGATGTGGAGGCCATTGCTGAGTATGAAGTCAATGAGCGCTTCGAGCAGATGTTGGTGAG